>OZ037783.1:24752625-25352625 GCA_964035525.1 Porites cylindrica
TATATATGTATGTATATGTATATGTATATGTATATGGTGCGTGCTTATAAACGAGACCTCTACTTTTACGGGCACGCGGCGGGATGGCAAGGTTTTCCACATATTCCATACAGTGAATTGTCAATCAACCTTTGTGATTTATATAATTGAGTGTCGAATTTGTAGATTACAATATGTAGGGAAGAGCGAGACAGCTTTCAACCTGCGCCTTAATAATCATAGGAACCATATTAAAAAAGGAGTCAACAGCTGTGAACTATCAGAGCACTTTCTTCACAACAGCAGGTCTCATGACTTTGGCAAAGACGTCACAATTACGATTATTGAACAAATCAAACGGAGTAACATGACAATTGAACGGAAAAAAGAAATGCTTCGAGCTAAAGAAATATTTTGGCAAAGTCGGCTGAACACATTGCAACCGAACGGTCTCAATAAGAGAATGGGCTAGAACTCAGAGTCGAATATACCGTTATAAAGTATTCAGTACATAAATAACGTTTTAGAACGTAAATTATAGGGGTCATTCCACTCTACGCCCACACGAATGTAATTAACCTATTAGAACAGGATTACTGGTTGCAACTAATCAACTAAGGAACACTTCTTTATTACGTCACAATAAGAGATCATTAATTGATTAATGAACCCAATGTAAAGACCCCTGATGAAGGCAGACGCCGAAACGCGTTGGGTGTGAATAAAGTTTTTATCAAGTTGTAAAACCCTTTCATGAGAAATGCAGATTCCCAGCTGGTGCTACTGATTGATAAGATGCTTACTTCTGGTCAGCCCATGTATGTTCAACCCAATGTAAACCGGCAATGGTGGCTCGTGCTCTAACGAATGTCTTGGTCTCTAACGAATGTCTTTCTTGGTTTTTCAATTGTGAGGCATGCTTGGGACTCTTGTTTCTCTTGGTTTTTCAAGTTGGATCCATTGAGAATTAAGGAAATGAGGGTCTTGAGACTTGATGGCAGTGACGTCTTCACATGTTTTCGGAAAAGATCCGTTGAAGAGAATGCCTTCATGTCTTTCCTTATTGAAGCAGCCCTGCATGGCCAAAATTATGGCGTCTTCTAGGAAGTCTCTCTTCTTTAAGGCATCTTGAATCATGTTACACATTCCTGCTTTGAAAACTAAGAGAGTGTTCCTGCCGTCGGACTGTTCTCGAGTTTCCTTGAAGTATTCCAAAAAGCGCTCCTTTGGCCTGGTCTTGTTTACTGATTTCATATTACCTAGATCCTCCAGGCGACTTTCATATAAAGAGTGCAGCTGCGACAATTTAAACAGGAGTTTTCCAAAATTGACTTCTTTTTTGACATAACTTGCAAGCTCGACAAACGCGCGGGAGTTACACAGTTTTCATCAATGTTTTGCTCATCCTTGTTTGATTCCCTGACGTGACCGCGATATCTGTTTGTCAATTCAATCAAGCATTTCAGGTGATACTTAGCTCCGATCCTAATAACATCTCCTTCAACTATTCTCACAAGTAGTCGGGAATCATTAAGCTCTGTTATTATTGTTCTTATACTTGCGTCTGTCTCAAATGTAGACACCTGGAGGAGTTCTTCATCATTCTCTTGAGTTCCCTTCTCACAGAAAAAACACACTTCACTCTTCAACCATTTTCGCTTACCACGAGAACTTGTTTCTGTCGAATCACTGCTGCGTTTTATTTTCAGTTTTGCTATTTCAAGTTTGCAGCTGCTAAATTTCGCGTAGCAAGACTTATGCCGCGACGCACGATGAAATTCTCGGTTTTCTGCAGTCTCATCACATCCAAATTTGACTATCACTGGAAAAGAAGCAGTATCTTGAAACTGCTTTACGTGATTAGGAAAGTTCTTATATGCGTCTTTTTTTTTGTTTCCTTTCTTAACCTGGTTTTCCAAAGGACATGTTAGAGCTTCTGAGGTTTTCCTCTGGCATATAACACATCGTTTCCAGTCTAGCTCCATGTTTTGCGGTCACAAGCTAAAACAAATAAGGAATTGCTACATGTATAACAATATATATGCCACAATGTACAATTTTTGGTCAATTTGTTTTGGGAAAGGTGGTTCAACAACGAGGTAGATGGCGAAGAGTGCTGCCTAACATCAAACCCGACGTCTTGGTTTTGATTGTTAACGACACACCCCTAGAGACCATTGGAATCTTGGCAGAGTGTTGGAGACTTACACGGGTCCAGATGGTCTAGTACAGACTGTGAAGGTCAAGACCAAAGACGCTGTCTATGTTCGTGCTATACAAAAGTTGTGCTTGCTTGAGAACGATGTGAAAGAAGTAGATAAAATGTAGATTCTGAGTTTAACTGTCGGGACGTTCTACGCGATCACCCCAAGGCGGGCTGGATGTTCGGGACAAATCTAATTTAAACATCGAATATGAAAATCATCCGAAAACTGTTCTGTTTGTAGATAGGGACCTGAGCGTTAGTCACGTGACCCCCTTTTCTGCATGTGACTAGCGGGTTCGTCGGCGCGCGTTGTTGCGTTGTTTTATTGCAGAGAGAGCACAGAACTTGTGAGTATTTTGTTCGTTTTTCAGTTCTAGTTGGCTCTCTACCTACATGTTTTGTATTTTTGTTTTAGTTTTTACCGTTCGAGTTAAAAAATTCTGTGCTTATCCCCAACAGTTAGAATTTAAATATTTTGCCTTTCTTTGATAAAGCAAGCATTAATTTAGACTCTCAAAAAAGTCCTTTGTCCCATTTAATATGGCGCAGGACGAACTCGCTTGGCCGCTTCGAGGCCTAAAAAACACGCTCCGCTCGCTAAGAAACTCGTAAGGTTGACTTGTGGCAATTGTAGCATTAATTTAAATCGTAATCTATTCCACAACACTGTCATTCATGCTCAGTTTGAATATGATACAGGAATAATAACGCTCAGCGGTCTAAGCTAAGCCGGAACAGCCTGGCTTCGGGTAGCAGTATTGAACAACCCACGCGCATTATTTTTGTTAAGATAAAATGGGTGGGCGGGCAAGCGGGCCGATTCTTTGTTCCCTGCTCCGCTGGCGGAAACTAAGCAAGAAAGGAGTGACCCGTCCCAACATGGCATTTATAGCCCTACTATACCTTCGTACATTGGACCGTCCAGGCAAATCGCTGCCCAAGTGTTTACCACTATGTGCCGAACAAATATATATTTTTGCTAATGAAATGGCCAATTATCTCAGAAAGACAAAATGAAGAAATCCATTTTTCGTCATCTTAAGTGGTCGATTCTTACACTGGCCGCTTCTTAAATTCGTGAATAGGTGATTTATCAATAACAATGGAGGCTCAAAAAAGTTACACCCTGACGTTTGGAACTTATCATCGCCCGAAAAGAAATTGAAAAGAATGCTTATGCAAAATTCTGAAGGGACAACAAAGAGTATTATGTTATTTTTGAAAAATAACTTTTTGTTTATTTTATCTTGTTTCATTTGCTTTTTTTACAGGTTGCCGCGCATCATTTCACAAAAACTGTTTTGTTGAGGGAAAATGTCCCAAGTGTGAACGGATACGCATAAGGTATGTTTTTTGTTGCTGGTTTTAATACATTTTGGATCCAATTACTCATTTTAGTACCATGGTCGCTATTAACCTGCAATTACGAAAGCAAGGAAGAAAGCAGGTTCTTAGGCTTGCTTCAGAAATTGAGGTAATGTAAAGATTAAGCCTAGCGTTAAAGCCATGTTTCCGTTGATTGACTTAAATTTACTTCAAGAAATAAGCTTTAATAATAATCATTGCAAAGAAGTCCGCAAGTCTATGATCTATGCTTTGGGGGTGGATGATTTCACTTTTGAGGTAGGGGTTTCACTCTTTAAGGCTTGGGGTGATTTAAGAATGAGAAATTAGAGAGATTAAGATTCACATTTACGGCAAACGTCAAACGTCAGTGGAGAATTTCTCAGAATAGAAAATACGCAGATAAAAACAATCCAGAACGATTCTTATGGATAAAACTAGCATAAAACCACTTATTATTGTGTAGAAGCAATAAACAGTAAACGAAAAATAAGGAAAACTTACTCACGTGGTACAAATTCACGTTTGCAGTTTGGTGTAAACTTGAATCTTAATCTCTCTATAATCTGCTAACAGACGTGAAACGAAAAAGGCTTGCATCCAGTTAAGTCTTATTTTATGCCAAAAAACAGGAAGTAAAGTAAAAACAGGAACTTGGAGAAAAATTAGTGCCCAGACTTAACCTCCCCTTCCCCCGCCCCGTTAAGTAGTAAAGACAGGTTTTAACACAGCAGCAATACGGCAGCAATTTGTTTCCCTACGTAGGTCAAGTTATTATCTTGAAAACTGTTTATTAACATGTCATTTACGGGATCGATTTTCTGTCCAGGTCCTTGTGACAAAGCATACTAGTTAAATCCCTCCCTGATAAGGGACAGATGTTAAAAGAAGCTAACGATGTTTAAGATTTCCATTGATTTTAAGGCAACAATCACTCACGCATTGTACTTTTCTAGCGAAAAGCACTGATCAGCAACGCGCATGCGCATCTCATGCGTGTTTGTCGTAACGTAGACTGATGACAGGGTAGAATTTAAAAAGGAGCCCTATCGTAGGGCTTTGCCACAGGCAGCTTGATAAAAATCTTCATTCTGAGAATGGAAATACTTCTGAAATCCTTCTAAGACGACAAGCCAGATTCGCCTTGTGCTTATACTTCAATCTGGGACAAAAGTAGTTGATTCTGTTTAAACGCCGTAAATCTCCCCGCCCCAATGTTGTTTATGATTGAAGAAAGACGTGGGGGGTTAATATACGACTTTGGTTTTGGGGGTAGTGGGTGGGGGTACACAGGGGAAGGGGATAAATACATTCACTATGCAAAAAAAGGCGCCATTTTATGGAAGTGTTTCAACACTTTTGTCCCTCATTGTCTGAACGTAAAATCGTATTACTACACACAGGTTGAGCACTGTGTGACAGTGTGACACTGTGATAATGATATCAACTGAAGTTAAAGGCATTAGTGACATAAATATGTTGTTGCTGGTGGAAGTGACATTGACTTATTCGCGACCGAATAAGTGTAGGTAATGTAGGGTGGAAGTTTGGATCAATCAGCACAGGTACTCAAATTGCACGAGAAAAATCATGTGATTACTTGTTAATGATATGCATGCAAACATTTTAGTTCCTTGTTCTCTTTTAGAAGGTCCTTAACTTTGTTTGTTACGCCTTGCATAGTTACTACACTTTATGGCGGGCGCAGTATCTTTTTCTTTGTTGTTCTGTATATCTTTTCTGTTTCTTCGTCATTTCTGTAGGCTTTTGTGCGTGATTTCCACGGACCTTTATTTCCACTCTCATCGTTCTTAACGTATTGGCTAGCCCTCTTGGGGTTTTTTCCTTTTTTGCCTTAGCAATAGGGTAAAACTTAGAGAATGCAAATAAACAACACAGAAAAAAGGGCCTGAGGAAAGCAAGCTAGATGGAGTGGAGAACGAACACTACGCAGGTAAACGCAGGAAAGGGACAAATAAGAACACGCCGACACGTGCACATGAAAAGCGGCAGCAACGCTAGCGAAGTATGAAAAAAACGGTAGACATATTACTTCAAGCCCGTTGGCGTCGAGAACTGGTTGTGCCGGAGGTTGTTCGCCTGGAATGTCCTGGACCTCATTGGTCTGTGGAGCACCAGGTACCTGGTTTCCTTGGGGTTGGGCTTCGTTAGCAGCCATAACCCGTATTAGTCGAAACTTCTATCGAAATGGTAATGAATGCGTTTGTGCGATCCCTCTTATACTCGCTTAGGTAAGACCGCTGTAAATAGGATTTTATATATGGATAAGTAATGTGAAAAATGGGTATTGAACACTCTTTAAAAGTAATAGAGCTTGATCACTATCGTGTGATGGCGAGGGCATTTTGAGTCAGTGTGTGTTGCCTTTAACTTAGTACTATCCTGTACAGTATGTTGCCCAGTATCCGGACGGTACCAGTATCCGGACACTTAAAACAAAAACTCAATTTTTGAGGCGCCCTTTTCAGTTATCGGTAAACAAAGTATTTCGAATGAAAGCTGAACATTTCAGCTTTAAGATGAAGGTTTTGGCGAGTTGAAAGCTTGCGAAACAGTCGCAGAAGACGCCGTTCTGTTCAGGTGAATACACATTTCATGGCTAATATTTACGCTGTTTACTGCGCAGTAAAATTAGTGCTGCTCACAAAAGGGTTGGTAATATGTCATATTTTCAAAGAAACGGTTTTATATTTAACATGAAGATAGTTAAAGAAGTCAGGTTCACAGAAAGTTTATTAATTCTTCTTGAAATTTGATTTGTTTGGAATAACGGAGCCCAGAAACATTCACTAAGTATTGATGTCAGGTAACCAGTATCCGGACAGTTTTTTCTTTGCTGTACAGAATCGAGTTATTTCATATCTATGACTATAATTGAAGCTTAGGATATTTGATATAGTCGTAAAATGGAATTCTACTCAACTCCGTGCGGAAATTTTCTTCACTCATTCCGTGGCGACTTGATTTCGTGTGCGCCTCTTGTTTCGCGTGACTGCATTTACTATATATAACCGAAAGCGTCGGAGTCGAACCTGGAATTCTCATACTTTCCCCAGTTGTGACTGCTAGAATGGGGTTGCAACGGTCTGAAAAATGTCACAAAGGGCTTGAGAGATGTGAAAGAAGGAGGAATTAGTGCTAGAAAAGCAGGCTTATTGTAGGGTCTGTAGGGACTGAGCATGAAGAAATCAAATAGACTAAATAGGAGAGTGACCTTTGACCGTCGCAATGAGGTCCCTTCGCGAAGCTTTTTTTTTTTTTAATAAAAAATGAAGAAAAAAATTCGTTTGCAGATTGGGTAATTGAGCTAGCAAACCCCGGCTTCGGCATGTCCACGGACGCCTTCCTTAAATCAGTGAAAAAGTTCCTAGACAAGGAAGTAAGAATTATGCTATTAAACAACCGCTGGCGTTCCCCACCATACCCCAGTCATTTGTTATGTTTTATTTCACGATGCTAGGTTATATTTTTGGAATCGATTGCGAGACTACTTAGCAAATGCAAGAGAAGCTTATAAGTCGCTTGCCTGTCGAAATTTATATACAGTTGCGTTGTTATTGTTGTGTCCGGATACTGGGCAACATAGGAGCTCTGCAAAAAATATTAATTTCGCGATGGAACCAGAGGCAAAAAAGTTAAACTGTCTTTTGTCATATTAAGGACTAAATAGATTTTCTCTGGGCCAAATTTCAGAGCTCTTGCGACCAACAAAGGAAAGTTATTGCAATGTTAAACTGAAGTGTCCGGATACTGGGCAACATACTGTATAGACAAAAGGTTGTAAAGATTGTGAAGTGATCAATAAAACACTTAAATTTTGGTTTTTTACAGTTTGGGCTGCTTTTCGTACAGTCGATTGAGTAAGAATTCTCGCTTATCGATCGCAAGTTCGGTCGATTCCAGCCAATCAAATCCTTCTGTTTCTTTAATCTCTTTTGGGGTTTCAACCACTATTTTGAAGGTGGGATCTTTTTTCATTGCACGCATCCACTGTACATTCTCTAAGAGTACTTTTCTGAGCTCTTTTCTGTAAACAGGAACGAGAGCGTTCTCGGCTTTAATACGAGCCACGTTTTCTGAATCTCCGTTTCCTTCGTATTCATTGATCAATGCGTTGAGCTGGGTTTCAGAACGTTTCTCGGCCTCATCAAAAATGTGTGACCACGGCTCTAAGTTTTCTGTTTCTTCTTTGGAAGTCTCCATTCCTTGGCTGGCTTGAGAGACTTCGCTTTCTTGGGAGAAATCGCTTTCTTCACTTTCTTCTTCCAATTTTCCAGCACCCTGTTGAAGAAGGTTGTAATGATAGTTATTGTTCCACATTTTTCGGTTTGAACCGCTCGCCTTCTGATAGGAAACTAAACCTCAGAAAGGAACGCGCTTCTTTCATAGAATATTGGTGAAGGCAGGGTTACTAAGCGTTCTCCTTAGTAAATAATAATCGATTTTACATCGACCTCACATAACCCAACATCGACCCTACATCAACCTCACATCGACCCTACATCGACTCCACATCGACCCCTCCTCGACCGCTCATCGACCTCACATCAACGCCACATCCACCCGACATCGACCTAATATTAGCTAATATTACATCACGATTGACAAGAATTGGATTAGAACTGGTGATGTCATCAAATTTGATTAACGAAGCTACATAAACAGGAAATTAACTTATTTCCGTCAGTATGTTGGAGGTTCTCGTGTGGTAAAGATGCCGTATAAATTCAAGAGAGATTGCCCGGTTTGTGGAAAGCCAGAGTTACTCTCCTTGAATGATCACCTGCGTCAAGTGCATCGATTAAAGAGCCACGAAAGGAAGCAATCGCTAAATGCAGCAGTATTTTCGGGTCTAAGAAAAGTCTGGGTATAACACAAGTAGTGTCCCGGCACGGAAATGGAAACAAGTAGAGAACGAAAACGAACTATTGCAGCTGTCAAAGAAACGGAAAAACCTCAGCACTTTATAGTCAAGAGACCTAAATTGTCTAACGATGTTTCCCTGGAAATCAAAGGATATCTAGAATTTATGTTTCGATAATTTATGTTTCTCGTGATGGGCCCCACTCAGTGTGGTAAAACATTTTTCGTTGAAAAAATTCTTACAACGGATCGTATTTTCTTATGAGAGCAAGAAGCCGAGGCGAATATGGTGGCACTACAGCCAGTCGCAGGAGTAGATACAAAGTGATGCAGTCATATATCGGAAAGGAAATTCAGTTTATTCGTGGCCTTCCGGAGTCTAAAGAAGATCCTTGGGAAATTGACCCAAAGTCTAACAATGTGCTGGTGTTTGATGATTTTGTGGCTCAAACAACAGATAGCCCTCTCGTCTCCCTTCTGTTTACTCAAGGCCGACACAGAAATGCTAGTGTGATACTTCTGCTACAAAATATGTTTCTAAAGGGAAAATTTAACACGGACATGAGCCGGAATGCTCAGTACATGGCTCTTTTCCGAAGTCCTTGCGATCGAAAGCAAATCGGTATCATGGCTGAACGAATGTTTCACAAAAATCGCCAGCGATTCATGTCAGCTTATTTTCAAAAACCGAAAGAGTGTTTGGTCATATCTTCGTTGACAATCGCTCAGGCACGCCGTGTGATAAGGAAGTATTGAGTGACATCTTCGGCTCCTGCCGTCGATATCCGACTATTAACAGCTACGCGAAATCGGACGAAACAGTCGAAACGATCAGTAACAACCCGGAGTAGGCAATCGATAGAAATCGATAGCGATCAAGTGATTTTTATCGATTGATAACGGAAATCGGTGAAAATTGTTAAACTAAATTGCTGTGTCAAATCGATATTATTGATTTTTCATGATTTTAACGATTTATAACGGTAAGTCCGACATTGATTTTGTTTTTGCATAAGATAAATAGTACAGTTGCGAAGAACTGCTGTTAGCCGCAGAAGCTTGGGAGAGGGCCGGATGGGAATTCGCAGCGGCGACAGGTAGCTGGATGTCTGTAGCGCTATCCGACTAGATTTCGGTCAAATCGTCAAGATTGTCAGAGAACTACTCAGTCAACAGCGGGTCACTGGTCTGTCCAGATACTCGGAGTTGATTCTTTAAGGCCGTTAATTCTGCCACTAGTTGCTTTAGATCCTGAACTTGTTTTCTTAGCTCCTCCGTTACGTACACAAAATCGGTCTGTACCGTTGCATCGCCCGTCTTAACAGCAGGATTTCCTTTGTCGCACTGAATGCCAATCTCTCGTCTTCCCGTGGCTTGTTGCTGCCTTCGGTGTGCTTCACTTTTCTGGTGTTCTGCCAGGAACTGATTAAGCCTCTCAACCTGCAATATCAAGAAGAGCCGCAATGTTTGAAGTAAATTCTCACTTTGTTCGGGAGATTAAATTGTATATTGTTTAAATACAGTGATTTGGTTACAAATAGTTATGGTGATTCCTGGGACTCATCTTGTGCAAAATCATGAGTCCCAATCCAGTACCAATTAGTCCGAAATTGAAAATGCTTGGGCCTTTATGTATAGCCAGACAGTTAATCTGAAGACAAACTCCAAAACTCTGTATTACAGAGATCTGAGACACTAACGTATTTAGAAACATACAGTCGTTGGTGAGCCCCTATCTTTTCCTTCGATGCTCTCGCTTTTGAGCATACTTCATTAACTTTTCTTGCGTCAGTATTAATTTGCCCTTTTGACGCGTGCACTCCGACTTCAAACAGTTAGTTTTCGTTTCAAAACCTTCAGCGGAAACTTAATCAAACGAAGCCCGTTCAGCATAACTTAAGAAGAATAGTGCTAAAAAATATTGTATGCAAAGCAAGGATCCTTTACTGTCACTTCCCACGCAGGCATTGCAGTGTAATAGTAAATAACTAAACTAGTTTCACCGTCAAATTCTACACAAGACAATTGCACGCGCTCATTACTACGTCTGTGATGCACTAAAAGAAAACTTTAAATTAATGGTTTTGAGTTCGGACGAAGTAGAGTACGTGGGTCTCAAATACTGCGGATTCAGGTTGAGCGTTTAATGACGTCAGTTATCGCGTTCGTTATCACGGTTGATTGGTTGCGTTGCGAGGCAAATTGTCACACGTTGCTAGGCGGGAGATGATAGCGTTGTGTCGGAGAAAAGGCGCGTTAAAGAATGTAAACATGTTAACCGTAAGCAAGAGCGGTCGCTCTTATATCCCAGGAAAACCCTTATCCTCTGACCTAAGACATATCATCATCGATAAAATCATTGACGCAGGAGGTAACCCACTAACAATGATATTTCCCGGTCGATTTGTAAATTTAGTGAGCGTCGAACAGGCGTCCGTGTTAGCTCGCGAACCTCTGCTCCCGTCTCAGCCATGCTTTCTACTCTGTGAATACCAGAATCTAGGGCCGGCGAAGCGAATTCAAAGACTCTTATTCTGATGCTCTTAGCTCCTTTGTCTAACAAACCGTTCATCTGCAAGCTGAAATACTTTCTGGACAAATCTACGCGTCGACAGTTTAATCTTCTTTTACTGTAAGTGGCAATGAATTCATCCTTCGGAGATGGCGCACCTCGTTCACAATGCGTTCTACGAACTTGCTGTATTCCAGGCTCATAAGCTCTTCTTCGACTATATATACTGGAGTTATTCTTTTTGTAGAATAGTAGGAGTATTCTATCTTGATTTCAATCGCCATGACATACAGATCGATAAGACAAGGCGCCTTTTCCCAGACAGAACGATATCATCCCCGCCTAGCAACGCCTGACAATTTGCCTCGCAACGCAACCAATCAACCGTGATAACGAACGCGATAACTGACGTCATTAAACGCTCAACCTGAATCCGCAGTAATTCCACTTACGTTACAGAAGCATCCGTCAGGTTTAATTTTTAGCTTTGAATGCGGAATCGAAACGTACCTCATCCAAGTTGTCTTGCTTTTCAGGCGACATAACTTCAGTTCCTCGCATGCAATAGCTGGCCCCTTTGCGATTCCGGTCAACAGCCGACACCCGGAGGAATTGGTTTACACTGATCTCGCGTTAATTCCAGGCTAGACGACCATTAAGTGATGATTTTCAAATAGCTACGGTTACGATCAAATTCCAAAACAGTCTCAATTGGTATATTTGATTCACTTAGACCAGTTATCAATGCTGATTAAATCCGCTGAAAACCCAAGCCATTTTTATCATCTTAGCAGTTTTAGTAATCAAGCGTGTTCAGCATGTCTTACCCAAATTGCACGCTAAGCGTGCTATAATTCGCACACTTACCGTGAAATATGGCACGCTACAAAAAACAAAAGGTCTAGCGTGTTAAATTTACCAAAACAAAGGCAAGTGTGTCCGTCTTTGTTTTTCAATTTAATATGCGCCTATCCGTGATCTACGGCACGCTAAGCGTGTCGTGCAAGCGTGTCGTGAGCGTGCTTTCACCTTTAGCATCAAATTCCTGTGGAGGGTCACATATGATAGAGTTCTCCTTTCTTCTAACGAAAGACTAGTCGGATTTTCGAGCCCGAGTTTGTCTTTTTTTTTTTTTAAAAGTTGAAAGTTGTTGTAACTTTTATAACTTGTAGTGTATTAAGTCTATCGCACTTATCTCAGTATGAATTCACTGCACCACACCTGAACACGTACGCCACAATTTGTGTAGTCTAAAGATTGAATTATAGTTATTAAGTAGCGTCAAAGGTGATCGTTTACTTTCCTATTTCTGTCGTCAAAGAAAATAACCACCTTACGTAAAATTTCCTATCAGATATTGTGAGGTATAAATGTAAAGGCTACACATAACTGTTCGTCCGACTCCGCTAAAAAAATGTATAATGGGCCTACGAGAACACAAAAGTCCCTAAGTCGGCCTGATTTTTGTCTTACTTGCCCTAGAAATCTTGACCTGTAAATTGCTGCTACTGATTACAGAAGAGACCTATAATTTCGCACAGGGTTGTGGTGGGGTGCGGAAGGGTTCGATGATGTATACGTAGTTTGGAAGAATTCTACTACTGCGATAGAACTTGATGCATGGTGATTTTTTGTTCTGTAACTATGCGACCTTTAGCTTGCTGAGAGTTTTTTCCTTTCAGCTGTGTTTGCGGGATATTTTTTCTTAATCATTTAACCCCTTCCTTTAAAGGTAAACTGAGACCGAAGGCTCCTAAAGTTCAATTAACAGGGATTTGAACATTTCTTTTTTCTAGCTTAGCGTTTATGTTATTAGTTTTAATTTGACTGGTTTTATTTTAAATATTACACTACTTCATGAGAAATGTCTGCAATTTGATTGGCTTAGAGCAGTGGTATTTCAGGTTAATTTGAAATACCTACATGTGAAAATTACAAACCTTTTGTGGGTAGTAGTATAAACAAATAATAGCATGATTTGTACGTGATATTTGGCACAAATACCACTCGTGATATTTCAAAATTGTTTAAATTTCACTCGCCTAACGGCTCGTGAAATTACGTATAAAAATTTCGAAATATCACTCGTGGTATTTATACCAAATATCACTACAAATCACGCTCTTACCCATACAAATTAAGTGAAATTAGTGCCCTACCAACTAAACTAACAGTAAATGTTGGAAAAGTGCTTGACCATTTTTTTTTCTTATAATTTCAGGAAACAGCTTTTGAAACAACCAGTGTCTCCCGAGGAAGATCTCAGCAAGGATAGCTTTCTCAGATGACCTCCATATAGTGACCAAGATTAATAATCGCTCCCCAAGCCTCCTCCGTAGTCGTTACTTCTGTTGCGTTTGGCAAAGCATGCGCTTCTGTCTTAATTGCGCTCGCTCTTTATTCAACACGCGGATGTTTTGAAAGAAGTGAAAGGGTTAGAAATGACAAGAGGTCTGAATAAGAGGTGTTGTAGACAACAACTACAATGTGACAATCGAAAAGCCAGTGCTGCAGTAGACAGTAACCTGTATTGGTAATAGGACCCTCGAAAGATTTAATGTGAGTGACATTAAATGTCTTCTCTTTCGTATTTGTCCACGATTTTCATAAAAAGGAAAGAAAGGGACGAGAATTATATCAAACCGATTGGTAAGTTAAGCCTGGATAGTAATAGTTTTAAGAATTGCAGTTCATTAAATCTCATTTTACATAGACACCTCGATGAGTTAATGGAAATACGACAATTTTGAAATTCTCACATTTGTAATCTTATTTAAATGATTCTATATTTTATACTTTACGATGTAGATCCGTTCTTTTCTGTGGAAAAATAAATCTTTTTTCAATGAGTGTTCTTTGTATTGCGTGGCCCAATAAGTTAATGGTTACTTATGTTCGGACTAAATTTTCTGTTATATTGATTAAAGCGCGGCTTAAACGCCGCGAGACTCAAACCTGTCGGACCTAACAAATTTAAAATTTATCTTTCAAGCGACGCGGGGTAACAGCCTTTGGAAACTCCTGGTGGGCGTTTTACTAGCATTTTCATGAATTTCGATTCTTTCAACTTTTATTACGGCTTTTGGTTAATCGATAATGCTAATAGGACTGAGTGGAGTCCAATTCGGTCTGTAATTATACAAGTGATTGACGAAATCGCGGGAGTCCAATTTGTTAACACGAGTATCATTACAGACCGAAATGGACGACACCACACAAGTCCTGAAAGTCCTGTAACCAATTAATCATAGCAATTTCCAAGAAAAACAAATGCATTTTTTAGAAAAGGTTTTTAATGCCAATTATCAATAAGTAACTATTTATACCTTATTAACTGTGATTGTCAGAGAAAACCGGGCAGAAAGCAAAAGATCGAGGTCGGCGTTTGACCTCCACCTTTTTACCATGGTATTTTCAGAAGTTGATAGGTTTTTTATTTGTAAAAAAAAAATTTTCTTGAAACCAGGACCTTTCACGGGCATGAAATGTCTTGATTTTGGGCCAACTTTTGTTGAACCTCTATGAAGTAACACGAAGCGAAAAAAAATTCCCTTTCTGTTTTTGACATCTTTAACCTTTAATAAACAGATTGAAGTATAATTTTCAATACTTGTCCCGGTTCCATGTCTTTGATGTCGCACTTGATATTTAATACCGCCAAAATGAACCAGACTCAGATTTCTGCCATTTTCACACTTTTATTTTCTCAAAAGTGCGCGGTTTATTTTTAAAGAAAGTTACTTTTCTTGATAGCCTATTGGATTTTTGCTAAAATGCAGCAAACTTAAAGTTTTTATTAGTATTTCTCGGTAACTCGGAATTACTGACTTGGAAAGTTCCGCTAAAATAGCGTGAAGGCAAAAATTTCCCGCCAAATTTTCACCAACGAATTTTTTTCCATCAACTTCTCTCGGCATTGAGCTCACACATCCTCAGCAACGTCTTCAAGAAGATGATCAGGTTGAATCTGTTTCACTTTTTAGAGGCTATTAGATTGTAATTTTGATAAAGTCCGCATTTAATTCAATAAAATCAGATATCAACTGATGGAATGAAATTGGCCCAATTTACCCGCGAAATCTTGTTTTTCGTGTCACGCTACATCGAACCCCTGTGAATTTATTCGATGTTACTTTGTCTATCTTTGCTGAACACTACAATTAGTAGAATGATAAGAGGAAAAATGTAAAATTTGTGTTTCTACCGAAAAACTGTTGTTTACATAATACCGTGGTAAGATCAGTGTGTTTTAACCTGCAGGTAGGATTGATTTAATTTGTCATGTAAGCCTCCCCACGAAAAACTGCCTGCTTTGCAGGATGATGGTTAGCTTAAATCTATAATCATGAATTGCTCGTTTTCAACGGAAGAATCGTCTTGTACTGAGAGCGGGGTTGGATCCGCTACACGGCGTCCACTTGGGGTGCAAACAAGATATGACCTCGCGCCTTGTCAGTCTTGGAATAAGTGGATAGCGTGGTCGGGGAGAAGAAGAAGTCAGCGAATCAGAACTGATTCTAAACCGGGCGGGACATAATGGTATTTTAAGAGAAGAAAAAAAGAGGCTGTAACCATTAGCCCAAAACATAGAAAACACTAAACTACCGACTGGCCTGGCCGTAAGAATTACATTTACTGTTAGCCGGCTCATCAAGGGTTGGAGAGGTGACTTAGTCCCCCTTGACGTGTTAATGCAAAAATGTCTGCAGAAATATTTGTTGAGTTCAAGGAGGTTGTTCCCACCGGGGCAGGTGAGTGAAGAACTCCTCTTACATTATTTTAGTCAATTCTCGCATACTCACGTGCGGTTTAGGTTATGGGACGTCTGATACGTGCGGTTCGTTGCACTGTTCATTCATGTCTTCAGTTACAGTGGTTTTTAGAGGTATGTAATGTTGAACAAAAGTAAACAGCATAAAACATGAAATGACGATTCACTAATATTATACGAGGTACAAAACTTGTAGGTCGATGAAATAAAAAAGGCCAATACAATAAAGCGAAGCTGATACTTTCACGGTTATCATGCAAGAACCAATCTTATTTTAAAGTTGTTTGCGCATGTGCTCTATAAAGTCTGCGAATCATGCCTTATATAAAAATTGGACTAGTGAGAGTATTATCAGTTATATACAAAACGTTTCTCAAAACACAGTAAACATGTATTACGTTAATATAAAAATTAAGAAGAAAAATACTATTGGCTTAGCGAGAAGAATTGTGATCTTCTTGCATTGTTCATTTCCAGTAAAAGTGTCTGGGAGGGAGGGGTAGGGGCGTAGCATGTTGTGGGCGTCGATTCTGATTGTTTTCTGTTAGTGTTTACTCTTGTTAGCAATCTGCACAAATTGTAGGATGGAACACTATAAAATACGCGAGAAAAGCGATTTTGATCTACATTTGGATTAAGGCATAGAACAGGTTAGCAATAGCATTGTATATACTCGGGTCCTCAACGAAGCTAGGGTTGACTCACTAATTACTTGGTTTACTAGATGAAGTTTACATTATATAGTTGAATATGTCGATGAAATCAAAATTAGGGAAAATGTGATATTTACAATGATAGAAACAATGAACGAGGGGATTTGAACCCATGCAGTCCCAGAAGACCGGTCCGATTCCCTAAATTCTAACCCAAGGGGGATAGCCAAGTCCATTTTTGTATAGATTTTGTTTTCAGGAGAAATCCTTGTGAAAATTTTGACATCACGGGATTCAAAATTGCGGTGACCCCATCTTGAAGATTCGATGTTCTTACAAAATGAAGCAAACGTTTTCTTCTTTGATAGGTTGCTGCATATTTTACGGTTTAGTTTACGTTATATATTTTCTAAGGAATAATTTAAGTAGAGTTTACGTGGTAAGGACAAGTTTGCGAAGAAAATGAGTTCGTTTGCATGAGTTAAGGTGTGCAAAATAAATAACGTTATAGCCTGGATCTATGCTCCGCAGTAAGAGAAAAAGGCAAGAAACGAGGGCGCCACCCTTTCCCCATCCCAGACTATCGCTCGGCTCGCTTCACTAGTCGATTTTTTTTTTCGCTCTTGCTGATTTATTATCCGCCACTGCGTAGCCCTGTCCCAGGCTACTGATGTTACGATTTATTAGTCCACTGCCTGGTTAGATGTCATCAAATAGTTTGCTATTATCTAAGAACTGGCCAATAATGAAACTTCAGAATAGGAGAAGTGCTTACAGTGCAGTACTTTTTACGTTACTGACTTGAAACAGTTTTTCAGATTATCCTCGTTATTATTAGCTTTGAATGGTTTTTCTTATGCTTTTGAAGGTCGAACTTTGCAGAGAATAAATCCGCGGGAATTCACTGCAGCGTGCCACATAAATTTTTTTGGCGGGAAAATTCCGTTTTGCATAAGGGGTGTTTTAAGAGGTTAAACGCTTACCCGTGTCGATGTTTAGAAGTGAATACTCTTGCACAGGTAACTAAACAAGCTGATTACCTTAGCTGATCTTTGTCTAGTAAATTTTCAACTTATCGTCCAGACAAATGTTTTTGTATAATATTTATTCTCTGAAAATTTGGCAGTAAAAAATTCTGCTTGATGGCATTTTAGTATAACTTTCAACGCCGGCCATAGCGATTTACCTAAAGACACCAATTTTAAGTTTGCTGAATTTTAATAAAGGTACAACAGGCTATTGATACAATAATTTTCTTTAAAAATATACCACGCACGTTTGAAAAACAGCACCGCGAAAATGGCCAAAATTTGGCCCACATTCGTTATCGATTCGGTGCTAATATGAAGTTCGACATTGAAAACATAGAGTTAAGCCCAAGAAAGATTGTTATGCGTCAATCAGTTTACTGTTGGTTAGAGATGTGAAAAAACGTATGGCAAGTTTTTCTCACTTGCTTTTTTTCCTGTAGGTTCTACAAAAGTTGGCCGAAAATCAAGCTTTTTTAGGCCCGTGTAGGGCCCTGATTTCAAGAAAATATTTATCCTAAAATAAAAAACCCACCAACTTCTGAAAATACCACTGTTGATAATCTTTTCAGGTGGCTTTCCTATGGTAAAAAGGTGGAGGTCAAACGCAGACCTCGATCTTTTGCTCCTGCCCGGTTTTCTCTAACAATGACACTTAACATTCATTAGACTTCGCGCATAGTATATAAGCATGTGTTAATTGTTCACAGTTGTTAGTTTGACTAACTTGAGTTGGAGTCGCTTCGCCGTTTTCTGAGTGCGTCCGTCCCAATGAGGTTTAATGCCCAAGCCATGGTCCAAGAATTGTTTTTTCATGTTCTTCAAGGCTCTGCTTTGCCACTTATTTGCCATTAACTTCGTCGACATCGCAAGCTGTTTTGCAATGTTAGCTGCAGCCCGGAATGACAAGCATTTTGTGTTGCTTTGTGCCGCCAGGTGACGTGAAGTTCCTTTTCAAAAGAGGAACCCGGCTTGAGCGACGAGTTTGGGAGCTTTGTCCAGTGTACCAAATGGTGCTGAGATTTTTCTTCCGAGGACCAAGAGGCTATCTCTTTGCCTATCAGATGGTGGTTGTACGAGAGAAAAGACGAGATGAAACTTTGGTCGACGGCTAAAGAGCAGCGTCGCTCTACCACGCTGTGGCATTAAAAAAAAATACATCCTCCGCGGACCAAGAGAGCGGTGTCGCTCTGTGCCACGGGGAGGAGTAAAAAAAATATGATCGGTCGCGGACCGAGAGCAGTGTTACTCTGTGACGCACCGTGACTTTGAGGAAACTAATATGATCGGTCGCGGACCGAGAGAGCAGTGTCGCTCTGTGCCACGGGGTAGCGTTAAAAAAGAATTATCGCTCGCGGACCGAGAGAGCTGTGTCACTCTGTATCGCGGGGTGGCGTTTAAGGAAGTCACTCTGTGCCGCCGTATAGCATTTTTTTAAAAAAAAAAGGGATCGGTCACAGTAGAGGACCGAGAGAATAGGGTCGCTCCGAAAGAGCGATATGTCTCTTTGCCTCGATTCAGTGTAAATAAAGCATAACGATGCAAAGAACAGAACGCGAAAGAAAATAGGGACAGAAATGAGTCGAGAAGACTCTTCTGTTTCGTTTTATAAAATGAGGATCGTTCCTGGGAGGGACGCGCCAGCTCCGTCCTCCATACCACTGGACAGGGAAACGTCGTGGTTGAATTGCGCGATAAAGCCGGCCATATTTCGCATACTTACCCGGTGAAACGGGCAGAGGAGGCATGGTTACCGTAATAGCGAGGGTTTACGAATTCTTATTTACACGAGGTTGAAGATAAACAAAAAGTAAATCTTTGTACAAGACAAGTTTCTATTCTCGTAGCATGTTTCATTTCGAAAATACAGCAATTTAAACTTCCGAGTTTTCACAGTGCGTGACACCAAAATAAGAATTGCTGTTTCGTTGAAAAAAAAGTCTCTCCTCTTGATTTTCAGCAGTATAACAGTTTCAAGTATTAGAAGACATGCTTAAGTGCACGTATGCTAGTTCTCGAGTGAAAAGAAAGAGCCTTTATAGAAAAAGTGAACTCAAGATGATTTTGTTGATTTCTGGCGGCTATACTGGTGCGTGAAAAGTTACGGCAAATAACTCAGAAACTGTGGGCCACAAAGACCTGAGACTTTGTTTGTTTACATATTAGTCTTTTATAACATTTCATATTCTTGGCTTCTTCCAATGGACGATTTCCAATTTTTTTTTGTGTGTGTGTGTGTGACAGTGAAAAGGATATATACTTAATGGTTTTCGATCGGTTTAATTACAAAATTAGGCATATTGACACTATTTTTTCGTTTTCTTCTGGTGTCTCTGTGGTCTCGAGGTTGGAGAATAGACCCCACAAGCGTTTTGCCTACAGGCATGCCCTTCAGCTCGATTACTCGGGATACGGTGGTCATTTTCTCCGGTCATGTGAAAACGCAGACCATGCTGACTGCAGACCGTGCAGACTGAGGATTTTTTTTTTAATGTATCATTTTTATTTATTAATTTCTTTTATCCTAACTTTTCTAGCTTGTGATATTTTTGAAAAAAAAGAAAAGGTAGTATTGGTATATAAAGGAGATGTTTTGTTGAAAAACGTGCTGTGCAGGTTTCGGTGTTCCTTTTGTTAAGTCAGTACCAGTGTCCATTAGCAGGAAAGGAGAATTGTGTACTATAATATCTATTTTCTTAGTAGTACTTTTTCCAAGAATGAAACGGCCGGGTGTCACAGTTTGTGTAGTTGTACAAATACATGTATCACTAGCGATAAATGTGTATACAATAAACACTGATTCGAGGTATCCGGCCTCGTCCTCTAGACAATAATAATTATAAAAAAGGCAGCTCAAGAGGAACAAATGATTGTTTTTTTTTTCAGTTAGATTCTTAAACACTGTACTCAGCACTTATTGTCAAAGAGTCTAAGAGAAAATGTCGGAGATTGACCCAGTTTCACTTACCTCCAGGGATGTTAATTTGACACAAATCGTACGCGGTAACGTGGGGGATACACATATCACTGAAACCTCTCTTGTTGAATTATGTTTCTTCAGTCACGATCATCTAACACAACTCGTAACACAACCACCTTAAACAGAAATCAACCACATGCGAAAGTGGCATATTGTCTCGCTCGCGAGGGAATAAACATATCACTAAACCCAGAGCAGAGATACGTGTAACCTCCCTATTTTTTTTCTTACTTTTCGAGTTATCTTTTGCTGAATGAAATTACGTCAGCCAAAGAGCTGTTTGCGATTATTTTGTCTCGAATCGTTGCTGTTTTGTCGATTGTGTTTCGCATAATCTTGAATCATTTGTAGTCTCCTTGATGATAGAACGTGTGACGAACTCTAAGAAGGTCTGCGTGGGAGATTACTTGATGACGATTCACAAAATTCACACCAAACGACAGAAAAAAAACCTACACTTGTTTGGAGGGGTTGGGAGTAGGGGATACACATTTCACTGGCAACCATATTGGAGGGGATACACATATCACTAGTGATGTTTATGGGGATACACATATCACTGTGACACCGAGACATGTGATATCCCCGTACACATATCACTATTTCTGGCGAGTTTACTTTGTGAAGAGAGAGTTCATTGTTGTTTAGTTATTTTGCTTTCGTTGATAAAAAAATGAAAAGCCAATGTAGAAATCCTTCATTCTTTAGTCTTAACTTCTTTAAGCCGTAGACAATCTGTTGAATTAGTGAGCGTAAACCTATTTGTAAAGTCATCATTGTATTTAGTCTTCAAACTGTAATCAACCTGTAAGAAGCCGTTATCCACCTGTGTAGCTTTTGGAAGCAATTAATGTTTCAAAACAAGCTTAGGTTTCCGCTAATAGTCTTTGAGAAATGATTGTGATGCTCTGTAATTTGACTCGTTGAGTTATGATGTAATCTTTATTGCTTCGCTAGCTTAGGCTTAAGTACGAGTGCTTTGTAGGAACTTCTTCGGTTACATCCATGTTGCATCTAGTCTTGGTTGGTTATGTTTTGACTGTACCCGCGGTATAGTCTTGGATTAAACCTCTACATTGGAGCCAAGTTCCGTTGTAATCATTGTCTCAAGTATTCAGCAGACGTAAGAGATTCCGTAACTTCCCGCAGCCATCGAGTGTCCCCAGGATAAGGCCTTTCCCAGAGTTTAGAGTGTTTCCCCGGTCCGTCGATTTACCGTTTTGTGAAGGCAAAACCTGTATCCACACTGGTGTTTAAGTGTGAAAACACCTTTTTTCACTTTTCACTTGGCTAAATTCCAGATTTTGGAAAGCCAATATTGATGATTTTAACTGAGTTCAAGATTTTGGAGAGCCAAAATCCTAGATTCAAGATTTTGGCTGATTTCAAGAGTTTTGAAAACCAAAATCCTGAATTCAAGATTTTGGCTGACTTCAAGATTTTTGAAAGCGAACATCCTGAATTAAAGATTTTGGCTGACTTGATAATTTTAAAGAGCCAAAATTCTGAATTCGGGATTTTAACTGATTTTAAGATTTTTGAAAGGCTAAATCCTAAACTCAAGATTTTGGGTGACTTCAATAATTTGAAGAGCCAAAATCCTGAATTTGAAGATTTTGGCTGACTTCAAGATTTTGAAAAAGCAAAATCCTAAACTCAAGATTTTGGGTGACCGTAATATTTAGCCAAAATCCTGAATTCAAGATTTTAACTGACTTCAAGATTTTTGAAAGCCAAAATCCCGAATTCAAGATTTTGGCTTCCCTTAATATATAACAATTATTCACCGAAGTGGAGGTGGCTAGTATTAGCAATTTACCGAGGCCGCGAAGCGGCGAGGTAAATATCCAATTCTAGCCACCGACACTGAGTTGAATAATTGTTTTAGTATATACTAAAACAGTGAGATAATTGAGCACAAAAATGTTGATTTTTAACTCATTTACTGTTGCCAACAATTACAATTTTGGCGCGCGATGACCGAACGGCCGCGGTCGTCGTTTTTTCTTAGCGACAAATAAAACTTTTGAAGGCGTTTGTTTAGCTCTTGCGGGAAAGCTTCTTCAAAAGGAGTTGTGAATTCTTTTTGTATTTAAAATAATTCTGTAAAAAAGAATTATTAAATTTAGTTTTAAGCTAATTTATGAACAAGTCAACTAAATAAAGTAACGCAAGACTTAATTTGCATTTGTAAACAAAAACATTTTTCACCGGTTTTATCGATAAATTCAAGTCAAAAAGACAAAGCTTTACCTGTTAAAATTCCAAACCGAACTTCGTCACCTTCTTCATGTATTTCAGAAATAGCTTGCTTGATTAGTTTTTATTTTTCTTAGTTTGCTACGGCAGCAAACCGGGAAGGCATTTTGCTCGCAACCTACGCGAGTTTGGCGTCGCTCGCTCGGAGGAACTGGAGGTGAATCAGTGAATAGTGCAGGATATTCACCGATCGAGTAGCCAATGAGAGCGCGCGAAAAACACTATCCACTGTTTTAGTATATACTAAATAGATTTATCCTGGGCTAAAAGCGAAGCTCCCGTTAAAATATTTTTAATTTAAATTAAACAAACTTTTAATCCAAAAGTCAGTTAACTTTAAGGCAAATTCATGTGACTTTTAAGAGAAACGCTAACTGATTTTAGACAAAAATAATTTGACAGTCCAAGACTCAAACAAATCAGTTTTACATATGCTCCTATGTCATATGTAGGGTAATAAGTATGGACTTTTAGTGAAGACGATAAAAAAATCACCTATACGGCCAGCCGGACGTACGTGTTCTCACTTTTGACAAGTATCAAATTTTCAGTCCCAGCTGTCTTGTAAGTAATTGAACATTAATAGAGTTATGCTTCAACATGATAGAGAATTTATTATGTTTAGGTTAGTCAGTTTGAAATCAAAATTTTAATGGTGCAGCTAATGAACATAACTTATTTCACATGCATTAAAAAACTTGAACTTGAGCCTGCGATCATTTGAAAAGTAATAACCTGTCAGCGAATAATTTCCAAAAGTATTGGAACTCAGTGGGGCGATACCTGAGCCCGCGATACGGTCAGCGGATATACTGTTTTGACAGCTGTCAACTGATCACAACATAGATGGTCAAATGGATGTACAATATCAGGCTGCGGGATCCCAAACTAGCGAGAAAAAGTGAGATTAAACATTGGTATACCTTTGGTGCGGACGGTTAGGAGGTCGGTGTACGGTCACGTATTATTAAACATTACTGGAAAACGTTAAAAAATACGTGACCTCAGTGGGTATAAAAATGAGCTCGCGATACAGTCAGGTGATAACGGCCAGCGGATGCTCCAGTTTGACAGCTGTCAATTGACCTTTATAAGGATGACGAATATTCGGACAAAACGGAATGTCGACTGTGACTTTAAGACATTTCAGTCCGGCTTGTAGTGATTGGCGAAATGCCAGATCGTGTACCTGAGCCCAAGTTATTAGTTTTCTGATAGGGTCTGCACATGTCCCATTTTGACAGCTGTCAATTAACCTTAATTTGGCTTGCGCATATAACTTTAAACTACTGACAGCCCTGCCCTGGGAAAGTGTACTTTCATTAATATTTTGGTAAGTGTGTTATATTAAATCAGCTTTATGTAGGGGCAAAACGACTAGTTTCTCATCTGAGCCCGCGAGATTGTCATGTGATATTTGTAAGGGGATGTCTGATCTTGACAGCTGTCAATTCATCCTCATATGGATGGCTTACATAACTGACAGATTAGGGTCAACATCTGAGCAAGATCTAATGTGACACTTGACATCTGCTTACACGTAGTGAGTGTACAGACGGTCGTTCGTACGCTACGAACATTTCCATAGCCTGTTCCAGGATCTCAGATAGTGGAGAAGACACGAAAGAAAAAAGCGCGCGAAAAGTTGGCGGGGCGGGAAGAAGGATAGAGCCTGTAATCATTTCTTTTACGACCTTCTTCCGCCCACTTTTGCACGTTTGAGATGATTAGATTTCGGCTGTCAAACTGTTGAAATGTGAATGAGTTGGAATCTGTCTCAAATTTCTCGCGAGATTCTTTCACGTGGCGCTAATCCCTCATGCGAGCGTGTGCAATCTTGAGTGTAAAAAGCGGGTCGGTAGGCAACACCTCGTGCCAAAATGCTGCTTCTTTCAATGAATATTTTCTCCTCCGGGTAGATTATGCTCTGGAGGGGTCTACATTTTGACTGAGCAAACTATATGATTTTTGCTGCTTGTGTCATGCTGAGAGGTCGTGACACGCAGATTGATTTTGTTTCTGGTCGGCATGATTGCTGATTTTTTTGAAACGTACGGTTCTTAAATGTGGTAAGATGAGGGTCTTAGGTTATTTACTTCTCTTTAAAGTCCTTCTTGTTCTGTTATAACTGAAAGCGATTTCCTTTTGTCCGTGAATGTGATGGTTTACTAAAATGTTTTGTCACGCTAGGAATAGCTTGTTAGTGTTTTTTGCAAGAAGTTAAGTTCTCACGGATAGTGATTCACAGAACTAAATTTCGAAGAATGGATTGCACTGATTGCAGCTTAAACTGAAGCTACTTTACATATGAAGAACTACGTTGTGAGTCAGTCAAGGTTGCTCTTATGCAATGATTGTTTAACCTTAGCTTGTTCTTCTAAAGAGATCTAAAGATAATGTGAGTCTAGACTGGAGCGCGTTGTTATCAGGCAAGACCGAAGCAGGTCGGCAGGATTACAAAAAACGTATTTTCCACGCGCTAAGTTCACAAGGCAGGTTTTCGGCTGTTCCTTCGTCGGCGCTCCTATGCGCGGGAAATCTTGTAAACATTCTTTCAACACCAGAAGTTATCGTGGATTCCTCTATTTCACGCGCGTGGACGCCACACACCATCTTTCTAAGTGACAGGAACGACCCGCTTTGAGAGTGTTGATATAATCGTTTAAAGAAATGATTACCGGCTCCGCCGCCCCTGCTCTCACTACATTGAGGGGTCAGTATATAGGCCTTTTGATATGCTAATGAGGTTATTGTTCTGCTGTGCGCTGATTGGTCGGGAGCAAAGCCTATTGTTGGAGACCGTAAAAAGATCAGACAGTTTTCGGATGTGTATCGGAGAGACGTCGTAGTATTAGTTATTGATCAGTTATTCGTCGTAGCATTAGTTATTCAATGTATTCGGAGTTTATATATGTGACGAACGAAGTCAAGTCATAATTGTGGGACAGAATAAGTGTCCCTGCGCAATGCAAAATGTGGTCATACGCATGCGCAATCAAGTCAGAATTAGTTATAAAACGTTTATTGAAATGTGGTGGCTCCTAAAAGAACTTCAGGACTTGTGCGGTAAAAATAACTATTTTTAAACATAGATTGATGGTAGTCAACTCAAGCACGTAGGGCCAGCTGTGGTACCACGGTTTGAAACGTGCGGAAAGAGAGTCAAAAAACAAGATTTCATCCACGGTTAACTAATATTTTTTCTGCTTTATTAACGCGCGCGTTGTCGGGTTATTTAGTTGAAATTTTCTCCGGACCGAGTTGGCTTTACCCTTTCGGCGCGGCGCTGACTCTCTTTCCAGGTCTGTTCACTTTGCCCCTGATGAGAATGACAGGCCTTCTGAGCGGACTAAAATTTTTTAAAATAACATCAGTCTATGTTTCCGTCTATATTAGTGAGCTCACTAGAACTTAATAACAGTGTAACATAGCTATTTATCTATTTAGTTCCCGTACCATAGCTAAATGAGTATTTACCACTTACTTAATGCTATGCATTCTTATTAAAAAATAACTAACGTATTTGTGGCAATTCTTCCCGCAGCTGCATGTAGTTTACGCTCAATGAACTGATGTGTAGTCATTGAACTACTGGTGTGGTTATTGATCTGTTGTGTACTTATTGAACTGCTGTGTCGTTATTGAACTAACAAAAAAGAAAACAAAGGAAGACTTTGTGTCACCGAGCACATGCAAATTTTCTGACTCATATAGAAGAGCTCGAACGGACAACTTTCGGATCAACAAAAGGGCGCCAGATCCTGAGATAGACAGCGAGCTCTACTCACTAAGCTACCGAGGTTCCGGCGAAAAAAGTTGGATAAAATAAACGTATTCACGAGTTTTCAAACTCATGAATAACGCCTCGGCAAAAATCTCATTGAAATGTTTTATAATATAGAAGGGGTATAGGAAAGCGCAAAGAGCAAAGACTTGGGTATCTGGTAAAGATATCCCAGAGTGGGAAACACAGCATTGTTGCCGTGATGGAGTGGATATTATGAACATGATCAAATTGATATTGAATGAACGCCGTTGTGCTTATTTACCACCCTATAAAGAAATCGCTACTAATCAATGGTCCGAGTTGGAATGGAAACAGGAACACACTCAACCTGAATTGTTCCTCAAACATAGTGTTAGAACTAATTCCATTAGAATCCTAAAAGCCTTTGTTCACAGGATGCGATGGTTATTTCAAATAAAAGATAAATCATTGGTGTTGGGAACACATCTAGTGGAAACCTATCCCAACTATACGCGACCCGCAAGTGAACTCAGTAATAATAGTTCCTATCACCTTGATGGAGAATGGCTTTACCTGAATGCCTTCAATGATTGGCGATTTGTAAAACTCAACACAGTTTTTTCAAGAAATTGTCAACCTTTACCTGAGACCGTTGTTTGTGTATTCGAGTTTGACCAAAAGTGCGATGGTGGGAGATTCGGTCACGCAGATTCTTGGAGAAGTCTACTATGTCCCAAATGGATTACAAACCTCTTACTTTGAACCCAAGATGGTCAAAGTATTATCACTGTCCACTTCAAACAAGTCCCTACCACGAAACAAACACTGTAAAACCAAACCAGAAATGTAAACAACATACATTTTTATTAAGGTTAAAACAATTACAACTTGAGACGTTTTTTCCCTTGTATGATTTTTTTCACTGTTCAATGGACCGGATCATGTCTTCATCCGTTCTCCACTTATCCTGTAAATTTTTTTGCGTAACTATATGCGATATCGTGCTGCTTTGCAATTCGATCAAATCTGTTCTTGCCTGGATCCTTTCTAGCAAGTCTCTTCTCTAACCTAGTGCCAGGCCCAGCTTATTGTTATGATGGAATATGCAACTCGATCGCAGTCTCGCTCAAAGCTTTCTGAATATCAAATTTCCCACCTCGCTGGCGCCTCCTCCTTCTCCGTGTTTGTTTGCGCGGTTTTTTGCCGGTCTTTGCCATTGAGTTTTCGCTTCACAGGCGTCCCAAATGATTTCCAACGAGGTGCGGGTTCTAACTTTTTCAAAATTCCCTTTTTGACATGTTTAGCTCCTTCTTTGACTAACGCTTTACGTGTTTGTCTTCTGATTTTTCGAATGGTATCTCTGGCTGATTCAGCACCCGTATGCCAAAGAGACTGATCCACTGTATGCGAAAATGGTAGCTCAGTGGCCAATTCTTCTGAGGACTTCTCAGGTGTCTTGAAGTAGGAGGGAGATTTTTTTTAGACTTGACTTTTATAGAGGTGTCTTGGGCAATGATCGTTTTCATTTTGACCCAGTTTTAAAAGAAAACTTTGGTTTTTTACTACTTGATGGGGTGACTGTTTGATAGAGAGGTCAGGTGTCTTTGGAGTGATAGGTGTTGGAGGTTGTAGAGGTCTTTTTATACCTTTTTGAATCTTGGCTAGCTTGGTAATCATTTGATGATTAGGTCCTACCGCTAAATTATCTCCTTCTTCATCGGACTGCTCCTCCTCATACTCTCCACTACCTATCGCACGCGTGCCTCCTGGTTGTCACACTTTTTTAGTCAATTGACGTAATTGTCGCCCCACGGCTTTTAATCGTGGTTCTTTTCATGTATCGGGTGCTTTACTGCTAAACAGGACATGTTTTTGAGTTGCTAAATCTGCTGCTTTGGTTAAAAGACTATCATCCAAGAGTGGTGATTTGTATTGATCACGCAAACGTAAAAATCGGACTAAATCTGTGACAGGAGTGCTGCTTAATCCATCCATACTGATACACTAATGTCTATATCATCCTAAAAAACAGGTACTTATACTTTTCGTTGAAAGAGGGAACGAAACTTTTGTTTCAGTTTTTGTTGTAGTTCTTTCGACATATCAGCCAATGATAAAATGCCTAGGACCACACAAAGTAAACGATCAAGCAGTGCTTGTCTCCTCATCCTGTTTTCTAGTAACGATACTGTGTTTGACCACAGTGATAACAACGACGCAATTCTTGCCACGCACTACCCCTTAACTAGTGCATCATAAGACCACGTCGCCTTTTTATACTTTGTCGTGGGTTGGCAGTGACTCGGAGTTGTTTTGGCATGAGGTTTGAATCTTCTTAGAGTCTGTCTTCCTTTGGGTACAGCTCCTCGTAAAGTATTCATAAGTAATTCACACACCGCATTAATTTGATCTGTATTCGCATGCCGTAATTGTTGTTGGCGTTTATATAAATTCGCTTCATTCAACACACTTTTTAAAAAAGTCGCTTGACGTGACATTTGCCCTGTCATCTTGAATAAGATTTAACGGACTGATCGTGTGCGTTTATTTTCATATTTGAGCTGACGTTTAGCAGCAGTGCGTGATGCAGCATCCGAAGCTTTTTTCGTACCATAAGTAGCCGCTGCACTCAATCCTCCTAAAGTTGCAGCTTTTCCCCCTACAGTTAAAGCAGGGACAGCCGTGGCTACTCCCGCTTTGCGCCGTCTAGATTTCCCGTAAGCAGGTCTTATTCTTATGGTTCATCAATAAATGTTCACGTTTTAATGGAGTGTCTATTTATATCTTCATCAAAGGTATGCACTTGTGGTTTCCCTTCTCGTTTGGTTAAATGACTCCAAATAAAAAACCGATCATCTGAGGCAGGATGTAAATCCAGCATGAAATACCCAAAAGGGCGAGAAGTAAGTCTTAAAAATAATAATTTGAGGACTTTGCGCCATTTCTCAGGATACACTTGAAGAAGTAAATTACGAATTCTTGTTTTATCGCGTGGACATTTGAAGCAAATCACAAAATGCGCATTACAATTAATGGTTTTGGCATATTTTCCGGGTGGAAATACATCTTGGGATTAAGTATATGGCTGTAATGCTACGACGATGAGAATCTTTGGTAAATAAATCCAACACACGTTTATCATTACCACCTCCTGCGCAACGTCGCTAAAATTAGGAAACATATATCGTTTACTCATTGAAATGTTTTAATACATACATTTATTACGTCAAAACTGGACTACTGTAACTCTCTCTTATCTGGGCTTCGCCAGGATCATATTAACAAACTTCAGCTAGTGCAAAATTTTGCCGCACGTCTTTTGACTGGTACTAGGAAACATGAGCATATTTCACCCATCTAAAGGTCTCTTCATTGGTTGGCTATTCCGGAAAGAATTTACTTTAAACTTTTACTTCTTACATTTAAATCACTTAATGATGTAGCACCGCTTTATATGGAAGAACTGTTAGTTCGTTATAGACCAACAAGAACTCTGCGCTCTGCAGATAAAGGACGCTTAGTACAAACTAAATACAAGCTTCAAACCCATGGTTACAGAGCTTTTTCACAGGCAGCTCCTAAGATATGGAATTCCCTGCCAGTCAGTATACGCGCATGTTGAGAGCTGGACGTTTTCAAATCAAAAATCAAAACATTTTTTTTAAGCGTGCTTTTCAGCTGTAATTTTATTTTATTTATTATGTATTTATCATTATTTATATTTTTATCTTTACTCTTTATTTTTTAACAAATAAGTCGTTGTAATATTTTATTAGGTTTATTACTATTAGTACTAATTGTAAAGCGCTTTGGATCACAAAGAGAAAGGCACTATATAAATGTATATATTGTTATTATTATGAGATCATCCAAGACTAATATACCATGATCTTGGGGTTCAAACCATTTGGCTAAGGCTCCTTCTGGAGGTAATCCTTTGTGAAATTTGACTTTGGATTGCTTTTTCATGCGATCAGGTCTTGGTTGCCATCGATCAGAGCAATACACTATCTTTTTTGGAGGGGGGTAAAACAGTTTTTTATCTTTAAAGAGTTGTTATACCAGTTCACTTTTTCCACTGCCCGAGGGACCAGCCACAATCACGCTACACAGTTGTAGAATCATTTTCTTCCACGTCTATAATGTTGCACATCGTCTTTTATACCCTTAAAAGCTTGTTTCGCTAAAAACGCACCGGCTGTCACAGAACTAGATGCAAGACCTGATAAACCTATCGCAACCCCTTCAGCAATTTTATCAATCAAGTGTGGTTTTCGTCGAAATCTAGCCCCTTCCCGTTGCCGTTTTCTCCTTCGGGACACACGTCTTCTTCTACCCATATCTCTGCATATAAGCGCGGTGAAGAAATTTCAACTCAACCCATTGTTTTTGTTTGGCTAAAGGTACGACTTGTTTCCAATGAAGACCATCCCATGGAATTTCACAAAAATATTTCCAGTGGATGATGTATAAAATACAGAATTTCAGCCCTAGCTAAAATATCATCACCTCTAGTTATCATGATAACAAATGACATACACTGAGATAGGAACATGACTTTTATTGAAGAGCCTGACGTAAACAAAAGGCCTGATGGCTCACATTGCTTTGAGAACTACTTAAGTCTAACAATTCTTCTTTAATCAAACGTTTTAACTCATCTATCATTTGACACTAAATTTTGCTTGTTCCATTGCGCTAAAAAATCTTGAAATGTGTTGCCATGGGCTCTTGCCTTTAAAAACATGAGTGCATAATGTCCACATGTTTGACTATCTATTGCTTGAAGGGACACCATTTCTTTCCATTACGCTAACCATGCTTGCAACTTGGGATTTCTGTATGTTGATAACGGTAAACCATAACCGTCAAAGACTTCACACACCCCTGAACGCGTTCAAATAGCTAACCAATGTTCTCCTGGTTCGCCGGCTGGATCCTTGTTGACAATGTAGGCATCTGAAAATTGTCTTCCCTTAGCGACGGAAGGTAACTTATCGGCTGGAAACATACCTCGAAACGAAATTCTTAACAATCGATGTTCTCGTGCTAAGACGTTAAGCACCGTATCACAGAGAGCCACAAACTCCATGACCTAGCGGTTGAGAGATAAAGGATGCCTCCGAACTGATCGATTTCATATAGATTTTCATATTCGCTCCAGATCACCACGGTAATATTATGATCCACAGCTCGCCGGAAGTCAATCTCATACCTCACATTGCCTGTCTGTCTAGGATTTCTTTAATGAGGGTCAACGACCTCGCCTGGGACATTGTTGAACACGTATAGGGTACAAGTTTTACCTTGTCCCCAATCACCAGGAAGAATCATCGCTGGTTTGTATCCTAGCAAATCTTCTGCTTGCGTATTACCTGCCATTTCTAAGGCTCTGTAAGGGTATTCCTCCCCATCCACAGTTTGACGGACACGGGTCACTCCAAACTTTTCATAGGCAAAGCAGTAGCAGTTGAGTGTACCATTGCAGTTTTTAGAATTCATGAGTCCAATCACGACTTTGTCATGAACACGTCCGACAAAGACATTATCTCGTTCCCATCTGGTACTTTTTCCTTCAAAGAAAAAGGTCCGGATTTCACTTCTCACCACTGGATACTTGACACGTTTGGTTTTACTGAGTGCTCTTTCTATTTGCAATCGGGCATACACACTAGCATTGAGAGTCACTTTTACCATGCAAGTGACAAAAATGTCATCATCAGCTAAGGTAGGAATCTTTTTGTTCACACTGGTGGTGGTGTCTGGTGTTCCAAAGAGGAACATGTTACTCTCATTCAGAAATAGCTCCAGATAAATTTGAATTCCTGGTAATAGACATTTGCCTGTTTTAAACACAGCCAGATGAGGTTTGATCATAAAGGTATGGTGCACTTTGTCTAACAATCGACTAGTGGGTTCTTTGAGTCCTGTCTCGCCTGTCCATGCTCCTGGATTGGGTTCATCGTTATTAGTAGCATCGGTAGGAGTCAACTCTTCTTGGACATTGACTTCATTCACCCAGCTTTGAGGGTCTAAGAGAGTATCTCTTTCTTGACGATTATAGTTGAGTAGTGTTTCTTTGTAAGCTTTCTGATGGTATGCATTACTTTGTTCACTCATCAGTACACCATTGTAATGTACATTCATTTGATTGAACAAGGTATGTCCGCAATTGTTAGTGCAATAGACATATTTTGTCAAGTTGACTGTTGAAGCTGCCCCTTCTGAATTAGACACACCTCTTGTCCCAGCTGTATAGAGACGAACTTTGATTTCCAACTTGGCTTCATTCAAATCATAAAATCATCACTAGCAGGTACCGTAAACAAAATAAGCCGTTTTCCGGTGGTAGCAGCTTTGAAGGATACCCATCGATAGTCTATATCAGGAACATCAAAAAGGTTCAACGACATCTTCACAATGAAATAACATTATGCTCGTTTTAATCTCCTTTTATACTTACGGCCTTTGGTCATCCAGGGGTACACTACTGGATTTCTAACCATTCCCTTTAAAAAGGAACCTCCTTTTTGTCTTTTCGAGCCATCCATGTTTTAAATCCATAGGGTAACGGTAATCCTAACCCTTGAGCAAAACTTCCTTCTCGTTGATAAGACGATTGATATCGTCCTATAGCACGTTGATACTTTAATCGCGATTGTGTTTTAAGTCCGTCCCATCTTGACTTACACACCAAAAATGTCACGAACTCGTTTGACTTTCTTTTTATAGCTGTGTTTCACTGCTGCTTTAGCAATGGCTCTCGTGGCAGCTGGTAATTTACGTTTTAATCCTTTTTTTAAACATTTGTCTTGAGGAGCTTAAGGCATCTTGTAAGGAAGCCCCTTTTTCATAGGATTGAAGTCCATGCCCAATAGATTTAACAAGTGAGGTACCTGCTAATTTTACCAATTTTCGTGTTAATCCCTGTCCTCGCATGGACGGGGTATGATACCTTGTGAGAGATCGGTTCAACATTGTTCTCGTGAATAATGAGGCTACAGTGACAAGGTTGTACTTTTATACTCGTCGAAATTCTAAAGTGACTATAGTTTTTCCAGGGGGTAAAATGGACAGAGGTCCGTCAGGAGTTGCAATTTCCACTTCAATCACTTCTAAACGATTACTCCTTAGTTTAATCCATTCATGATGGAACGGTTGCACTTTTCTCAACAAGGGATGTTTTTGTGCCCCCACCACAATGGATTCTACCATATCTGAATAGATCAATAATGTTTGTTTAGGGGGTCCGACCAAGGAATTGAAGGTGGTATTAAGATTAATAAATCGCCATTGCACACGTCGGGCTAAATGAACAAACAAGCCTGAGGAACTTCCGCGGATAGTGACATTAAATAACTCTGTGGTTCCAATAAGATCTTGAGGTTTGATCCCTAAATAATGATCTCCTAACCATGGATAAATGGTGTTGGTCTTGGTCAGAACGCTGGAACTAGTGTAACTGACTTGTGGTAATTCATATTCAAGATTAGGCCCTAAATGATACTGGTTGTTTTTATCGTCTTTAATCAACCCAAACTGTAGAGCAAAATCCAGTTGAATAGCAAAGGTCGATGAGGGGATTAATTCATTGGATAAATCAATGGCACACACATCTTCTTTAGGTACTGCTTTTGAAACAAGATCCTCTTGTTCCCATTCAAAGGAGTGTTTCCAATTCTTTTTTTAAAGACATTGTGGCTGTATCATTTTTTGATGTTTTTCATGCATCAGAGGTAGCACTAACACATTCATTTACTTTTCGCAATAAAATTGCAAAACATTTTTGTTTTTAACGTTTTATTCCATCGTACTACCACGGTTGCATGAGGGTCTCCATGCGTGGAAAAATGACGCACATCCTGTTTGTCGAAAAAGACCTGAACGCTTGAGTTATTGAACTCAGTTGCAGCGTCTGTTTTTACGGTCATGGGATGTCGAGGAGCTGCTCGTTTCTATAACTTTTCTAAGGCAGCGGTGACTTGTTGAGCACTTTTACTTTCTAAGGGTTCGCCCCAAGAGTACTTGGAAAACACATGACTGTGAGTAAGTATTTGGTGCCTTTATTCCATTTGGCTAATTTTTGAAGGTCGATCAGGTCTATGTCCCATTGCTGATCTATCCCAAACGCCAAGGTAGGTAAGGTAGGAAAATGGTTTCGTCGAGGTTTGTGTAACGTATAACTCAATTGCTGTTGAATAAGTTGTCTAGCTTTCGTCTTGGACAATCCATGGGCTTTGGCAAACGGTCCCACACCACCCAAAGAACCAGTGTTTGGAAGGATCAGTATAGTCTTCCACTAATTTGTCGGACATGATACCGTAACCACTGTCCCAGAAGAAGCAAGAACGAATACCTCCACTGAGGATACTTTCTCTTTAAATAGCGCCAAACTCTCTCCCCCTGAGTGGGAAAATGTATTTGCACGATGTACTCTGCATATCGACCCCAGGAAGGATGTTTTTATATTATGTAAATAAACAAAGGCACGGGAGGGCACATGTCATTAGAAATAACGGAATCCACACACACTTTGCGACAGATCCAGGCAGTTCTTTGCCAATGCCACGTACAAAGAGTCTTACACAACAGTGAAGTCATGTTGGAATGATGTAGACCAAGAGTTGCTGAGTTGATTTAAACTGCAATGCAATAAGGACAGGGAGAACATTCAATGGTGTCCCCTGGTTGTTTACCATCCAAATAAGAACGGCAGGAGGAACACAACATTTGATAACGTAAATGCTTATTATCCAATCTTAAAGCTTGTAGTTCCCCTTTCATAGTATCCATCAGTTGTTCTTTTCTTTGTAAGGTAGCTCGTGTTCGTTCTAATTGGTCTTTACATTGGTACCATAATTAAGTCATCTCCAACAACGCTTTGGCTGACATGAAACTTACTAACGACATACACATACTAACGACATGAAACTTACAATGAAGTGGGATCACTTCTGGCAAACAAAAGCAATAAACAGTCCTTCATTAATATGCTTAGTCGTTATCTTCAGCAGGCCAATTACCAAGTCTACCACTCGACAGCTGATGCTGATTTGCTTATAGTAAACAAAGGTGTGAAAAGTTCAAGAACAATGGACACCGTGCTGGAAGGGGATGACACTGATCTTCTTACTCTGCTTTGTTAGCTTGCAGAGTTAGATGTATCCGACGTTTTTTTCCTACCAGAATCAAAAGCAAATCCAAGTGTCGATTCTGGGATATATAATCAGTGAAGGAAAAGTCTGGCCGAGAGATTTGTCGTCACATTCTTTTTATCCATGCTATCAGTGGATGCGACACGACCTCTGGATTGTATGGAAGTAGCAAAGGTCTTCCACTAAAGAAATTTGTCAGCGACACCCACTTCCGTGAACACGTCAAGGTGTTTGACAGTCTTCCAGGGTCAAAGGAAGAAATTGTCAAGGTGGTGAACAATTCATTGTTTGTCTTTACAAAGGGAGGCCTGGAGAAGGGCTTGATGGATTACGATTTCGTCGCTATTATGAAAAGGTGTCCACTGGTACTTCCCAGATTCACCCTCGAAGCCTAACTCCTACTTCTGCTGCTGCATCATACCCCAGTATCAGAGTCTACCACCAACAGCTTATCCAGTGGAAGGGCGAAGAATAACAAATACCTGCTGTAAAATGGAGTTGGATATTAAATGATAGACAACTGGTTGGAATCCTTTCTTTGGCCCACGCTCGTGACATGCTGAGCCTATGACCGTGATGGGCTCCTGATTTTCACATGGTCTTAAGTGCATGTTCGGTTGCCTGTGGACACTGTCGAGGCACAAGTTGCACCAATGCTTCAGCACTTCAACTCGATTTCAATGAGGAGGTAGATGAAGATGAAGATGGTTGAAGGTTTAAAGTCACTAACATGTTTTTTTAACTTTTGGAAATTTGCCTATCAAAGTTTCGATCAGAAAAATCTAATTAATGACTCAGAATAGGGTTTTTTCTATCGCAAAATAAATCAGCCTCGTTTTCATGTAACTGATTCAGGCTGTTATAATTGAACTGATTTTAAGTGTCTTCCCATACATAGATTTTCCTAGACTTTTAATATGTATACTAAAGACTAATATGTATACCAAAACTATCCCAGAACCGAAATTTCCAAGCCCTAATTTCCGAAAAAAAAGTTTCAATGGATCAGGACTCTCGGGAAAACAAAACTAACTGTTTCCCTCGGGATCTGACATTAAGTGTGTAATCCTTCAAGGAAAAATTTCAGGGCTCGGAAATTAGAGCTTGGAAATTTCGGTTCTGGGATTTTTTTTTGGTTTCGTCGGGAATCCGACAAATCTGTGATGGTGAGACTGCAGGGTCAAAAAATTGAGACTGTCAGTTCATTCAATAACATTTCCGACAAAATGTAAGTTAGGTATGAATGAAAAAATTGAGATTGTCTGCTCTTTCAATGGCCTACCTATAACATATTGGTTAGAGACAGAATTTTTTGTACACAAATCAGGAAAAATCGCTGTCATGTTTAAGTAACGCAATTAAGTCTAAAATGGCCCTTTTACGTGACACGTGACATGTCGAGAAAGCGGGAATCTCGTTGTAGCTTGCATGTCCTAGTTCCACTGCGGAATGACGTCAAAACACAAGGTATAGACAAACAAATTGTAGACTTAATTATATACTAGACAGGATAGATATTCAGAGTAGACTTTGCAAACTTCGCTGTTTCGGAATAAGAACCTGACCCAAATCTTTACATTGGCAAAGCGAGTTCAAATACTGCACCTGAAGGCCAGGATAAGAGTTCTTAAGTCATGGCTGACATAATGGAGTGAAACTTGCCACCTAATGTGTATAAAGCATCTATGTATCTCTGTGGGACATTTGTTGGAGGATTGATTTGTGTCGCGCTGAAGCTCTTGATTGTCAAGTCAGAAAGGTCAAATTACGCTCAAGTGCTCCGTGAATTTCCCGTTCCCAAAAATTCATTTCACATGTCGCCCAGAGTTTTGAAAGCATATTTTAAAAGCTTAATGAACTTAATGAACTCAGTCTCAACACTGGTCAGAGTCGCAACACTCTTTGGAATCACAACAGTTGTAACACTTACAACACTTGTCTGAGTCACGGAGCTCCTCTGAATCCCCACACTCGTCAAAGGCACAACACACATCAGTCACAACAATCGCCGGGGTAAGAACACTCGTAAGGGACACATCACTCATTACAGTCACAACTTTCGTCAGCTTCACAACTCTCGTCTGTCAAATCAAACGTCAGAGTCAAAATATTCGTCAGGCTCAAAATACTCGTCTGGATCAAAACACTCGTTAGGGTCACAACGCTCGTCAGGTTCAACACTCCTCACAGTCACAACACTCATCAGAGCCACAACACTCCTCGGGGTCACAACTCTCGTCACAGTCACAACGCTTAACAGAGTCATAACACTCGTCAGAGTTACACAATTCGTCAGACTTACACTACTTCTTAAGTCACAAACCTCGTCACAGTCAAATTACTTGTCAGAGTCAAAACAATCGTCAGGGTCAAGACACTAGTTAGGGTGACAGCATTCGTCACACTCGCTAGGGTAATACTTCTCATCAGGGTGACATTTTTGGCGCTGTCACGGCGAAATTCTTACTTAACCTCATTATGACCCAAAAGATGGCAACGTTGCTAAATATTCTCAGACGCCTTCAAATAATCGTGTTCAGTTAGTCTTACTGTGCTTATCATCAGAGCGATATTTTGGAGCTCTTACGGTAAAATGCACTCTTAACCTCATTACGACCAACAAGCCAGTGTGTAGAGCACGACGTCAGCCTTCCGGTTGGACAGAGGATCGGCAAGTGGCTCGACCACCACTGCTATTAGTGTATTAAACAGTATGCCGCAGCATTATCTTTGCCTGTTAATTTGTGGCCAAGTGTCTTGACCTCCACTTCTGCTAGTCAGTCCGCCAGCGTGTCAACCAATAACTCGGCCTCTACTTTAGCTTGATTTTTGGCAACTGTCTCAACCCATACAACTGCTAGTGTGTTAGCAACTATGTGAGCCAGCGCCTTGGACTGCACCTTGGCCGCTTCGTAGCCAACTATCTAGACATCCACGTCTGTTAACCTGGCAGCTAGTGTCTCCATCAGCGCCCCGGCTTTTACCTTAGCTAGTGTGTCGCCAACTGTCTTAATCTCAATCTTTGGTAGACTATTACCCAATGTCACAACCAGTGCCTGTCCCGTTAACTTTTCCTGTGTGTCGCAAATTGTCTCAACCTAGCTTATCAGGCAGTGCGATGATCAGCGCTTTGGCCTCCACTTAGGTAACTGTGTCATTAAGTGTCTTGACTTGCATACTCTCAGCCAGTAGATTAATTAGCGCTTCTGTTTCAATCTGGCCCACTGTTTTGTCAAGTGTTTTGGCTTCCACCTTGGCTGCCACGTCAGCCAGTACGACGACTACCAGTGTCTTGCCTTCACATCATCTAGTCTGTCGCCTAGTGTCTCGGTCTCCACATCTGCTAAAGTGTCAGCCAGCGTTCTGTCCAGTGGCTCGGCTGCTACATGGCCCCGTGTCGCCAAGTTTCTCGGCGTCATCTTTCAATATCTTGTCTTCCGGGTTGTTGATAGTGAGTGTCTTGGTCTCCACATCGCCCAGTGTCTCACCAATTTCTTGGACTGCTTCTTGTCTAGCGTGCCAGCCAGCGTGTGGACAAACGCCTCGGCTTTCACATCGCAAAGTGTATCAGGAAATGTTTCGGCCTCCAACTCCGCTAGTGTGTAAGCCAGCGCGACGAGCTGTGCGTAGGCCTCTAGATCGCGTAGTCTGTTGCCAAGTGCCTCGGCCTCCACCTCAGCTTACGTGGCAGTCAGGTTGTCGACGAGTGCCTCGTTCTCGAAATCACTAGAGTGTTAGCAAGCATGTCGACCAGTGCCGTATGCTGCACATCTTTTACCGTGTCAGCCATCGTTTGGACCAGTGCCTTGGCGTCCACATCGCCAAGTGAGTTACCAATTGTGTTGGGGTCTCGGCTACCATGCATTCCAGCGCAAAGACCACTGCCTGGTGCTCCACATCGAACAGCCTGCTGCTAAGTGTCTTGGACCCTACTTCTGGTGTGTCAGCTAGTGTATCGACCAGTGCCTCGGCCTCTACGTTGTCGGGTAACGTGTCAGGCAGTGTGACTATCAGTGCTTTAGTCTCCACATCGCCCATTGAATCGCCTAGTGTCTTGATCTTCACATGTGTTATTGTCATGACTAGCGTGTCGACCAGTGGCTCGGCCTCTATATAACCCAGTGTGTCGCTAAGTGTCTCGTCCTCCACCTCTGCTACCGTGTCGGGTACCGTTTTGACTTGTGCCTCGGCACAAGTGTGTTGACATCGCTCTTTCACTCCACCCTAGCAAGCGTGTCACACAGCGGGTTCACCACTGCCTCTCCCTCCCCATCTGCCGATGTGTGGCCAATTGACTCGGCATTCACGTGTTAGTCAGCGTTTGCACAAGTTCTTCGGCCTTTACATCGCTCAGTGTGTAGCAAAGTATTTTAGCGTCGACCTCTGATAGCGTCTCAGCCAGTATGTCGACCAGTGTTTCTGGCTGCACATCGTCCAGTGTGTCGCCAATTGTTTCGGCATCCACTTCCTCTACCATGTCAGACAGTTGGCCCATCAGTCCTTCGCGATCCATATCGCCCATTGCGTAAAATTCAACTTGAACGTAAGCTTGAACATGAGCTTAAACTTGAGCGTGAACTCATACATCGCCCATTGCGTGAACCTGGCCTCCACCTCAACTAGCTTATCAGCCAGCGTGTCGTTCAGTGTCGAAGCCTCCACGTCGCCGACAGTGTCATTAAGTGTCTCGGGCTCCACATCTGTATGCTTGTCAGCCAACGTGGCGAGCAGTGTCTTGGCCTGCACATCAACGAGTGTGTCGTTAAGTTTCTCGGCCCCACTTCTGACACCGTCTCAACTAGCATGTGGACAAAGGCTTCGGCCTCTACGTAGCCCAATGTGTCGCTAAGTGTGTTGGACTCAGCCTTGGCTAGCGTACTTGCCAGCTTGTTGCCAAGATCCTAGGCCTTGACATCGCTAGGTGTGATACCAAAAGTGTTGCCGTCCACCTCTGCTTACATATCAGCCAGCGTGTCAGTGTATCGGCTTTCACATTGCACACTGTGTTGCCAAGTGTCTCGACTTTACCTCTGATAGCGTCTCATTGTCCGTGTGGACCAAAGCTTGCCCTCAAAGTGGCTCAGTCTGTTTCCAAGGGTCTGGGCCTCCACCTCTGCTAAAGTGTTGGCCAGATGGTCGACCAGTGCCTTGGGCTGTACATCGCAAAGTGATCTCCAAGTTTGTCGGAATCCACCTCTGCCAGGGTGTCAGCCAATGTGTCGAGCAATTTCTCGGCCGTTACACCGCCCTGTGTGTTAATGTCTTAACCTCCACGTCTGATTGCTTGTCAGCCTATTTGTCCACCATTGCCTTGACCTCTACAACGCCTAGTGTGTCGCTCACTGTCTCAGTCTCCAACTCTGCCAGAGTGTCAGTCAGTGTCGACAAGTAGCAATGACGAGGGCCCTTTGCCCAGTGTAACGCCAAGTGTCTGCAGTGAGGTGTGTCTTGGCTTCCACCTTTGCTAGCGTATGATGGGATGTGCCGACAGGTGCCACGGTCTCCACATCGCCCAGTGTGTGGGAAAATGTCTCGGTCTCTACCTCTGCTATTGTGTTAGCCAGCGTTCCCACAAGTGCTTCAGCTTCCACATCGCCCAGTATTTTTGCAACTGTAGAAGTAACAAAAATGTTCATTAAAAAATAATAGATAAATCATGAACTAAAGTGCGGTGTTTAGGTTAAAGTTATACTTTCCTTTCCTTTCTCGAACGGTCTTTTCTTCTACCTCTGCAAGCCTGTCAGCCAGCCTGACCGCCAAATGCTCGGCCTTTACGTCACCTAATTTTTCCCTATGTGTTACGGTCTCAGCCTTGGATGGCGTGTCAGGCACCATATTGACGAATGCGTTGGTCTTCACAACCATCTCGGGTCTGTACTTCCACCTCGACTCGCAGCTTGCACCTCGCTTAGCGCCTTAAGCAGGGCGACGACTAGTGCCTTGCGTTCCACATTGCGCAGTCTGCCGGAATCAGTCTCGTTCTCCATCTCTGGTAGCCCGTCTGCCACTGTGTTGACAAGTGCCTCGGCTTCAACATCGTGAAGTCATTCGCCAAGTGTCTCAACCTCTACATCTTCTTGCGTCTTAGCGAGAGTTTTGACAAGTGCATCGGCCTCTATATCGCTTTGTGTGTCGCCAAGTGTCACGGCCTTTACGTTTGCTACCGTGTCAGCCAGCGTGTTGATCAGGGCTTTAGCCTGCACATCACCTAGTTTTTCGCCGAGTGTCAATGTATCCACTACTGCTAGCGCGTCACTCAAGGCCACGACCAGTTCTTCGGCCTCCACCTAGCCCAATATGTTGCCAAGTCTCTCGCCGTTCACTTTTGCTACCGTGTCAGTCAGCGGGTAGAGCAGTGTCTTTCCCAGTACACTGCCTTAGAGTGTCGCCAAGTGTGTGGGCCTTTACATTTGCTTGCCTGTTTGCCAGCGTGTGGACAAGTGCATCGGCATTCACATTGCCCAATGTGTTAGCAAGTGTCTGGCGTTTTCGGCTAGCTCTTAAGCCAGCGACACGACAAGTGTTGGCTGTCTCTTTGACAGTCGCCAAGTGTCTTGGCCTCTCCTTCTTGTAGTGTATCAGCCAGTCTCTCCACCAGTGCCTCGGCGTCCAAGTTGCCAGTGTGTTTAAAACTATCTCGGCCTTCTCCTCGGGTAGCATGCCAGACAATCTGAAGACCAGTGCCTTTGTCTCTACATCATTTAGTGTGTTGCCAGTCACCGCGAGAAACAGTGCCTCGGCCTCTACATCCATCATTGTTTCGCAAAGTGTCTAGGACTCCACCCTCGCTATGGTGTTACCCAGGCTTGGCCTCTTCCTCACTCCGATGCCAAGTGTCTGGTCTCCACCATCTGAAAACGTATCAGCTACCGTGTTGACTTGTGGTTCGGCCTGTATATCACCCAGAGCGTTTGCCAAGTGTCTTGGCCTCTTCGTTAGCTATAATGGCAACCAGCTTGTGGACTAGTCTTCTTCCCTAAGCTGCGGCAAAAGAGTTTGCAAGTGCCTCTTCCGTTACTTTTGCGGGTTCTTTAGTCAGTGTCTAGACCAGTGCCTTGTCCTCCACCTACGTTACCCTGTCTGTCAGCGTGTCGACCAGGATCGCGGCCTCCGCATCCCCAATTGTGTCCCCAAATGTCTAGGTCTGGACGACAAGTAGCGTTTTACCTAGCGCGACGACCCGTGCCTAGGCCTTAAAATCAGCCAGTTTGTCGCAAAGTGCCTCAACTTCCACCTTTGGTAGCCTGTAAGCCAGATTTTCGATCATTGTCTCGGCCTCTACATTGCCTAGTGTGTCGCCAATTGTCACAGCCTCCTCTTCGTCTAAGTGTGCGCATTAACTTTTGCTGAAGTGTCAGCCAGATGATGCAGCAGTTCTTTGGCCTTCACCTCCGTTAGCGTTTGAGCCAGCGTGTCGACCATTGACATTGTGTAAACGAATGTATTGGCCTCAGCCTCGACCAGCGTGTCAGCCAGCGCGACGACTACTGCCTCGGCCTCCAGATCGCCACGGCTGGTGACAAGTGTCTTGTCCTCTACCTCTGCGAGCGCGCAAACCAGCGTGTCCAACAGTGCCTCGGCATTGAAAATCCCCAGTGTATTGCCAACTTTTACTAGCTGCACTTTTGATAGCATGTTATCCAGGGTGTCGACCACTTTCTCAGCCTGCAAATCGCCCGGTGTTTGAAAAGTGTCTTCTCCTTCACCTCTGCTACTGTAGCAGGCAAAGTGTCGACCAGTATTTCTTCCTCTACATTGCATAGTGTTTTTTTAAGGCTGTTGGCTTTCACTTCTGCAACGGTTTCGGCCATCGTCTCGATAAGTGCTTTGGCCTGAAACACGCATAGTGTGTCAGCATGCGTCTTTTCCTCCACCTCTTCTAGCATGTCGTTTCGCATGTTAAGTAGTGCCTCGAAATACACATCACCTCTTGTGTCAAAAGTGCCTTGGCTTCCACCTCTGCTAGCATGTAAGCCAGCGTGTTAACCAGTGCCTCGCACTGCACATCGCTAACTATGTTGCCGAGTGTCTAGGCCTCCACCTCTCCTCGCGCAGTTCTTTGGCCTGCACATCGCCTAGTGTGTCACCAACTGTCTTGGGTTCTCGGCTAGTGTGTAAGCCAGCTTGACTCGACTCGACCTTCTTCTCTTCTAGCGCGTCTGCTAGTATGTTGACAAGTGCCTCGGTCTCCACGTTGGCTAGTGTGTTGAAAACTGTCCCGGCTTTCTCTTCGGCTAGCGTGCCCAGCAGTCTGACGTCAAGTGCCTTGGTCCTCCCATCGTCCAGTGAGTTGCGTAGTCTGTCGGTCTTCACATGTGCTATCGTATCAGCCAACGTGTTGACCTGTACTCGGGCTTTACATAACCCAAAGTGCCCCCTAGTGTCTTGGCCTCCACTTCTGCTAGCGTGTCACACAGCGTGTCGACTAGTGTGGCGGTCTTCGAGTCGCCCAGTGTTGCAAAAGTGTCTCGGCCTTTACCTTTACTAGCGTTTTGGCAGCGTTTGGAGCAGTGCCCCTCCCTCCACATCGCCCAGTCTGTTACCAAGGGCGACGACCAGTGCCTCGGCCGCCACATCGTTCAGTCTTCCCCTAAGTGTCTCTTTCTACACGTCTACTAGGAAGTCAGTGACCGCGGGTAACAGTGCCTCCGCCTCTACATCAAGTCAAGTCAATCTTTATTTAAACACGGTAAAATCCATCAGGAATTTAAAAAATTAAAAATAACCTAACTATCCTAAACAAAATTCAAAACCTGACTACAACTAATCTAACTAAAACCTGTTTTTCATGAATGCCGTGTATAACATTAAAAGTGAACATTAACTAATCTTTTAAATTGACTAAGAGATTCGGCTTCTCTCACATGACAGGGTAGGCTGTTCCAGAGAACTGCTCCGCTATAAGTAAAGCTGTTTTTCATGAAATTAGTTCGCGGAAATGGGACAAATAGTTTGTTAACAGAGTCCCTCAGGGAGTAACGCGTTTCATTTCGTTTAACAAACTTAGATGATAAATATTCAGGAACAAGGCCATTTAAAGACTTGTATACCATTATGGATTTCTGTATTTGAAATTGAGTGCTCAAGTCTTTCCAATCGAGTTGTCTAATCAAACGGTTAGCATCAGCATCATAGCTAGAGAAGGTTAAAACGCGAGCGGCACGGTTCTGAAGCTTCTGTAGCCTGTCAAATAATGTTTTACCACAATTACCCCAGACAAGATTGCAATAATCGAAATGAGATTGAATTAGTGAGTTGTATATATAGTGAAGGGTAGGTGGAGGGACAAAAGGTCTAATTCTTTTTATTGCTCCAATTCCGGAAGCGACCTTTTTAGATAATTTATCAATGTGTGTTTGCCACCGTAGATTTTCATCAATAAATATTCCAAGCGATTTGACAGAGGAAACGTGTTCTATCGGAACATTATTAATCGAGAGCTCAAGTGGGTTCGACAAAGTACTCAATTTTTGTCTGGAGCCAATTAGCATGAATTCAGTTTTAGAAGTGTTCAAAGTAAGTTTATTGGAAATAAGCCATTTGTTTAGGTTATCTAAATCATGACTCAGAGTTAACTGTATTGAATTCACATCAACGCCAGCATAAGTAATGTGGGTGTCATCGGCATACATTCTAGGCTGGCACGAAGTAAGGCAGTTTGGCAAGTCATTAATATAAATAAGAAATAAAAGGGGGCCAAGGATTGTTCCTTGCGGTACCCCACATTTAAGAGAGCAGATTCTAGAAAGAGAACCGTTAACAAGACATCGTTGTGTACGATTAGTTAAATACGACCTAAACCAATCAAGAGCTGTACCTTGTATTCCGTAAAGGTTCATTTTAGCTAGAAGGATATCGTGGTCAACGGTGTCGAAAGCCTTTTTTAAATCGAGGAAAACCACAGCATTAACATTGCCACGATCAATATTAAAGGCCCAATTATCCGTAGCTTCCAGAAGGGCAGTTGCAGTTGAGTGTAACGAGCGAAAACCCGATTGATGATTAGAAATGATATCTTCATTGGTCAAAAAGTTATACAACTGATCATAAACAATCCTTTCAAACACTTTAGCTATAACGGAAATGACTGAAATAGGTCGATAATTATTCAGATCAGATGGCTCACCTTCCTTGAACAACGGAGTAACTCTAGCACATTTCCAATCATCAGGAAATATACCAGAGACTAAAGATTTATTAAAGAGATCACATAGTGAAACTGAAATAAGATCAGCACATTCACGTACAATTTTAGCAGAAATATTATCAAGACCAGTTGCTTTAGATCTACATAATTTGTTTAGATGTGAGAAAACAATGCTGCAGTTAGTCGAGGAGAAGCTGAAATTGTTGTTATTTACCTTTATATTATTGATATAACTTGAATTATTTTCAGCAGTTAGAGGTATTTCATTAGCAAGTCTGGGCCCAATTGTTGAAAAATGGTCATTAAAAGCATCAGAAAGCTCACTAGAATTAGAGATAATGGTATCATTCAATTTCAGTTCTTTCACCGTTGTATTATTCACACGACGGGATGTAAGCTCATTAAAGGTTTGCCACGTTTTTCGAGGATTACCCTTAGATTGAATAAATGCATTAGAATAATAAGATGCTTTAGAAATTTTGATGTCATTGTTTATTATATTTCGCAACTTTTTGTACCTTTTCCAATCGTGTGGATCATTCGATGTAATTGCTTTTCTTTTGGCAGCATCACGATCACGCATGCCTTTCTTTAATTCTGAATTGATCCAGGGTGCTTTATTTGTTCTAGTACGTCTAGTTCGGAGTGGCGCATGAATATTAACAATATCCAAAAACTTCGTTTTCCAGTCAGTCCACAAAACATTTGGATCTTCAGAAACATTACAGGACCAGTCTTGCTGAGCGATATCGTTACGAAAACTCTCTCTATTAAAATTTTGGAAATTTCTATAAGAAATGGTTGAGTGCCCTTTTGAAGGAAAAGTGAGAGATAATTTCCTATAAACGTAAATAAGGCTATGATCGCTGATACCAATATGAGAGACTCCGGAACAGACTACCCTGTCAGTATAGTTTGTATAAATTAAATCAATTAATGTTGAAGAGGATTCCGTTATGCGAGTAGGTTGAGTTATAAGCTGTTGAAGCCCAAATAAATCAGAAATTTCACATAAGCGTCGAGTATTTAAATCATATTGTGCAGAGGCCAGGTTACAGTTTAAATCACCTAGCAGATAATATTCTAGGCCGAGGGAATCTAATTTCTCAAGAAATGATTCGTAATGTAAAAATAAATCAATTGAGGAGCAAGGAGGTCTGTACCAAGTGGCTATCAGAAATGGCCTGGAGTTTGGTTTCCGAATCTCTATACATAAATTTTCAAGACTGGGTGCATTCAAATCAGAGCGAACTCCAAAATTAATCGAGGTTTTTATATAAAAACCTACTCCTCCTCCTTGTCTGTTTCTATCACGACGAATAAATTCATAGCCTGGTATTTGGACCTCACAACTATTGATAGAGTCATCAAGTTTAGTTTCATTAATTGAGAGAATATCAATGGAGCGATCGGCAAGGAGAATTCTTAGTTCATCAATATGCTTTGTAAGACTATTAATGTTTAAACCTGCAATTTTAAAACCACGACCAGAAGGAAGAAAATCAGAGAGAATTGTACTTTCAAATGAATCAACGTTTTGATTAGGAATACCTGATGATACGTCACTCGGTTGAGAAGCTAGCGTGGGCGTCTCCTGTTGCGAGCTGGAGAGGGAAGGTTTCCCAGTTCCATCAGAAGCTTTACCAGTTGTTGGATAGCTGAGGACTGAAAACCCTTAAGAGACTGATTATACTTGCCAGAACCAGATCTTAAAAACTTAATAAATTGCACGGCCAGCAATGACGAACCTTTGGCATTCAGATGAAGTCTACTACCATTTAATGCTGAGGCGTCAATAACCGAATTATCAATATAAGTAAAGTTATCATCTACTGCTGTGAGCTTGACCCTCTCATTAACTTCAATGCGTTTAGCATCGACGTTGATATCTTCTCTGTAGACTATACCCGAGAGACCAATGCTTGAGTTAGGAAACTTGCTCTTCACCTTCAATACAAGGCTCTTGATATCGGCGACACATGAATCGGCAGACTCCGATGGAAGATTGTTGGTGCCAGTATGGATGATGACGTGAGAAGGATCCGCGGATGCAACAGCGATGTTGTCAACAGCTTCAGCTATTTCAGCAGTGGTTTTCCCGGGATAAGAGAATTTATGTACATGTCTTTGCGAAAGCTTTTTTGGATCAATGTGTTTTATCATTGAGTCACCAATAAGCACTATGGGTCTTGTCTTTCCGACTTCACCGCTTTTGGAGTTATTTGCACTAACTCGAGAGGTATTTGCGTGCGCTCCAGACTGATGCAGTGGCATCTCAGAGGATACTTGACTCGAAGGAGAAGAGACAAGTAAGGCCTGATAGCGGTTATGACTAGTTGGAATTGAATCAAATGCCCGGCTCGCTTCAGATGAATCAACATGTGAATGTTGCTGTTGCTGTTGTTGGCGACTTTCTTCGTTATTTGCAGTATAGTTGTCCTCATTTCTCACTTGGAATTGTACCTCACTTCTAAGGGGCTCAAATCTGTTCTGAGTTTCTATATTGCAGGCCGCCAACGGCCGCTGGATATGTTTATCATTCACACTTTTCCCAAGTGTGCCCACTTGGGACCAACAATCACATATCTTTTGTTGGCGGCATTCGCCCTCGCTTCTTTCTTGCATAATGATCTTCATTGCCAGCTTAAGAGAATCATTTTCTTGTTGCAAGGACAAAACTTGGCTCTCATAGGAAAAACACTTTTCCTCCAACACCTCAATTTCATTATCTTTTTTAGATAATGTCGATAACACCTTCTCATACCTCTCTTTGTAATCGAGGAGCTCGGCGCTAAAAGCGGTTTCTTGTAATTTGCATTTCGTCGACAGAAGGCTTGTATTTGCTTCAACCTTTTTCTGAAGAATTAGTAAATCCAGTTTTAAGCCCTCAATATCAGCACTGATAACCGAGTTCGATCGCTCTTGAATACTGTTCTCAAGTCCGGCGTCGGCGGCCGAAGCTAGTCGATTACTGCAGATGCCATTGGCTTCTTGCGAAGGCGGAATTTCTTGCTCGGTTGTTGAAGCATCCGAGACAGGCGTATCAGCTTCTGTTCCCTGTTTATTTTGAATAAACTTGACCAACTTGTCCTTTAAGGAGGGACCATAAATCGCCAATTGTTTCGTCAAGTGTCTAGGCCTCCACCCTTGCTAGGGTGTTAGCCAGCGTTTCGAGGTGCCTCGGCCGACAAAACGCCTAGTGTGTCACCAAGTGTCTTGACATCCACCTCATCTGGCATGTTAGCCAGTCGACCTACCAGTGCCTTAGGATTCACATCACTCATGGTGTGAACAAGTGGCTCGGCGTTTACCTCTGTTAACGTGTCAGCTAGTCTCGACCAGTACCAGTAGCAGCGATTAGTGTGACGGCAAATCTCCGCAAGCGAAGCGTTTCACATCGACCAGTGTGTCTGCAAGTGTCTTGGCCTTCACTCCTGGTTGCAGGTCAGCCAGCGCGTGGGCAAGGGCTTCGACTTTATACATCGTCTTTATAGATGTCTTGTTCTTCACCTCTGCTAGCGAGTCGGGCAGCCTGTTGATCAGTCCATCGGTGTGTACATCTCATAGTGTTTCGCCAACTGTTTTGGTCTTGATCTTTGCTATCGTGTCAGAGAATGTGTCGACCTGCGCCTCGGCCAACTCATCGCCCCTTGTGTTGCCATATGTCTTGGCCTTCACTCCAGCAAGCGTGTCACCCAGCGCGTTCACCACTTCCTCACCGTTTTCGTCTTTCCGTTTGTGGCCAAGTGTTTTAGACTTTATCTCAGCTAGTGTGTGAGGTAGCGTGTAAACTATGGCTTCGGCCTCTACAACGCCCATTTTGTCCTCAAAGATCGCTCCTTCTACATCTGCTTGCCTGCCAGCAAATGTGTGAACGAGTGCTTTGGTCGCTACATCTCCTAGTGTGTCCGGAGGTTTCTTCGCCTCTACTTGTGCGAGCCTTTCTGCTTCCCGGCCTACCAGGGCGTTGGGTTCCAGATCGTATAGTGTTCGGACAGGTATTTTGGCCTCCACTTCTGTTTGCCTGTCAGCCAGCGTGTCGACCGGTGCCGTAGCCTCCTATCGTATAGTGTGTCCCCAAGTGCTCTTGGTCCCCACCTCAACTAGTGTGTTAGCCAGAGCTTTGACCAGTGCCTCGGCCTTTACATCGCCTAGTGGGTCGCCTACTGTCTTGGTCTCCACCACTGCTAGTGTGTCATCCAGTGTCTCGACTAGTGCCAGGATCTTGCTGTTCACTTTTTAGCAACTGCTTTGGCCTGGAACTCTCTTAGCGTGTAAGCCAGCATGTCGATAAGTGCTTTGGTCGCCCAGTGCGTCGCTAAGTGTCTTGGCTTTTATCTCGGCTACTGCTTCAGCCAGCACGACGACCAGTGCTTCGGCTTCAAAATCGCCCAGTGTGATGCCAAGTAATTTTGGGCGTAGTGTTTCGACCAATCCCTTTGTAAAGGTGTCGGCAACTGTCTCGGGCTTTAATTTTGCTTGCCTTTAAGGCAACCTGTCGACCAGTGACTAGGTCTCTACATCGAACATTGTCTCACCAAGTGTCTGAGCTTCACCTTCGACTACCGGGTTAGCCAGCACTACGACCAGTGCCTTGCGCTTTACATCGCTCAGTGTGTCTTAACCTCTACATCCTCTAGCGTCTAAGGCAGCTTTTCGACAAGCGCGTAGGCCTCTTCATTACGCAGTTTGTCCCCAAGTGTCTCGGCTTTTAAATCTGAGTGGTGTATCAGCCGGCGTGTTGACAATGGTCTTGGCCTGCATATTGCCTAGTATCTAGCCAAGTGTCCTTGCCTCCAGCGCTAGCAGTGCTTTGGGCTCCAAATCGCCCGGTATGTTGCCAAGAGTCTCGGCCTCCAACTTTGCTAGCGTGTCAGCAAAGGAGTCGACCGCCGTTTTGCTCTTTGCATTTGCTAGTCTGTTTCTAAGTGTCGCGGCCTTTTGCTGGCGCGTCAACCTGCTTCGGCATCCACATCGTCCAGCCTGACAACAACTTTTTTGCGTTCTCCGGTAGCGCTTAAGCCAGCGCGACGACTAGTGCCTTGGGCTCCACATCGCCTAGTCTGTCGTAAAATGTCTCCGCCTCCCCCGTGCTAGCGTGTCAGTCAGTGTGTAGATCAGTGGCCCGGTCTTTGAGTTGCCCAGTGTGTTGAGAAAGGTGTCTTGACTTTCACGTCTAATACTGTGCCAGGCAGTGTGACGTTCAGTGCGTTGGTCTTCCTAGGGCCGAGTAAGTCGCTTAGTTTGCCCTATCGTCTCAGTCGGCGTGTCAACTTGTGCCTCGGCCTAGAGCTCTGCTACCTTGTCACACAGAGTGTCGAATAGTGTCGAATTCTCTGCATCCTCCAGTGTGCAGCCAAGTGTCTCATCCTTTACCTTTTCTAGCTTAATAGGCAGCGTGTGGACCAGTGTTTTGCCCCCTACATTGCTCAGTCTTTTTTCAAGTGTTTGAATCTTCACCTCGGCTACCGCGTAAGCAAGCGCAACGACCAGTGCGTCGGCCGCCACATCGCCTAGTCTGTCTGTAACTGTTTTGCTCTGCATCTCTGCTAGCGTATCAAGCAGGGGGTTGACCAGTGGCTATGCTTCCTTATCGTCACGTGTGTTGTCAAGTGTATTGACCTCCAGCTCGGCTACTGTTTCAGCCACGGCGTTGGCCAGATCCTTAGCTTTTACAGCGCCAATGTGTCTCAAGTGCCTCGGGCACCACCTCTGCTACCGTGTCAGGCAGCGTCTCTGCCTTCTCATCCCCAATGTGTCTTCTAGTGTGTTAGTCTCTACCGCTGCGTGGGCTTAATCCAGTTTAACTAGTGCCTCAGTCTCTTTAGCATCCACTTTTTCGGCAGCTGTTTTAGCCTGCAACTCCTGTTGGTTGTAAGCCAGCATGTCCATTAGTTCCTTGGTCTCCACATCGCCTAGTCTGTCGTGCTGTATCTTGGCCTCCACCTCTGCTAGCGAGGCAGCCAGCATCTTGACTAGTCTTCGGCTCTCCGCATCGCCCAGAAGATCTGCAAGTGCCTGGGTATATACCTTCCCTAGAGTGTCAGTCAGCTTGTTTACCATTGCTTCGGCCTTTACATGGCTCACTACGTCACCAAGTGTCTCGGCGTTGACTTCTGCTATCGTGTTAGATAGCGTGTCGACCAGTGTTTTGGGCTGAACATCGCCCAGTGTGTCGGCATTTGACTTGGACTCCACCTTTGTTAGGGTGTCAGGTAGCGTGTCGACCTCTCCCTCGGCGTCTTCTTGGTCCACTGTGTTTGCTTGTGTCTTGGTCTCCACCCCAGGAAGCGTCACCTTGCACGTTGACTAGTGCTTGACCTTGCACGTCCACTAGTGAGTGTCTAAGTGTTTGGCCTTTAAATCTGGTAAAGTGTCACGCACCATCTTTAATATTGCTTCGGCCTCGACATCGCCCAGTCTGTCGCCAAATGTCTCGGCTTGAACGTCCGCCAGCGTGTCTGCCAGCGTGTGCACCAGAGGATCGGCATCCAAATCGCCAGTCTGTCACTAATTGTCTTGGTCTCTCTCTCTTCTAGCGTGTGTGCCAGTTTCTCGACCATTGCTTTGACATCCACGATGGACGTGTATTAAAAATTGTCTCCGCCTCCTCATCGGATAGCGTGTCAGGTAATCTGACGACCAGTGTCCTTGTTTCCACATCGCACAGTGGGCCACCTAGTGTCTTGGTCAACACCTATGCTAGCTTGTCAGCCAGCGCGATTAGCAGTGCCCCGTATGCCACACTACTCAGCCTGTCGCCAAGACAGCCACCGTGGAGAAACGTACCTGGACCTTTAAATCGCTTATTATTTCACCAAGTTTTTCGGTCTTTACCCTTGCTAGGATTTCAGCTATGTTGTTAATGTGCCTTGGCCTGCAAATGGCCTAGCTTCTCGCATCTCTTCTAGCCTTTCAGCAAGTAGGTCCACCAGTGTCTTGGCATCCACATCGCCAATTCTGTGAACAAGAGTGTCGACCTGTGTCTATACTTCCACATGAACCTGCGTGTCTTTAAGTGTCTAGGCTTTCACCTCTGTAAGTTGTCAGTTAACTCTGTGACCTGTACGTAGGCCTTCACAACGTCCAATGTGTCTTCAACTGTCTAGGAATTTACCCTTCTGCTAGCGTGTCAGCCATTGTGTCGGCTAGTGCGTGGGCTCCACATCACCAGGTGTAACGGCAAGTGTCTCGGCCTCTACCTTTGCGAGCGAGTCAGCTAGCGTGATGACTTGTGCCTCGGCCTTTTCATCGCCCAGTGATTTTACAGTTGTCCTGCCTTCCACCCCAGCAAGCGTGTCATACAACACTCTGACCACTGCCTCACCCTCTACATCCCGCATTGTGTGGGGAATTGTCTCGTCATTGACGTGTGCCAGAGAGTTAGGCAGCTTGTCCACGAGTGCCTTGGCCTTCTCATCGCCCAGTGTCTCGCCCTCCACTTCTACGTGCGTGGCAGCCAGTGTGTAAACCAGTGACTTGAATTGAACATCGCGCAGTGTATCACGTAGTGTCTTGGCCTCGTCTTCTGTTAGCGTGATAGCTAGTTTGTTGACAAGTGCGTCGCACTTCAGCTCACCTAGTGTGTCGCCTACTGTCCTCGTCTCAACCACAGCTTGCGTGTCACTCCGCTTATCAACAAGTGCTTGAGTCTTTTTATCATCCACTTTTTTTCCTGCTACTCTCCTAGCTTGTAATCCTGCATGTCTCTACTTTGCCCTGTGTCGTCTCTGCTAGACAGGCAGCCAGCGTCTAGACCAGTATTTCAGTCTCGGCATCGCGCAGTTGGTCACCAAAAGGCTCGGGTTTACCATTCCAAGTGTGTCAGCCAGTATGACGCCAAGTTTCTCAGCGTTTACTGTTGCTCGCGTTTCATCCAGCGTATCGTAAAGTGTTTAGGTCTTAACATCGCCCATTGTCTTTCAAAGTGTTTTGGCGTACACCTCGGCTAGCGTGTTACGCATTGAGACGTCCAATGCTTCTTGTTTCACATCTCTCACACTGTTGCAAACTTTGCTAGCGTATCAGCCAGAGTGTATCAGCCTTAGTATCGCCAAGTGTGTGGTCGAGTCAGAACAAAAATCTTATTGCGTCTCAGCCAGCGTTTCCACCAGTTCCTCGGCCTCTACATCGCCCAGTGTGTCTCAGTTTCAGGGCCATCACGTCTCCTAGCGTATCAGTAAGCGGGTTGATCTGGGCCTTGGTCTGCATATCGTCTAGTGTTTCGACAAGTGTCCTTCTCCATCGTTGCGAGCCCGTCAGCCAAGAGTACTATTAGTGTCTTAGCATCTAAATCGCCTAGTATTTGGCCAAGTTTTTTGGGCTACAGCTCTGCTAGCGTGTAAGGCTGCAGCTCGACCAGTGTCTTTTCCTGTGCATCGCCAAGTGTGTTGCCATTTTTCTCGGCCTTTTCTTTTGCTAGCACGTTACCCAGCGGTTGACGCAGTGCATCGGCATCTACAACGTTCAAGGTGTCGACAAGTGTCTCAATCGCTACAGCGTTTTGACAAGTACCTTGGCCTCTACATCGCCAGGTTAGTCGCAAAGTGTATCGGTCTTCACCTCTGCTGGCGTATCAGCTAGCGTGTTGACCAGGATCGTACATTACACATCACCTAGTGTGTGGCCAACTGCTCTTGTCTCCACCACTGCTAGCGCGTCACCTAAAGCCACAATGGGGGCTTTGGTTTCCACATCGCCCAGTGTGTCAGTAACTTTTGTTGTGGTCTCGGCTAGTGTGTAAGACAGTGCCTCGACCAGTGCCTCCGTCTTTACATCGCCCAGTTTGTTTGCCAAGTGTCTTGGCCTTCTCCTCTGCCAGCGTTGCAGCTAGTTTGTCGACCAGTGCTTTTGCCTTCTCGTTACCAAGTGTGTTGATATATTGGCTTTCTACTTTGCTTCTGTACCTGGCAGTCTGACTTCAAGTGCCTTCGTCGTCTTATCGCCTAGTCAGTCGCGTAAAATTTGTCGCCCTCCACATGTGCTATCATCTCAACCAACGTGTCGACGTGTCCCTCGGCCTCTACATAACTCAGTGTCTCGCCAAGTCTGTACGCCTTCACCTCTACTGGCGTGTTAGACAGCGTGTCGACTATGTCGCGGCCTTCGCATCGGTATTATATCGCCAAGTGTCGCAGCCTTTACTATTGCTAAATTTTTTCGCAGCTTGTGGACAAGTGCCTCGACCTTCACGTTTCCCATTGTGATACCAAGTGCCTGAAGCTTTACCTTAGCTTCCGCGTCAGCCAGAGTTTTGAGAAGTGCCTCGGCCCTCAGATGGCGCTGTGTGTCGCCTAGTGTCTTTGTCTTTACTACTGCTAGCGTGTCACCCAGCGTTTCGAGTAGTGCCACGGTCTACTTATCATTCCCTTTTTACGCGACTGTTTTGGCCTGCAACTCTCCTAACGTGTAAGGCAGCATGTCGAATAGTGCCTTGCTCTCCAAATCGCCCAGTTTGTCGCTAAGTGTATTGGTCTTTATTTCGGCTAATGTGTCAGCCAGCACGGCGATCAATGCTCCGGCCTGAAAATCGCCCAGGGTGAAGCCAAGAAATTTTAAGCGCGGCGTTTTGACCACTCTTTTGCCCTCCCTATCGCTAAAAGTGTCGCCAGCGTGTTTTTTAGTGTCTAACCCTGCACATTGCCCATTGTGTGACCAAGTGTGTTAGCCAACGTGGCGACCAGTGCCTTGGGTTCCACATCACCCAGTGTGTCGAAAACTTTCTTGGCCTTTACATGTGGCAGCGTCTCAACAAGAGTGTCGACCAGGGGTTTGGCCTCCAAATCGCCAAATATGTCAGGACGTGTCTTGGACTCAGCCTTGGGTAGCGTGCCAGCCAATGTGTTGTCCAGTGCCTCGGCCTCCATATCGCTCAGTGTGATAGCAAGTGTATTGGCGTCCACGTCTGCTTGCCTGCCAGCAGGCGTGTCGACTAGTGCATCGGCCTTTATATTACCCTGTGTGTCGGCAAGTGTCTTGTCTTTATTTCTAATAGCGTTTCACCGTCCGTGTGGACAATAGCCTTGGCTTTCAGATTGTTGAGACTGTCGACAAGTGTCTTTGGCCTCCACATCTTCTAACGTGTTGGCCAGATCATCGACGAGTTTGCTGGACGCCACATTGCAAAGTGGTCTTTAAGTTTCTTGGCATGCACCCCTGCTATGGTGTCAGCCACCGTGTCGAGCAGTCCCTCAGCCTTTACATTGTTCAGTGTGTTACAAGTGTCTTGGGCTGATTGCCTGGCAGCGTGTTTGTCGACCATTGCCTCGACTTCGACAACGCGTAGGGTGTCGCAACCTGTCTCCGTCTTCAGTGTCAGCCAATGTGTCTACCGGTACCAGTGACAAGTGCACATCACCCAGTGTAACGCCAACTGTCTGCATTGCAGTGATTGGACCAACGTCTCAGCCTCCACATCGTTCAAATTGTCGCCAGGTTTTTCGGCGTTTACTTTTGCTGGAGTGTCAGCCAGCGTACGTAGCAGTGCCTCGTCCTCTACTTGGCCCAGTGTATGACCAATTTTCTCGGCCTTTACTTTTGCTAGCGTGTGAGGGAGTGTGCTGACCAGTGCTACGGCCTCAAAATCGCCTCGTTTGATGGAAAGTGACTCGGCCTTCACGTCTGCTAGCGTGTTAACTAGCCATTCGACAAGTGCCTCTGCCTTTACATTTCCCTGTGTCTCGTCCTCACCTTCTGCCAGATCTTTAGCGTTTTTGTTAATCAGTCCCTCTGCCTTCACATCGTCAAGTTTGTCGAAAAGTGTTTCGAACTCCACCTCTGCCCTCGTTTTAGCCAGCAAGTCCGCCAATTGCTCGGTCTTCAAACCACCTAGCTTATTTTGGCTAGTGCCTTTGCCTTCACATTGCCCCATGTGCCACCAACTGTCTCGTTTTCACATCTAATAGCGTCTAAGCTAACGTGTCGGCGAATTCCGCTGTCCCCATATCGCCCAATGTGAGGACATTTGACTGCTTCTCAGTGTCTCCTAGAGTTTCAGCCAGGGTGTCGACAAGTGCCTCGGCCTGCACATCGCTGAGTTTCTCCCCAATTCTAGCATGCCATATGGCCTGGTGTTTTCGAAAGGTTCTGGCCTGCCCCTCTGCTTCCGTCTCATCCGTTGTGTCTACCAGTGCTTGGGCTTCTTTGTTCGTCAGTGACTCGCAATTGTTTTGAGCTTCGTTTCCTCTAGCAAGTCAGCGAGAGTGTTAAACAGTTGTGACGTCTCGAAATCGCCTAGTTTTTTTTAACTGTCTTGGGTTTACACTTGCTAGCGTGGCATAGAGCATTTTGACCATTTCCTCGGCTTCCACATTCTTTACTTTATCTCTTACTGCTAATTGTCTCGGGCTTGACATATGCTGGCTTCTCGGCCAGCATGTCGACTAGTGCTTTGGCCTAAATATCGACTAGTTTGTCGCTAAGTGTCTTGGCCTACACTCCTGCTAGGGGTCAGCCATTGTGTGGACAAGTCCTTGGGCTTTTAAATCGCCCAGTATCTCTGTAGGCCTGCGTCATTGCTAGCGTGTCAGCCGTTGTTTTGTCTGAAGTGTCTTTAAGCGAAGGGTATTGACTTGTGCCCTGGTCTCCCAATCGCACAAAGTGTCTTTAAGTGTCTCAGCCTTTACTTCTTTTTGCGTTTCAGCTAGAGTGTCGACCAGTGTCTAGGTTTGCCTTATCGCCCAATCTGAGATAAAATGTCTTAGCCTTCACCTCGTCTAGCGTGTTATGTCGCGCGACGAATAGTGCTACGCGGTCCAAGTCGCTCAGTCTTTTGCAAAGTGTCTCGTTTTTCACCTCTGCTAGGTTTCGGACAGTGTATTGACCAGTGCCTCAATCTCAAAATCGCTTAGACTGTCCGCAAGAGTCTCATCCTCTACATCTTTTAGCGTTTCAGCCAGCGTTTCGACAAGTGCTTCGGTCTCTACATCGCCCAGTGATTCACCAAGTGTATCTTTGTTCATCTCTCCTAGTGTTTCAGCCAGCGTATTGCCGAGGGCCTTGCCTTGCGCATCGCCCAGTTTGACGCCAAGTGTTCTTGCCTGCACCACTGCTAGCGCGTCACTCAAGGCCACAAGAAGTGGTTTGGCCTCGACGCCACCCAGCTTGTTGGCAAGTCTCTTGTCCTCCACCTCTGCTCTCGTGACAGCCAGCAGGTAGAGAAGTGTCTTGCCCATTGCATCGCCTATTAGGTAGCCAAGTGTCTCGGCCTTTACTTTTGCTAGCATGTCAGCTAGCGTGTTGTCGAGTGCTTCGGCATCCACGTTACACAATGTGTTACCAAGTGTCCTGGGTTTTGGGCTAGCGTGTAGGACAATTACACGGCAAGTGGCGTTTCCTCCACATTCCCCAGTCTGTCGCTAAGTTAGTAGGCCTCTCCATCCATAGTGTGTCAGCCCGTTTTTCCGCCAGTGCCTCGGCCTTCACGTTGCCCAGTGTGATGAAAACTGTCTCGGCCTTCTACTCGGCTCTTGTGCTAGGCAGTCTGAGGACGAGTGCCTTTGCCTCCACATCACCCAGTGAGTCGCCAAGTGTCTCGGTCTCCACCTCAGCTAGAGTGTCAGCTAGACTGTCAACGTCCCTCGGCCTCCAAATTGCCCAGTGTCTTGCCAAGTGTCACGGCATACACCTCTTCTAGCATTTCAGCCAGTTAGTGCAGCGGTGCTTTGAGACCCACATTGGCAATTCTGTTATCAAATGTCTTAGCCTACCCCTCTGCTAAGGTTTCAGCCAGGGTGTCGACTTATGTCTACCCTCCACATCACCAAGGGTCTCAGCCTCTACCTTTGCAAGAGTATCAGTCAACGTGGCAACCAGTGCATAATCCTCCAGATCGGCCAGAGTGTAACCAACTTTGTCGGCCTGAACCTTTGCAGGCATTTCCGTTAACTTGGTTACCAGCGCGTAAGCCTCCACATCGCCTAGCGTGGCACCAACTGTCTCGGCCTGCACCTTTTTGGACGTTTCAGACAACGTGGCGACCAGTGCCTAGGCGTCCATATTACCCAGACTGTGGTGAATTGTCTCGGCCTGCACTTGTGGTAGCTCTCAACTAGAGTGTCGACCAGGGCATCGGTTCTCAAATGGCACATTTTGTAGACATCAGTGTTGGACTTACCCTTAGCTAGCGTGGTAGCAAATGTGTTGATCAGTGCTTTGGCCTCGACATCGCCTAGTGTGATACCAAGTGTGTTGGGCTCTACCTCTGATTGCATGTCATGCAGCGTGTCCACCAGTGCCGCGGCCTTCAAATCGCCTTGTATGTCACCACGTGTCTCGTCTCAGTCTATGATAGTGCCTTGACTGCCGTATAAACCAGTGCCTCTCCTCCAGAACACCTACTTTTTCGTCAAGTGTCTCTGCCTCTACCTTTGCTAACGTCTTGGCAAGATGGTCGACCAGTTTCTTGGGCTGCACATGGCAAAGTGGTCTTTAGGTGTCTTGGAATCCACCTTTGCGTGAGCGCTAGCCTGCGTGTCAAGCAATGCCTCAGTCCTTACATCGCCGAGTCTGTCGCAAGTTTTTTGGTGTCCCACCACTGCTTGCGTGTCGGCCACGTTTTTGCCTATTGCCTCGGCCTCGACATCGGCGAGTGTGTTGGCAAGTGTCTTAGTTTGCATCTCTTCTAGAGTGTCAGCCAGAGTGTTGACGTGTTGACCAGTGCCGGTGACCAGTGCACATTGCCTAAAGTAACGCCAAGTCTAACGGCCTTCACTTTTAAAAGGCTGATATGCAGCTTGTCGATAAGTGCTTCGTCCTCCACTTTGCATAAAGTGTCAGAAAGAGTGTTCGCATGCAGCTTTGCTAGTGTGTCAGCCAGGATGTCAACCAGGGCCTGGGCCCACACATCGCCCTGTGTGTTAAAAGCGTCTTGGCTCTTAGCTCTGCTAGCGTGTCAGCCTCCCTGTCGACAAGTGCCACACAATTCACATTACCTAGTGTCTCAGCAAGTGTCTCGGTGTGCACCACTGCAAGCGTGTCAGCCATCCTTTCGATGACAGCCGGGGCCGATAGATTGCCCGGTGTGTCGCCAAGTGGCTCGTCACTCCATCACTGCTAGGGTGACAGCCACCGTGTCGGCCACTGCCTCTGCCCTTACATTGCTCAGTTCAACGTGAAGTGTCTCGATTTCCACCACAGCTAGAATGTGAGCAAGATTGTCGAGCACAGGCTTGGCCTCCCCATCGCCAAGAGTATCGCCACGTGTCTCAACCTCTACCTTTGCTAGCGTAACAGCCAGCGAGGCGACCTTTGCCTCGGACTTCACATCGCCCAAATGTGTCACCAATTATCTCGCCCTCAACCTCTGCAAGCAAGTTAGTCAACGTGGCGAAAAGTGAGTAGGGCACCAAATCGAAGCCGAAAGACCTGGCGATACATAAAGGAATGTGGAGGCCAAGACACTTGTCGAGACTTTGGCTGACACACTAGAAGAGGCGGAGGTCGAGAAACTTAAGAATACGCTGGGCGATGTAGAGATGGAGACACTAATCGAGAAAATTGCTGACACTGTACTAGAAAAAAAGGGACACTTCTTGAAACAGAGGCAAAGAAACAGAGGCAAAGAAACTCCTTTACACGTAAGAAGAGGCAATCACCTTAACCCTTGGCGTAACACTGGCTGCCACTCTAGCAGAGGCGAGGGGCGACACACTTCGTGACGCACAGGGCGATGTTGAGGCCGTGGCACTGCTCAACACACTGGATGACACTCTAGCGTAGGCGTAGGTCCAGACACTTTGAGAAAAACTGGGTGATGTGAAGGCCGAGGCACTAATTGATAGTCTGCCTGCCACGCCACCCGAAGAAAAAGCCGGGAGACTTGGCGACACTGTTTATGATGTGGAGGTAGAAGCACTGGTCGACACGCTGGCTGAAACTGGCATAGACAAAAGCCGAGACACTTGGGGACACACCAGGCGATGTGGACGCCGAAGCCCTGGTCTAGAAGAGGTTCAGGCCTAGACACTTGGCAACACGCTGGTGGATATGTAGGCCTAAGCTATCAAATAAATGCTGCGTGATGAAATTAATACAAAAGGACGCCGATACAAATGAAACCACTCTGGTGGTGGCTGTAAAGACCGCGGCACTGGTTGAGGGGGTGGTTCACAAGGTACCAGAAGTGGAAAATAAGACGCTTGGGCGCACACTAGGTGATTCTGAGGGCTGAACAACTAATTAAGACGTTTGCTAAGACTTTAGGATAGGCATAGACCAAGACTTACTGCGACCCATTGCGCGATGTAAACATCCAGGCAATAATCGACACACTGCGCGACGTGGAGCCAAGGATACTAGTAAAAATTCTGGCTGACACAGTAGTTATGGTAGAGACCAGGACAGTGGATAACACACTAGGCGATGTAAAGGTCCAGCGCACTTCTAAACACGCTGGTTAAGCCTTTAGCAGAGGCAAAGCTTAAGACACTTAGCTACAAGCTTGGCGATGTTGAGGGCCAAGCACTGGTCGATACCTTGCCTGACACTCTAACATAGATGGAGACCGATCGATACCGCGACACACTGGGCCATGTGCAGGCCGAAGCAATATAAAACCCGCTGGCTTTCACGCTAGAACATGTGAAGGCTAACCACTTGGCAACACACTAGGTGGTGTGGAAAGCGAGGCAAACATTTGGCGACACACTAAGCGATGTGGAGGCTTACGCACTTGCCGATCCGAAGGCTAACACGATAGCAGAGGCGAAAGCCTAGACACTAAAGCAAGACACTCTGAGGCTGGCAATCTAGCAGACGCAAAAGCCGAGACACCTGACGACAAACCGGGCGACGTGAAGGCCGAAGCCCTGGTGTAGAAGAGGTTCAGGCCTAGACACTTGGTAAGACACTGGTTGATATGTAGGCCAAAGTACTCATTCAAATGCTTCCTGGTACGTCAATAGAAAGGGACGTCGATAAAAATGACGACACACTAGTTGCTGTAAAGGCTGCGGGACTGGTTGACAGACTGGCTCCCAAGCTACCAGAGGCGGAGACAAAGACACTTGGGCGCACACTAGGTGATTTTGAGTGACAAAGAGCTAATTAAGACTGGTTGAAACTCTAGCAGAGGCACAGACAAACACACACTGCGACACACTGGGCGGCGTAGAGGCAGGCAAACTAGTTGAAAACTAAGGCTGAGACAGTAGTTAAGGTAGAGACGAGGACAGTGGGTGACACACTGGGCCAATTGGACGATTGCAAGATTTAAAGATGGAAGCAGTAATCGACACACTGGGCGGCATAGAGGCAGGCAAACTAGTTAAAACTTAGGCTGACACAGTAGTTAAGGTAGAAGCCAGTACAGTGGGTGACACACTAGGCCAATTACAAACCGAAGTACTAATCAACACGCTAGGGGACGCGCTAGCAATAACCAAAGCCGAAGACACGACGTGACTCACTACGTGATGTGGAGGTCAAGGCATTTTTAAACACGCTGGCCAAGACTCTAGCACACTCGACGGTCAAGACACTTTGCAACACACTAGGCGGTGTAGATGTCGACGCACTAGTCAATACCTTGGCTCACACTCTAGCATAGTCGAGACCGATTGACACCGCAAAACACTGGGCCATATGAAGGCAGAAACACTAAAAAAACACGTTAGCTGTTACGCTACAACATGTAAGGGCTAAGCACTGGGTGATGTGGAGGGCCAGGCAGACAATTGGCGACGCACTACGCAATGTGGAGTCTTACGCACTGGCCGATCTTAAGGTTGACACGGTAGCGGAGGCGAAAGCCGAGACACTTTAACCCGAAACTAGTGATGTCAAGGTCAAGGCGCTGCTCTACACATTGGCTAACACTCTAGCACAAGCGGAGGTCAAGAAACTTGTCCACAACTTGGTGATGTAAAGTGCGAGGCACTAAACAAGACGCTGGCTAACACCCCACCAGAAGGAAAGGCTGAGACACTTAGCAACACAATGGGTGATGTGAAGGCCAAACCGTCGACCCGCTGGTCGACAATTTACAACGGGCAAAGGCCGAGACAAACTTTGACACACTACGCAATGCGAAGGTTGAGGCACTGGTTGACACGCTGGCTGAAACAGTACCAGATGTAATGGCCAAGACATCGCTTGACAGACTAAGCGATATAAAGGCCGTGGCACGTTACGAGGCACGCGGACATGTTGGCAGACACTCTTGCAGAGACCGAGGCCGAATTATTTGAAGACACATCGAAGTATGTGCCAGCTGACACACAGGTCAACAAGCTTTATTATAACCTTGTAGAGGCGGAAGTTCAGACAATTAGCGACAGACAAAGCGATGTCAAATTCGAGGCAATGGGCATGCTGCATTCACGCTAGCAGTCATGGAGGCCCTGGAGGAATGGAAAATGACTGGTCATTGCGATGGCTGGCAATCTAGCAGAGTTGAAAGGACTAAAGGACAAACCGGGCGATGTGGAGGCCGAAGTCCTGGTCGAGACAATGGCCGACGCTCTAGAAGAGGTTCAGGCCTAGACATTTGGGAACACACTGGTGGATAGGTGGATAAGCACTCTTCGAAATGTCGCCTGATTCCTTAATAGAGGCGGACGCCGATAAAAATTAGGACGTACTTCTCGCTCTAAAGGCCGAGGCACTGGTTGACAAGCTGGATTACAGGATACGAGAGGCTTAGGCTGAGAGTCTTGGGCGCACACTAAGTCATGCCGAGCGCCAAACCACTAATATGCAGACGTCGGCTGAGATTCTACGAGAAGCGCAGACCAAGACACACTGTCACCTATTGCTCCATGTAAAGGTCGAGGTAATAAGCGATACACTAGTCGAAGAAGAGGCAAGCAAAGTAGTGGTTACTTGGCCTGACATAGTAGTTAGAGTGGAGATCAGGAACGTGCTTGACACACTTGGCGAATTGGAGGCTGAAGCAGTAATTAACACGCGAAGTGACGCGCTAGCACAGCCGAAGGCCGTGACAAAAGGAGATACACTAGGCCATGTGGAAGTCGAGGCATTGCTGAACAAAGTGGTGAAGATTCTAGCAGAGGCCAAGGTCAAGACACTTGACGACACACAAGGCGATGTCGACTGCGAGGCATTAATCGATACCTCTGCTGACACTCTTCTCAAGGTGAAGACCGATTTACACCGCGATATACCGGGCCAAGTATGGACAAAAGCACTAATAAACATGCTGTACATTGCTCTACAAGAGGTGAAGCCTAAAAACTTGTGGTAGACTGGGTGATGTGAAGGGCGAGGCAGACACTTAGTGATTCACTAAGTTATGTGGAGGTTCAAGCACTAGCCAACACGATGGCTGACACGGTACTAGAGGCGAAAGCCTAGACACTTTGGCCATACATTAGAGGATGTAAAGGTTGAGGCACTGCTCGACACGTTGGCTGACACTCTAACACGAGCGAAGGTCAAGACACTTACCACAAACTAGATAATGTCAGGGGCGAGGCATTATACAACACGCTGGTTGACACCCCACTAGAAGAAAAAGCTGACAAACTTAGCGACACAACAGGTGATGTGAAGTCCGAACCACTACTCGAGATGCTCTCCGACATCTTACCACAAGTAAAGGCCGAGAGAAACCTCGCCACACTAGGCGATATAAGTGCCGAGTCAGTGGTCGACACGATGGCTAAAACTCTACAAGAAGCGAATGCAAGACACCGCTCGACACATTTAGCGATTTGAAGACCAAGATAAGGTTTTGCACGTGGGCGGACAATCTAACAGAGCACGAAGCCGAAACACTAGAAAACACATCGAAGAATAAGGAGGCGAAGACACTGGTCAACACGCTGGCTGAAACGCTTGGAGATTGGAAGGCCTAGAGACTTAGCCACACGCTGGGCGATGTAAAGATGGAGGCACTAATAGACACAAAGGGTGACACGCTACTATAGAGAAAAGCCAAGATACAAAACACGAGGTGCTGTGGAGTGAATGAGTCTCCTTTTCACTTTGCCTGGTACAGTATGTCAGACGAAGTCCAGGAAACTTCGGCATACACTGGCTAAACACTTAACGAAACACTAGGCGATGTGTAGACCAAAGAACTGTTTGCCACGCTGGCTGAAAGTCTAGCAAAGCCGAAGTGCGACAAGATTTGTGACCAACTAGGCGATGTGCAGGCCGTCGCACTGCTCGAAAGCCTGTATAACACTCTAGCATTGGCGGAACTCAAGACACTAAGAGACACACTAGGTGATGTAAAAACAGGGGCACTAAATAATACTCTGCCTGACACGCCACTGAAAGAAAAGGCTGACAATCTAGACGACGCTAAGGCCAAACCGTCGACCCGCTGGCCGACACCCTACAACCGGCAAAGGCTAAGACAAATTTTGACACTACGGAATGTGTGGGTTAAGGCACTGGTCGACACGCTGGCTGAAAAAGTAGCAAAGGCAAAGGCCAAGACACCTCGTGACACGAAAGAAAGGCCGAGGCACTAATGAAGAGGTTGGCAGACACACTAGCAGACGTCGAAGCCGAATTACTTCGAGACACATTGAGGTATGTGAAGATCGACACACAGGTCGACACCTTGGATGACAACCTAGTAAAGCCCGAAGTTTAGACACTTGGCAACAGACAAAGCGATGTCAAGTTCGAGGCAATGGGGATGCTGCATTTACAATGCGAAGGCCCATGCACTAATCAAAGCGATGACTGGCATTCTAGCAGAGTTAAAAGCCGAGACAGTAAACGACACACGAAGTCCTGGTCGAGACAATGGCTGACACTTTTGGAGAGGTTCAGGCCTAGACACTTGGCAACACACTGGTGGATATGTAGTCCGAAGCACTCATCTAAATCAAGCGTAAGTAGAGGAGAACGCCGACACAAACGAGCACATACTTCCGCGGAACTGGTTGACAGGCTGGCTCAGAAGCTACCAGAGGCTGAGGCTGAGACACTTAGGTACAAACTAAGTGATGCCGAGGGCAAAACCACTGATCGAGACATCAATTGAGACTCTATGAGAGGAGCAGACCAAGGCACACTGCCACTCATTGCCCAATGTAAAGATCGAGGCAATAAGGTTCACACTGGGCGAAATTGAGGGAAGCTAAGTAGTGTATACTTGGGCTGACACAGTAGCTAAAGTGCAGATCAACACAGTGAATGGCACACTAGAGCAATTGGAGGTGAAAGCACTAATCAACACGCCAAGTAATGCGCTTGCATAGTCGAAGGCTGAGACACGAAGTGATACACTAGGCGATGTGTAGGTCGAGGCATTGCTCAACTCACTGGCCAAGACTCTTGCAGAGGCAAAGGTCAACAAACTTGGGGCACACTAGAAGAACTCGATTTCGAGGCATTGGTCGATACTTCGGCTGAGTCTGCAGCATAGGTAGAGGCCGATACAAACCGCGACACACTGGGCCATGTGCCGGCAAAAGCACTAATACACACAATGGTCGTTGCAAACTAAGCGATGGTTAGGGCGTAGCACTATGGACACCCTGGATGACACTCTAGCGTAGGCGGAGTTTAAGACACTTGTAAATACCCTGGGTGATGTGCAGGCTGAGAAACTAATTGATACGCTGCATAACACGCCACCAGAAGGAAACGCCAAGAGACTTGGCGACACTGTTTGAGATATGAAAGCCGAAGCACTGGTCGACACGTTGGCCGAAACTCCATCACAAAGAAATACACAGACATTTGGCGACATAGTAGGTAATGTAAAGGCCAAAAAGTCGACACGCACGCTGACAACCTACAGCGAAGGCCGAAACAAACTTCGACACACTACTCGATTTAAGGGTTGAGGCTTTGGTCGTCAAGGTTGGCTGAAACTGTATCAGATGCAAAGGCCAAGAAACCTTTTGACACACTGGGCGATGTGAAGGCCGAGGCACTAATGGACACGTTAACAGATACTCTAGCAAAGGCCGAAGCCAAGACACTTGGCCACACACTAGGTGATGGGGTGGCCCAAGGCCTGGTCTAGATGAGGTTCAGTCTTAGACACATGGCAACACACTGGTAAATATAGAGGGTAAATATGGAGGCCAAAGCTATCATCTGAATGCTGCCTGATACCTTAATTGAAAGGCACACAGATGCAAATGAAGACAGAGTGGTCGCTGTAAAGGTCGCGGCGCTGGTTACCAGAGGCTACTAGAGGCGAAGGCTAAGATACTTGGGAACGCACTGGCTGAATCTGAGAGCTGGACAACTAATTGCGACCTTGCCTGAACTGTGGGAGAGGCAGAGACCAAGAAACACGAAGAGCTATTGCACAAGGTAAAGATCGAGGTTATAATCGACACACTGGGCGGTGTGTAGGTAAGCAAAATATTGAAAACTTGGGCTGACACAGTAATTAAGATAAACACCAGGACAGTAGGTGACACCTTAGTCCAACTGAATGGCAAAGCACTAATCAACAGGCCAGGTGACACGATATCATAAACGAAGGCCAAGACACGACGTGATACATTAGGCGATGTGAAGGTCAAGGCACTTCTAAACACGCTGGCCAAGATACACTTGCAACGCACTAGGCGATGTCGAGACTGAGGCACTAGTCGATGCCTTGGCTGACACTTATGCCTTATGCATAAGCGGGGCTGTTTTACACAGCAAAAGACTGGGCTATATGCAGGCCAAAGGATGGAAAAAGACTCTGCCTCTTACGCTAGAACATGTGAAGGCTATACACTTGGCGACGCACTGGGTGATGTGAAGGGCGACACAAACAATTGGCAACACACTAAGCGAGGTGAAGGCCTACGCACTGGCCGATCTTAAGTCTTACACGGTAGCAGAGGCAAAAACCTAGACACTATAAGCAGACACTAGCGATGTTTAGGCCAAGGCACTGGTCGACACATTAAGTGACACTCTAGCAGACACTTCCGACACACAAGGTAATGTGAAGGGCAAGGCATTAAAAAACTTGCTGGGTGATACCCCACCAGATGAAACGGCCGAGACACTTGGCGACACAATGGGTGATGTGAAAGCAAAACAGCTAGTCAACACGCTGCCGGACAACCTAAGACAGGCAAAGGCCGAAATAAACTTACACACACTTGGCAATATGATGGGAGAGGGATTGGTCGACACGTTGGCTGAAGCTCTACAAGAAGCGACGACCAAGACACGTCTCGACAGACTGGACCATTTGACAGTGGAAATTCTGATAGACACGGTGGCAGAAACTGTAGCAGAGCACAAAGCCGAAAAAGTTGGCGACACATCGAGGAATGTGAAGTCGGCACACTGGTCGACACGCTGGCTGAGAATTTAGGAGAGGCCAATGACGAGCGACTTAGTCATTCGCTGTGCAATGTAGAGATTGAGGCACTAATCAACAAAATGGCTAACACGCTTCTAGTGAGAAAGGCCAAGACACTTCTGGAAACAATAGGTGATGTGGAGGCCGCGACACGAAGCGATACACTAGGCGATGTAGAGGTCGAGACGGTGCTAAAGACACTGGCCAAGAATCTAGGAGAGGGGATGGTTAAGAAAATTAACGGCACACTGGGCAATACCTCAATTGACACCCTAGCATAGGTGAAGACCAATCCACACCGCGACACACTGATCCATGTTAAGGGAAAAGCACTAATACACACGCTGTCCGTTGCGCTAGAACAGGCGAAGCCTAAACACTTGCAGGCACACTAGGTGATGTGGAGGCCGAGGCAGACACTTGGCGACTCGCTAAGCGATGTGGAGGTTTAAGGACTTGTGGACGCGACGGCTAATCCGTTACAGGAGGCGAAAGTCTAGACACTTTGCCTAGAAACTACTTGATGTACAGGCAGAGGCACTGCTTAACACATTGGCTGACACTTTTGCACAGCTGGAAGTCAAGATACTTGCGACAAACTAGGTGATGTAAGGGGTTAGGCTCTAAACAACACGCAGACTGACATCTTATTAGAAGAAAAGGCTGTGACACAGGGCGACACACTTGGCAACAAACTAGGCAATGGGTGAGGCCGTAGTACTGGTCTACCTCTAAATGAAACTCTAGCATAAACGGACATGAAGACACTTAAAGACACACTAGGTGATGTAAAGGCCGTGGCACTGCTCGACACCCTGCATGACTCTAGCCCAGGCGGAGGTCACGAAACCTGGTAACACATTGGTTGATGTGTAGGGCGAGGCACTAATTGATAGGCTGCGTTACACGCCCCCAGAAGCAACAGCCGAGAGAATTCGCTTCACTCATTGTGAAGTGGAGGCAAAAGCACCGGTCAACACGCTGAATGAATCGCCACTTCATAAAAAGGCTGAGACATTTGGCGACACAATGGGTGATGTAAATGCGAAACGGACATAAGAACACACTAGGTGATGTCGATTACGACGCATTGGTCGATATCTTTTCTAATAGTCTAGCATATATGGAGACCGATACACATTGCGACACACTGGGCCAAGTGCGAAGAAAAAGCACCAATAAACACACTGGCCGATGCGCTAGAACAGGCGATGCCTAAACACTTGACGTAATGGGTGAGGTGGAGGCCGAAGCATCATTTGGCGACTCACTAAGCGATGTGGAGGTTCACGCATAGGCTGACACCATTGCTGTCACGCTTAAAGAGGCAAAAGCCTACGCACTTTTGCCAGACACTACGCGATGTAAAGGCAGAGCTACTGCTTATCACATTGGCTGAGACTCAAGCACACCTGGAATATAAGTCACTTGCGAAAAAATAGGTGATGTACAGGGCTACAACAAGCTGGCTGACACGCTACCAGAAGGAAAGGCAAATACACTGGGCGACACATAAACTAGGCAATGGTGAGGCCAAAGCACTGCTCGATACCTGGATGACACTCCAGTATAGGCGGAGATCAAGACACTACGGCAATTGAAAGCCGTAGCACTACTCAAAACGCCATGACTTGCTTGCATAACCGAAGGCCAAGACACCAGGTGATACACTAGGCGATGTAGAGGTCAAGGCAATTCTTAAAAGGTTGGCCAAGACTCTAGCACAGACAAATGTCAAGACACTCTGCGACACACTAGGCGATGTGGAGGGCGAGGCACTATTTTATACCAGGGCTGAAACTCTAGCATGGGTGAGACCTATCGACATTGCGACACATTGGACCATACACTGGCCGAAGCACTAAAAAACACATTGGCTTGTACGCTAGATTATGTGATGGCTAAACGCTTGGCGACACAATGGGTGGTGTGGATAAAGAGGTAGAAAATTGGCGAGACACTATGCGATGTGGAGGCTTACGCACTAGCCGATTGCAAGAGGCGAACGACAAGACACTATAACCGGACAATAGCGATGTCAAGACCAAGGCACTGCCCGACACATTGGCTGCCACTCTAGCAAACACTACCGACACACTAGGTTATGTAAAGAGCGAGGTACTAAACAACTAACTGGGTGACACTCCAAAACAAGAAAAGGCTGAGATACTTGGTTACACACCGGGTGATGTGAAGACCAGACTGCTTGAGGACACACTGCCTGACAACCTACGAAAGGTGAACGCCGAAATAAACTTGGCACACTAGGCAATGAGAACGCCGAAGCACTATCGACACTATTGCTAAAACTCAACAAGATGCAAAGGCCAAGACACTTCTTAACACACTAAGTGATATAAAGCCCGAGACACTAATGGCAAGGTTGCCAGATACCCTAGCAGAGGCCGAAGCCGAATTACCTGCAGACATATCCAGGTATCTGGAGGCAGACACATTGGTCGACACGCTACAGTACAACGCTAGTATAGGCAAAAGTTCCGACACTTGACAACAGACTTTGCAATGTCAAATTTGAGGCACTGGGGTGCAGGCCTCTGTCAAATGGCAAATGTCTGGTCAATGCAAAGGCCAACGCTCTATTCAACGGTACAGTTGGTAACACATTGTTGGATATATGGGCCAAATTACTTATCTAAATCCTGACGGATACCATTATAGAGGCGGTCGTCGATAGATATATGCACGTACTGCTCGCTGTAATGGCCGCAGCACCGGTTGACATGCTGGCTCACAAAATACCATAGGCGGAGGCGGAGATATTTGGGCGCACACTATGTGATGCTAAACGCTAAACCACTAATCGACACTCCGGCTTAGACTGAGGCACAAAGCGATACACTAGGCGATGTGGGTGTCGCGGCACTGCTCAATCCGAAGGATAAGACATTAGCAGAGGTGAAGATCAACACACTTGGCGACACCCTAGGAGATGTCGCCTGCGAGGTTGAGATCTCGGCTGATACTCTAGCATAAGTGGAGCCAGATCCACACGGCGACACACTACTGGGCCATCTAAAGGGAAAAGCACTAATAACAACCTTGGCCGTTGCGCTAAAACCGGTAAAAAATACAGGCTTGGCGGCATAGTGGGTAATATTAGGCTTGAGGAGAACACTTGGCGACAACTCGAGAGAAAGTAGAAGACACTCATTAAAACAATAGCTGGTTTAGAGGCTGTGAAACTCTTCTAAACTTTGTCTGATACTAAGACGGAGGCGGGGAATTTTTGGTACACGCTGGCTGGCACGCTAGCAGAAGCAAACATCTAAACACTTGGCGAAATACTTGGCGATATGTAGACCGAAGAAGTGTTCGCCACGCTCGCTGACACTCTAGCAGAGGTGACGGGCGACACACTAGGTGACATACTAGGCGATCTAAAGGGCGAGGCACTAGTCGATTCGTCGGCTCGCACTCTTGCATAGGCGAGAGCAATCGACATGGTGACACACTTGACCATATGCAAGCCGAAGCACTAAAAAAGACGCTGACTGTCACGCTTGAACATGTAATGGCTAAATACTTACGACAAACTGGCTGATGCTGAGGGCAGCGACACACTTAGCAATGTAAAGCCTTACGCACTGGCCAATCCCCAAAGATGACACGCTACCAGAGGCGAAAGCCGAGACACTACAATGCGACACTAGCGATGTAACGGCCAAGGGAGTCTTTGACACATTGGCTGACACTTTTGCAGACACTTGCGACACAATAGATAATGAAAAAAAAAAGGCTGATACACTTGGTGACACAAGAGGTAATGTGAAGGTCAAACCGCTAGTCGAAACGCTGCCTTACAAGTTACGACAAGCGAAGGACGGGATAAACTTGGACACACTAGGCGATTTAAGGATCCACTTACTAATCGACATGATGGCTTAAACTTTACAAGAAGCAAAGGCCAAGACACTTCTTGACACATTGCACCATTTGAAAGTTGAGATACTGATAGATACCTTTGCAGACACCTGGGAAGAGAAGGAGGCAGAGACACTTGCCGACACATCGAGAAATGTGCAAGCCAAGACATTGGTCGACACGCTTGCTGATACGCTTAAAGAGGCGCAGGCCGAGAGACTTGGCCACACGCTGGGCGATGTAGAGATAGAGGAACTAATCGACACAATGGCTGACACTCTTCTATAGAGAAAGGCCAAGACACCTCTCGACACACTAGGTGTTGTGGACGCAATGAACCTCTTTACTTTGGCTGACACAGTAGGTAAGACAAAGAGCGGTAAACTTCAACACACACTGGCTAACACACAGATCGACAACCTGCATGACACTCAAGCATCGGCGAAGGTTCAGACTCTCGGAGTCAAACTGGCGGATGTGGAGGCCGAGGCACTAATTTATAAGCTGCCTGACGCGAAACCATAAGGAAAAGCCGTGAGACTTGGCGATACTTTTTGTGAAGTAAATGCCGAAGCACTAGTCGTAACGCTGGCCCAAACGCCACTAGAAGGAAAAGCCTGACAATTAGGCGTACACTAGGTGATGCCGAGAGCCAAACCACTAATCGACACGCCAGCTGAGACTCTTCGAGAGGTTAATGCCAAGAGACACTCTCACACTGGGTGAACTGTAGGAAAGCAAAGTAGTGCATACTTGGGCTGACGCAGTAGCTAGAGTAGATATCAGCAAAATGGATGACATACTAGGCTAAATGAAGGCCAAAGCACTAATAAACATGCCAGGTGACGCGCTAGCGTACCCAAAGGCTGAGGCACGAGGCAATACACTAGGCGTAGTGTAGGTCGATTCACTAAACAACACACTGGCCAAGACTCTACCAGAGGAAAAAGTCAAGACTCTTGGCGTCACATCAGGCAATGTCGGTTGCGAGGCGCTGGTCGATACCATAGAAGCAGATTGATACAGACCTCGACACACTGGGCCATGTGCACGCAAAAAAACTACTAAAAATACTGGCGGTTGCACTAAAACAAGTGAAGCCTTAACACTTGGCGGAAAACTGGGTGATGTGAAGGTAGGGCAGACACTAGGCAACTCACTAAGCGATGTAAAGGTTCACGCACTCGCCAACACGATGGCTGACACGCTACCAAAGCCGAAAGCCTTAAAACTTTCGCCACACAGTACGCGATGTAACTACGGAAACACTGCTCGACACTGGCTGAAACCCTAGCACAGGCGTAGGTCAAGAGAATTGCGAAAAAAACTAAGTCGACACACAGGTCGACTTGCTGCATGGCGACCAAGTACAGGCAGAAGTTCAGACACTTGCAGACAGGCTAAAAAATGTTGCGTTTCAGGCAATGGGTTTGCTGCATTTACGCTAGTAGTGGTTGAGGTCTTAAACGATTGGCACACGACTAAGCAATGCGAAAGCCCACAAACTAATCAACACGATGGTTGTAAATCATGCAGATTTGAACGATGAGACTCTAAACGACACAAGAGGCGATAGGCAGTCCGAAGTCGTTGTCGTGACAATGGCTGACACTACAGAAGAGTTTAAGGTTGAAGCACTTGTCTGAATCGCCCCTGCTACCTTTGGAAACGCCGACGCCGATATAAATGAAGACATACTGATCGCTGCATTGGCGGCAGCACTGGTTGACAGGTAGGATCAGAAACTACGAGAGGTGAAGGCTGAGACACTTAGCCGAAAATTATTCTAGACGGTGGTTGAGACTCTACGAGCGGCTCAGATCAAGATACACTGCCGTCCATTGCTCAATGTATAGAACAACGCAATAAGCGTCACACGAGCCAATGTCCAGGCGGAAGCACTAAAAATATGCTGGTTTGTACGCTAGAGCATGTGAAGGCTAAACGGTTGGCGACAAACTGGGTAATGTGGAAAGCGAAAGAAACAATTGGCGACACACTAAGCGATTTGAAGAATTACGCACTTGCCAATCCGAAGGCTCACACGATATAGAAGGCGAAAGCCTAGACACTATAACTAAACAATCTAGAAAAGGGTAAGGTAAAGAGACTTGCGACACACTAGGTAGGTGTCAAGGGCGAGGCACTAAACAACTGGCTGGCTGACAATGCACTAGAAGAAAAGGTTACAACATTTGTAAGTGACACCATTGGTAATGTCAACGCAAAACCGCAAGTCGACACGCTGCCTGACAACATACGACAGGCCAAGGCCAAAATAAACTTTGACACAGTGGCTAACACTATACAAGAAGTGAAGCCCAAGATACCTCTTGTGACACTAGATTATTTAAAGGCAGAGATACTGATAGACACGTTGGGAGACACTCTAGCGAGGGACCAAGCCGAAACACTTGCCGACACATCAAAAAAGGTAGGGGCTAACACGGCAGCCGAGGCAAAATGCTAAACACATGTTAAAACACTGGGAGAGATGTAGACCAAAGAACTTTTTCTGTTTGACACGCTGGCTGAAAGTCCCGCAGAGGCGAAGGGCGACAAACTTTGTAACCAACTAGGTGATGCCGAGGCCGTGGCACTGCTCATCATCCTCTATAACACTCTAGCATAGGCGGAACTCAAGATACTAAGAGACACACTGGGTGCTGGAAAAGGCCGAGGCACTAAATGATACTCTGCCTGACACACCACTAAAAGAAAAGGCCGAGACTGTTGGCGACACAATAGGTAACGTCAAGGCTAAACAGTCGACCCGCTGGACGACACCCTAGAACCGGCAAAAAACGAGACAACTTTGAAACACTACGCAATGTAACGCACTGGTTGACACACTGTTTAAAACAGTTGAAGAGGCAAAGGCCAACAAACTTCTTGACACGATATGAAGTAAGCGATATGAAGGCCGAGGAACTAATGAAAAGGTTGGCAGACACTCTAGACAAATCGAGTTATTTAAAGGCCAGCACTCAGGTCGACAGGCTGCATGACAACCTAGTAGAGGCAGAAGTGCAGACACTTGGCAACAAAGTAAGCGATGTCAGTTTAGGGCAATGGGCATTCTTCATCTACGCTAACGGTGGTGCAGGACTCAGACGAATGACAAATGACGGGTCATTACGAAGACCTACGCACTAATCAACATGATGCCTGGAAATCTATCAGAGTTAAAAGCCCAGACACTAAACGACACACCAGGCCTTGTGAAGGCCAAAGTCCCGGTCGAGACAAAGGCTGACACTCTAAAAGAGGTCTTTGCAACGCACTGCTTGCTATGTAGGCCGAAGCACTCATCTAAATTAAGCCTGAGTAGAGGGGTGCGCAGATACAACTGAGCACCTAGTGGCGCGGCACTGGTTGACTGGCTGGCTCACAAGCTACCAGAGGCTGAGGCTTAGACACTTAGGTGCAAACTAAGTGATGCCAAGGGCAAAACCACTAATTGAAACATCAGGTAAGAGTATACGAGCGGAGCAGACCAAGGCACACTGCCACTGGTTGCCCAATGTAAAGATCGAGGCAATAAGGTTCACACTGGGCGAAATTGAGGGAAGATAAGTAGCTTACACCCTGGGTGATGTGGAAGCTGAGAAACTAATTGATACGCTGCATAGCACGCCACCAAAAGCAAAGGCCGAGAGACTTGGCGACACTGTTTGAGATATGAAAGCCGAAGCACTGGTCGACACGTTTTGCGAAATGCCACCACAAAGAAATACATAGACATTTGGCGACAAAATAGGTAATGTTAAGGCCAAACAGTCGACACGCACGCTGATAACCTACAGCGAAGGCCGAAACAAACTTCGACACAATACTCGATTTAAGGGTCGAGGCATTGGTCGTCACACTGGCTGAAACTGTATTAGATGCAAAGGCCAAGAAACTGTTTGACACACTGGGCGATGTGAAGGCCGAGGCACTTATAGACACGTTAACAGATACTCTAGCAGAGGCCAAAGCTAAGACACTTGGCAACACACTGGGTGATGTGGTGGCCGACGGCCTGGTTTAGATAAAGTTCAACCTTCGACACTTGGCAACACACTGGTAAATAAAGAGGCCAAAGATATCATCTAAATGCTTTCTGATACCTTAATTAAAACGGATGCAGATGCAAATGAAGACACACTTGTCGCTGTAAAGGTCGCGGCACTGGTTGACAGGCTGGCTTACAAGCTGCTAGAGGCGAAGGCTAAGACGCTTGAGCACGCACTGGCTAAATATGAGAGCTGAACAACTAATTGAGACCCTTGCTGAACTGTGGGAGAGGCACAGACTAAGAAACACGGCAAGCTATTGCACGAGGTAAGGATCGACGTTATAATTAACCCACTGAGCGGTGTGGAGGTAAGCAAAAAAGTGAAAACTTGGGCTGACACAGTAATTAAGATAAACACCAGGACAGTGCGTAACACCTTAGTCCAACTGCAAAGCAAAGCAGTAATCAACAAACCAGGTGACACGCTAGCATAAGCGAAGGTTAAGAGACGACGTGATACACTAGGCAATGTGAAGGTCAAGGCACTTCTGAAAACGATGGCCAAGATTCTAGGACACACGAAGGTGAAGACACTTGGAGGCGATGTCGAGACTGAGGCACTAGTCGATGCCTTGGTTGACACTCATGCATAAGCGAGATTGATTGACACCGCAAAACATTGGGCCATATGGAAGTTAAAGCAAGGTAAATTACTCTGGCTCTAACGCTAGAACATGTGAAGGCTAAACACGTGGCGACGCACTGGGTGATGTGCAGGGCGAGGCATTAAACGACAGTCTGGCTGACACCCCACCACAAGGAAAGGCTAAGACACTTCTTGACACAATACGTGATTTGAAGGCCAGATCGGTAGTCGACACAGTATCTAACCCTTTAAAACCGGCGAAGGCCGAGAGAAACCTCGAAACACTAGGCGATGTAAAAGCCGTGGCAGTGGTCGAGACATTGGCTAAATTTAAAAGAAGGGAAGTGTAAGACACCTCTTCACTCATTAATTCGCTTAAAAAACGAGATACAGATAACACGTTGGCAGACACTCTAACAGAGCACGCAGCACAATCACTTTGCCACATATCAAGTAATGTGGAGTCCTGAGACACTGATCGATACGCTGCCTGACACTCTAGAAAAGGCAAAGGCCGAGAGACTTGGAGACACACTGGGCGATTTAGAAATGGAGGCACTAATCGAGACAATGGCTGACGCGCTACTAGAGAGAAAGGCCAGGACACTTATTATAACAATAGCCACTGTGGAGCCAATGAAACTCTTCTACATCTTGTCTGATATGGCATGTAACGCAGAGGCCAGAAGCAAACATCTAAAAACGTGGCGAAGAACCGTTCGCCACGCTTGCTGTCACTGTAGAAGAGTTGACGGGTGACATACTTGGTGACAGACTAAGCGATGTAGAGAACGAGGCACTAGTCGACACCTTGGCTTACACTTTTGCATAGGTGATACCGATATTCATATTTAAACCGAAGCACTAAAAAACACGCTGGGTGTCACGCTAGAAGATATGATAACTAAACACTTCGCGACACACTGGATAATCTGCAGGGCAAGAAAGACGATTGGCGACACACTAAGGAATGAGAAGGTCTACGCACATGCTGATGCCAAGGCTGACACGGTAGCTAAAACAAAAAAAAGTGAGACAATATAAACAGACACTAGCGGTGTGAAGACCAAGAGACTGTTTAACAGATTGGCTGCTACTTTAACAGACAATCGCGACACACTAGGAAATGAAAAGGGGGGGGCACCAACATTTTTCCTGCTGACACCCCTACCACAAGAAAAGGCTGAGACCTTTGGCGACACAAAGGGTGATGTAAAGGCCAAACTGCTAGTCCAAACACTGCCTGACAACTTACGACCGGTGAATGCAAAAATAAAAACTGACACACAAAAGGCGATTTAATGAACTACTCACTAGTTGACACATTGTCTAAAAACTCCAAGACAGGTCTCGACACACTGAACCATTTGAAAGGCGAGATACTGATAGAAAAGTTAGCAGACACTTTAGCAGAGCACGAAACCAAAACTATTGCGAAACATCGAGAAATGTGAAGACCAAGACCATGGATGACACGCGGGCTGACATGGTCAAAGAGTGGCAGGCCGAGACACTGAGCCACAAGCAAGGTAATGTAGAGATGAAAGCACCAATCAACATAATGGCTCAAACGGTTCTAGACATAAAGGTCAAGACATTTCTGAAAACACTAGGTGATGTGAAGGCAATGAAACTCTTCTACACTTCGGCTGACACAGTAGATAAGGCACAGAGCGGTAAACTTTAACACACACTGGCTAACACCCTAGCAAAGAAATTAAACACTTGGTGAAACACTGCGCAATGTCTAGACCTAAGAACTCTTCTAGGGCAGTCACGGTAGCTAGAGTATGGATCAGCAGAATGGATAACACACTGGGCTTATTGGAGTACGAAGCTTTAATCAACATGCCAGGGCAAGCGCTAGCTTGCCGAAAGGATAAGACATAAGCAAATTGCTATGCCGTGTGTATGTCGAGGAACTAGAAAAAAAACTGGCCAAGAATCTAGGAGAAGTAACTGTTAAGACACTTGGTGAAACACTAGCCGATGCTGATTGCGAGGAAATGCTCGATACTTTGCCTCACCCTTTAGCATAGGTCGAAACCGATGCACACCGTGTCACACTAGGCATGTGCAAGCAAAAGCACTAATAATAAAGCTGGCCGCTCCGCTAGAACAGATGAAGCCTAAACATTTGATGGCAAACTGGGTGATGTGCAGGCAAAGGCAGACACTTGGCGACTGGGTAAGCGACTGAGTAAGCGATGTGAATGGCCGAAACGATGGTTGACACGCTATTACAAACAAAAGCCTACACACTTTCGCTAGACAGTCACGAAGTAACTGCCGAGGCACTGCTTGACACATTGGCGGAAACCCTAGCACAGGCGGAGGTCAAGAATACTAGTGACAAGCTAGGTCAAGACACAGCTTGACACGCTTTATGAAAACCTAGTAAAAGCAGAAGTTCAGAGACTTGTCGAGAGACTGAAAAATGTTGAATTTGTTAGAATAGGCATACTGCATTCACCCTTGCAGTAACCGAGGCTTCGGTCGAATGGGCGTGACTGGTCAATGCGATAGATCACGCACTGATAAACACGATGGCTGGAAATAACGAGGAGTCACAAGAGGAGCTTCTAAACGACACACCAGACAATATGGAGGCCGCAGTGCCTGTGAAGAAAATGGCTGACACTTCAGAAGACGTTAAGAGCGAAGCACTCATCTAAATCTTGCCTGATACATTAGTACAGACGGACGCCGAAACAAATAAGAACGTACTGTTCGCTGCCATGGCCGCGGCACTGCTTCACAGGCTAGATAAAAAGCTACCGGAGACGGCGGCTAAGACAATTAGGCGCAAACTTGGGGTTGCAAAAGGCGAAACCACTAATCTAGACGGTGGTTGAGACCCTACAAGAGGCGCAGACCAAGATTTACTGCCAGTCATTGCTCAACGTAAAGATCGAGAAAAAAACCGAGGCACGGGGCAAAGTGAAGGCAAGCAAAGTAGTGGATACTTCGGATGATAGAGGAGCTACAGTGCAGATCATTACAGTGCATGACGGATTGCGCCAATTGGCGGCCGTAGAAATAATTAACACTCCAAGTGACGCACTAGCGTAGCCGAGACAAGAGGTGATACACTAGGCAATATGTAGGTCGAGGCACTGCTTAAGACACTGGCCAAGACTCTAGCAGAGGCATAAGTCAACACACATATGCACACACTAGGTGATGTCGATTGGCAGGCATTGGTCGATACCTTGCCAGACAGTCTGGAATAGGTCCAAACTGATCCACACGGAAAGACACTGAGCGATGTTTGTTTAAAAGCACTAATAAACACACTGGCCGTTGCGCTAGAATACTTGAGGCCTAAACAGTTGACGGCACATTGGGTGATGTGAAGATCGACGCAGACACTTGGTAATTCACTAAGCGATGTGGAGGCTCACGTAGTGGCCAACACGATGGCTGCCACGCAACCAGAGACAAAGGCCTAGACACTTTGGCCAGACACTACGCGATCAGAGAGGGACTGCTTAACACACCTGATGATACTCTAGCATAGGCGGAGGTCAAGACAATTGGAGAAAAACTGGGTGATGTGAATTCCGAAGGACTAATTTATAGGCTGCCTGGCAAGCCACCAGAAGAAAAAGCTGAGGTTCTTTGCGATACGTCGATCAATGTGGAGGCCGAAACCCTGGTCTAGAAGTGGTTCAGGCCTAGACACTTAAAAGACACTGTTGCATATGGGGCCTAAGCTATCATCTCAATACTGCCTGATAAATTAATACTAAAGCACACCGTTACAAATAAGGACACAATGGTCGCTGCAAAGGGTTGGGCACTGATTGACAGGCCTGTGCACAAGTTACCACAGCAAGAGAGTTGTACCCTTTTGTGCACAAAAGGTAATTCTAATTAAGACGTTGGCTGAAACTTTTGGACAGGCACAGACCAAGACTTACTGCGACTTATTAAGCGATGTAAACATCGAAGCAATAATACACACACTTGGGCGGCGTGGAAACAGGGATACTAGAAAGATCTTGGGCTGAGACAGTAGTTAAGCACAGTGGGTGACACACTAGTTCAATTGCAAGCCGAAGCACTAATCGACACGCCAGTTGACGCGCTAACACAAACAAAGGCCAAGACACGAGGCTATAGACTAGGCAATGTAAAGGTCAGCGCACTTCTAAACACGCTGGCCAAGCCTCTAGCAGAGGCAAAGTTCAAGACACTTGCCAACACACTATGTGATGTGGAGAGCAAGGCACTTTTCGATACTTCTGCTGACACTCTAACATAGGCTGAAACTGATCGACAGCGCCACACACCGGGCCATGTGCGCGCCAAAGCACTAATAAATACGCTGGCTTTCGCACTAAAAAATGTGAAGGCTAAACAGTTGCTGACAGACAGGCTGATGTGAAAAAGAAGACAACCAATTTGCGACACACTAAGGGTTGTGAAGGCTTAGGGACTTTGCGATGCAAAAGAAGACACGATAGCAGAGGCAAAAGGCTACACACTATAACCAGAAAATCTAGCACAAGCTGAGGTAAAGAGACTTGCGTCACACTGAGTAATGTAAATGATATGGCACTGAGCATTCGCTGGGTGACACCCCACAATAAGAAAAGGCTGAGACACTTGGCGAAACGATGCGTGATGGGCAAGCCAAACCGATAGTCGACACGCTGCCTGACAACCTACGACAGGCTTAGGACGAAATAAACTTTGAGACAATAGACAATGTAGGGGCAAAGGTACTAATAGACACAATGGCTAAAACTCTACAAAAAGCGAAAGCCAGGACATTGCATTATTTGAAGGCCAAGGTACTGATAGACACGCTGGTAGACACTCTATTAAAGCACGAAAAATAAACACTTGCCGACACATCAAGCAACGTGGAGGCTGAGACACTTTTTGAGACGCTGGTTGAAACGAAACGAGAGGCCAAGGCCTAGAGACGGTGGGCACTACACAGTTGGTGGCACACTGGGTGATGTTGAGGCCCAGCCAGACACTTAGCGACTTCTCAAGAGATGTGCAGGCTCAAGCACTGCCCAACAAGATGGCTGCCACGCTACCAGGTGCAAAATCCTAGACTTTCAAGACACTACACGATGTAAAGTCCGAGGCACTGCTGCATATATTGTCTGACACTCTAGCACTGGCGGAGGTCAAGAGTCACCTTCGGCAAACTACAGCTGAAGTGAAGAGACACTTGGCGACAAAATGGGTGATATAAATGCCAAACTGATATTCGACACGCTGCCTGACAACTTACGACCAGCGAAGGCCAAAATAAACTTACACACACTAGGCGATGTGAGTGCCAAGAAACTGGTCGACACCATGGCGGAAACTGTGCAAGAAGCGAATGCGTGACATGTTGGCAGACACAAGCCACACGTTGGCAAGACACCTTGGCAGACACTCTAGCAGAGCAAAAATCCTAAACACTTCCCTTCAAATCGAGAAATGTGAAGGCCGAAAAGCTAGTAGAGGCGCTGGCTGACACTGTAGAATATCTTCTCGAAGGCCGAGAAACTTAGGCACACGCTGGGCGTCGAAGACATGCATACGCGTTGTAAAGCAACACTCTAGCACAAGCGGAATTTAAGAGACTTGCCAACAGCTAGGTGATTTTAAGCGCAAGGCACTAAATGGGTGATGTAAAGGCCAAACCGTCGACCCGCTGGCCGACACCTCTCAGCCGGCAAAGGCCGAGACTACGCAATATGAGGGTTGAAGTTAAAGTCGACACGCTGACTGACACAGTACCAGGTGCAAAGGCTAAGACACCGCTGCACAGACTAAGCGTTATAAAGGCAAGGGCGTTAAAGGACAGAATAGCAGAAAATCTAGCAGTTTCCGAAGCCGAATTACTTGGCGACACATCGAAGTATGCAGACGGCGACACACTGGTCGACACCCTGAAATACAACTTAGTAGAGGTGGAAGTTCGGCAACTTGGCGGCATACTAAAAGATGTCAAATTTGAGGCAATCGGCATAATGCATTCACGCTAGCAGTGGTGGAGGCCTCTGAGGAATGGCTGACACTCTACCATAAGTGAACATTGGTTTACAGCGCGACACATTTAGCCTACTATAGACAAAAGCACTCACATAGATGCTGCCTGTTGCTCTAAAAAAGGTGAAGCGTAAACACTTGGCGGCACACTTGGTGATATGGAGAACGAGGTAGAAACTTGCCCACTCAGTAAGCGATGTGAAGGCTCAAGCAATAGCCGACACGATGGCTGACATTGTACTAGAGGCGAAAGCCTAGACTCTTTGGCCAGACACTAGGCTATGTAAAGGTCGAGGCAATGCTCGACACACTCGCTCACGCTCTAGCACAGGCGGAGGTCAAGATACGTGCGAAAAAGTAGACCTTGTAATAGACAAGGCAATAAACATCACGGTGGCTGTTACCCTACCAGAAGAAAAGACTGAGACACTTAGCGACACAATGGTTGATGTGAAGGGCCAACCACTGCTCGACACGCTTACTACCGGCAAAGCAGAAGACAAACCTCATAACACTAAGCGGATGTAACGGCGGAGGCAGTGGTCGTGATGATGAAAAAGTCTATACATGGGGCGAATGCTAAGACACCTCTCGACACATTAAAACCATTTAAAGACAGAGATACTGATTTCGTTTACAGCACAAAGCCGAAAAACTAGGCAACACATCGAAAAATGTAAAGGCCTAGTCACTGGTCAACATGCTGTTTGCAACGCTAGGAGAGGTGAAGGCACAGAGACTTAGGCACACACTAGGTAGAGATGGAGGAACTAATTGACAGAAAAGCTGGCAGGCTACTAAAGAGAGAGACCAAGACACTTATCAAAACACTTGGTGCTCTGCACGCAATAAAACCCCTCTTTACTTTGTCTGATACAGTATGTCAGAGAGAGGCCGGGAAACTTCGGCATGCACTGGGTAAGACGGTAGCAGAGGCAAAGAGCTAAACACTTGCATAAACACTGGGCGATGTGTAAACTGAAAAACTGTTTGATACGCTGGCTCAAAGTCTAGCAGAGGGAAAGGGTGACAAGCTTTGGGACCATAAAGGTGATGCCGAAACCGTAATACGTCTCGACACCCTGTATAACAATCTAGTATAGGCGAAACTCAAGATACTAAGAGACACACTGGGTGATGGAAAGACCGAGAACCTAAATGATATTCTGCCTGACACGCCACTTAAAAGAAAAGGCAGAGCCTGTTCTCGATACATTGGGTAATGTCAAGGCCAAACGTCAACTCGGTGGCCGAAACCCTACAACCGGCAAACCTCGAGACAAACCGCGACACACTCCGCAATGTAAAGGTTAAGGCCCTGGTTGCCAGTGAGCCAATTTGCAGGCAAAAGCACTAAGAAACACGCCAAGTGTTGCCCAAGGCCGAGAAACAAAGCGATACACCTGGACACTTGGCAACAAACTGTTGGATATGTAGGCCGAAGCACTCAAGTCAATCATGCCTAATGCCTTAGTGGAGTGGAACACCGGTGCAAATGAGGACCTACCGGTCTCACTAAAGGCCACAGCATTTGTTGACAGGCTTCATCAGCAGCTACTAGAATCAGATTGTGAAATACTTTCCGGCCAACTAGGTGATGCTGAGGTCCTGAGCACTGATAAATACTGCTGCTTAGACTTTACGAGACGCGCACTGCCACCAATCTTTCAATGAAAAGATCGAGGCAATAAGCGTCACACTAAGCGTAGTGGAGGCAAGCGGAATAGTGCATACTTGGCATAGTATCTAGAGTGGACATCTGGACAGTGCATTACACAGTGGGCCAATTGGAGGTCGAAGCACTAAACAACAAGCCAACTAACGTGCTAGCATAGGAAGAGGCCGAGACACGAGGCGACAGACTAGGCAATGTTTAGGTCGAGGCACTGCTCAAAACACTGGCCAAGACTCTAGGAAAGGCAACTTCAATAGACATAAGAACACGCAAGGTGATGGTGATTACGAGGCATTGGTCGATACTGTGGCTGACAGTCTAGTGTAGATGAAGACCTATCTACACAGCGACACAAGGCCATTTGTGAGCAATAAAAGTAATATTTACACTGGTCGTTGCGCTAGAACAGGCAAAGCCTAAACACTTGGCGGAACATTGGGTGATGTGGAGGCCGAGGCAACACTTCGCAACTCAGTAAGCGATGTGAAGGCTCACAAGCTGGCTGAGATCATGGTTTGCAGATACCAGAAGCGAACTACTAGACACTTTGGCCAGACACTACTCCATTATAAAGGCAGAGGCACTGCTTAACTTCTTGGCTAACACTTTAGCATGTCAGGAATTTAAGACACTTGCGACATAATAGGTGATGTAAAGAGCCACAATACGCTGGCTGACATCTCACCAGAAGCAAAGGCTGAGACACTAAGAGAAACACTTCGTAACACATGGAGACACACTGTTTGCTAAAAGAAGTAAAGGCTAAACACTTGGCGATACCCTAGGTGATGTAGAGGGCGAGGTAGAAAATTGGCGACACACTAAGCGATGTGCAGGTTTACGCACTAGCCGATTCCAAGACTAACACACTAGGAGAGGCAAAAGAGAAAACACTATGACTGGACACTAGGGATTTTAACGCCAAGCCACTGCTCGACACATTGGCACATTCTAGCAAACACTTGTGACACACTAAGTAATGTGAAGGGCAAGGTACTAAACAACTCGCTTGCTGACACTCGGCCAGAAGAAAAAGCTAAGACACTTGGCGAAACGATGGGTGATGTCAAAGCGAAACTGCTAGTCGACATGCTGCTTAAAAAACTAGAAAAGGCGAACGAACGTAAGTAAGGCAGAGCCCGGAAAAGTTTAATACACACTGGCTAACATGCTAAAAGAGGCAAAGACCTCAACACTTGGCGAAATCACTGGGCGATGTGTAAACCAAGCAACTTTTCAACAGGCTTGTTGACACTCTAGGAGAGGCGAACATCGAAACACTTCGTTACAGTCTGCATATTGTCATCCCCGTGGTACTGCTCGACACGTTGCATGACACTCTAGCATAGGCGAAAGTCAAGACACTTTGGAAACACATTGAGTGAAGAGGGGACCGAGGAATTAATTCATACGCTGCCTGACACGCCACCAGAAGCAAAAGCCGAGAGAGTTGGTGACACTGTATGTGATGTGTAGGCCAAAGCACTGGTTGTCATGCCGGCTAAAACGCCACTAAAAGCAAAGGCTAAGGCATTTGGCGACACTATGGCTAATGTAAAAGGCAAACTGTAGACACGCCGGCTGAAACCCTACAACCGGCGAACTCCGAGAAAAACTTCGATGCACTGCGTGAGGTGAGGGTTATGGCACTGGTTGGAAAGCTGGACAGGTTGGCAACACACAAGTTGATATTTGCGCCGAAGGACTCATCTAAATCCAGCCTGACCCTTTAATAGAGCCGAACTGCGATACAAATGAGGAGATTCTACTTGCTCTAAATTGCGCGGCTGTTGTTGAAAAGCTGGCTAACAAGCTATTAGAGGCGGAGACGGAGAAACTTAAGTGCGAACTAGGTGATGCCGAGCGCCAAAGGACTAATAGACACGCCAGCTTCGACTCTAGAAGACCCTCACACCTAGACACATTGCAACCCATTGCGTAATGTAAGGATAGTGGAAATAAGCGACACACTAGTCGATGTGAAGGCAAAGAAAGAAGCAAGTAGTTAAGCCGAGACAATAGCTAGTGTAGAGATTCGGAAAGTGCATGACACACTGTAATAATTGAAGGCTAAACCAGTAATCAACTCGCCAAGTGGCGCTATAGCATAGCCGAAAACCTACACACAAAACGATACAATCGGAGATGTAAAGGTCAAGGCACTGCTCTACACACTGGGTAAGACTCTAGCAGAGGCGAAGTTACACACGACGCAATGTCGATTGCCAGGCATTGGTGGATACCTTGGCTGTAACTCTTGCCTAGTTGAAGACCGATTAACACAGTCACACACCAGGCTAGGTGCAGCCAAAAGAACTAATACTTATAAACATGCTGGTTGTTTTAATAGAACAGGTGAAGCCTAAACACTTACCAGCACACTGTTTGATGCGGAAGCCGAGAAAAACACTTAGCAACTCACTACGTGATGTAAACGCTTACGCACTGAGCGAGACGGTTGCTGTCACGCTGCCAGAGGCGAATGCCTTGACACTTTCGCAGGACCGTACGCGATGTCACTGGAGCAGTGATGCTCAACACATTTGATCACACCCTTGCAGAGACAGAGGGCGAGACACCTGCGAGAAACTAGAAGATGTGCAGGGTAAGGCACTATGCGACACTTTGGTTGATACCCCGCCAGAATAAAAAGTTTTGACATTTGATGACACAATGGGTGACGAGAAGTTTAAACCGCTTCTCAACACGCGGCGGAGACAAGAGGGGGAGACAAACCTCGACCCACTAGGTAATTTCAACTAGGTGACCCACTAGGTGACTCACTAGGTGATTTGAAAGCCGAAGGTTCGGTTGAGACGATGGCTAAAACAACAAGAAGCAAAGTGCAAGACACCTCTCGACACATTAAAGCATTTAAAGGCCGATAAACCGATCGACACGTTGCTAGACACTCCAGCAGAGCACGAAGCCCAAACCTAGAACTAACAATACCTTCTGGCTGTTACGCTAGAAGATGTGATGGCTAAACACTTGGCGACAAACTAGGTGATGTGAAGGGCAAAACACACAATTAGCTAGTCACTTAGCATTGTGGAATTTTACGCACTGGCCGATGCTAAAGATTACTCGCTAGCTGAAGCAAAAAAGCGTGAGACTATGACAAGACACTAGCGATGTAAAGGCCAAGCCATCACTCGACACATTGGCTTGCACTCTTGCAGACACTCGCGACACACTAAAGAATGAAAAGGCTAAGGCACAAAAAAACTCGCTTGCTGACACTCTCACCAGAAGAAAACGCTAAGACATTTGGCGTGGGAATAGGTGATGTAAAGGCGAAACCGCTAGGCAAAACGCTGCCTGAAAACCAACGACCGGCGAAGGCAAAAGAAACCTTGCACAGACTGTGCTATTTAATGACGTACTCACTAGTCGACACGATGGCTGAAATTGTACAAGAAGCAAAAGCTAAAACAGATCTTAGCGTACTAAACCATTTGAAAGCCGAGATACTGATAGACACGTTAGGAGATACCTTAGCAGAGCGCGAAGCCAAAACATTTGCGACGCATGGAGAAATGTGGAGAGCTAAGACCACGGTCGAAACGCTGGCTGACACGCTCAAAGAGGCGCAGGCCAAGAGACATAGCCAAAAGTAAGGCGAGGTAGAGATAGAGGCAGTAATGAACATAATAGCTCACACGCTTCTTGACAGAAAGGTCAAAACATTTCTCAAAACACTACGAGATGTGGAGGCAATGAAACTTCTCTACACTGTGGCTGACACAGAAGGTGAGACACAGATCGGTAATCTTTAACACACACTGGCTATTACTCTAGCTAAGGCAAAGAAAGTAAACACTTGGCAAAAAACTGGCCAATGTTTAGACCGAAAAAGTGTTCAAAATCCTGGCTTACACTCTTGGAGAAACGAAGGGCAAAACGCTTCGCTTCAGACAGGGCAATGTTAAGGCCGTGACACTGCTTGACATCTGCATTAGATTCAAGCATAGGCGCAGGTCAAGACACTCCAAGACACACTGCAGACCGAGCCACTAAATGATACTCTGCGGGCCGCGCCACTAGAGGAAAAAGCCAAGAGACTTGGCGAGACTATCTGCGGTGTGCAGGCCAAAGCACAAGTGGTAACGCTTGCTGAAACGCCACTAGAAAAAAAGCCTGAATGTTGGGAATACACTAATTGATGCCGCAAGCAAGAAACTTAATCGATACTTCTGCTGACACTCTACAAGAGGTGCAGAGAAAGACACACTGCAACTTAATGTGTAATGTAAAAATTGAAGAAATAGGCGTCACACAAGGCGAACTGTAGGTAAGCAAAGTAGTGCATACTTGGGCCCACACGGTCGCTACAGTATAGATCAGCACAGTGGATGACAAACTAGGCTAATTAGAGAACAAAGCACTGATCAACATTCAGGCGACGTGGTGGCGTGCCCAAAGGGTCAGACACTAGGCAATACATTAGACGGTGTGAAGGTCGAGACACAGAACAAAACACTGGCCAAGAATCTAGCAAAGGCGAATTTCAAGACACTTGGTGAGACACTAGGGGATGTCGATTGCGAGGCTTTGCTCGATATCTTGGCTCACACTCTAGCATAAGCGGAGACTGATCCAAACCTCGACACACTAGGCCATGTGCAGCAAAAAGCACTAATAAAAACGCTCGCCGTTGCGCTAAAACAGGTGAAGCCTGAAGACTTGGCGGGAAACTGGGTGATTTGCAGACCACGGCAGACACTTGGCGACTCACTATGCGATCTGAAGACTCACGCCCTGGTCGACACAATGACAGGCACTTTAACAGAGCTGAAAGCCTACACACTTTCGTCATACAGTACGCTACGTAACTGCCGAGCCACTGCTTCACACATTGGCCGAAACTCTCGCTCAGTCAAAGGTCAAGATAGTTTCGACGAACTGGGTCGAGAAACAGCTTGACTCACTGCATAAAAACCTAGTAGAAGCAGAAGTTTGGAGAGTTGGTGAAAGCCAAAAAAATGCTAAATAAAAGATAATAAGCATGCTGTATTCACGCTTGCGGTTGTCGAGGCCCCGGACGAATGGCGCATGACTTGTCAATGCGAACGCCCAGGCACTAATCAACACGATGGCTCAAAATGAGGAGGAGTTTAAAGAGGAGCCTGTAAACGAGACACCGGGCGATGGGAAGACCCTAGTGCTGGTGCAAACAATGGCTGACACTGCAGAAGAGTTTAAGGCCGAAGCACTAATCTAATTCCCGCGAGATACCTTAGTAAAGACGGTCGCCGATAAGAATAGACAGATACAGGTCACTGCAATGGCGGCGACAATACCTCGCAGGCTAGATCAAAAGCTGAAACAGACGGCGGCTGAGACAATTAGTGCAAACTAGGTGTTACGAAAGGCCAAACCACTATTCTACATGGTGGTTGAGACTCTACGACAGTCGTAGACTGAGACACACTGCCAGTCATTGCTTAATTTAAACGTCGAGACAATAAGCTCAAGCAAGGGCCGACAAGCTTGCTGACACAATAACATAGGCAAACGGCTAAAATCTTTGGCCAGACACTGCACGATCTAACGGCCGAAGCACTGCTCGACCCATTTTCTGACACTTTACCAACGGCCGACGCCAAGAGACTTGCGGCAACCTAGGTGATGTGAAGGGCGAGGCACTGAAGAACTCGCTGGCTGATACCCCACGAGAAAAAAACGCTGAGACACTTTGCGAGACAATAGGTTATGTGAAAGTTAAACTGTCAGTCAAACTCACCGCTTTAGAACCTTCGACCAGGAAAAGGCCAAAATAAACTTGCACAGACTAGGCGAAGTGACTGCCAAGACACTGGTCGACACCATGGCGGAAACTCTAAAAGAAACGAAGGCCATTAGAAGACACGTTGGCACGCACTAGAAACACAAAGCCTAAACACTTCTCTACAAATTCAGAAATTCGCTGGCCGAGATTCGGTAAAAACGCTAGAACACGATAGTAGAGGCGAAGGCTGAGAGACTTAGCCACACGCTGGGCGACGTAGAGATGGATACGCGATGTAAAGAAAGAGACACTCCTCGATACATTGGCTAACACTCTAGCACAAGCGGAGGTCAAGAGACTTGCGAAAAACTAGTTGATGTTAAGGGCGAGGTACTAAACTACACGCTGGGTGACACCTTACTAAAAGGAAAATCTAAGACACTTGGCAACACATCAGGTGATGAGAAGGCTAAACTGTCGACACACTGGCCGACACTCTACAGCTGGCAAATGCGGAAAAAAACTTCGACACACTACGCAAAATGAGGGTTAAAGTACTGGTTGATACGCTGACTAAAACAGTAGAAGATGCAAAGGCCAAAACTCCGCTTGACAGACTGAGCGATATAAAGGCCATGGCACTAATGATCTGGTTGGCAGACACTCTAGCAGAGATCGAAGCTGTATTATTTGGAGACAAATCGAAGTACGTGTAGACCGACACATTATTAGAAAGCCTGCATTACAACCTAGTAGAGACGGAAGTTCAGACACTTGGCGGCATATTAAACGATGTCAAATTTGAGGCAGTGGGGATGCTGGATTCACGCTAGCAGTGGTGGAGGCGTCCGACGAACGCCTAAAAATCTAACATAGGTGAAAACCGATCTACATCGCGACACACTTGTAAAAGTATAGACAAAAGCACTAACAAACATGCTGCCCGTTGCTGTAGAATAGGTGCATTCTAAAAACTTGGCGCCACACTGCGTTATATGGAAGGCAAGGAAGACACTCAGCCACTCAAAAAGCAAACTTCAGGCTCAAGCACTAGCCAACACGACGGCTTACATAGTACTAGAGAAAAAAGCCGTGACTCTTTGGCCAGACACTACGTGAAGTAAAGATTGAGGCAATGTTCGACACACTGGCTCACGCTCTAGCACAGGCGGAGGACAAGACACGTGGAAGAAACTAGATGTTGTAAAGGGCAAGGCATTAAACAACACGCTGGCTAACACCCCACCAGAAGAAAAGGCTACGACGCTAAGCGACACAATGAGTGATGTAAAGGCCCAACCACTAGTCGACACGCTTCTTGACATCTTACCACCAACAAAGGTCGAGACAAACCTCGGGACACCAGGCCATGTAAAGTGCAAGGCAGTGGTCGACACAATGGCTAAAGCTGTACATGAAGCGAAGGCTAAGACACTTCTCGACACATTATAGCATTTAAAGAACGAGATACGGATTGACAGGTTGCAGGACAATTTCTAAGAGCACGAAGCCGAAACACTAGGCAACACATAGAAGAATGAGGAGGCCTGGTCACAGTTCAACACGCTGTCTGACACGCTGCGAGAGGCGAAGGCCCAAAGACTTTGCCACACGCTAGGCAATGTAGAGATGGAAGCACTAATCGACACAATGACACGCTACTAGAGTGGAAGGGAAAGACACGTACTAAAACACTAGGTGCTCTGCAGGCAATGAAATGGCTAATTTAAAAACCAAACAGTCGTCAAACACGCTAACAATCTACTGCAGAGGCCCAAACAAATTTCGGCACACTACTCAATTTAATGCATGAGCGTTCGGTCCACACGCTGACTAAACATTTACCAGATGCAAAAGCCAAGCAACCTTTTAACACACTGTGCGATGTGAAGGCTGACGCACTAATGGACACGTTAACTGACACTCTATCAGAGGCTGTAGCCAAGACACTTGGCGATACACTGGGTGATGTGGAGGCCAAAGTTCTGGTCTAGAACACCTTCAGACCTAGACACTAAAAGCTGCCTAATACCTTGAAAAAAGGTACGACAATACAGATAAAGACACACTGATCGCTATAAAGGCCACGGCACTGGTTGCCAAGCTTGCATACAAGCTACTAGAGACGGAGGCTGAAACACTTAGGCGCACACTAGGTTATTCTTAAGGCCGAACAACTAATTGAGACACAGGCTGAAACTGTAGAAGAGGCACAAATCCAGACACATTGCGATTCATTGCAGGATCTAAAGATCGAGTAAGTAATGGAATTTCTGGGCTGCCTAGAAGCAATCAAACTAGTAAAATCTAGGACTGTCAAGTAGTTATGGTAGAGACACTCTAAGCCATTTGAAAGCCGAATCACTAATCAACACGCCAGGTGACTAGGTAGCATGACAAAAGGCCAAGACACGAGGTTTTACACAAGGCAACGTGCAGATCAAGCCGCTTCTTAAAGATCTGGGCAAGCCTCTAGCAGAGGCGAAGACCAACACACTTGGCGACACTCTAGCTGATGGCGAGCACGAGGCTTTAGTCGATACTTAAGCAGACACTCTAGTATACGGAAGGCCAATTTACACCGCGACAAAATGGGCCATATGCAGGCCAAAGCATGGAAAAAAAAATCTGGCTTTTACGCTAGAACATGTGATGGCTGAACACTTGGTGACACACTGGGTGGTGTGGAGGAAGAGGTTGAGAATTGGCGACAAACTAAGCGATGTGGAGGCTTACGCACCGGCTAGACCTAAGGCTCACACGCTAGCAGAGGTGAAAACCAAGACACTAAAACCATACACTAGCGATATAAAGGCTATGGCACTGCTTGATACATTAGCTGACATTCAAGGAGACACACGCGATCCACTAGGTAATGTGAAAGGCAAGGCACTAAACAACTCGCTGGCTTAAACCCCCAAAGAAGAAATCGCTGAGACACTTTGCAAGACAATGGCTGATGTCAAGGGCAAACCGCTAGTCTAAACGCTGCCTACGACAGACCAACAACGAAATGAACTTGGCACACTACGCAATGTGAACGCCAAGGCACTGGTCGACACGATCGCTAAAAGTCTTTAAGAAGCAAAGGTCAAGACACCTCTGCAAAGACGTAAAGGCCGTGATACTGATAGACACGTTGAAAGACACTTTAGCAGTGCACGAATCCAAAACACTTGCCAACAAATCAAGCATTGTGTAAGCTGAGACCCAGAGCAACACACTGGCTGACACGCTAGAAGAGGCAGAAGCCGAGAGACAGTTACAAACTGGGGATGTAGAGATGAAGGCGGTAATCGATACAATGGCTAACACGTTTCTGTACAAAAAAACCAAGACACTTCTTGAAACACTAGGTGACGTAAAGGAAAAAAAAAAACTTAAGTACACTTTGGTATACACAGTAGGTAAAACGAAGGCCAAGACAATCTTCGACACACTACGTATTGTGAGGTGTTGAAGCACTGGTAAGCACGCTTGCTTAAACAGTACCAGATGCAATGGCTAAGACACGTCTTCACACACTAAACGATATGAAACCCGAATAGATAATGAAAAAGGAGCACGACGATCTACCACCGGCCGAAATCGATTTAACTGCAGACACATTGACGTATGTGAAGGCCGACACACAGGTCGACATGGTGCGTGAGAATCTAGAACAGACACTTGGCAACAGACTAAAAAACGTCAAATTCGAAACAATGGGCATGCTGCATTCATGCTAGCAGTGGTGAAGGCTCCGGACGAATGACAAATTACTTGTCATTGCGTAGGCCCACCGACTAATCAACATGATGGCTAACAATGTAGCAGACTTAAAAGCCGAGACTCTAAACGAAACACCGGCAAATGTGGAGGCCGAAGTAGTGGTCGAGACAAAGGCTGACACGCTAAAAAACGTTCGCACCTGGACACTTGGCAACACAATGGGGGATATAAAGCACTTAACTACATCATGCCTGATACCTTAATAGAGTGGGACGCCGATACAAATGAGGAAATAGTGGTCACACTAAAGGCCGCAGCACTCTTTAATAGGGTTGATCAGCAGCTACCAGAATCAGAGGCGGAGACACTTTGGTGCAAACTAGGCGATGTCGAGGTCCAAACCACTTATGGAGGCTGCTGCTTAGACTCCACGAGTTCCGTACTGCCACCCATTGCTCAGTGTAAAGATCGAAACAATAAACGTCGTACTCGGCGAAGTGGAGGCAAGTAACGAAGTGTATACTTGGGTTGGCACAGTATCTAGAGTAGACATCGGGCTAGTGCATTACACAGTAGGCCAATTAAAGGCTAAAGCATTAACGAGCTAGCATAGCCAAAGGCCGGGACTTGAGCTTATAGACAAAGCGATGTGTGTGTCGAGGCACTGCTAAGCACACTGGCCAAGACTGCAGCACATAACGACACACTAAAAGATTTTCATTACGACTCATTAGTTAATACCTTGCCTGTTAGTCTAGCTTAGATGGAGACTTATCCACACCGCAACACACTGGGCCATTTGCGGGCAAAAGAACTAATAATCACACTGGCCGTTGCGCTAAAACTAGAGAACTCTAAGCACTTGGTGAACACTTGGCGATGTGAGGGCCGAGGCAACACTTCGCGATTTACTAAGCGAGACACTATAACCAAACACTACCTAGCGATTGAAAGGCCCAGGCACTGCTTGACAAATTAGCTGCCACTCTAGGAGACACTCGCGACTCAGTAGGTAATGAAAAGGGTGAGGCACAAAACAACTTGCTTGCTGACACGCAAACCAGAAGAAGAAGCTGACACATTTAGCGACACAATAGTTAATATGAAGGACAAACCGCAAGTCGAGAAACTGAAGGACAACCAACGACCGGCGCAAGTAAAAAAAAACTTGGACACACTAGGCGATGTAATGACCTAGTCACTGGTCAAAACGACGGCTGAAACTTTACAAAAAACGAAGGCCAAGAAACGTCTCGACACAGTGAACCATTTAAAAGCCGAGATACGGATAGACACGTTAGCAGACACCTTATCAGAGCAAGAAGACAAATCATTTGCGACACATCAAGAAATGTGAACGATATGACACTGGTCGACAGGCTGGGTGACACGATTAAAGAGGCTAAGGCCGACAGACTTAGCCACACGCAAAGCGAGGTAGAGGTAGAGGCACTAATCAACATAATGGCTGACACGCTTCCAGAGAGAAAGGTAAAGACGTTTCTCAATACACCAGGAGTTGTGCAGGCAATGAAACTCGTCTACACTTTGGGAGACACAGTCGGTAAGACACCGACCGGTAATCTTCAACACACAGTGGCTAACACTATAAAAGTAAACACTTGGCAAAACTCGGGCAATGTGTAGACCAAAGAACTGTTTAAATTCCAGGCTTACACTCTAGGAGAAACGAGGACCGAAACACTTTATTACAGAATGGGCCACGTCGAGGCACTGCTCGACACTCGGCACAACACTCAAGCATAGGTGCAGGTCAAAACACTCGGATACAAACGTGGACGTCGAGCCACTAATTGATACGCTGCCTGACACGCCACCAGAAGGAAAAGCCGAGAGACTTGGTAAAACCTTTTGTAAAGTGGAGGCCGAAGCAGTGGAGAGAAAGAGAGTTTTGCGCAAACTAGGTGATTCTGAGAGCCAAACAACTAATTAAAACGTTGGCTGAAATTGTAGGTCAGGTAGAGACCAAGACTTACTAAGACCCATTGTGCGATGTAACCATCGAAGCAATAATCGACACACAAGAATACTCGGAAAATCTTAGCCTGAAAGAATAGTTTAAGTTGAGACCAGAACAGTGGTTAACACACTAGGCCAATTGCAAGCCTAAGCATAGCGTGAGATCATGCCCTCTGCCTATTATCTCTTTATGTCTCTCACGGGAAGAGGGCATGATACATTTCTTTGTCGGATCACATGTAAAAAAGCCAGAATCTGCACTTTTTTCTGATTGGATAGGAAACAATACGGATGATTTACGCTATTGCAATTGCCCAAAATGCCGCCAACCGTTAGTTGTTGTTGATTTCAGTCTGCATTTTTGCTTGTGTAAAGAGCAGTGAATACACACGCCAGTTCGCTATAAAATTTCTGCTGGCTCAGTTTTCTTGAATTTGAAGAATGCCTAAAAGAGTCCTAAATAGAAATTTCATGAATTGAAATGTTTTTGATCTCATCGTATATCAAAAAGTTGCAGTCAAAAATACACCAATCATTTGAATGCAACTTGATATCGGTTACAAGTTGTAGAAACGGGTTGACTTTCAAATAATCAATTCATAAATTGAATCTTGACCTGGTTTGACTGTAATTCCTCCATCAGAAACCTGCGCATTTTTCTTAGCGATCTTTGCTTTTACAACACCTTTTAGTTCGTAACATATGGTGCGTCAGCCTAATTTTTTTTCAGTCCTTTCGGCACAGAACAAAGTCAAAGAGTTTTAAGCAGAAAATTCTTTATTGTTTGTAGCTGTTAAATGAAAGTAAGGCAGCTCCATCTAGTAGTATTTCATAACAAAAACAACAGATTTAATAATTCTTTTTTACGAAGCGCCATCTAAACGTGGACGTTCTTAAAATTTTTTTTTTGCCTAAAATTTGATTTCTAAAGAGACATCAGTAGTTATTCGCGCCAAAATTTGATTCCCGTCTGGTAAACGCTTTTTGGCTAATAACATGAAAGGTCAAAGAAACGTAAGATTATGTAAATTCGGGGGCCGGTTAACGGCTTGTTAAGTGAATGTATCTGGCGTTATTTTTGTCCCTTTCGAGCCAAAAAAGCAAAAAAATAAATAAATAAAATAACGTTTGATCTCAGGTTAGGCGAAGCACTAATCGACACGCCAGGCGACGCGCTAGCATAATTAAAGGCAAGGACACGAAGCGATAGACTAGGCGGTATAAAGGTCCAGCGTGCCTCCCAACAAGCTGGCCAAGCCTCCAGCAGAGGCAAAAGTCAACACACTTGGGGACACACTAGACTAAATACATAGCGAGGCACTGGTCGATACCTCTGCGGACACTCTGACATGGACGGAGACCGATCGACACCACAATGCACTAGGCCTTGTGCAGGCCAAAGCACTCAAAAACATGCTGGATTTTACGCTAGAACTTTTGAAGGCTACAGAGTCGCCGACACTCTGGCTGTTGTGGAACTCGAGTGAAACAATTGGCGACGCACTTGGCGATCCGAACTATGACACGATAAAAGAGACGAAAGCTTGCACACTACAACCAAAAAATATTCCACAGTCTGAGGTTTAGAATTTTGTGACACACTAGGTAATGTAAAGAGCAAGTGTTTAAACCACACGCTCGCTAACACCCCAGTAAAAAGAAAGGCTCAGACACTTGGATGCTGTGAAGGCGAAGCCGTCAACCCGCTGGCTGACACCTTGCAGCCGGCAAAGGCCGACACAAACTTTGACACACTACGCAATATTATGGTTGAAGTACTGGTCGACACGCTGACTGAAACCGTACTAGATAAAAAGGCTAACACACTTTTTGGCACGCTAAACGCGAAGCTACTAATGGACAAGTTGGCAGACACTCTGGGAGACGCCGAAGCCGAATTACTTGGAGAACATCGAGATTTTTTGGAAGCCGACACCCGTCTACAGAGAAAGAGAAAGACACTTCTGATAACATTAGGTGATGAAGAGGCAGTTAAAACATACTACACCGTAGGAATGACATGAGCAAGAGATCCTTAACACACACTGCCTAATACGCTAGCATACAGCTAATTGCAGGCCGAAGCAGAAATGCCAACGCCAAGAGGTATTCCAGCATAGGCAAAGGTGGAGAGAAGAGTCCATACAATAAGCGATTTAAACGTCAAGGCAATTCTTAACACACTGGCCAAGAATCTAGCAAAGAAAAAGGACAACACCCTTGGTGACACACTAGGCGATAGTGCTTTCTAGGGATTAATTAATATCTCGGCGAACACTCTGGCAAACATAGACAACAATCCACACTGCAACACACTGGGCCATGTTCAGGCAAAAGGACTAAAAAAGACGCTTGTCTTAGCACTAGAACAGGCAAAGCCTAAACACTTGGCGGAACACTAGGTTATTTGGAGGCTAAAGCAGACACTTAGCGAGTTACTACGGAATGAAAAGGGCTCACACACTCGTCGACACGATCGTTACCACGCTAACAAAGGCTAAAGGCTAGACACTTTGGCCAGAGACTACGCATATGTAAAGATTGAGGTACTGCTGGACACATTGGCTGAAAATCTAGCACAATTTGAAGTCAAGACAAAGCCGACAAACTAGGTGATGTAAACGGAGAAACACTGACAGGCTAAAACACAAGGTGACAAAGGTAACAAACTAGGCGATGGTGAGACTGTGGCAGTGCTCAACACCCTGGATGACAACTAGTATAGGCAAACATCAAGCCCCCATATCACAAAGAGTGTCGCCAAGACCCTGGGCTTTTGCTCGTTGTGGCGTGTTAGGGACGGTATGAATTGGAGACACGGTGGGTTATCTGAAGACCAAGGAACTAATTCATACGCTGCCTAACACGCAACAACAAGCAAAAGCCTACGGACTTGGCGACACTCTTTGTGATATGGAAGCCGAAGCTCTTGTCGAAACGCGGAGATATGCGGCCATCCAATGGTTAATGTAAAAACCTAACCGTAAACATGCTCACTCTCAACCTACAACTCGAAGAAACGGAAACAAAGTTCTACACACCACGCAATTTGCTGGTCGAGGCATTGGTGCACACGCTGGCTTAAATTGTATCAGATGCAAAGGCCAAGACGCCTCTTAACACACTAGGCGATGTGAAAACCGAGGCACTAATAAACACGTTGGCAGACACTCTAGGAGAAGCCGAAGCAAAAAACGCATAGAGACATATCAAAGAATGTAAAGGCCGAACCACTGGTAGAAATGCCAGAAGACAACCTTAAAGAGACGTTAGCTTATTCAATTGGTAACAGACTAAGCGATGTGGAGCTCGAAGCACCGAAAGACACGCTACCTCCACGCTTATAGTGGTAGAGGCCCCCGAAGGACGGCAAATGACTTGTCACCGCGAAGTGCAACGCAATAATTGATTCGATGGCTGGCACTCTACCAGACGCAAAAGCTTATACAGTTGACAAACTCGGAATTGTAGAGGCCAAAGGCCAGGTTTAAACAAGTTTCAGACGTAGAAACTTGGCAACACAATGGCACATATGATGGCTAAAGCTGTCATCTTAATGCTGCCTTATGCCTCAAAAGAAGAAGACTGCAATACAAAGAAAGAAAGACCGGCTGCTATGAAGAACGGGGCACCGGTTGACAGGTCGAGAAGCTGAGAAACACTCTAGCTGAGCACGACGCCGAAAGTCTTGCCCACACATAAAGGAATGTTCACCACGGTACGTTATCTGGCTAATTCGCCAGGAAAGGTGAAGGGCAACACACTTCGTTACAAACTGCAGAATGTTTAAAACGTTGCACCGTTTCACACCCAGCATGGTTGATGTGGAGACCTACGAAATAATTGATACGTTGCCTTACGTACCACCAAAAGCAAAAGCAGAAAAAGCTTGGCGTTACTCTTTGTAATGTTGACCCCAAAGCACTGGCGGTCACATTGGCTGCAACACTACCAGACGAAAAGGTTGACACTTGGGCGCACACTAGATGAAGCCAAGAAGTGTCACACTTTGGTAAAGTAGAGGCAACCAAAGTACCTATTACATGGTTGACACAGTAGATAGAATAAAGATTGGGACAGTAAATGACACACTAAGCCAATTACGCGCCGAAGCACTAATCAACAAGCTAGGGGATGTGCTTGCAGAGCCAACCCAGACACGAGGCGATACACTGGGCTATGTAAAAGACGAGGCTCGGCTCAATAACCTGCGTCAATACTCTAGCAGAGATGAATGTCAACACACTTTGCAAAACAGTAGGCCTTGTCCATTGCGAGGCATTGGTCGATACCTCGGCTTACACTCTAGCATAGATGGAGTGTGATCCACACTGCGACACTCTGAGCAATGTGCAGACAAAAGCACTAATAAACACGCTGGCTGTTGGGCGAGAACAGGTGATACCTAAATACTTCGCGAAACACTTTGTGCTGTGAAGGGCGAGACTGACACATGGCCACTCAATAACCGATGTTAAAGCTCTTTGACACGATGGCTGACACGCCACTAGACGAACGCCTAGACACTTTAACCAGACATTACGGGAAGTCAAGGCCGAAGCATTTCTCGACACATTGGCTTACACTCTAGTACAAGTGAAGGTCGAGACACTTTTGGCAATTTAGGTAATGTGAAGAGAAAAAGACTAAACATCATGCTCTTTTACAGCCCTCTAAAGGGAAAGGATAAGACACTTGGCGACATAATGGGTGATGTGAAGGCCAAACCGTCTACCTGCTGGCCGCCACCCTTTAACCCACGAAAACAAAGTCAAACTTTAGGCACTGGTTAACATGCTGGCTAAAACACTACCAGATGCAACGGCCAAGACATCTCTTGACACACTAAGCGCTATATAAAGTTCAATATACTAATGCACAGTTTGGCAGACACTCAAGAAGAGGCCGAAGCCGAATTACTTGGACACACCTAGGGGTATCTTAAGACGACACACAGTTAAACTCGCTCTATGAAACCCTAGTCGAGGCAGAAGTTCAAAAACTTGGCGACAGACTAAGTGATGTAAAGTTTGAGGCACTAGACATGCTGTATTCACGGTAGAAATGGTAGAGGACCCGCACGAATGGCAAATGGCTTGTCAATGCAAAAGCCTACCCTTTAATCAACACGACGGCTGGAAATCTACCAGAATTAAAATCTGAGACAAACCTGGCGATATGGAGGCCATAGTCCAGTTGTAATTGGGCTAATATATCACCTAGTGTGTTGCAGTGCTTTTTGCCGTTCCCGTCTAGTTAAGTAATAGCCAGCGTGTTGACTAGTGCCTTGACCTTTATATCATCAAGTGTGTCGCCAAAAGTCTCATTCTCCGAATAAGCTTTCTTATCAGCTAGCGTGTCAACCAGTGCCTCAGCCTTTGCAGCGCTTAGTGTGTGGCAAAGTTGCTCAGCCTTCGCTTCTGCTAACTTGTCAGCCAACGTGTCGGCTAACGCTTTGCATTGCGCGTGTTCTATTCTGACACTAAATGAGCTTTCGTTTGCATCTTTCTCTGTGTCATTCAGCCAAGCGTTTTTAACTTCTCCTTCATATAGCCTAGTGTGTAAGAAAGTGCCTTCTTGCTCGGCTTTGCTAGCAAGTCAGCCAGACTGCCGACTACTGCTTCGGCCGCCACATCGACCATTGTGTAACCAAGTGGCTCCGACTTCGCGTATGTTAGTGTGTCTTTAGCCGCATAGAACAATGCCTCGGCCTACACTTCGACAAGTTTGTCGCTGAGTCTCTTCGTCTCTACCTCTGCTGTTAGAGTGGTGCTTTAGTGCCTTGGCCAATGTGTCGATCAGTTCTTTAACCTCCACATCGACTAGTGTGTTGCCAATTATCCCGGAGTCCCTTACTGCTCCCTTATCAGGCAGAAAGTCGACCAGCTCCCCGACCTCCAGTTAGCTCATTAAGCTGATTTGGCGACAAGAGACGAGAGCATGTGCAAACGTGCACGTGTAAACAACTGGCTTGAGCAATAGCAGAGGAGCAAATTGGGTACCTTAAATCGTTCTTAGTGCTTTCTGCGTGCTTTGCCGTCGCAACTGACGTTATCGTTGTGTTGCCAAACCAGCCTATCGAGTCGAAGACTGTTTTGGGCGCCTCGTCTTCAAGGATGCTAGTCAGCAAGTCTACATTTGCTTGGGCCCTTACGTGGCCCAGTGTGTCGCAGTCTTTCTCGGCCTTTGCTTCTGCTACCGTGCCTGCCGTAGTGTCGACCAGTCCCTCGGTCTTTTATGGCCTTGTGTGTCTTAGGCTCATTATAAACTAGTGTGTCAGCCAGCTTGTTGCCAAGTGCTTTATTCTCTACATCCATTAATGTGTCTCGAACTGTCTTACACTTTGCTGCTGCTAGGTTTTCAGCAAGCATGTCGATTTATGCTTTCGCCTACATATGGCTCAGGGTGTCAATAAGCGTTGTGGCCTTTGCTTTTGGTAATGTGTCAGAGAGCGTGCCGATTGTTCATCCACCTCCACATTCCGTATGTCTGCTAGCGTGTCACCCAGTGTACCTCTCTGAATAGGCGTCGGATTTTACGTCAACCGGTGTGACGCCAAGTGTTTTGCTCTGCTCCAATGCTAAGTGTTAGCTAGTGTGCCGACTTGTGCTTGGCCCTCCACATCAGCCACTTTAAGGGTACGTGTCTCAGCGTCAGCTTGTGCTACCGTATTAGCAAGCGTGTCGCTTAGTGTCTTAGCCTTTTCATCGACAACCGTCGAGCCCAGTCATGCTCTCCGACTATGCTGGACATTGCTTCTCTAGCACCCAGTGTATAGCGAAGTGTAGCAGCCTTTGCTCAAGCCAGAGTATCAGCCTGCGTGTCTTGGCCGCCACATTATCTAGTGTCTCGCTAAGAGTATCGGTCTCTCCCTATGCCAGAGTGTCAACCACAGTGTCGAGAAGTGCTTTGAAAAAAAACGCCTCAGCTTCCACATCGTGAAGTATTTTGCCTTGTCCCGGCCCGCACCTAAAGTAGGCTGTCACTCAGAGTTTTGACAACATCGCCAGTGTGTTCGCAAGTTTCTCTGTCTTCGCATCTGGTAGCTTGTCAGCCACCGTGTCGACGAACGGCTTAGCCTCCACATCGCAGAGAGTGTCGCAATTTTTTGAGCCTGCAAATCTGCTACCGAGTCAGCTAAGATTTCGAAAAAAGCTCCGGCCTGCACATCGCGAAGTGTCTGGCAAATTGTCTTGGCCTCTGCGTCTGTTAGCCTGTCAGCTACCGTGTCGACTTGAGAGGGGCCCACCACGTCGCTCAATCCGTAACTAAGAGTGTCAGCTATCACCTCTTGTAGGGTGTGAGACACCGTGGTGAGCAATGCATTGGCCATAACATTGCCAAGTGAGTCCACAGGTGCCGCTTGCTAATCTTCTGTTTCTATGGCAGCCACTTTATCGACCAGTGCCTCGTCCTCTCTGTCGCCCAGTTTACCGGTAAATTTGACAGGCCAACAGCAAGTAACTGGCGTGTCGACAAGTCTCTCAGCAGCCACATCGCCAAGTGTGGTCTGCTGTGTCTCTTCCTTTGTGCATTTAAGCGTTTTAGCTAGCGTGTTCACCAATGCCCTGGCCTGCACATTTCTCAATGTTTATATAAATCTCTCAACCTGCCGTTGTGCTAGCGGGTCACCCGTCGTGTCCATCAGTGTCGGCTTCCTTATCGTCCAGAGTAAAAATTGTAATTGTTAATTGTACTTATTTTATTTTTTATTCGCCTCAAGGCATTCAAGAATAATACACAATAGTGCTTTGACGGACATTCTCAGATTTATTAAGGAGCAGTTAACAGGTAAACAAAAGAATAAGTAACGGTCGTGCATAGTTAAGTGTGAAAGTTCGATAGACGACAACTGTGTTGTCCAAGGTGTCGCCAAGTGTCGAAGCCTTCGCCTGTACTAGCGTTTGACCCGACGTGTCGACCAGTGGTTCTGCTTCCACATCGCATATTGTATTGAAAAGATCTCTACCTTAGCCTTAGCAAGGATTTCAGCCAGTGTTGCCAAGTGTCTCAGAGTTCGCCTATTATAAAGAATTAGGCAAATTATTTACCACTTCTTTAACCTGTACATCGACCAGTGTGTGCCCAAATGTATTAGCCCTCATTTCTCCTCATCTGACGGTGTTCAGGTCGTGTGTTTTTACTTCGCTAAGTGCTTGCATGTGTACCTTTGACTGGTAAACTGTTAGCTATCATGTCGACCAGCCTTAGCGTCTACATGACCAAAAAAGTCTCTAATTGTCTCAGCCCATGCTTCTTGAACGCTGTCGGACAGTTTGTCGATTTTTGCCAAGGCCTAGACATTCACCCATTTTGTCGCAATGAAACTCAGCACCTTCTTGTAAAGGCCATTTACCCATTGTTTGGAATGCATATTTACAACTGTGGCCAAAGTCAGCATCGGACTTTGGCCAAGCGCTCGGCATCCACATCGACTACTCTTTCTCCAATTGTCTCAACCACTTCGTCTACTAGCGTGTTACCAGAAGTGTTGCTTATTGCCCAAAACTTTACATCGCCCAGTATGTCGCAGTGTCTCCTCTTTACCGGTTCTCGTAGGGTGTGAGCCAGCGTGTCGACGAGTGCTTCGTCCTTCATATCAGTCAGTGTGTCGCCAAGTCTCTTAGCCTTTGCTTTTAGTAGCATGTGTTTGTCAGCGTGTTGAAGGGTGCTTATGAGTGCACATCACGCAACGTAACGTCAGCTGTGTCTGTCTCCGACAGCAGAACATGTCAGCAAGTGTGTTGACCAGTGTTTTAACTTGCACATCCCTAGGTGAAAAGCTGAGTGTCCTTTTCTCCCTCACTGCTAGTATGTCACCTGGCGTGTGCACTAGTGGCTCTGCCAGTGTATTGCCATATGCATCGTTTATGCGATTAATATACTGCCAGGCAGTATTTAGATGAAGGTATGGGCCAGCTTCTAGACCAGTGTGTCGAAAAGTGTGTTGCACTCCGACTTTGGTACAGTGGCAGCCAGCGTGTCAATTAGTTCCTCGGCGCCCACATTGCGAATGTGTCGTCTAGTTTCTCAGCCTTTGCTTCTACTCGCGTGTAAGTCATTGTGTTGCCAAATGCTTTGGCTTCCACATCGCCCGGTTTATCGCTTAGAGTCTTAGGCTTCCCGTATGCAAGCGTACCACACACAGTTTCGATTACTGCCTGGGCCTTTTTATGGCAAAGTTTGTCGCCTAGTGTTCTGCTCTACGCCTTAGCTACTTTTTCAGGTAAATTAAATATATGCCGTTCGTCCAAACCGTGCAGGTTAGATGACCTAATGCATAGACGTTTGTGTCGGTCCTCGCCTCTTTTGGAGTGTCGGAAAGCGTGTCAGTAACCGTCTTTTAATTTACATCGCCTAGTGTAAGGAAAAGTGTCTTGGGCTACGCCTCTGCTAGCGTTGCAGGGACCTTGTCGATCAGTTTTTCCGGCCATTTAATCGTCTAGTGTGTAGCCAAGTAAATTCGCCTTTTCCTCATATAGCCTGTCACCTGGTCTGTAGATCAGTGCCTTGCAATACACATCTACAAGATTTTCGCAAGGTGCTTGCTTTTTGCAACTGGTATCGTGCCAGACATCGTGTCGAACACTTTCTCGACCACGCCCTTGCGTAATCTGCGACCAAGTGGCATGATTATTGCCTCTGTTAGTCTGCCAAGAAGCGTGTCGAGCGGTGGCTTGGTCTACACATCGCTTAATTTTTCGCCAAGTGCCTTGGCTTACGCCACTAATAGATTGCCTCGGCCTTCATATCACCCGGTTTGTCAGAATGTGCGTTGCCCTTCGCTTCTGGTAAAATTTCAGCCGGCTCGTCGACTATGGATCGGTCTTCACATCGCAAGGTGTCCTTACAACTGTCTGGGTCTCCGCTTCTTTTAGGACTTTACTGTGGGATTTGACTAGTGCTTTGGCCTGCTCATTACCTTGTTTGTTGGCACGTGTGTCAGACTCCGCATCGGATATACAGTCGACTCCCGATAACTCGAGACTTCGTGGGTAAATCGAAAAAAGTCATCAACAGTTCGAGTTATCGGTTGGTCGAAAAAAATAACACAGGGTAAGAAAAAAAATTGTTTTTTCTGCAAAGCTAACTTTTTATTCACATTTGACTGTGGTGTGTCTTGGCATCTACCAATGGCAGCAGGCAGCCAGCCTTTCGGCCAATGCGTGGGCCTCCAGATTGCCTATAAGTGTCGCTAAGTGTCCTTACCTCTGCCTCTGCCGCTATGGGAGCTAGTGTCTAGCCAAGTGTATCGGCGTTTGCCTCTTCTTAAGTGTAAAGCACCGTCTAAATCAGTGCCTCGTTCTCGACATCCACCAGAGTGTCGCCATGTGTATTGGTGATCCTCCACTATTAGAGTGTCAGCCCGCGTGTACCATCAGTGGCTCGGGCAACACATTAAGCAGTGTGTGTTTGGGCTTTTTTTTCTGCTCACGTGTCAGCCAGCGTAACAACTAGGGCTTCCGCTGTCTCAGCCTTCCTTTTTGTTAGCGTATCAGCCAGGGTGTCGACTAGTGTCTCGGCCTACAGATTGCCCATGTATCGCCTAGTGTCTTAGCTTTTGTTTCTGCTCGGGTGTAAGTCACCGTGTGAAACAGTGCCTTGGCCTTCACATCGCAAATTTTTTCGCCTGGTGCCTTGGCCTATGCCTATGCAGCGTGTCGGTCACCGTGTTAATTAATGCCTACGACTGCAGGTTCAACGACATGCGTATTGTCGTCCAATTGTCTTAGAGTGTCCGCCAGTGTGCAGAAGTGTACTTTGGCCTCCACATCGCCAAGTGTGTAGCCAAGTGTCTCAGCCTCCAAAACCGCTGTTGTGTCAGCCACCTTAGTAACTGGTGAGTACCTTTGCACTTGGCTTAGTTTGTGGCCATTTGCATAGACCTCCGCCTGTGCTACCTTAATAGCAGCGCGTCAACGATTTTCTCGGCGTATACATTTCCCATGTGCCGCGAAGTTTCATGGCCTCTGGTTGCGGGTAAGACACTGAGTCGATCAATACCTCGGCCTTCACAGCGCACAGTTTAGCGCTAAGTGTCTTACCCTCCATCTCGACCAGACTACAAGGCAACCTGTCGATTAGTGCGTTTCCCTACACATTATTTGCTTTGACGCTAAGTGTTTTAACTTTCTCCTCCGCTAGCGTGTCTGCTAACGGCTATGTTAGTGCATTCGCCTTTACAAATGGTACTGTGTCGCCTAGTGTCATCACCTCTTATTGTGCTAGCATTCTGCGAACATGGCAACCCGTGCTTAGGCCTTTACATTGCCTATTCTACCGCGTCTGCCATTGTGTCAGCAACCGTATTCACCAGTGCCGTGCTCTCCACATCAACCACAATGTCGCCAAGTGTCTCGCTTTCCACTTCTGCTGCCGTTTCAGCCATCGTAAGAAGCCGCGCGGACCCGTGCCTCGACCATGACACCGACCAGTATGTCGTTAACTTTATTGTGTTTTGCCCCTGCTACTTTGGCACCCATCGTGTTGATCCGTGCCTCAGCTTGACATTGCGTAGTGTCTGGCCAAAGTGTCTAGGCATACGCTTATGCTATCGTGATAGCCAGATAATTATAGATTGCGCTGGTGTGAACATAGCCCAGTGTTTTGCAAAGTCTTTTGGCATCCACATCTTCTCGCATTTCAACCAGCGTGTTAACCAGTGCCTTAGCCTAAAGATCGTTTAGTTGCTTGGAACGTGTCTCGCTCTCCTCTTTTGTTTGCGTGGCAGCCATCGTGACAACCAGTGTTTTGCTTTTCACAGTCACCAGTATGTTGCCATGTGTATCGACGTCGGCCTTTATAACACTGACAGCTAGCGTTTAGATCAATGCCTGCACCTTCACAACGTCTATTGTTTATTTACGTGTCTCCTCCTCCTAATCTGCTATTATTTCAGCCAGCGTGTCGAACAGTGGCTCGCCTTTCACACCGCTTAGCGTATCGCTAAATGTGTTGACCTTTGCCTGTGCTAGCTTGCGATAGAGCGTATTAACCATTGCCACGCCCTCCACATCGACCCCAGGCGGTGTGCGTCACAAGATTCGACCAACTAGAATGCGTTATTTGTAGAGTGATTTTCGCGCTTGGAAAGAGCCTTTTTTAGAGGTATATGTGGTGAAATTTTTGCTTTATTCCAAGCTTCTGTTGGTATTTTCGACACTATACCGCCGTGGAAAGTTGTTAGAACACATTTTCTTAATAGCAGTTGTGTTACTTTTAAATATTTTGCTTTTTTGATCTTTTGTGACAAGTTTGAATTGTTCGGTCATGTGCAGGCCGCCATGATGATTTGAGTGTTGTTTTTGCCGTTCTTCTTGGATTCTTTGCTGGTTACTGTTAGCGGTTTTATCGCATCGTTTTGGCCCTCTTGTTATTTCAACCTTTCTTCTTTGCAAATTTTGGGGTCTACCCGGGTCTACCCCTGTTAGTTTTCCCGTTATGAGCCGTTGAAAGTGTCTTGGAATTAAGACATCGTCTCAGCGAAGTGGCACAACTCCTAGGAACGGGCTGACAAAACATGTTAAAGGGGAAGCCCTCGTGAAGCGAGTATCGCCAAATGCAAGAAGAGGTTTGTTCTATTTTAAACCAGAAAAGGTTAATAAGTTTGAACATTGTAATAACCTTTGGAAACAAAACATTTGCATAACCCAGTGCGGAAACTGAAAGCGTGACTTTAAAATAATTTGCATGCGGCGTGTGCTATGTGTATGCCAATTTTTATGTAAACTTATGTGAGGAAACAAATTGTTATAAATCTCTAGCAAAAGAAAAAACTGTTATCGAAGATTCAGACAACATCATACAAGACTTTAAAACGGTGAGGTTACGTTTTACTTTATAACCAAAATCGATATACTGCGCTCACTTCAATGAAAGCACAGACAAGATCGCGGTTTATTTCTGCGGCTGTAGCTTCGGTGAAATTCCGATTGTGCTGTAGCTGATCGATTCTTTCGGCCTGTTTTCCCTTTGCCTGATAGAAGATTTATTTGCGCATAAGGATTTCAAATGCGCACTGTTTTCAACTTTATTGCATCCACTTTGAAATCACTGGCTATCCGTGCAATCTGATTCGCTCTCAGCAGTGTGATTTATTTCTAAATCGCACCATTTTTTGCTCTAAATCGCATCTGTTCCAAATCGCGTTATTCATGTTCTAAATCGCATCATTTGTTTTAAATCGCACCGTTTTTGTTCTATATATCGCATCATTTCTGTTTCGAATACAAAATGAGGTGTAAAAGCCTTTTTGTTTCGGCTTTTTAACAAACCGGCTACTCGATCAATAAAATATTAGTACTGACTAAATTCTGCGATTTCAAAATGGATGTAATAAAGTGGTAATTGAACTTCGTGTCGTGCAATTTTGGTCTGAAATCATACTTGCGATTTCACATCGAACTCGCGCTGCGCGCTCGTTTGATTTTAAAATCACGCGTATGATTTCAGACCAAATTGCACTCCACTCAGTTCAATTACCATTATTAATATAAACTTGTCGGTGAAAATTAAATTGTTATGAGAGACGATCCCTCACCTTGCTGTTTGCTCGCGCTCCCCCTCCTCGGCCGGTAATAAAGTCCATTAAATATATAAACACTTCTAATGGACGATTTTCTTATTAGTTAAGCAAATTCAGGTATGAACTACAGATCTCTTTAACTATGAGATAAAAATATGCATATAAACCAAACAGTACATAAAATCTTATGAGAAGCAGGAAATTAGTCGCCGCTCATTAGTCGGCTAGATCGCACGATCGTCTCCGAATAGCGATAAACTTATTGAAATTGTCTTGTGAAGTCAATAGCAAGCATCTAAGGCCACTATGAGATCTTAAAAAATCTCCAAATCGCTCTCTTCCGTAATGTTTGTCAGTCAAGGCATGAGTGTTTTGAACCCTGGCTTTGATTCATCTCTCTTACGAGATGCGAACTCAACCGTGTCACCATTAAAATGAAGCACAGTAACAGTTTTACCCATGAATCTTCGTGGGTCGTCACGCACACCGCCTGCATCGACCCAGTGACGTGAATTTTCTAGCCATCTGACTCTACTAAGTTGTCAGCCATGCTGGCGACCAGTGCCTGGCCCTCAACTTAGTTCAGTGTTTTCCGGAGTGTCACAGCCCTTGTATCTGATAGCGGGTCCCTTAATTCGGCCAGTGTTTCGAAGTTTTTCTTGGCCTTTTTCTTTGCTAGCGTTTCCACCATCTCCCAGTATTGTCTTGTACTTCAAATAAGTTACAGTGTCAGCCATTTGTCAACCAGTGCCTTTGCCTGTACATCAGTTAGTGTTTGGTTAAGTGTCTGGGCCCTTGCTCGTACTACCTTGTCAGCCAGTGTATTAACCAGTTTTTTGGGCAGCAGATTATTCAATGTTTTCCCAAGTGCCTTAGTCTTTGCTTCTAGTAGTTTGTCAGTCAGCTTGTCGATTAGTTGGTCAACCTCTACATAGCCAAGCGTGTGACAAAGAGTCTGTTTGACAAGTGCATTGGCCTCTAGTGCTCTTAATATGTCCCCAAAAGTTCGAATTAGCTAAATTGTCAACCAGCGTGTCTTCGTGTGTATTGGTATCCACATCGTCAAGTGTCTAGTTTAGTGCCTCAACGTCAACGTTTGTCGACTTGTGCTCAAACCTCCACATCAACCAGTCTGGAGACAAATTATCTTCTCCTATCGATCAGTGCATCGATCTCATCTCGTCAAATTGTGTTTCGACCTTCGCTTCTTGAACGTTCGTAACCAGCAGAGTAACCTTTTGTTAGGCCTTTACATATTAAGTGACTCTCTCTCTTCTTCTGCTAGCGTGTCATCCAGCGCGCTGCAATAGATACGCCTCGACTTCTGTGTTGCTGAGTGTCTTGGTTTCCACCTGTGCTAGCGTGTCAGCTCTGTCACCCAGTGTCTGGGCCTTCGCCTCTGCTTTTGTAAAAATAAGTTTGAAGACCAGTGCGCCGAGCTTCATGTTGACCATTACGTTACCAAGTGTCTTAATCTTCGCTTCTGGAAGTTTGTCTGTAGCCATTTTGACCAGTGCCCAGTGTCTCGCCAAATATCTTGTTCTCCGTCTCTCAAAGAGTGTCAGTCCATACTGTCAAACAGTGCCTCTTTCTTTTCATCGCCCGGTCTCTAGCCAAGAGCTTCGGTCTACTTATTTGGTTAAGTATTAGCCAAATTAACCACAATTGCCTTAACCTCTACATTCCCAAGGTTGTGCACCCGGCCTCCACATAGCTCAGGTTGACGAAGAGTGTCTTGGCATTCCACCTCTAAAAGGTTGCTAGCCATCAAGTGCATTCGCAAATGGGCCTCTACATCAAGCAGTGTTTTCCAGTTTCTCTCGGCGTTTGCCTCTGGCGCTTTTCAATTTGCAGATTGTGTCCCTAAGTGTCTCGGACTTCGCTTATGTTAGCGTGTCAGCAAGCGTGTAGAACAGTGCCTCTGTCTCCCCATTTCCTATTGTTTTAAGGATGAATCACAAAACTGGTTGCAAGAGATTCCTGCACTAAAAGAGGTGCAGCTTAAAAGTAATAAAGCAAGAAGTGTAAAAGTGAGATAGTCCACAATTGTCTTAAAGTGTTTCGCCAAGTGTCTTAGTCTCTTCTTGTACCAGTGTTGTTGCCAACGTGTCGTTTTGTGCCTCGGCCTCATTATAACCAAGTGAGTTGCCAAGTGCTTCGGTCTTAGCTTCTGTTGTCTTGTCAACCACCGTCTAATGGTCAATCAGTGGACAGACACGCTGACAACCCACAACCAGCGAAGGCCGAAACGAACTTCGACACAATACACGATTTTCGAGTCGAGGCATTTCTTGACATGCTGGCAGAGACTGTACCAGATGCAAAGGTCAAGATACCTCTTAACACACTGGGCGATATGAAGGTCAAGGCAATAATGGACACGTTGGCGGCGACTCTAGCAAAGGCCAAAGTCGACACTCTTGGAGGCACATCTACGAATGAAAAGGCCGACATACTCGTCAACAAGCTTAAATATAACGTAGCACAAGCGGTACCTCAGACACGTGCTGATAGACTAAGCGATGTGGAGGTCGAGGCACTGGACGACATGCTGTGTTTTTGCAAGCAATAGTGCAGGCCACTGAAGAATGCCAAAAGACTTTTCAATCCGAAGGCCAACGCAATAATTCATACGAACGCTGACAATCGACAACGGAAAGGCCGAGACACTTGGCAACACACCGGGCGATGTAAAGGCCGTCGTTATGCTCTGCATCAATCTCACGCCCAGACAGTAACCAACACATTGGTGGATATGTAAGCCAAAGGTATCTTCTAAATGCTGCCTCTCACCTTAAATGGAGACACCGATACAAATAAAGACACACTGGTCGCTGTAAAAGAAGAGGCACTGGTAGATAGTCTTGCAACAAGCTACCATAGGCGAAGGCTAAGACACTTGGGCACACACTAGGTCATTCTAATTGCCGAACAAGTAATTGAGATGCTGGCTGAAACTGTAGGAGAGGCACAGACCAACAAAACTTCGACTGAAAGCACGATGCAAAGATCGAGGTAAAAATCGACACATTCGCGGTCTGGAGGCAAAGAACTAGTAAACACTAGAACTGACACAGTTGTTAACGTTTAGACCAAGACGGTGGTTGTCACATTGGCCAATTGAAAGCCAGAGCACTACTCAACACGCCAAATGAAGCGGTAGCATAACTGAAGGCCAAGACATGAGGTGATAAACTAGGGGGTGTGAAGGTCAAGGCACTTCTGATTACACTGGCCAAGACTCTAGCAGAGGCGACGGTCAAGACACTTGGCAACTCACTAGGCTATGTCGAGGGCAAAACACTAGGCGATACCTTAGCTGACTCTTTAGCATAGGCGAGACCCATCGAAGACGCGTCGCACTGAGCCCAGATGCATGCTGAAGCACTAAGAAACTTCGTGCCTTTTATGCCACAACATGAAAGGGCGGAACACTTGCCGACCTACTAAGCGATGTAGAGGGCGAAGCAGACAACTGGCGAAAGATTAAGTGAATTGGAGGCTTACCTACTGGCCAATCCCAAGGCTGACACGCTAGCAGAGGCCAAAGCCAAGACACTATATCCTGACACTAGCGATATAAAGGCCAAGGCACTGCTCCACACATTGGGTGACACTTAAGCAGACATTTGCGAAACAATAGGTAATGTAAAGAGCCAGGCGCTAAACACCCTGCTGGCTGACACCGCACCAAAAAAACGTTGAGACACTTCGCGACTCAACGGGTGATTTAAGAGCCACACCACTAATTGCCACGCTGCCTGACAAGATACGAGAGGCAAAGGTCGAAACAACCAAGGCAACGTAAGAGAAAAGGCACTCGTCGACACAATGGCCGAAACTCTACAAGAAGTGAAGGCCAAGACAGGTCTCGACAAATTGGACCATTGGAAAGCTGAAAAACTGATTAACCCGTTGTTACACTTTCTTGTAGGAGCACGAATCCAAATAACTTGCCAACACATTAAGGAATGTAAAGGCCAAGACACCGGTCGCCACGCTGGCTGCCACGCTAAAACAGAAGGAGGCCGAGAGACTTCGCCACACGCAGGGCACTAATCGACACAGTGGCTGACACGCCTCTAGAGAGAAAGGCGAACACACCTTTCGATAAAGCAAGTGACCTGAAAGCAATAAAACTCCTCTACACTTTGATTGACTCATTACGTAGACAGAAACCAGAGAAATTCACCACACACTGGATAATACGTAATCAGAGGGGCAATTAAAGGGCGAAGCACTAATCTACACGACAAGTGACGCAATATCATAGCCGAAGGCCGAGACACAATAAGGATATTCTAGGGGATGTTGAGGCGGAGACACTGCTTCACACACTAGTGCTTCACACTCTAACAGGGGCAAAGGTCAAGATACTTGGCAACACACTAGGCGATGTCGATTGCCAGGCATTGTTCCATACCTGTTACTTTACTCAAGCATACGCGGAGACCAATCCACACCGCGAAACAGTAGGGTATGTGCAGGTGAAAGCACTATTAAAAACCCTGGCCGTTGTGCTAGAAAGGGCAAAGCCTTAACACTTAGCGGCACACTGGGATATGTAGAGGCCGAGGTAGACACATGGCGACTCACTTAGCCTTGTAAAGGCTCTCGCACTGGCTGCCACCATGGCTGACACGCTTCCAAGGCTAAAATTCTAGAGACTTTGGCCAGACACTACGCAATGTAAAGGCCGAGGTACTGCTCGAGATATTGGCTACTACTCAAGCACGAGCGGAGGTGAGGTGGTTTAAAACACACTATCTAACACGCTAGCAGGGGGCCAACTGAAGGCCGAATCACTAATCAAGACGCCAAAGGACGCGCTAGCATAGCTGAAGGCCGAAACACGGCGAAATATACTTGGGGATGTAAAGGTCAAGGCACTGCTTAACACACTGGCCAAGACGCTAGCAAAGGCGAGGTTCAGCACACTTAGCGACAAGCTATCCGATGTCGATTGCAAGACATGGGTTGATACCTCGGCTGAGACTCTGGCAAAAGTGCAGAGCTATTCACACTACAACACACTGCGCTATCTACAAGCAAAAGCACTAATAAACACGTTGGTCGTTGCGGTAGAAGAGGCGAAGTCTAAAGACTTGGCAGCACCAAGGGTAATGGGGAGACCCAGGCTTGAGACACTTGGCGACTTAATAAAAGCTGTAAAGGCTCACGCACTCGCCGATACGATGGCCGACGCGGTACCTGCGGCTAAAACTTACACACTTTTGCTAGACAATACGCGATGTAAAGAGCAAGCCACAGCTCGACACAATGCCTGACAATCTAGCACAGGCTCAACTTTCTTTGAAAAACTAGGTGATGTGAAGGGCCAGGCAGTAAAAAAGGCGCTAGCTGACACCCCACCAGAAGGAAAAGCTGATACACTTCGCGATACAATGGCTGATGCTAAGAAACCGTTAGTGAAGTCGCTGCCAACCACCAACAAAGAACGGCATAAAGCTCGACACACTACCCGAAGAGAGAGTCAAGGCGTTGGTCGACACGCTGGTTTAAACTGAACATCTCTTGACACTCTGGGCGATATGAAGGTCGAGGCACTTGGGCACGGTCACGTTGACAGACACCTTAGCAGAGGCCGAAGCCGAAACACTTGGTGAAACATCGAAGAATGTGCAGGCCAACACACTGGTCGACACGCTGGCTGACACGCTAGGAGAAGAAGAGGCCAAAAAACTTGCAATACGCAGGAGAGGTTGAGCTAAAAGCACTAAACGACAATATCACTGACACGCTACTAGTGTGAAAGGCGGAGACAGTTCGCAAAACAATAGGTGGTGTAAAGGCAAGCAAACTGCCTTACACTTTGACTAACACAGTACGTAAGACAGAGGCTGGAGGACTTTAGCACACACCGGCTGCCACGCAAACAGAGGCAACGATATAAACACTTGGCTAAAGACAAACAACTGTTCAAATGGGTGGCCGACACTCTAAATGCGGCGAAACGCAAAACGCTTTGTAAGAAACTGGGCGATGTCGAGGCCGTAGCAGTGCTAAAAACCTTGAATCACAATGTTGCATTGGCGGAGATCAAGACACTTGAAGAACCGGTGGGTGATGGAGAGGCCGAGAAACTAAGTTATGAGCTGCATGACACGCCACCAGAAGCAAAAGCCGAGGAACTTTGCGACACTTCTAGTCATATGAAAAATGAAGCACTGGTCAACACGCTGACTGAAAGGCCACTAGAAAGAAACGCAGGGACATTTGGCGAAAGAATGGGTAATGAAAAGACCAAAGTACAAAGTAGGTAACACGGCGGCCAGAAAACCTAACACAAACTGTCTGAAAAGCTAGCAGAGCCCAAGACCTAAACACTTTGCGAAACACTGCATGATTTGGAGCAAGAAACTGTTCAACTCGTTGACTGACACTCTTGCAGAGGCGATTTGCAACGCACTTTGTGTCACACTAGGCGATGTCGAGGCTTTGCCATTGCTCGACAATCTCGATAACACAGCAGCATAAGTGAAGCTAGAGACACTAGAAGACACAATGGGAAAACACGTAGGCCTAGGCACTTAATGATACGCTTCCCGACACGCCACAGCAATAAAATGCTAAGACATTTAGCGACACAGTAAAGAATCTAAAGGCCAAACCGTCCACCCGCTGCAAGACACCCTACAACCGGCAAAATGCTAGACAAACTTCGACACACTTTGCGAAGGTTGAGGCATTGGTCGAAAAGCTGGCCAAAACAGTCCTGCATGCAAAGGCCAAGACACCTCTCGACACAATAAGCAATATTAAGGCCGAGGCACTAATGGAACAGGTTGGCAGTCACTCTAGCAAAAGTTAAGGGATAATTACTTGGAGAGACATCAACATATGTCGAGGCCAATGCACAGGTCGAAGCGCTGCATGACAACCTTGTAGACGCAGAAGTTCGGACACTTGGCGACAGACTAACCTATGTAAAATTCGAGGCACTGGGTATCCTGTATTTACGCTACTAGTGGTGGAGGACCCAAACGAATAAAAAATAACGTGTCAATGCGAAGGTTCAAGCGCTAATGGACACGATGCCTGGCAACCTAGTAAAGTAAAAAGCCGAGGCACGACACAGCTTGCGATGTGGAGGCTGACGTCCTGGTCGACACAAATAAATAAAAACAAATAAAATAAAAAACGTTTTACAGGTAGTAGATCTACTTAGTGGGTCTTCGTCTACTTAACTCCTGGTCGAAAAGGAATTTTAAATTTGTTTTTTTTTCAGAAGAGCGGAAAACTCGAGTACCAGGGGAAAAACCGCTTGCAGCAAGGCAGGAAACCAACAAAAAACTGAAGCCTTATACTTGTCGACGATGGGATTTGAAGCAAACCCACATTGCTGGGAGGCGAGGGCTCTCACTACTGCGCCACCCTTGCTTCCCGAAGAAACAATGGCTGACACTCTCGAAGTGGTTCGGTCCTAGAGAACCGGCAACACACTCTGGTAGCCTAGGCAGACACTTCCCGACTTACTAAGCGATGTGAACGCTTACGCACTGGCGGAAACGATAGCTGACACGCCACCAGAGGTTAAAGTCAAGAAACTTAAGCCAAACAGTAACTGCTCGACACATTGGCTGACATTTTAGCACCAGTGGAGGTCTCCATACTTGCGAGAAACCAGGTGATGTGAAGGACGAGGCACTAAATAATTCTCTAGCTGACACCCCACAAGAAAAAAAGGCTAAGACAATGGGCGACAAAATGGGTGATGTTAAGGCCAAACCGCTTATTGAGACGCTGCCTCACAGTCTACCACCGGCAAAGGCCAAAACAAACTTCGACAAATTAGGCCATGTGAGGGCAGAGGCACTGAACTATACGATAGCTGAAACTCTACAAGAAGCAAAGGACAAGACACATCTCGAAACATTACACCATTTGGAAACGTAGATACTGATGGACACCTTGGCAGACACTCTAGCACAGCACGAAGCTGAACACTTCGATACACATTGAGGAATGTGGAGGCCGAGACACTAATTGACACGCTGGCTGACACACAAGGAGCGATGTAGAGATAAAGGTACTGATTGACACAACGCTTGACACGCTACTAGAGAGAAAGGCCAAGACACTTTTCAAAACAATAGGTGGTGTGGAGGCAATAGAACTTTTTTTCACCTCGTATGATACAGTATGTAAGACTTAGGCCGAGAAACTTCGACAAACACTGGCTGACAAGCTACCAAAAGCAAACAACTAAACACTTGGCGAAACACTGGGCGATGTGTGTTTCGAGAAACTGTTCGACACCCTCTCCGACAGTCTAACAGAGGGGAAGTGCGACACACTTTTTTAACCGCTAGGAGATGTTAACGTCGCGGCACTGTTCGACACCGTTAATAACAATCTCATATATAACAGTCTCAGATAACAGTTTTTTTAAGACAAACTGAGTGATGTGGAAGCCAAGGCACTAATTGATACGGTGCCTGACATGCCACTTACAATGGGTATTGTGAAGAGTAACACCGTCGACCACTGGCCGACACACTACAACCAGCGAATGCCGAGACAAACTTCGACACACTAAGCAATGTTAGCGTTGAAGCACTGGTCGACACGCTACCTGAAACAGTACCAGATGCAAACGCCAAGACACGTTTGCAGGCAATCTAGCAGATGCCGAGGCCGAATTATTTAGAGACACATCGAGGATTATGGAGACCGACAAACTGGTGGACAAGCTGGATGGAAACCCAACAGAGGCGTTAGTTTAGACACTTGGTCACAGAAAAACCGATGTACAGGTCAAGGCACTGGGCAACACAATGCTTTACACTAGCTGTGGTGAAGTCCCTGCAAGCAAGGCAAATGACTGGTCAATTGAAACGCCAACCCACTAATTGATACAATGGCTGCCAATCTACCAGACGGAAGAGCCGAGACATTTGGCGACACACTGGGCAATGTAGGGACCGAAGCACTAGTCTTGATGAGGTTCAGGCCTAGACACTTTGAAAAACACTGGTAGACATGTAAGACAAAGCTATTATCTAATTGGTGCCTAATACCTTAAAAGAAAGAGACGCCGCGACAAATGAAAACACACTGGTAAGAGTAAAGGCAGCGAAACTGGTTGAAGGCCTAGCTTACAAGCCACAAGTGGTGGAGGCTGAAACACTTGGGTAAACACTAGCCGATTCTGAGTGTCGAACAACTAATTGAGACGCTGGCAGAAACTGTAGGAGAACACCACAGACCAAGAAACACAGCGACCAAAGCACGATGTAAACCTTGAGGCAGTAATTGACACATTCGGGAGTGTGTAGGCAAGCAAACTAGTAAAAAGTTGGAAACACACATTAGTAAAGGTAGAAACCAGGGCCCGGTTGCATAAAACGTTCGTAACAACTACGGGTACACGTACGTGCACTCGTAACTTAAGTCAGTTGCATGAAATCACTTAAGTGGTCCACTTAGGGAATTCACTTAAGTGGTTACACTTACGATTTTTGTAAGTGTTCACTTAAGGGTCGTTTATGCAACAGAAATTGCGGGTGTTGCATAAAACGTTTTTTACGGGAAAAATAGCACGTAAATTTACGGGACCTATGTAGGTCCCGTATCGTCACTGTTTTTACTAAATTTAACGAGATCTTTTACTGAGAAGTGAAAAAAAGTATTTTTCTTCACGTAATTCGTTCTAATGCGCTTTGTTAACCTCTGATGTACACTTTTGTGAAAAAAGAAGAAGAACTATCATTTTCAGTAGATATTGAAGAAAAATAACGTTTGCATACAAATTTCATTTTTTGAGAGGCTTAAAAGTGTTGGAAACGACTTTTAACTTTCTTTACACTCATCGATGGTTAGCTTAAAAAAAAAAGTGAATCGTTAATAAAGTACTATAGAAAGGTTACGTGTGCCCTTAAGTGAGCCCGTAAGTTACCACGTAAAACAGAAACGTACAAGAGTGCTAAGTGTGTTCCATGCAACACCCGTAAGTGTACCCATAACGGATTCGTAAGTGACCTACTTAAGTGACCACTTAAGTGCAGGTTTTATGCAACCGGGCCCTGGACTCTGCAAGACACAGTTAGGCAATTGAAAGCCGAAGCACTAATCAACACGTTTGGCTACGCGCTAGAGCAACCAAAGGCAAAGACACCAGGCGATACACTAAGCGATGTGGAGGTCAGGGCACTTCTCAACACGCTGGCCAAGCTTCTAGCAGAGGTCAACATCAAGACACTTTGCAACACACTTCGCGACGTCCAGGGCAAGGCACTGGTCTATACGTCGTCTGACATTCTAGTATAGGCGAGACCAATCGACACCGCAACAAACTGGGCCGTATACCGGCCGAAGCACTAAAAACACAATGACTGTCACCCTAGACCACGTGAATGCTACAGTTTTGGCGACAGGCTAGGTAATGCGGACGGCGAGGCAAAAAATTTGCAACACAGTAAGCTATGTGGGGGCTTACGCACTGGCCGATAATAAGGATGACACGCCAGCAGAGGCAAAAGCCCACACACTATAACCAAACACTAGAGATATAAAGGCCTAGGCACTGCTTGTTAGATTGGCTCATACTGTAGCAAACACTTGCAAACACTTGAGAGGCACTAAACAACACGATGGCTTATACCTCTCCAAAAGAAAAGGGTGAGACAGTCGTGGAGACAATGTGTAATGTGAAGGCCAAAATATCGACCTGCTGGTAGACACCCTACAGCCGGCAAAGGCCTAAACAAACCTAGACACACTACGCAATTTAAGCTGTTAAGGCACTGGTCGAAACGCTGGTTGAAACAGTACAAGATGCAACAGCCAAGACTTCTCTTAATACCCTAAGCGCTAGAAGGGCCGAAGAACTAATGGGCAGTTTAGCAGACACCCTAGCAGAGGCCGAAGCCGAATTACTTCGACACACATAGAGGTATGTAGAGTTTGACATACTGGTCGAAAACCTGCATGACAACCTAGTAGAGGCAGAAGTTCAAACACTTGGTGACAGACAAAAACATGTCAAGTTCCAGGCACTGGGCATGTTGCATTCATGCTAGCAGTAGCGGAGGCCCCGGACGAATGGCAAATGACTGGTCAATGCAAAGGTCCACGCACTAATCAACACAATGGCTGGAAATCTACGAGAGTTAAAAGCTGAGACACATTACGACACACTTGGCGATGTGAGGGCCCAAGTCTTGGTCGAGACAATAGTTGACACTTTTGAAGTGGCTAAGTCCAAGAGACTTGGTAACACACTGCTGAATATCTAGTCAATACACTTATCTAAATCCCACCTGATACCTTATAGAGGCAAACGCCGATACAAAGAAGAACATATTGCTCGCTGTAAAAGTCGCGGCACTGGTAGCCAGGCTCGATCACAAGCTACCAGAGGCGGCGGCCGAGACACTTGATCGCACACTGGGTCATGCAGAGGGCCAAACCACTAATCGATACCTCGCCCGACACTCCAGCTCAGGTGGGGAGCCATCTACACTGCGACACACTGGGCTATGTGCAGGCAAAAGCTTTCAAAAAAACGGTTGCCGTTGCGCTAGAACAGGTTAACCCTAAACACTTGGCGGCACACTAGGTGATGTGGAGGCCGAGAGAGACACTTGGCGACTTACTAAGCGATGTCGAGGCTCACGCCCTGCCCGACAGGATGGCTTTTACGCTACCAGACGCGAAAGCCGCGACACTTTGGTGAGACACTATGCGATAAAACTGCGGAGATACTGCTCGACACATTGGCTGACAATCTAGCACAGGCGGAGGACAAGACACTTGCGACAAACTAGGTGATGTGATGGGCGAGGCAGTAAACGACACACTGGCTGAAACGTCAGTACAAGGAAAAACTCAGACATTTTGTGACAATTGGTAATAGAAAGGCGAACCCGTCGACACCCTGGCAGACATCCTAAGACCGGCGACGGCCGAGACAAACTTGGCCTCAGTAGGCAAAATGAAGGCCAAGGCACTGGCGACACAATGGCAGAAACTCTTCAAGAAGCTTAGGCCAAGACACCTGTCAAAACACTGGGCAATTTAATGGCTGAGATTCTGATGAAACCCGTTATCAAATACTTTAGTAGAGCACGAAGCCTAAATAATGGCGACACATCGAAGAATGTGAGGGCCGAAACACTTTTCGACACGCTGGCTGACACGCTAGTAGAGGTAGCATCCCTCGCAGGCATTCTTAGGGGTGCATCACGCATTTCTGCCCCTCGAACGTATGCTAAACTCAACGATAAATTGCTTTTGCATTGTTCGGAGATAACACGCTGGTGAACTTAGATTATTGCAGATGCAATCTGCGCTGTTGAAATCAAAGTCTCAAAAAACCAAACACATACGTACAACCTTTTAAGAGTGTCATACGTGACCAAAGATTTTTTTTCCTGACAAGAATGTCGCAGATATTAAAGTGTTGAATTTTTGTATATTTCTCTCTTTACAAGGCTGGATTAGAGGTCATTTGCTCATAAAATCGTTGTTTGGCTGATGCAACGGCGGTGTGACCTTGTAACGCAAAACAAAAAGCACAATATTTTTCATACGTTATTTTGTTGTAAAGCTTACTTCCGTTCACTAAATTTCACCTGAAAAGTAATTTTTTTAAAGAGACTGTGAAGCTAACCACTAGTACAAACGCTTGCGTGTTAACTGAGTAGTATTTTTAAAACTGTAAGGTCTTCTCCTTTCCTGAAACCTTTCCGATCTTTTCTGGAGCTATAAAGTCAAGAACAAAATTTCTCAAGGTCCAAAATCCACGTCTTAGATACTTGAGTCTGCTCTGATTAGTCTACTTTTATTTCTGCTCAAGTCAGCAGACGTTCGTGGCGCTGGGACCGTGACAAACCCCTAAGAACGTCAGCGTGGGAAGCTGTAGGGAAGGCGGAGGCTGATAGTCTTAGAAAAGAGCTGGGCGATGTAAAGATGAAGGCACTAATCGACACAATCGCTAACACGTTACTAGAGAGAAAGGCCAAGACACCTCTAAACACACCAACTTGTGTGGAGGCAGTGAAACTCCACTACACTTTGGCTGACACAGTAAGTAAGACACAGACCGAGATATTTGGGCATACAATGCCTGACACGCTAGCACAGGCGAAAACCTAAACACTTGGCGAAACGCTGGGCGATCTGTAGACCGAAGACTTGTTCGACACGCCGGCACTCTTGAACAGGCGAGGGGCGACACATTTCGTAACACACTGGGCGATGTCAAGGCCGTGCCACTGCCAAACACCCTGGATGACACTCGCATAGGTTGAAGTCTAGACACTTGCAGACACACTGGGTGATGTGGGAGGCCGAGGCACTAATTGATACGCTTCCTAACAGGCCACCAGAACCAAAAGCCGAAAGACTTGACGACACTCTTTGTAATGTGCAGTGCTAAGCAATAGTCGACAAGCTGGCTGACACGACACAAGAAGGAAAGGCTGGGTCATATGGAGACATATGGGTAATGCAAAGGCGAAACCATTCAAACGCTGCCCGACACCCTACAACAAGCAAACGCTGATGCAAACCTCCACACGCTATGCAATTTAAAGGTCGAGGCACTGGTGGACATGCTTGGGGAAACAGAACAAGATGCAAAGGCCAAGACACCTCTTAACACAATGAATGATCTGAAGACCAAGGCACTAATGGACACGTTGGCAGAATCTTTAGCAGAGGCCGAATCGAAGGCACTTGGCAACACATCAAAGAACTTTTAGGCCGACAGACTGGTCGAAACGCTGGATGGCAACCTTGGCGTGGTGAAAGTTCAGACAGTTGGTAGGCGCGTTTTTCCTATTGCTTAGTGTTTTATTAAGCGCTTTGCTCTCTCTTAATCCTAAGGTGTCAGTCGGCGTGTCAATTAGTGTCTCTGCCTGCACATAAACACGTGTGTTGGCAAGTTTCTCGCCGTCTGAATCAGGTAGAGTGTTAGTCTTTTGTGTGCACTTGTGTTTCGGTCTTCACATTGCTTTAGGTTTTGCCTATGGTCCCGATTTACCAAGCTGCTTGCTTGTCAGGTAGCGTGTCGACAGGTGCCTCGCGTTCCGCTTTCGTCAGCGTGTAGCAGTGTTGCTCGGGTTTCGCCTTTGTTAGGGTATCAGCGAGCATGGCGACCAGTGTTGGGCATGCACATCGCCTAGTTTGTGGCAGTGTATCTCCGCCTTTGCTACCGGTAGTTTGTCAGCGAGCGTGTCGATCATTGCCCTATATTCCACATCTCTTAGCTTGTCACGAAATGTTTCGGACCCCGCTTTTTCTACAGAGTCAGCCAGCATGTCAGCCAATCGCTCGGCCTCTACATTAACCAGTGTGTTGCGAACTTTCTCGGCCCCTACCTACGCTAGCATTTCGTCCATTTTCTAGGTTTCTACATTGCGCAGTGTTTCACCAAGTGTCCCCAATTTCCATCTGTTAGATTGTCAGGAAGCGTCTCGAAACATTGCTTTGGCCTTCACTTTGACGAATGTGTAGCCAACTGTCTCGGCCTCCGACTCTGTTAGCGTGTTAGTTAGAATATTTACAAGTGCTTCAACGGCGACATATCCCATGTGTCGTCTAAATTCAAATCGTCTGCTTCTGCTAGCGTGTACGTCACCTTGTGGAGCAGTGCCTCGGCCTCCACATCGCACTGTTGGTCGTCAAGTGTCTCGGCCTCTTAACCAGAGTGTTAACCAGTGCTTTAGCCTCCACATTGTTTAGTTCTTGGCAAAGTGTCTCGGCGTGCTTCTCGGTTAGCGTGCCAGCCATCGTGTCCTCCAATAGTTTGGTCTGCACACTGACAGAACTGTCGCCAAGTGTATCGAGGTTGGCCTGCATTAGAGTCATCCAGGGTGTCGACCAGTGCCTCGACCTTCAGATCGCCTAGTGTATCGCCAAGTGCGTGGACTTTTGGCTGTTTAAGAGTGTCACTAGTCTTATCGACCAGTGCCACGGATTTCACATCGACCAGGGTGTCGCCAAATATCTCGGCAGTGCTGTAGCCCTACATCCATTAATGTGTCGCCAAGTATCTCACACTTCTCTTCTGCTAGGTTTTGAGCCAGACGACGATTATGCTTTCGCCTGCAAATGGCTCAGTGTTTCGTCAAGTGTGTTATAATTTCCATCTCTAAGCGTGTCAGAGATCGTGCTGATTGTGCCTCCACCGCAACAATCCGTTTGTCTGCTAGCGTGTCATCCAGCGTGCCTCGCTGCATAGCTGTCCGATTCCACGTCGACCGGTCTGTTGCCAAGTGTTTTTGCCTGTTCTAATGCTAAGTGTTAGCTTAAGCCGCAGCCTTATGCAAGAGTATAAGCCTGCTTGTCAACGAGCGTCTTAACCTCCAAATCATCTAGTGTGTCGCCAAGAGTATCAGTCTCCGCCTATGCTAGAGTCAACAAGAATGTGGAGTAGTGCCTTGCAAAAAAGCGCCTCACCCTTTACATCGTGACGTGTTTTGCAAGTGTTCCGGCCTGCACTTTTAGTAGGCTGTCACTTAGATTTTTAACCCCGTCACCAATGTGTTTGCAAGTGACTGGGTCTTCGTATCTTCCATCGTGTTTGCCACCGTGTCGTCGAACGCCTTAGCCTCTAGATCGCACAGAGTGTCGCCAAGTGTCTCAGCCTGCAAATCTGCTACCGTGTCAGCCACCGTTTCGAAGAAAGCCTCGGCCTCCGCATCGCAAAGTGTGTGGCAAATTGTTTTAGCCTCTGCTCTGGTTTACGTATCAGCTATCGTGTCGACAAGTGAGTCGCCCTCCACGTGGCCCAGTTCACTAATAAGAGTCTCAGGCATCACCTCTTGTAGGGTGTCGGACACCGTGTTGAGCAGTGGATTGGCCAAGACATTGCCCAGTGTATGGTTAAGTGTCGCACCCTCCTCCGCTGCTTTTGTGGCAGCCACCGTCTCGACCATTGGCTCGTCCTCTGTATCGCCTAGTGTGCCGCAAAATTTCTCATCCTAACAGCGTGTGACTAGCGTGTCGACCAGTCCCGCAGCTGCCACATCGCCTAGTGTGGTCTCCTGTGTGTCGGGCTTTGTCTATTTCAGCTGTTTAGCTAACGTGGTGACCAGTGCCTTGGCCTCCACATTGTTCAATGTTTTGCTAAATGTCTTAGCCTGTCCTTGTGCTAGCGGGTCACCCGCCGTCTTGACCAGTGTCTCGACTTTCTTATCCTCCAGAGTGAAATTGTAATTATATCATTTTTCATTCGCTTTGAGGCATTCAGGAATAATTCACAATACTGCTTGAAGGACTTTCTCAGGCTGATTAAGGAGCAGTTAACAAGTAAAAAACGAAAAGGGCGGTACGTAAGTGTGAAAGTGACATAGACCACAAGTGTGTTGCACAAGGTGTTGCCAACTTTCTGTGCCTTCGCCTGTATTATCGTTTTTGCCGACGTGTCGAAAAGTAGCTTTGCTTCCACATCACATATCACCTATCGTAGGGCTTCAGATATGGTCCGACTAGTGGTTCCGCCTGAGCATCGCCTAGTGTTTTGCCATGCGTTTCAGCCTCCACCCGTGATGAATTGTGCGCTAGCATGTTGACAAGTGCCTCGAACTCCACATTTTTGTGCCAGCTAGCTTGTCTATCTGTGCGTGTGCCTTCACATCGCCGAGTATGTCGTCACGTGTCTTGGATTTCGCCTCCGCTAGAGTGTTTGCCAGCATTTTCTTTAGTGCCTTTGCTTTCGTGTCAAGTAGTTTCTCGAGAGCTGTCTTGCCCTTTGCTTCTTGTAGAGTTTCAGCCAGCGTGTCGACCTGTGCCTTGGTCTCCACATCGCATAGTGCGCTGCCAATTGCCTGAAACTTCGCTTATTGTAGAGTTTTTAAAAGGTTGTCGACCGGTGCTTCAGCCTACATATCAGCAAGTATGTCACCATGCCTCTCCGCCCATATTGTCAGCAAAAATGTTTTTCAGAGCCTCGGCCTCCATATCGACCAATTTCTTGCCAATTCACTTGGCCTCTGTCTCTGGTAGAGTATAAGCCAGTGTGTCAAACGAAGCCTTGCCCTCCACATCACACATTAGCGACATTTAGCATCAGGTTTTTCGTGGGAAACAGCAAACTGCAAACTGCAAAATGTCATGTGACCACGGCCTTGCTGTCACGTTTGCAGTTTGCAGTTCACGTTTGAACCGCAGGAAGAGCTTGCAGCGGTAAGAGATTTACGGCAAGGTTTTTTGCCACAAAAAAATTGTACAGGCTCGCGTTTAAAGGTATGAACTAGCCTTTTGTATCCGTTTGCGATGTGTTTGTTGGATTTTTGATCTCGATGCAATGAATTATTGATGATTAAAGTAATGCACTTCGACTTGATGAAAACAAAATGGTTGCCCTAAACAATGAACGCGTAGTTTAAATCAATTTTGTATTCCTTTCTGCCGTACTAGCAATGGAAAGTATTCTGTTCCAATGCAGAGTTAAATTGTTTTCTATCTTATTCCTGAATTCATGACTTAATTCAGTCTCTGTTTGGTTCATATTTTTAACCTATCACTCCGCGAATATCATTTTATTTTGCTTATTTAGGTATTTTTTTTTAGGTATTTTTATTTATTTGCCACACAATTACATTACTTAAAGATGCCAAAAGAAAAAAAAAAAATGTAGGAAGAGATGGCGAGGAGGCCTAAAAGAAACTATAGAGCTTATGTTAATTAGGCCTCCTCAATTACAATTTTTCGAAGATGGCATAAAAATTACGGCGACGGGTACAGTATAATATCAGGTGAAAAATTAAACTAATCAATATTACGGAAGTTTACATGTACAAATGTTGAATATTAAAAGGCTTTTTCCCAAGATTTTTGTTGAAGTATACTAATAATTATTACAATTATTACAATTATTATTTCTTTTAGACTAGGGAGCTCAGGCTTCATAAAGCCTTCTTTTTCTTCTGGGCTTCCTGGCAACGTTTCAATTCTTATATGTATTCTTGTATTGTATTGTATTTTGGCTAAATAAAACTGAACTGAACGTCTTGCTAAAGTTTGAAATCTCGGCAACGCGAAACTGCAAACGCGTAACTGCGGTTTGCGGTTAGCGGCTTGCGGTTTACTCAATGCTAAAGGTCTCTATTGTCTCACAAAGTGCTTATGCAAGTGCTTAGGCCTTCACATCTTTCAGTAGCTGGCCAAATTGTCTTGCAATTCGCAAGAATGTCTCGTTGCAAAGTATCTGCATCACTTCCTTACTTAGTGTGGCAGCTAGCTTGTCCACCATTGCGTCGGTCTCCACATGGACCAGAGAGTTGCATTGTGTTACAGTGTCAGCCAGCTGGTAGATGAGTGCCTTGGCCTTCACATCGCCCATTTTGTAGCAAAGTGTCTCAGCCTTTAAATCAGCCATTGTGTCAGAAAGCGTCTACACTAGTGTATCTTACTATGCTTGTGTGCCAGCCACCGTGTCGACCAGTCCCTCCGTCTCTCTATGGACCAGTTTGTCGCCAATTATCTTGGCCTCCGACTCTGCTCGCTTTTAAGCCAGCGTTTCGACTAGTGCCTCGGCCTTGACTTAGCCCTTGTGCCTGCACATCACCCAATGTGACGTCAATTGTGTCGGCCACCGCCATCGGTACATGTTAGCAAGTGTGTCGATTACTGCCTCGTCCTCCACATCGGACAGTGTGGTGCTAAATGTCGCGGCTTTTGCCTCTGCTACCATGTCAGCCAGCCTCTCGATTAGTGCCTCGTCCTCCACATTTCTTAGGGTGTGGCAGTGTTTATAGGCCTTTGCCTGTGGTAGAGCGTTAGCCAGCGTGTCGAGCAGTGCCTCAACCCCTACATCAGAATAGAATCTTGTCTCTCCACTCTGCAAGCTAGACAGCTAGCGTGTTTACTGGTTCCTCGGTGTCCACATCGCCCAATGTGTTGCAGTGTGTCTTGGCTTCTATTTCTAGCATGACGGCCTTTAGAAGAACCACAGTAATGCCTTATGTCATAGTCACGGCCTCTTGTGGGATGTCAGTCGGCGCGTCGATTAGTGCCTCGGCTTACACATGGCACAGTGAATGGCTCAATGTGCTGGTCTCTGCCTTAGCTAGTGTGTCAGCCCAAGTGTTTACTAGTTTCCTTGCCTTCTTACATTCTGTCTATTAGTGCCTCCATCTTTGCACTGTAAAATCAATCACAATGTGTCTCGGTCTTCGCCTCTTCGAGAGTCTCACCTTTTTTGTCGATTACTACTTCAGCCTCCATATCGCCTAGTCTGGGGCTAAGTATCTTGCCCTTCGCCTATGTTAGCGAGTCAACCAGTCAGCGTGTAGATTAGTGCTTCGACCTTTACATTGCCCACTGTTTCGCCAAGCGTCTAAACCTTTGCCTTTTCTAGAGTGTCGCTCATCGTCAAAATGAGTGCCTCGGCCTGGACGTCGACTAGTGATTTGCAACGTTAAGTCCCGGCTTCCTTCTCTGCTACCGTGAAAGCGAGCGTGTCGACCAGTGCTTTCACATCCACATCCCTAGGTGAGTACCTGAGTGTCCTTTCCTCTGTCACTACTACTATGTCAGCCAGTGTGTCCACCAGTGCGTCTGCCAGTGTTTTCCAGTGTATTGCTATATGCATCGCCTTCCGCAATTTTTTATACTGTCAGGAGAAGTGTAGATCAGGGCCTCGGCCCTCACATAGACCAGTTTGTCGCAAAGTGTCTTGGCCTCCGACTTTGTTACAGTGTCAGCAATCGTGTCAATCATTGTCTCGGCGTCCACATTCCCAATGTGTCGCCTAGTGTCTCAGCCTCTGCTGCTTCAAGCGAGTAAGTCACTGTGTCGACAAGTAGTTCGGCCTCCACATCGCCTGGTTTATCGCCTAGACTCTCGGCCGTCGGGTATGCGAGCGTGTTACACAGAGTTTCGATTAGTGCCTCGGCCTCTTCATGGCACAGTGCGTCGCCTAGTGTTCTGGGCTCCGCCTTGGCTACTGTTTCAGCTGACGCAATTAATTTCCCCTCCACCACACAGTCCAGTTTACATCGCCGAATGCATAGAAGTTTGTTTCGGCCTTCGCCTGTCCTGCAGTGTGGGGATGCGTGTCGATAACAGTTTTATAATTTACATAGCCTAGTGTAAATGAAAGTGTCTTGTCCGCACCTCTGCTAGCGTGTCAGGCAGCTTGTCGACGTGTTCTTCCGGCCATTAAAAGGTTTAGTGTGTAGCCATGTGTATTCGCCTTTGTCTCTTATAGCTTCTCAGCTATTCTTTAGATCAGTGCCTTGGCCTACACGTAAACCAGATTTTCGCCAAGTGTTTGGCGTCCGCATTTACTATCGTGCCAGACATCTTTTGCATCAGTTTCTCGACCTCCTCATCGCGTAATCTGTGACCAAATGTCTTCGCTTTCGCCTCTTTTAACCTGCCAACGAAAGTGTGGAGCGGCGCCTTGGTCTTCACATTGCTTATTTCTTTGCCAAGTTCCTCGGTTTCCTCCACTACTAGCGTCGGCGTTTATATCGCCCCGTTTTTCGAATTGTATGTTGGCCTTCGCTCCTGGTAAAGTTTCAGCCCGCGTGTCGACTGTGCCTCAGTCTCCATATCGCATGGTGTCCTTACAATTGTGTGGGTCTCCGCTTATTTTAGAGCTTTACATTGGCTGTCGACTAGTGCTTTGGCCTCCACATCACCTAGTGTGTCGCCACGTGTGTCAGCCTCCTCCTTGGATATACAGTCGACTCCCGATAACTCGAATCTTCAAGGGAAATCAAAAAAAGTTCGAAATAGCAGGAACTCGAGGAAAATAGCCAAAAATAAGGAAAAGACAGTTTTCATTTTCATCACATTTTATTGTAGAAATGGCAAGCAAAAATTAAAAAATTCTTCTAGTTTATAAATCAGAACGTAACGTAAAAAAACATAGCCTAAATAGAGCATGCGTTTTACTGTTTTGAGAAGAAAAGCTGCTTCACGTTAGCATGTAACAATCAAAATCAGCCTCCATTAGTAAACTATAGTCCTACAACACGTTAATAGGATATCCAAAATTCAATGTTTCAGACGCCAGTAGACTACTCTTTTCCCGACTTTCTAAGGGCTCAAAACATGGTTCAAGTTATCGAGAGTAAAATAACTACAAAGTCACCTGAGGGAAAACGAAAATTGGTTTGAGATAGCGCGAGGTTCGAGTTAGCGAGGGTTTGAGTTACCGGGAGTCGACTGTATTGTCAGTCTGTCTTGATTTCCACCACTGCTAGCAATCAGCCAGCCTGTCGACTAATGCGTTGGCCTCCACATCGCGTATATGTATCGCTAAGTGTCCTTACCTCCCCCTCTGCTACTATAGCAGCTAATGTCTAGACAACTGTATCGGTGTCCGCCTCCTTTTAAGTGTGAACCACCGTCTAAATCAGTGCCTCGTTCTCCATATCAACCAGTGTGTCGCCATGTGTTTTGGCGACTACCCCCACTAGAGTGTCAGCCAGCGTGTACATCAGTGGCTCGGGCAACAAATTGACCAGTGTGTGTCTTGGCCACTGGCTCTCCTAACGTGTCAGTCAGCGTATCGACAAGGGCTTCGGTCGTCCACATCGCCCCGTGTGTAGCTAAGTGTCTCGGCCTTCGACTTTGTTAGCGTGTCAGCCAGCGTGTCGACCACTGCCTCGGCCTTCACATGGCCCATGTATTGCCTAGTGTCTTAGCTTGCGCTTCTGCTTGCGTGTAAGTCACCGTGCGGAACAGTACCTTGGCCTCCACATCGCACACTTTGTCGCCAAGTGCCTTGGCCTATGCCTATGGGAGAGTGTCAGGCACCGTGTCAATTAGTGCCTACGCCTACACGTTCAACGCCATTTGTATCGCCGTCCTTTTCTCTTAGAGGGTCAGCCAGCGTGCAGAAGAGTGCTTCGGCCTCCACATCGCTTACTGAGTAGCCAAGTGTCTCAGCCTCCAAATCAGCTATTGTGTCAGCCAAAGTGACGTGTTGACTTGTAAGTCGCCCTCTACTACGCTTATTTTGAAGCCAATTGTGTAGACCTCCGCCTCTGCTACCTTGTTAGCAGCCATGTCGACCATTGCCTCGGCCCTCACATTGCCCATGTGTCGCGTAATCTCTCGGCCTGTCTTTTTTGGTTGCGGGAAAGTCACCCAGTGGATCAGTGCCTCGGTCTTCACAGCGCACAGTTTAACGCTAAGTGTCTCGGCCTCCACCTCTACTTGAGTGTCAAGCAGCCTGTCGATAAGTGCGTTGGCCCACACATCGCTTACTTTTGACGCAAAGTGTCTTAACTTCCGTCTCCGATAGAGTGTCAGCTAACAGCTCGGTTAGTTCTTTGGCCTCCACAATAGCAACAGTGTGGCCTAGTGTCTCGGCTTCTTGCTGTTACCTTTCTGCCAGAGTGGCAACCCGTGCGTAGACCCTCACTTCAACCCGTCTTTCACTAAAGGACTCTCCCTCCGCCTGTGAAATTGTGTCAACCACAGCATGCACCAGTGCCGTGGCCTCCACATCAATCACAATGTCGCCAAGTGTCTTCAGCTTCCCCCTCTGCTGCCGTGTCAGCCAGCGTGTGGACCAGCGCCTCGGCCGTGACATCGACCAGTATGTGATTAACTTTCTTGAATTCTGCAGGTTATTGTGAGAGTGGTCTCCAGAGCCCCCAAATAAACCTGCTTTTTCCTCATAAGATAGCAATATAGCTTAAAATTGTAAAATGTTTAATACCGAATACCTGAAATTACCTTGAAAAAGAATTCTATATACCAAGAAAGAATGAGCTTGTATATACCTAAAAAAGGTATTTCGGTACTGAGACAGACCGTCCAACAACCTCGTGTCCAGGGCGCTTTTCCCTGGCTTTAAAAAACACCCTGGGGACGAGGTTGACCGTCCAACCATCTTTATCTGTCCAAAAACTAGTATTAGCGTCCAAGGACAAGGAGCGAGCCGCTAGGGGTGGCGTAAGGCGGCATACTCCCCCAGAAACTCCATTTTTAGTGTTCTGAGACAACAATTTAAGTAAAAATGTTTGGTCAATCGATAGCTATTTTTTATGCGTTTTCAAACACTGAAGAATACTGTAAATATTATAAATAAATGTAAAATAGATAGATAAATGATGTTTTGACACAGGTTGACAAGGGCCCGCCTTTAGTAAATATCTCCATAGTGCTCTTTCAGAGCTCACTGCGCCTGTCCTCAAGCCTAGTGACGTTAGCGAATTGTAAAGCTTCCAAAGGTATATTATCCTTAAAGCTCGCATTTGGACCCGCTCTGTTTACTAGGCAGATGGACAGGAAGGGCGTTATATCAAGCCCCCCCCGGAGAGGGGTACTTTAGGAATTTCTGGGTGGGGATATGCCACTGGGACCCTGGAACCCTTAACCTATACCAGAGCTAGTTCAGCTGAATTTTGCTACCCTATACTAGAGCAAACGCCTCAAATCCACCGTATCCCAGAGTAGCTGTTTTCCAGAAACTACTGAGGTCACTAGCACAATAGTCTAGCCAAGACAAAACCTTATACCACAATCCCTAGTCGAGATAAAATCTTCAACCAATTGATCAATTTCCTGAGAAATGATACCCTATTCTAGACCCAAATACTCTGATTTATATGTCCTATCCTAGAGTAAGCTGCTTGAAAACCATACCCTTCACAGCGGCACCTACCTATATAGCCCATATATGGCAGTACCCCCCCCCCGATCAAGCCACGCAACAGTGTACTCTAGGACGGAACGTAACTACTTTGGCTTCTTATGTGGAACTTTCTAAGTTGACAGCATAAGGGATTAGAGACCAGGCATCACAGGCCACCACGCAAGGTTCCTAATCTTAATTGTTACACATGCCATTTCACTTCTTTAAGCAACAAACTTGAAAAAAAAAAGATATCGAATTTTGCTCTAAACATTATGTTTGCCAAACCCGAGAAAAGGACTCTGATGTGCAACAATTTACAATTAGGGACCTGGCGGGTTGGGGCAAAAGGGTTGGTAGGTCGCCTCTCTAATCCTTTAAACTTTACGTGAACTTAACTTTAAAAAATGCACCATATTTAGGGCTTTCAACAAGTTGCTCGAGATTTCTAAAAAGTTTCCCGTAATCTCTCAAAAATTTGCTCAAAAGTTGCTAAAAAAAAAAAACAACCAAAAGGGCTTTTTGTAACGAACGTTGCTCATAAGGTGCTCGAAAAAACAAAAACTTTCTTGGTCTGGTGCCAAAATATGCAAATTGTACAACAAAAGTATAGTAAGATTTCAAAGCATGTTTGTGCAATTTTGCGGCGTAACCAGTGTTGCTAAATAACTTTGTCCTCAATTATAACCTAAAAAGGAATGAGCCAATAATGTTATTGAATGACCTTCTTCACCCGAGACACTGAAGTCAGTCGAGTGTGAAACTTCGTCCACCATTTTGAATTCTCTCTAAAAACCGCTGACTGGCAGCACGGCTACTGTTATCTTGCGCCCATGATCTGCTCCAGGGGGGAGGATTTGGCTCCCTTTTTTACAGTAAATTCATAAATTGGCTACTAAAACATCGTAAAATATGGAAGAAAGACCCATTTAAGCACTAAAAGCTGCTCCCATATCTCAGAATTAGAACATAACTAGAGAAATTGCTCAGAATGCAAACATATGCTCGAAATGAAAAAAATTGCTCGAAATGAAAAAAATTGCTCGAAATACGAGAGTATGCCAAAAAGTTGCCGTGCAACTTGTGGAAGGCCCTAACCATATAAGAGGCCAAAATGATAATTACAAGAAACTAGTTTGAAATGAACGGATAAAAGAGGGTTCAAAAAATGTGTTAGACCTCATTGGCCTGCTGCTTACGTGATTTTTGAAAACGATTTAATGGAAGGGATTAATAGAGCCTGCAAAGCAGGGGTATTATGCTGTGCGATCGATTTGCACTTTCGACTGACCGAGAGTTGGGACGAGTCAAAAAATGATTCCTAGGGACGTCGCCTGCCCCACCTCACCGGGTCGCGCGTTAAAAAAACGCCTTCTCTGTAGTCTAGGATTTATAAAACAAGTAGTACCATGCCGTGAAAAATGACTGATGAACAATACAAATTCCTTGGTGTGGTACAAATTTTTGGGCAATTTAACGCCGGAAGAAAAACGCATGCAATTAGCTAGAGTATTTTTTTTCTGGAAAGAAACAGAATTTCGTTTATCGCAAAGAGTTTGGCCGCCGGCTAGTTAAGTAGCCACGTGACCATAATATTACCTGACAAATCACGCTATGATTTGATGGTGCAAATTAACAAAAAGGCATAAATTCAGCTGGCTGGATAGACTTCTTCTATCAAGAATCTAAAGTAAAGGTAAGCTTCTTATTTACCCAGAACAGATAAATCGGAAAATGACTTGTTTTTGTTGTGCGTCAAACATCTTTTAGTATGCATTGATGTTAAGTGAACATTTCACCAGAAGAGCTATCAAATATCACTCCGATGATAAGCACAGTAAGACTTGCTGAAAACGCTGATTTGGAGGCGTCAAAGCAAGACTAGCTAAAAATGAGGACTTGAAAGCACCAAACAGCGCTTTCGAAATTGGCCATCTTTTGGGTCGTAATGGAGTGAGAATTTTACCGTAAAAGCTACAAAATATCGCTTAGATGATAAGCACCATAAGACTAACTGGAAACGATGATTCAGAGGCGTGTGCCAGTATTTTGACAAGTGACGTCTTTTGGGTCGTAATAGGATCAAGTTAAAATTTCACCGTAACGGCTCCAAAGCGTCGCTTTGACAGTACGACTAGCTGAAAGCGATGATTTTAAGACGGCTGACAGCATTTTTTAAATTAGCCATCTCTTGTGTCGTGATAGGGTTAAGTGAGCGTTTCACCGTAAAAGCTTTAAAATGTCGTTCTGATGATAAGCACGATCAGACTAGCTGAAGGCGATAATATTAAGGCGTCTGACAGTATCTTGCAGAGACGCTATCTTTTGCGTCGTAAAAGCGTTATGCGGCTTTTTTTATAGACGTCTGAGAGCATTTTGCAAATTCGTCATGTTTTGAGTCGTAATGAGGTTAAGTGAGAATATCACCGTAAGAGCTCCAAAATGTCGCTCTGATAATAAGCACCATTGCAGGCGTCTGATAGCATTTTCCCAATTGGCCATCTTTTTGGTTGAAATAAGGTTTAGTGAGAATTTGACAGTAAGAGCTCCAAAATGTCGCTCTGATGATCAGTACCATACGACTAGCTGAAACCGATGACCTCGCGGAGCATGACAGTATTTGGCCATCTTTTGGATCGTAATTGGGTCAAGTAAAGATTTAACCCTAAGAGCTCCAAGGTGTCGCTTTGATGGTAAGCACCATAAGACTATGTAAAAACGATGATTTATAGGCGTCTGCCGGTATCTTGCAAAGTGGCCATCTTTTGAGTCATAATAAAGTTAAGTAACGCTTTTACCGTAAGAGCTTCATAATGTAGCTGTGATGATAAGCACTTTAAGACCAGCAGAAGACGATGATTTTAGAGGCGTGTGACAGTATTATGCGTTTTGGGTTCAAAATAGGATTAAGTAAAAGTTTTACCGTAACAGATCCAATTTGTCGCTGTCATAATAAGTACAATAAGACTAGCTAAAAGCAATGATTTGAAGGCATCTGACAGCATTTTTTAAATTGGCCATCTTTTGTGTCGTAATGGGGTTAAATGGGGATTCCACCGTAAAAGCTCTAAAATGTCGCTCTAATGATAAGCACTGTCAATCTAGAGCAAAGCAAATATTGGGAAACGTTTGACAGCATGTTTCAAATTGGATTTCATTTGAGCCGTAATGAGGTTAAATGAAGATTTTACCGTAAGAGCTCCATAGTGTAGCCCTGATGATAAGTACAATAAGTCTAGCCGAAAACAATGATTCAGAGGCGTGTCACGGTAGTTTGCAACTTGGCCATTTTTTGAATGGGAATGGGATTAAGTGAGAATTTCAATGTAAGAGCTCCAAAATTTTGCACGGTAAGATTAATTAACTAGAAACGATGATTCAGAGGCGTGTGACAGTATTTTGCAAACTGGCCATCTTTTGGGTCGTAATAGGTTTCGGTCAGCCTCGTACTCAGACAAGCTCGCGCCATCCGAGTTACCAGAGGAAGCTTGGAACCGAGCGCAATAGCGTGAAGCCTGGCAAAAATGGCAGAAAGGTCCCAGATCAGCGAAAAGTGTTCTAGATAATTTCTCGACGATCAAGGGAATATTTCGGACGTATGAGATTAATACATGTCGTCCTATTATCTGTTGACCATTTTATCTCATAGCAACGAAGTGTGGTGGCCGTTTTTTTCCCATAAGCACTGGCAAAAACTTATTTACAGTCTGGATCTATTTCGCTACACGAACTTAAAAAAAAGTTTCTTTTGAGCTTTGCAAGGGACGAATTTATTATTACTATTCACTGTGTGTAGACTAGTTTTAAAGATATTCAAAATTTTCTGTTGCTCATTGCTTATTAATTAAATTTATATACAATAAATTTCTTTTCAAAAAATTTAACATTCTTACCTTTCTTATCGTCAGTGGATAGTTCGTTCCAATTTAAAATCCTCCTCACGCAAAAAGCCCGACCTCTACTGCATTCCTTTAAAAAACGAATGGATACGTTATAGACCTCAGAATTTGTCTTTAATATAAAATTAATGTAATCTGGAGTTGTACCTTTAATCTCTTATAGTCTATAGAACATCTGCTTATATGCCGCTTAATAATTGGAATCAAGTTAAGTTCGTGAAACATAAATATTCGTGTTGTTCTTTCGGTGTCCAATATAATGTGTGCAGGTCTCTTCCTAGCGATAGATTACTGCTACATGATCAGATTGGACTGAGGCACAACATGACTAGCTTTATAACAGAGAGATAGAAAATTAATTTCATTTTACCACTTTACTTGAGTTGAGAAGCACTTTGAGAAAGGCAGCATTCTCATTCCTTAACCTCCTCTCCTATGTTACTTTATCCATATTAACCTCACATCTGTGGGTTCTACTGTAATGGCTACGAAGCAATTTATTATTTTTTTTTTATTTCGGAGACAAACAATTACAATACTTTACATTTACAATTCATTACAATAAATTCTATTCACTGGTTCCTAAGTTTTACCTTACATTGAAAACAGGTAACTGTTATCGTTTGCAGAAACGAAAAGTGTGAAACAAAAATAAAAAGAAAGACAAAATCCACAAAAAAGTATAGTTGATATATTAACAATTAAGACAAGGCTGCCTGCCTTAGTGTCCTCCATCCCCCATCTGCCCTTTTGTCACTTGCGCTTTAATTTATTTTAACTGCTATAAAGTCAAAAAAAGATCATGCTTATAAAATCGCTTATTTGAAATGTACCATTAACTTGAACTCAAATTCCAAAAATGAAGCATTTTCGTTAAATATAAGCCGAGAAAAGGAAGGCCAAAGCTGGTATCTAAGAGCGCCTTTTTGGAAATATTTATAATCACAGGGCTGAAATCCAACGCAATACCTTCTGTTGTTGACAGAAATGTTGCAATTTTCACAACCCGACAGGCGATAACGCGTTATAAGTTTCAAGTAACCCAGGGCAAATTATAGCAAAATTCTCTTACAATTAAGTACGATATTTGATATTTCTAAATCATTTCTGTGGCTGTAAAAAGCCTTCTAGAGGCACATCAGATATATAATCCCTGTTAGGTCGATGACAGATAAGGCCCCCGTTTAATGATCTATAATGCAAATTAGCACGTTGCCAAGGCTAAAACATTGTTTACGACGCCATATTGAGAGCAAATCAAGCAACGAGTTCAAACGACGATTTTCGAATTTTTTCGCCGCTTTCCGTGCTACAATCGGGTCAGTGTCACAACAAACATTAAGAACAGCGGTTTATTCGTAAGAATTCAAGATGGTGACGAAGAAAACAGCGCAGCGCGACGAAAATTAAGGGTGAATTAAGGGCAATTTTGCTGCTGTGTTGGACCGCAGTGAAAACAAATTGATGTAAAAAGATGAGGATTTATAATACCAAGCTGAAACTTGCCAGGTTTATTCACGTAATGTAAAGGAAAAATGTATTGAATTCCCACTGTAATTTTTATTTTTCAAAATTCTTAATTATTTGAGAAATAAATTTTTCAAATGGAAGGGTTTATAGTAGATATAATATCTTAATTAACTGTAAAGGTTATTTTCTGACGGGCATTGTTTGAAAGTAGCCCATTTCTTCCTAAAGGAGGCTAAGTTATTATTATTATAGGCAATCTGTTTCTCAATCTCCATAAAGCGTATGAGTAACTGAGTGTACACTTGTCGCGGAGCTCGAAGCGCGCGTGTGGGCGGAGCCCCATTGCTAAGTAAATCTACCCATCCCAGAAAATTTGGTAATCACGTGACCGTACACCGACCGCCCGTCCGTCCGCACCACAGGAAAACCAATGTTTACTCTCACACTTTTAGCTAGTTTGGGAGCCCAATAGAAAAATAATTGCACAGGCTGCGCATCAATGTTGTGATCAATTGACAGCTATCAAAACAGGGCATCCGCTGACCAGTATCTCCTGACCGTACTGCTGGCTCAAGTGTCGACCCATCGAGGTCGAGTATTTTTTAAAGTTATCCGCTGACAAATTACCAGTTTCAAATGATCGCAGGCTCAAGTTTATTTTTTCCAAGGATTCATATCAAATATCTTGTGTTTATGTCACTATGGCCCCGCACTATTAGGATTTTGATTTCAAACTGACCTCGGAAGCGAAAATTTATCCAGTTTTTTTAAAAGTACGGGCGGGGAAGACCTTATCTTACCATGGTCACGCGTTGGTGACGATCTACGTCCAATTTTTATACTCTGATTGGTCAAAATTTGACAGGTGAGTTGATGCGGAAAAATTATGCAGCATCTTGAAAGTAGTTTACTTTGACAGCTGAAGCTGACAGAGTTTTGTGTCAGCTTGTGATGTTTTTAACTGTCTTTTTCCTCTGGATGTACAAAATGAAATACAGCTGCTATCAAGAGTCTTCTGTTATTCATGGCTTGGTTTGTTTACTGGGTTTTGGTTGAGAAATGCGTCGCTTGTCAAAATTCGGTAATTCGATTTCGGATGGCATCGTTTTCGTTTTTCACCTTGCTTAATGCGTAAGAGGGTTTAAAAGTCTCAAGCAACTGTGGCCTCCCTTGAGAGCTTTCAGGGACTGAATCTCGAATGGTAAGCCCAAGTAATTTTTGTATATTATGTTTGTATTTCATGAAGTCTTACACAGTTCACGCTGACAGTTTATGCGGTAAGTTTATGCACGTTTGTGGGATTTGAGTCAATGATCAGACCTAGTATCAGGTTTGAAATAAGCTTACAGAACTTTAAAAAGCCTTCAGATATATTTGCTCACCACAAATAGAAAGAAAACGTTCCGAAGAATATTTAGTTATAAATTTGGCTGTAGAAAGAAAACTGTGAGCGATTTTCTTGCTTCGAGGAGTTCACCTTCGAAAACAGTAAACACTGTGTCATTACAAGGTTTTTTTTTGCATATAGTAATTTTAGGAATGTTAGGTAAATTGCTCATAAAGCCTGTGGAATAGTCATTTCAAATTAAGTAAACATTGCGCGACACGCCACTTCTCTAGTTACTTGTACAAAACGAAGCAAAATGTAGATGCTACAATTTTTTCCCATTTATTGATGCCCAACCACTTCTTCAATACATAAAGAGAGGAGTTAAAACAGAGCAATCGAAAACACTTACATAACCACACTTGAACAAGGACCTAAACATCTCACAGATTTCTTGGGCCATTTCCCAGTTTACTGGGTTTTTACAATGAAGGGCAATCTCTTTTCGTTCATGGCGAGGATACCGACGGCTTTTACCATGTTTTACTTGGCCGCCAGTATATACCCAGATTGTACCTATGGACAAGGCAAACCACCAACTTTTCTACTTCCTCATGCGAAAGATTAGACTTTCCCGCCCTTGCCAAAATTATGTCACGTCGTACATGAAAGGTTGCAGCTTCTCAGGTGAGGGTGTTAAATGGTTTTTTACTTCGCCATCGCAGTTATTGCATGTAAAAAAACGTCTTTACCTCGCGATGAACCACAAGTAACATTTGCTGTCCCAACAAAGGAACACTTTGCAGGTGAACATGCCATTTTGGTTGTTTGCCAGTAGCGTAGATGCGATTCAGGTCGTCAGTGGGATGCAAATATCTATAGACTGCTTTGAAGGTTTACTGGAAGTTCCTAGCTGAGAACGGTTTAATTTTCTATTGATAATTTTAAAGAGAAAGAGGAGAAATCTCTGAAATGTACACCGCATCGTTACTTTTCACATTTCTTGTTCTGTAAGGTGCGATTTATGTTTAATTGTGAAATTGTGCAGGAGTCACCGCCAGTTCTTAATTAAAGTATCTGAAAAGAATTTTACAAGCAAAGTACAACGTCACCATGTACAAAGCTTAAAAAAGACATAAAATCTGGTACCCAGCCGCTAAGAAAGCCGAGAAGTTAGTAAATTACCTTCTTTACTAGCGATAAATACTTTTTTCTCGTGACGTCGTATGATTTCAGAACTTAGACCAATTACATTTTGGAGACAGTGTCTTGATTCAATGTTGCATGTCACCATGCGTACACTAAACAGTAGCACATAAAATCTTTCGGAACAATATCTCCGCAAAGCAACGCGTACAGCTAATGAAAAACTGTGGCTAGACCCGTTTTAGCAAGTTCCTTTAGTTAATCTCCACACACCCACGCGAAATACGTTACTAAATACACAACCACACGACCACATACCTAACAACAGCATGCGGAAATCACACAAGCACATACTTTCGAGGCGCTGATAATACTATCAACAACCAAGCGTAATCTTCTGCCTTTTAACACCAGCGAAATATTATCGAATAACTCCTAAAAACTCAGCTTATTGGCAGATAGACACCTGTGAACTTTTCTCTTACACTTGTCTTATTCAGGTTCCCGGATGTACAACCACACGGTCAGCAGACCACAATGGGGTCAAAGTTTACCAGCAGTGTTGCTCTCGTCTAATTCTTTTGACTCCCAAAAGCCTGTTCCCGAGGCCAAAGACTTAGCAGTCACCTAAGAAAAGCGAACAATACCGTATCTTTCTGTCTAAGGTCGGATCAGGGTGATTGATCAATTTAACCAAATGAAACGAGAATACAATACGATATTGGATGATGCAGACTCTGTGAATTAATCGTAATAACTTTGTCCCATTTCAGAGCTTTACATCATGCTCTCCGGGAAACGTTTCTCAAGGTAACCAATAACGACATGTTAACTGTCAAACTTCTGTGGAAATTCTGTCTGCAGCCACTTCTACACAAATCCCTAACCACAAAACCCCACAAAACGAAAGAAAAAAAACATTATCGAACAACTTAGTAAAGAAGCTATTAGACAGGGGTAGTTAAGAGAATTTACAAAATGGTCGCAGACCCGGTTTTTATAACTCTAGGTAGATATAGAAGGTGTAACATCAGCGGGAGCAAGGGCGCAGCGGCAGGTGTTAAAGAGGGCAACAACAACAGCCAACCATTTTATTTTGCCAACTAAAAACATTAATAAGAACAGCATAAATTAAAATAGATCAGGGAAAAAACTACTCAGATTAGCAAAAAGAACTAAACGACCCAAAAGATGCCCAATTTGGAAAACGCTGTCAGACGCCTTCAAATTTTTGTTTTCAGGTAGTCTTACGGTGTTTATCCTAAGAGCGATACCTTGGATCTCTTACTGTGAAATTCTCACTTAACCTCATTACGACTCAAATCATGACCAATTTGAAAAATGCCATCAGACTTCTCAAAATCACTGCTTAACCCTAATACGACCCAAAAGATGGCCACTCTGCAAGATATTGTCAGACGCCTTTGATTCATCGTTTTCAGCTAGTCTTATGTTGCTTTTCATTAGAGCGAGGCTTTAGAGCTCTTACCGTAAAATCTTCACTTAACCCTATTACGATCCAACATATGGCCATATTGCAAAAGACTGTCACACTCCCCTAAATCATCCTTTTCAGCAAGTCGTCTGGTGCATATCATCAGAGCGACAACGTAGAGCTCTTACGGTGAAATTGTCTCTTAACTTAAGGTGGCCAAATTGCAAAGTACTGTAGAAGGCCTCTAATTCATCGTTTTCAGCGAGTCTTATGGTGCTTTCATTAGAGCCACACTATGAAGCTCTAATGGTGAAATGTTAACTTAACCTCATTAGGACTTCAAAGATGTCCAATTTGCAAAATGCTGTCAGACACCTCAAAATCATTGCTTTGCGCTAATCTCATAGCGCTTATTATTAGAGCGACAGTTTAAAGCTCTTACGGTGAAATGCTCACTTAATCCCCTTACGACTTAAAAGATGGCCAATGTACAAAATACTGTCACACGCCTTTAAATAACTGTTTTTCAGCTGGTCTTATGGTGCATATCATCAGAGCGACATTTTAAAGCTGTTACGGTGAAATTGTCCCTTTACCTTATTACGAACCAAATGATGGCCAATTTGCAAAATACTGGCACAGGCCTCTGATTCATCGTTTTTCAGCTAGTATTATTATTGCTTTCATCAGAGCCACACTATGAAGCTCTTACGGTGAAATCTTCACTTAACCTCATTGCGACCCAAAAGATGGTTAATTTGGAAAATACTGTCAGACACCTTCAAAAAAACGGTTTCACCTAATCCTTCTGTGCTTATCATCAGAGCGACACTTGGCATTACGACCCCAAAAAAGGCTAATTTGGAAGCTTCTGTTCGACGCCAAATTATCGCTCTTCGCTAGTCTTACATTGCCTATTAGTAGAGCAACATTTTGGCGCTTTTTCAGTAAAATTCTTACCCCCATTACGACTCAAAAATAACCAATTTGCAAAATACTGTCACACGCCCATGAATCCTTCTACTAGTATTATGGTGCTTTTAACTAGAGCGACATTTCGGAGCTATTAGGGAGTGATGCTTACGACTCAAAACATGACCAATTTGCAAAATGCTGTCAGTATCTTCAAAATCACGGCTTAAAGCTATTAGGACCCACAAGATCGCCCCTTTGGCAAGATACTGTGGAAGGCCTCCATCGATCGTTTTCAGCTAGTCTGACTGTGCTTATCATCGGAGCGATATCTACAGCTGTTACGATGGAATGCTCACCTAACCTTTTTATCTGTCAAAAGATGGTCAATAAGCAGTTGCTCACCTAACCCCATTACAACTCAAAACATGACCAATTTGCAAAATGCTGTCAGACGCCTTCAAATCTTTGCTTTTCGCTGGTCTCACATTGCTAATTATTGGAGTGACATTCTGAAGTTCTTACGGTGAAATGCTCACTTAACTCCACTACAAACTAAAGAGATAGCCAATTTTTGTTTCAGGTGGTGTTATGGTGCTAACGATTAGAACGACGTTTTAGAGCTCTTACGGCTAAATCTTCACTTACCCCATTACGATAAAAAGATGGCCATTTTGCAAAATACTGTCAAACGCCAGTGAATCATTGTTTCCAGGTATTCTTATGTCGCTTACCATCGGAGAGAAGTTCACTTGACCTTATTACGACACAAAAGATGGGAAATGTTCAAAATAATGTCACACGCCTTTTAATCATCGTTTCTAGTTAACTCCACTATCGTTATCATCAGAGTGACATTTTGAAGGTCTTACGGTGAAATCCACACTTAACCCCATTGCGACACAAAAGATGGCCAATTTCGACAATCTTGTCCGATGCTTTAAAATTATCGTTTTAACCTAGCCTTACGGTGCTTATCATCAGAGCAACAGTTTGGAGCTCTAACGGTGAAATTCTCACCTAACCTCATTGAAATTCAAAAGATGGCCACACTGCAAGATACCGTCAGATGCCTTTTATTCATCGTTTTCAGCTCTTCTTGTGTTGTTTACCATAAGACCGACGCTTTGGAGCTCTTATGGTGAAATCTTCATTTGACTTTATTATGACCCAAAAGATGGCCATGTTGCAAAATACTGTCACCCTCCCCCAAATTATCGTTTTCAGCAAGTGTTATGGTGCATATCATCAGGGTGAAATTTGAGGGCTCTTATGGTGAAATTGTCCGTTAACCTCATTACGAACGAAAAGATAGCCAACTTGCAAAATACTGTCACACCCCAGAATAGTCTTATGGTAGTAATCATCAGTTCGACATATTGGAGCTCTGACTATAAAATGTTCACTAAACCCTACTACGAGCCAAAAGACGACCAATATTTAAAAAACTGTCATACGCCTTTCAATCATCGTTTAAGGTTAACCCTATTGTTGTTATCATCTAAGCGAACTTACCGGCTCTGAAATCCACACCTAACCCCATTGCGCCGTAAAACATGGCCAGTTTGGACATTGCTGTCCGAGGCTTCAAAATCATCTTTTTTAGCTAGTCTCACTGTGCTTATCATCACAGCAACGTTTTGGAGCTCTAAGGGAGAAATTCCCACTTAACCTCATTACCACTCAATAAATCATTGTTTTCAGCTAGTCTTAGGGTGCTTATCATCAGAGTGACATTTTGAAGCTCTTACCGTGAAAATAGCACTTAAACCGATTGCGACCAAACGATGGACGATTGGTCCATCAGCTTGGGGGGTTGTATGGCTCACTCAAGGGGAACAAACAAAACATGTATGATCTAAATCTTTGAGTAAAAAACATCACAAAAATGCATGGTAGTAAGGATAGAACGGTAGCTTTCACTTTGTAAATCGAATTTTAAATTTGCCACTTAAACCCTTATTTTGGTCGCCATCTTGGATTTATAAACAAACCTTTGATTCCCTCTTAATTTAAACACACGATTTTTTAATAAAGATTTGAACAACTAGGTATCTGAGATATCATTTTAGCAGTGATAAGGTTAGTCACGATATGATGACGTCATGTATGACGTCACAGTGACAGCCATTTAGCTTTTAATATTAGCCTATTCAACTGATATCTCGATCATCTAAATAAGAAAATTGCTATTAACATGAATTAAACATTCCAAGTTCTTTTTTTCACATTACAAACCTGTTTTGTGTTGAAATGGGCAAATTTGCCTTTTTATGAGGAAAAAAGCCAATTTGAAACAAAGTGGTAAGTTTGTTTAACCTTTGGTGACCTCCGGTGAGGAGCGAAAAAACCGCACTTTATTACCAATTCCTCTTCCTTGGGCTGGTTTTCGACTAATTAGCATGGCTAAAAGAATGGCTAAAAATGAATTTTGCATCAAACAAAGGCATATTTTCCGACTAATCGCGTAATTAACCAACTTTTTTGTTTTTCAAGCATGCGCACAAGCCAAAATTTTGACTTTGTTATTTGCGGATCTATTTCGATCTTTCTCTATGTCTTTCTCTTTTTCTTTGCCTTTCTTCTATATTAGCAGTTTTTTTGCCCTCTTTATCGTTTTTTTTTGTATAGAATTGTGGCTTGCCAACTTTTTAGGAAAGGAAACTATTTAATCTTCAAAGAGTGGCAGATAAACCGCCACACTGGCAGTGGATTTTTCCTCAAAATGTTACCTTTTCTGTGAGTGTAACGTTGTTAGGATGAGTCAGAATATCCAAAGTGAGATATCGCTGGAAACGTTTTGTGACGTTGTTGCTTACAAATTCATTAACTTATATAAACTGAAAGCTAAATTGGTCTAGGAAGGAAAACATGCATGATCATACATCGTTCCATATGGAGTGATAACGACCAAAGCAGTCGTCGAAGGTTTAAGGCCGTCGGGATCACAATGCTAGAAACACATGTTTAGAACTATTGTAGCTTCGTTTTCTACGGCAAGTACCTATACCAAGAGGCAATAAGGCACAAATAAGGGCAGATAACAGGGGGGGGGGGGGGGCTGGTAGCTGGACTCAAGGGAAGTCTTGAAAGAGCTGTGTCGCCGAGACCTTCAAATCTGGACACTGTTTAAGATTCTGACATTGATTTCTTTGGTTTTACATGAAGAATCAAATAGTTTTTCAAACTAGCATCACGGAAATAAATACTATGGAAAACATTATTGGTATTGCAAATGTAAACTGCTCATCGCTAGCCAGCACAGTCTTTTTAAGGCTTCCAGCCCAAAAAGACACTGTTCTCGACGCTTTTAAGCGAACTTACTATTAAAATAGAATATTTTACTATTAAAGTAATAAAATGGATAATTAGAATTTTACTACTACAATAGTAAAAGTCTACACTCTGTTTAATACTCAAGACCCTCTGTTCAGCAGCACATACCTGACCTGTATAAGCCAAATAAGGGAGTGCCTTCCCCCCACCTCGAAACCGTGCTCCACTCATGAAACATGATCCCATAACTGACATTATTCTTATAGCACCATTCTTCACTGCTGAAATTCGCGTTTGCAAAATTTAACATAAACATAGATTCACATGTACTGCATTTTCTGCCCTAACATCCAAAGCTGAAGAAAGGTTCATACGCATGAGTTGCAACTACTCTACGCTAACGTGCCAACGAGGGGAGCAGAAGGATGGTTCTTCTTCACATTGAGGCTTAATAATTGTTCTTGTAAGTCGAAAAGATGATTCGCATGGCGGCAGATTCACCAGCTTGACCTTCCAGCCTTAAGCTCGGGATGAATCTCGTAGCGAGTCAGGGTCTCTGATCACCATGTGTATGTGTCTAGTCGCCCGACTGGTCTTCGGTTGTCACAAGGGGAGTCACATGATCCAGTTGCCGAGTCTGCTTCTAGATGCTTCGGTTTTGCCCCGTGGCACAGGGAATTTAACGATTTCAGGTTATTTGTGTTGGCACTTATTAGCTCGTTCCATGACTTCACAGCATGATACATCGCAGAAAATCCCTATATTGTACACTGTCAGCGGTAGACGTTATTCTCAGTCTTTTGTCATTTTTCATTAACACCTCGCGCTACATGTCAACCACCACGTCTATGCACGTGCTGCGCGAAGTTAGTTACTCTAAGCAACCACATGGAACATAGCTCCAGAGGAGATCTACAACTTCTGTACTCTACCGTTTCATCAAAACTGCCGGTTATGTCCTCCGCTTGCCGGAACTGTCCCAGAGGTGCCATCCAAGCACAAGAGGAAGTACTAGATCCTTGTTGCGAACCTTATGTACAGTCTTCACCTTCGTTGGCTTTCTTTACTGGATCAAAGAAAACGTGGGATTGGGTGAGCAACGGCTCATTACAAAGTTATTCGCTGGCTGCTTTCTTTTGCCGTGGAGGGGAGTCAGTCATCACTCACTTCTGTGTAGACGAGCTTAGCGAGTTGCAAATCTCCCTCTTTGGTGAACTTCGGCCATTACATTGATTTTGATGAGACGCGCGGGGAATTCACATTCAGTTGAAACCTCTGAAACTGTTTCCGGTCATGGACGCGTGGCTAGATAAGGTTCTCCACTAAGATATTGTTTTCAATAAGAGACTCTATTCAATACACTTGCAATGTAAAAATATGATTTATTTACTTACTCTTTTCTGAAACAATTTTCTAAACCTTAAATTTTTCCAGTTATTAAACAAATTGCAAACTGCCGGTCTCATTGAGTGACCAATAACGGGTGAAATTGATTCGCATAGAACGTCAGTTAGTTATAATTTGAGCACTAGAATAAAGGGAAGTCATTGCCTTAGTTCACATATGTGTTAAATCTACGCTAAAACAAGATTTGTTTACATTAAAACAATATAAGCAACTTTTCAGCCTTTCCCGAAATTCAAGATGCGGGCCAAAAGGAGATTATGAGGGGCCAACTTAAATTTCGATTTTCAAAGTGAAAGCTACCGTTATATCCTTGCTATCATGCATTTTTGTGACGCTTAATAGCCAACAATTAATGTGACATGTTTCGTCTGTTCCCCTCGAGTGAGCCATAAACCCAAATTTTCGGCTCTCAGCTGATGGACTAAATTGCTTCCAAATCATCGTCTTTAGCTAGTCTTACAGTGTTTATTATCACAGCGACATTTTGAAGCTGTTTTGGTGAACTTCTCAGTTAACCTTCTTACCACCCAAAAGATGGCCAATTTGCAAAATGCTGTCCCACGTCTCTGAATCATTGTTTCTATTTAACCCCTCCGTGCTTATCATAATAGCGACATTTGAAGGTCTTACGGTAAAGTAGTCACGTAGCCCCATTACGACTGAAAGGTGACCAATTTGGAAAATGCTGTCAGACGTCTCAAAATCGTCGCTTACCCCTATAACAACCTAAACGATTGCCCCTTTTTAAGATACTGTCAAACAGCTCTGAATCATCGTTTCTTACTGGGGTATCCTTCAGAGCGACTCTTTAGAGCTCTTACGATGAAGTGCTCACTTAATTTTACTACGACCCAAACGATGGGAAATTTTAAAAATACTCTCAACAGCCCCTGAATTATCGCTTCTAGTTAGTATTGCTGTGCTTATCATTTCGGTGACATTTTTAAGATCTTACTGCAAACTACTAACTAAACGCCATTACGACCCAAAAGATAGCCAACTTGCAAAACAACTGTCACACTCCACTATGTCAACGAAATACGGTAAATGCTCACTTAACCCTATTACGACACAAAAGATGGGCAAATTTCAAAATACTGCTACACGCCTCTAATTTCTACTTAATCTTTCTTTCAGAACGACATTGTTTAGCTCTTACTGTGAAATTTTAGCTTAACTCCATTACAACTTAAGAGATGGCCAATTTAGATAATGTCAAGTGAAAATTAAAGGATACTTCTAGATTATAAATCAGAACGTAACGTAACAAAATATAGCCTAAATAGAGCATGCGTTTTATTGTTTTGAGAAGAAAAGCTGCTTCACGTTAGCCTGTAACAATCAAAATCAGCCTCCGTTAGTAAACTATACTCCTACAACACGTTAATAGGAAATCCAAAATTCAATGTTTCGCACGCCAGTAGACGACTTTTCCCCCGACTTTTTAAGGGCTCAAAACATGGTTCGAGTTATCGAAGGTAAAATTAATAGAAAATGACCTGAGGGAAAACGAGAATTGGTTCGAGTTAGCGGGAGTTCGAAGTTACCGAGGGTAAAATAACGGAAATCCAGGGGAAATCGATTTTGGTTGAGTTAGCGCGAGGTTCGAGTTAGCGAGGGTATATACCAAAAGATGGCCATTTTGCAAAACACTGTCACACGCCTCAGAATCATTGTTTTCAACGAGTCTCATGGCGCTTATCATCAGAGAGACATTTTGGACCTCTCACTCTGAAATCTTTACTTACTCGTATTACGACGCAAAAGAAGGCGATTTTGCAAAATACAATTAAACGTCTCTGAATCATCGTTTTCAGCTGGTCTTATGGTTGTTATGATTAAAACGACCTTTTGGAGTTCTTATCATTCCTGTCAAAAGCTGCTACATCGTACGGTGAGATCCCCACTTAAGCCCATTAAGACCCAAAAGATGGCCAATTTGTAGAATACTCTCCGTTACATCCAAATCATATTTTAAAGTTGTTCTCTATCAAAGCAAGATTTTGGAGCTCTAACAGTGAAATTTCCACTTAACCTCATTACGACTCAAAATACGGCCAATTTACAAAATACCGTCACACGCCTCTGAGTCATTGTTTCCAGCAAGTCTTATAGCGCTTATCATAAGAGCGACAATTTGGAGTTCTTACCGTGACATCTTCACTTACCCTTATGACGACCCAGAAAAGGGGCAGATTTAAAGATACTGTCATATGGTTTTGAATTATCGGTTTTACTTAACTCTACTGTGCTTATCATCATAGCGACCCTGAGAAAGGCTTACGGTGAAATCCTCACTTAACCTTCATTACCACACAAAAGGTGAACAATTGGAACAACACTGTCCGGTGTTTTAAATTATCGCTTTGAGTTAGTTTTACGCTGCTTGTCATCAGCACGACAGTTAATCTCATTTAATAGGGCCCAAGAGATGACCATTTTGCAAAATATAGTCAAACGTCTCTGAATCATCGTTTTCAGCTGGTCTTATGGTGGTGGTGATTAAAGTCACATTTTGGAGCTCTTATATTTCCTATCAAAAGCTTCCACATCATACGGTGAAATCCTCTCAAGCCCATACGACCCAAAATATGGCCAATTTGGAAAATGTTGTCCGATGCTTCCAAATCATCGTAAAAAGCTACAATCGGCGACAAAATGAGTTGAGACGCTTCGCCCAAAACTGGGCTTTTTTTTTTACGTTTTATTAACTTCAAAAGGAGGAAATATAGCTTTCCTCCCCCATCCCCTCCGTGCAATGTTGTGCCCTTGTTCTAGCTACCTGTAGAAAACAACAAACACCCCAACTTTGAATGGGGGGGACAGGGGAGGGGTGCGGATTCCTTTGTTCTCCGAAATTACCCTATCTAAGTACAATGTCTAAACAATTTTGTCGCCGATTGTCTGAATCTCAAAAGTGGTCGTACGTCCTTTAGAAAGGTAATTTAATTCATTTCTTTATGCTGGGATGTAAGACCCCTGGTGGCTTTTTATTAGGGAACTTAAGATGGAGACGTTTTCGGGGCGACGGCGACCGGACTGGCAGGGAAAGCCTGGAACTAAGGCAGCCGTCGCTCCCCGTCAAAAATAGAACATTAAGATCGCAGTGAACTCAGAAGGACGGCGCCTTTAATTAGAAGAATACCGAAGAGGAAAATATGGCTTCACATAAAGAATTAAGAGAATAAATATTTGCTATGCAGACAACAAGTATCGGATGAAGAGTTTCTCGTTTTGTCGGAAAATTATGAGTCCAAAAATCCCGATTTTCCTCGGGACAGTTACGATCCGTTCACGCTAAAAAAACGTGCGGGATGCAGCTGAGTTCAAGGCAGAATTTCGTGTTGAAAAAACTAATCTCCACAGGCTTGCCGAAGCCTTGCAAATTACAGGAACATTAAAATGCTACCAAGGAACCGTATTCTTAGTTTGGTATTGAAATAATTCCCGGGAAATACTTGCATGCAACAACAACAACAACGGCAACAACTTTATTTCAGTATTCCCACGCCGAGTTAGTACATGGTATTACCTACTATTCTATATAATTTTCAATGCGTTTCATTTATACGATATTCTAACGAAAAGAGCGAACTAAAAACACACAATTGAAATATCGGAGTTCATATTTTTTGTCTGGATACTTTTGTTTGGCTCGTGGGAAAATTTTGTCCCATATCAAGCTCACTTACGGTTGGCTGTTTGCCAAGTTGGATCTTGACCCTGTGACATGAAAACATAGAAACATTCAAAGATGTAAGTTTAGATAACAGAGCTAGGAAATCGAGCTTGAAATGTGCCTCAAAGAAAACAAGGACAATTTAAGAACGACAATCTGCAAAATGTTGGTTGCTAAACGCAACAAACCTGATTGAAATGAAAGTTAAATACTCACGTTTTCGCCACAACGCCAAACAGACCAGTTTCACGTCGCCGACGGGACCACGACGGTAAGGTGGTGAGCACGAGCATGCGCAATATCCAACAAATGATGATGTCACGTCCGGTTGAAGTTGCCGTCGCCCCGAAAACGTCTCTATCTTAAGTTCCCTATTTGTTGTGTTCGACTTCATTATACCTATTTTAGAACAATTAGAATAAGGCGATTTCGTTATTTTCAGTGCGTGACATTTCGTGTCACGCTTAACCGTGCCTTGACATCATGCAATGTGTCGCGTCGCTCACCATTTCTTATTCTCTCCTTTATGGAAATGCATCGAAACAAAGAACAAAGTGAAAAGGATAGGAAACTTAATAAATTTCTAGGCATTAAAGTAGTTATAATGGCTAAAATTGCTCTTTAGGAGGAATTTCAACGAGTAACCACGAGTAACCACGATGAGTATAAAAGAAAAATAATTTAATTATCTTTTAAGAACAAAGTTGGTTACTCGTGGTTACTCGTGGCCAGTCCCCTCCTGACCTGATAGTTTCTACTGTAAAGTACATTCTTCAAAGACCCTTATGGGTATATGGGCAACGAATCTGCTACACAGATTTAGCGATGCTATGCAGCTTTGCTGTGCGTTAGAAGTTGGAACATTTTTCCTGAAAATTCTCCTGCGCATAGCAATCATGGCTATTTTATCGTCCATCCCACCCTTATCGAATAGCCAAACTTTGAATAAACATTTCGAACTTACTAGGGATATATTCAGATACAATATATTACCTGCCATTGATTCCTACCGATCACACTTAGTTACCAGAGGAAAATCAATCATTCGGTACGTGGGTATGCTGCGTAATTACTTGAAAACTCTACCGAGTACAAAGATTGTCAAGACTAATTTTCCCTCGAAAAACACAGGTAAGGGATCATATGGGTATCTTATCTATCTTCTGAAAAACGACCCGGTGTTTATAGTAATCTCAACTAGTTACCGTCTCCTAACCAGTGCTAATAAGACAACAGCGCGTAGATTTCGATTCAGACAATCGGCGACAAAATGAGTTGAGACGCTTCGCCCAAAACTGGGCTTTTTTACGTTTTATTAACTCCAAAAGGAGGAAATATAGCTTTCCTCCCCCATCCCCTCCGTGCAATGTTGTGCCCTTGTTATAGCTACCTGTAGAAAACAACAAACACCCCAACTTTGAATGGGGGGGACAGGGGAGGGGTGAGGATTCTTTTGTTCTCCGAAATTACCCTATTTAAGTACAATGTCTCAACAATTTTGTCGCCGATTGTAGTCTTACGGTGCTTATCACCAAAGCAACATTTTGGAGCTCTAACTGTGAAATTCCTCCTTAACTTCATTACGACTCAAAATATCACCAATTTGCAAAATACTGTCACACGCCTCCAAATAATCGGTGTCAGCTAGTCTTACTGTGTTTATCATCAGAGCGATACTTTCGAGCTCTTATGGTGAAATTCCCACTTAACCCCATTAAGACCCAAAATACGACCATTTTCAAAAATACGGTCACGCGCCTCTGAATAAACGTTTTCAGTTTGTCTTATGGTGCTTATCATCAGAGCTACATTTTGGAGCTCTTACTAACAAACTCTCACTAAACCTTATTACCATCCAAGCAAGGACCAATTTGGACAATGCTGTCTGATGCTTCCTAATCATCGTTTTTAATTAGTCTTATGACGCTTATCATCAGTGCGACATTTTGGACCTCTTAGTCTGAATTCTTCAACTACCCCTATTACAACCCCCCAAAATGGCCATTTTGCAAAATACAGTCAAACGCACTGAATCATCGTTTTCAGCTGGTCTTATTGTGCTTATGATTAGGGCGACATTTTCGAGCTCTTATGGTTCGTATCAAAAGTTTCCACATCATACGGTGCAATCCTTACTTAGCTCTATTACGACCCAAAAGATAGCCAATTTGCAAAAAACTGTCAAAAACCTGAATTCAAGATTTTGGAAAGCCAGAATCCTGAATTCAAGATTCTCCCTGATTTTGGAAACTGAAAAAAAAAACCGACTTTAAGATTACGGAAAGTCTAAGGAGTAGATTCAAAATTTTGAAAAAACAAGAAGCTGAATTTTGGAAAGCCGAAAAACTGAATGCAAAGTTTGGAAGGCCAAAATCCTGATGTTAATATTTTGGCTGACTTTAAAATTTTGCTAAGCTAAAATCCTGAACTCAAGATTTTGGCACACTTTAACATTTTGGAGAGCCAAAACCCCGAATTGAAGATTTTTGCTGAGTTCAAGATTTTGGAGAGCCAAAATCCTGAATACAAGATTTTGAGTGACTCTAACATTTTGGCAAGCCGAAATCCTGAATTCCAGATGTTGGCTGGATTCAAGATTTAGGAAAGCCAAAAACCTCTATTCAAGATTTTGGTTGACTCTAAAATTTTGGTAAGCCAAAATCCTAAATTTAAGATTTTGGCAGACTTCCAGATGTTAATAAGCGAAAATCCTGATTTGAAGATTTTAACTGACTTCGAGATTTTGGAAGCCCAAAAATCCTGAATTAAAGATTTTCGAAAACCAAAAACCTGAATTCAAGATTTTGAGAAAGCCAGAATTCGAGATTTTGACAGACTTCAAGACGTTTGTTTGCCAAAATCTTGAATTGAAGCCGAAAACCTGAACTCAAGATTTTGGAAGGAGAAAATCCTGGATTCAAGATTTTAGCTGACTTAAAGATTTTGAAAGGCCAAAATCCTAAATTCAAGATTTTCGAAAACCAAAAACCTGAAACAAGATTTTGGAACGCGAAAATCCTGAAGTCAACATTTTGGAAAGCCAGAAAAGTGAATTCAAGATTTTGGCTAAATTCAAGATTTTGGAAAGACAAAAACCTGAATTGAATATTTTCTTTGCCCATAATCCTGATTTCAAGATATTGGCTGACTTGAAGACTCTGGACAACTTAAATCTTAAATTCAAGATTTTCCTCTTCCGATATCTTGAATTCTGGATTTTTGGCGTTCCAAAATCTTGTATTTAGGATTTTGTATTTCCGAAGGTCTCCATTTTAGCATTTTTGGTTTCCAAAATATTGAATTTAGGATTCTGGTATTTTAAAATCTTGAATTCAGAATTTTGTACTTATAAAATCTTGAATTCATAAATTTGGCTTTCCAAAATCTTGAATTCTGGATTTTGAATTTTAAATACTTTAACTGAAGAGTTTTGCATTCAAACATCTTGAATTCAGGATTTTGGTAAACTCACATCTTAAAGTCAGCAAAAATCTTGATTTGACGATTTTGAGTCTTTAAAATATTGAGGACAGCCAAAGTCTTGAATTCAGAATTTTACCTTTCAAAAATCTTGCTCGCATCCAAAATCTTGAATTCAGGATTTTTGCTAAGAAAAATCTTAAGTCAGTTCGAATCCTGAATTCAGGAGTTTGGCTTTCCAAAATCTTGAATTTAGCAAAAATCTTGAATTCAATCGTTTGGCCAATCAAAATCTTGGGGCGCAGCCAAAATTTTGAATATAGGATTTTGGCTCTTCAAAATGTTGAAGTGAGTCAAAATCTTGAATTTAGAATTTTGGCTTTCAAACATCTTGAAGTCAGCCAAAATGTTGAGTTTAGGAAATTTTATCTCCAAAATCATGAAATTCAGGGTTTTGGGTTTCCAAACTCTTGAATTCAGGAGTTTGACCAAAGAAACTCTTGAAATGCTGCCAAAATCTTGAATTCAGGTTTTTCAAAAGCTAAAATCGTGAACTGAGCCAAAATCTTGAAATCAGGATTTTGGCTCTAAAAATCTTAAAATCAGTTAAAATCTTGAATTCAGGATTTTGGTTTTCCAAATTGTTTAATTCAGGAATTAAGTTTAATTTAAAATCCTGAAGTGCAGCGGTCATCTTGAATTCAGGACTTTGAAAAGCTAAAATCTTCAAGTAGGCCAAGATTCTGAATTTAGGACTTTGGCTCTTCAAGATGTTGAAGTCAGCCACAATGTTGAATTCAGGATTTTGGCTTTAAAAAATGTTGAAGTCAGCCAAAATCTTGAATTCATTATTTTGGCTATTCAAAATATTGAATTCACCCAATATCTCGAGTTTAGGATTTTGGCTCTGTAAGGTTATTTGCGCGTTAGTTATGTTTTTGAATGGCGTTTTTCGGCACAACTGATTTAACTGATTTCTATGATTTTTGGCATCCTTAATTAAAACTGATTGAACTTTAAGAAAATGCTATATATTTTATTATGGGTAAAAAAACGTTTGAGATACCGGCAAATGTTGAAAACCGCAATTTGCAAAAAATGTCAATAATTTCAAAACCGTAAGACAGATTTTTCTCTAACTTCTGCAAATAAGCCTCAGAGCTCTTAGTTTTGTATCCGCAAGTTTGAAGTCAATCGCGACCATAGAAATCACTGCAGAAATAGCTGGTCAAATTTAAGCTTAAAATGCAACGTTAACACATTTGTGAAAGTTGACACAGATAGAGGACAACTGCCGACGGACTATCTCCTATCTGCAAGGGCATTCTTGCCCAAAGCAGTTGTAAGAAATTGAGTAATCAGAAACTTACAGCGAATACAGGTCGCAATATAATGAATGCGGGGCAACATTAAGTGACTTCTATTTATCAAAATTACTGTGTATTTCCCCTTCTCTTCTCTCACCAAAGCACGATATAACATCTCCGGAATCCTCCTACTAGTTTTCAGCCCAGAAGATTCTCGTCTTCACCAACTCCAGTGCTTCAACCGATCCATTTTAAGCTGCAACGGAAACCCTTGTATTAGGTAATTTATTCAAGTTTGAAAGATTTGCCGTCACATTTGCACAGGCATTTTGCCATTGGGGATAATGAAAAGAATAAGACGATTGTCATATTTTCTTCATCTTTATCCATAAGTGGCAAACGTCCCGTGCGAATGTGATGTCAAGTATAAAAACCTTGAATAAATAACCAAGCACAAGGGCTTTCAGAGCAGCTGAAAAATGGACGCTTTGAAGCACTGGAGTTGGTGGCTTTAATTATTCTTAAAACGGAAACCTGCGACGCTAGAAACTCTTGAGAGTTTTTCGTCGATAATATAATTTGCATTGTAATATAGGTTTCGAAAAGAGAGGGACAAGTACAAAGTAAGTTTGATAAATATAAATTCTTTTGTCTTGCACCGCATTCAGCATAAAGTTGTTCTTCTGACTTGTATTGCGAACTGTATTCACCGTATGTTTCTGATTACTCAGTTTCTTGCAACTGAAGCTTTGGGCAAGAGTACCCTTGCAGATAGGAGATCCTCCGCCGGCAGTTTCCCTCTACTCGTCCGTCAGTTTTCACAAATGTGTTAGCGTTGCGTTTTAAGGTTAAACTTGACCAACTATTTGCGCAGCGAGTTCTACGGTCACGATTGACTTCAGACTTGCAGATATAAAACTAGAGAGCTCTAAGGCTTATTTGCCAAGGATAGAGAAAAATTTGTCTTAGGGTTTCGAAATTATTGACGTTTTTTGTAAAAATGCCATTTTAAGAGTGGTTGTCTGAGAAAACCGGGCAAAATGTTAAAAATGTCAACGGAAAGGGGTCAACAGAATAAGCTCATACTAACATCATAGATAGGTTAGGCCGAGTAATGGACAAATATAATAAACATACGTTCTTCACTGCTCTCGCATTAGAGATACGAGCATCACTTTATTTGACCCCCTCGGACGCCATTTTTGTAAGCAAATTTTGACCATTTTCGGAGGCTCACAAACTTCTCAAAATTAAACAAGCAAAGTTCATTTTTTGTGTGCGACACAACACAACATAAGACTATCTTCGAAAATCATAAACGTTGTTAGGTAGCTACGGGCAAGACCAAAACTTTCTTATTTTTCCTGACCTAAACTCAGTGTCTGCAAGCGAACCAAAAATCAGTCGTTTTTGAATTGATCTGTAACGCACAACTAAAAGGATAATAAAAATCTGACAGCCAAATTGCGGTCTACTATCATCCCTGTTACCAAAACACTAATAATCATTTTGGCTTGTTGGAACAGGAAGAAATTAGAAAACTCACATTTGTCATAGTTGCCAACCTTTTTTCTTGAAAATAGGCAGATCCTTTCGTGCTTGTTTTAAGTCCTCTTCATGCTTTTTCTTCCCTATTTCGCTGTCAGCTATGGTCAGCAGGTAAAGGAAATATCAAAAAGCCCGAAATACTGCCACTGTTACATACTGAAATGGCAATAAGTGCTGAACCATGTAATAAAACTAGAAAATAACAAAGCGACGCCATCTTGAAAATCCAGTACTCGGGAGGGACTCGCACTAGTAGTTGCCTTGTCTCCACAACGACGGATAATAATGTAAAAGACAAGAAACAAACGACTCAGTAAATAAACGCACACTTCCTATACAAAACACAAACATTATCAGCTACTTGCTCCAATATTACTTCTGTTTATTAAATTTTGTTTGTTCACTTCTGGGTCTTCATTTCTTTTTGCGGAGTGAAGGGGTGGAGAATGGGATACTAACCTGCGATCAGGCGGTCCTTCTTCTCTTTCTCTTTAAGAGGCGAAAATGAAAATTAAGAACTCCTGATCGCAGGTTAATGGGTGATTAACTCGAATTGCTCCATCCACTCTTCCTTTGGAGTTCGTGAATGTGGATAACATTCACCTTATGGCTTACTCGGAATCAATTCACCTTGTTTCATAGCTTATTCGGGAGCTCATTTTCAGGTCTGTAGGTTTTGCGGTCTGGTTTGTGGGACTTAAGGTATTTGAAATTCGCGACGAAGTTGTTCTTAAAAATAGTCTGGTTAGTAAAGACGCCGTGACACGACTACATGGAAGCTGCTCGGTTCGGGTTATGGGTGATTGACTCGAATTACTTCATCCGCTCTTCATTTTGAGTTATCCCTTGAATGTGGATAACATTCACTTAGGGCTTACGGGGAATCAATTCACCTCCTAATGAATTTTCTTCCCTATTTCGCTATGGTCAGCAGGTTAAGTCCAAAAAACTCGAAATACTAATATTGTTGCTTTTTAAAACGGCAAGAAGTGCTGAACCATAGGATACAACTAGAATATAAAAAAGGGACACCATCTTAGAAATTCAACACTCTGGAGGGACAGTTACCAGTACTTGCCTTGTCTCCAAACGGAAACTAGATGTGTTCTCATTTGGAGGCGAAACAAACTATGCAAATGCAGATCATGAGCTACATACAAACAAAGAGACAAACAGTTATCATCTACGTGCTCCACTCTTTGATTTCTCTTAATTACTCTTGTTAGTTAAATTAAAGGGAGATGGTGACGTGTGATTAACTGGCATTATTATTCATTCAAAATATTTTCCCGGTTCTGATTGGCTAAACGCACATGCATAATTCACCATAACCAACTACTGATGACCAAATATGGAAGAATTTTGCGTTTAATGAACCGATGACTTCAAAAGTGCAGGTTAATGCACCGTTAACCGAGAAGACCTGGGGACGAGGTTGAGTTGTTTTGGCTTTGAAAACAAAAATGGCGGACATTTCACTTTCAGAGTAAGAACTAGGCGAAATAATAGCTACAAACATAGCAAGAACAGCAAGAAGACAACTCGAAGGGCGACATCTGCTATTTGGAGAATATTTGCGGAGCTGAACAACCCTTAACGTACACTATCGAAAATAAAATTAACATCGATAGAGGTAAGCATGTTTTAGCTATGCTTTTAAACTAAGAACTATTTTAAATGAATAATAAAACAATTATTAAATTCGGCTTTCGTATATCATATGAAGAAATATGGAGATCTCGGAAGGTGTTATCTGCTTCGGCCTACGGCCTCGACGGATAACACCCTCCTCGATCTCCATAATTCTTCATAAGATACTCCGCCTCATTCATTAATTGTTAATTAATTCATTCGCTCATTCACTTCATTTTGAGTTATCCCGCAAAAGTCATAGCATTTGCTTCTTTCAACTCTTTGGTCTTTAATCTAATTTTAGGATTAGAGGTATTGACGTTTTTAATATATCCGTCTATTGTTGCGTCATTCTCCGATCACCGTCCACGTCTGATCATCCACTCGTCTCCCATTCTTTTCAAGCACCCAGCTCAGTAATAAATGATGTTGCTGGTAACCCTTTTTCTTCTACCTTATATGAAACGGTAGGCGCATTCCTTATAGCAGCCTACAGTATGCAAGGCTCCGCCCGAAAGGCTACTTCTTTCAGCCATCAGGAATAACATAGGGTGCTTTCCACTATACCAAAATTTTTGGAAATTTTGGTCGAAAAATAAATGGTGCGCTTTGGTCTGCGTGGAAATTTTCCGGTCAACTTGGTCCACCTCCAGAGGTGGTCCTCTTGGACGGTTGGTCTGGTCCGACCAAAACTTCCCGTTCCACTTCCAAAAATTTTCGTTTCCAGTCCTACTTTGCTAAGCAGGAACCAAAATTTCGGCCCAAACACAAATGGATCGTTTCAATGCGATTGAAAACGCTGTTTCAATAGAACAATGTTGTTCCATTTGGTCTTTATGATTCCACTAATCATGAGTGTTTGGTGTGGCAAATGGAAAGCACTCATAGCCTGCGTTGCAGCCGCCCCACGCACGCATCTCCTGGACCATTGGTATAGTTCGTCTAGCCTGCGAAAAGCCCATGTTCGATATATTAAAATTCTGACATGACTTTGAGGTTTTCTGGTAATTTTTCTATATTTGGCCTGGTTTTCTTTGCGGTTAAGTCTCTTCTGGAAATTGCTAAACAATGGAGTCGTAAAAAATTTGCAATTTTGACCCTAAAACCTAAAACTAGATTAGTAGTTCTGGGTTTAAAGCGGTCGGAGGGATTACTTTAACACAGTGTAAACGTTTTGAGAAAAGTGAAAACCTGATAAGAGCAGCCTCACGTTTCAACAAGGGCCTCGAATGAAGAAACATTACGACTTCTGTGAGTAAGACCAAAAGGCCCTTCGATTACTGCCATAACTACCCGAACCGCATGCATAGCTGATCAAGATCTTAACCTTTCCTTGTAATTTTTGCCTTGCTTTGCAAGAGTGACTACAAATAAAGTCTGGTCATAATAAAAGATAGGGTAACGCAAATTTACTTGAATAGTATACTGATACTGGCAACTTGTAAACTTCCTTTTTTCTGACAGCCCTCTTGTGACGTTGTGGTGTAGGGGTCGTAAAACACAACTACTGATTTATTTTACCTTTCATCTACCATCCCTGAGTGTTCGCTATTTCGTTTTCTTCTTTAAATGGGGTGTCTGTGTTTCCCTGCAATTAGAACACACTTACTCATTTTAAAAGACTTTTATCATAAAACGTAGTGAGATAGGACTGAACTGTAACCACGTTCCTTTCAGTGAATCTCTTTTCCTAGAGCGTTGCCACAAAAAAAGATTACATAAGGTAAGGGACAGGAGGGGCCAGGGCAATAATATGTAACCTCCCCTGCCAAAAAAAGCAAGCTAGCTCTTACTCCTCCCAGCCACTAAAATATTATGACCAACCCCGACTCCCCACTGACATTTGAATGAATTCACCCCTATTACTGTAACGTTTTAAGACGGGTGCGCAGGGAAAACTACCTTCGACAGAGCGGTCCATTTCAGGATAGGCCGATTGCGCATAGTCTTCCGAATCGCCTTGTGAATAACTGGATGCAGCTCCCGATTATTTGCGTCACCTAGGAGCCCATAACCCGGAGCGAGTATGTAGTCGTGTCACGGCGTCTTTACTAACCAGACCTATTTTTAGAACAAATTTGGCCCGAATTTTAAATACCTTATAAGTCCCACAAACCAGACCGCAAAACCTACAGACTTGAAAATGGACTCCTACGCAAGCTATTAAACAAGGTGAATTGATTCCCAGCAAGCCATAAGGTGAATGTTATCCACATTCACGGGATAACCCCAAAGGAAGAGTGGATGAAGCAATTCGAGTTAATCACCCATTAACCTGCGATCAGGAGTTCTTAATTTTCATTTTCGCCTCTTAAAGAGAAAGAGAAGAAGGACCGCCTGATCGCAGGTTAATATCCCATTCTCCACCCCTTCACTCCGCAAAAAGAAATGAAGACCCAGAAGTGAACAAACAAAATTTAATAAACAGAAGTAATATTGGAGCAAGTAGCTGATAATGTTTGTGTTTTGTATAGGAAGTGTGCGTTTATTTACTGAGTCGTTTGTTTCTTGTCTTTTACATTATTATCCGTCGTTGTGGAGACAAGGCAACTACTAGTGCGAGTCCCTCCCGAGTACTGGATTTTCAAGATGGCGTCGCTTTGTTATTTTCTAGTTTTATTACATGGTTCAGCACTTATTGCCATTTCAGTATGTAACAGTGGCAGTATTTCGGGCTTTTTGATATTTCCTTTACCTGCTGACCATAGCTGAAAAGGATGAAGAGGACTTAAAACAAGCACGAAATGATCTGCCTATTTTCAAGAAAAAAGGTTGGCAACTATGACAAATGTGAGTTTTCTAATTTCTTCCTGTTCCAACAAGCCAAAATGATTATTAGTGTTTTGGTAACAGGGATGATAGTAGACTGCAATTTGGCTGTCAGATTTTTATTATCCTTTTAGTTGTGCGTTACAGATCAATTCAAAAACGACTGATTTTTGGTTCGTTTGCAGACACTGAGTTTAGGTCAGGAAAAATAAGAAAGTTTTGGTCTTGCCTGTAGCTACCTAACAACGTTTATGATTTTCGAAGATAGCCTTATGTTGTGTTGTGTCGCACACAAAAAATGAACTTCGCTTGTTTAATTTTGAGGAGTTTGTGAGCTTCCGAAAATGGTCAAAATTTGCTTACAAAAATGGCGTCCGAGGGGGTCAAAGAAAGTGATGCTCGTATCTCTAATAGAAGAGCAATGAAGAACGTATGTTTATTATTTTTGTCCATTACTCCACCTAACCTATCTATGATGTTAGTATGAGCTTTTTCTGTTGACCCCTTTCCGTTGACATTTTTTAACATTTTGCCCGGTTTTCTTAAACAACCACTCTTAAACATACGCTGATATGTCAATCGTTTTAATACCTACAAGAAAAAATTATATTTTCTAAAAGCTCGACCATTCTTTATTAAGGAAGCTAAAAATCATGGGAATCGGTTAAACAATTGTTGCCGAAAAACGCTCGTCAAAAACATAACCAACGTGCCTATAAATAGGTTCGGGCCACCTTAAAATCTTGAAGTCAGACAAAATCTTGAGTTCATAATTTTAGCTTTCAAAAATCTTAAAGACAGCCAGAATCTTGTATTCAGGATTTTGGCTTTCCAAAATATTCAATTCAGCCTAGATCTTCAATTCAAGGAATTTGGACAATCAAAATCTTGAAGTGCAGCCAAATCTTGATTCCAGGATTTTGGCTCTTCAAAATATTGAAATCACATAAAAACTTCACTTTAGGATTTTGATTCTTCAAAATCTTGAAGTTAGCCAAAATATTGAATTCAGGAGTTTGGCTGTCCAGAATCTTGAAGTCAGTTAAAACGTTGAATACAGGATTTTGACCTTTCAAAATCGTGAATTGAGGATTTTGACTTTCGTAAATCTTGAATTCAGGAGCTTGGTCTTTCAAAATCTTGAATTTAGGATTTTGGCTTTCCAAAATCTTAAATTTAGCCAAACTCTTGAATTCAAGAGTTTGGTCAACAGAAATCTTAAAATCACGCAAAATGTTGAGTTTAGGATTTTGGCCCTTCAAACTATTGAGATCTTGAATTCAGGATTCGGAAAACTAAAATCTTGAAGTTAGCCAAAATCTTGAATTCATGATTTTGGAAAGCTAAAATCTTGAAAACCGCTATAATCGTCAGTTTAGGATTTTGAGACGTTTAAGGTCACCCAAAATCGTAAACTCAGGATATTGGAAAGCTAAAATCTTTAGGTCACTCAAAATCTTAAACTCAGGATTTTGAACAGCTAAAATCTGAAAGTCAGCCAAAATCTTCAATTCAGGATTTTGGAAAGCTAAAATCTTGAGGTCAGCAAAAATCTTGAATTCAGGATATTGGAAAGCTGAAATCCTGAAGTCAGCAAACATATTGAATTCATGATTTAAGCAAGATAAAGTTTTGAACTCAGGATTTTCGAAAGCTAAAATCGTGAAGATGTTGTCACTGTAGTCCCTGTTGTCAGCATGGTCGCTGTTGTCACTGTCGTCGCTTTTGTCACTGTTGTCGCTATTGAAACTGTTGTCACTGTTGTCACAATTGTCGCTGTTGTCAGCGCCGTCACTGTTCTCACTGTTGTCAGCGTTGTCGCTGTAGTCGCTGTTGTCACTGTTGTCTCAGTTGTCACTGTTGTCGGTGTTCTCAGCATTGTCGCTGTTGTCACTGTTGTCAGCGTTGTCGAAGTTGTTGCTTTTGTCGCTGTTGTCAGCGTTGTGAGCGTTCTCGCTTTTCTCACTGTTGTTGCAGTTGTCAGTGTTATCGCTGGTGTCAGTGTTGCCACCGTGGTCGGAGATGTCGTTGTTGTCACTGTTGTCACTGTTGTAGAAGTCACAAGTGTAATAAATGGACCCAAGCGTAATAAAGGTCCCATCTGTAATAACTTTTGGACCCAAGCGTAATAAAGGTCCCATCTGTAATAATATTTGGACCCAAGCGTAATAAAAGTCTCATCTGTAATAACATTTGGACCCAAGCGTAATAAAGGTCACCTGATTTTATCGTCCTCGTGTTCTTGGGTCCCACATTACCAGCTGTCAAACTGAATTTTCAAAACATAGTAGTGAGGCAGTAGAAAAGTATTAGCTAAACGGCGCTGGCTATTGAAAAATAAGGCTGTTTGCACTTCCAATCATTAATTTAAGTGTAACCAAAGTGCTCAGTACTGTTTCACTGTCCTGTTATGGAAGTGATTGGTGTAGAGCTAATGGTGCAAAAAGCTTTAGCTTACCCAGCAACGTACTTTTGATTGGTTTATAGCCAACGGTGCCAAATAAAAATGGGTTTGCTCAGCAACGCACTTTTGATTGGTGCAGAAGGAAAAAGGTATTTCAGTTATTTTACATACGGATCTGTAGATCATCTAAGACCATTATATTTTCACATGAAAAAACAAACTTTAGGTAACTATAGATTATCTTAGGTCGGTTTTAATAGGTTATTTAAGGTCATTGCTTCTTTTATAAGTGACAATGGTAGTCTTTACACTAGAGCCTAAATAAGCGAAGAAATATTTCAAGACAACTAAATTTTAAATTCTTCAAGTAAAAGAAAGCTTCACACACTACCAATCTTTTTTACTTCAGGTCTACTTAAGCCTATTTTCCCACGCAACGTAATTAAGATTGATTGACATGCTTCGCCTTTCTCAAAGCATAGAAACCGCAAGTTCGCTAAATCGGTTTTAAGGCTGGTTTTCAAGTCACCTGAAACTTTCTTGAATCGTTTCAACTTTCCGACTTTAATAAAATGCAAAGTAAAGTTACTTGAGATTTTAGTTAGGCCTTCACACACGCCTTTTTGGCTAAGTAAAACTTAGCAGCTCTTAAGTTAACAGCCTAGTGTAAAGACAACCAGCCTTAACAGCCTAGTGTAAAGACAACCATTTTCTGTGAAAACATGTTGGAATTTGGCTCGTCTAGACATTTGTCTAGACACTATCTAAGTCATAACCGGTCTAAGTCATAACCAGGTGATAAAAGTTCCTATCACCTTTGACTTCAGAGTGGTTAAAGATGAACGCATTCAACGTGCTTTATATCGCTGCATTAGCATTTTTGCTTCTACCTTACAACTGTATTTCAAAGAAACGTAATCAAGAGCGTGGTAAGAGATCTCACACGGTGATACCGGACGACATTTACAACACCCTTATTGATATCATTCAAGGAGAACGGTTACCGCCTGTCAAAGACAGAACCAAATCTCAGCTCAGAAAGCAGCAGTCGTTCGCTACTGGCGGTCTAAAGGGGAAGTAACAGCAGCAGAAGAAAATGGTGAAAAAGTTTTGTATTACAAAGGCCGAAGGATGCTAAGAAAGTCTGAAGTAGGTAAAGTTATAGCTAAAGAATTCGATCGTACAAAGGGATCTGGAGCGGCAAAGCTCGCAGCTTCTTTAAAGGAAAACTATGTTGGTCTCAGTCGCAAAAAAGTACAAGACATTTTAAATACAGACAAATCGCACTACAGGAGAAACGCAAAATTCAGTAATAAAGCGAAACTGAAACCCATTCGTGCTAAAGATGTACAGATAAGACACCAAATCGATTTGATGGACATGGGGAAGAGGGGAACTTGCAAGCTACATGGTGTGACTTACAGATATGTTTTGTCTGTAATTGACGTGTTTAGCAGATTTATTTGGCTTCGTCCGATTGATAAAAAATTCAGTAAAACCATAGCCAAAGAACTGCAAAGCATCTACTTGGAGCATGGATATCCAAGAGTTATTCAGTGTGATCAAGGACCTGAATTTAAAGGTGCGATGAAAAAACTTTGTCGTCGGTTGAAGGTAAAGATCATTTGTAGCCGCCCTTATCACCCACAGTCTCAGGGAAAGGTAGAGCGAAGTCACAGGTCCTTGAGGGCAAAAATGGAGTATGACATATTAAAAATGGGAAAGAAAGGTGTGAACTGGGCAAATAATATTCAGGAATACCAGCATATTTTAAATAACGATCCAAAAGAGGTGTTGGGCTATAAAACTCCTTTTGAGATTTACTTTGCACGTAAATGTCATTCAAAACAATCGGCCATAGAAGAAGTCGACGTTGCTGCCAAAGCGAGTATGTACGAACCGACCGATAAGGATAGGAGAGAACGTCGCAAAAATGCTTCAGTTGTACGGCAACAAGCATCGGATGCTTCAAAACGATGTTGTGAACGGATGATAAGATGTCATGGAAGATCTCACCCCCCTTCACGATATAACGTTGGTGAAAAGGTGTACGTGAGGTTACCTGGAAAAGATAATTTAAAGAATAGAAAGCGCCAAGTTTTTGAGGCTGTTATTGTTAAACGAAACCTAAATGTCCATTCATATAAAGTTAATTACATTTCCTCAGTTACTCGGAAAAGGGTAACGAAATGGATACCCGTGGATGACATAACCAGCCTCACCCTAAAAGAGGAAAAACGAAAGCAGAGACTCGCCAGACTATCCAGAAAAAGAAAATTATCTCACAAGAAAAAATATCATATAGTTATGGAGAAAGATGATTACCAAAACGTCATTGAAGACCAAGGCTTCGAAATCGTTTTCAATCCACCTGGTGATGGCAACTGCCAGTTTGGTGCGTTAGCACATCAATTGAGTCTAGTGGGCATTTATAGATCCCCTGAAACCATGCGGGAAGAAATTGTCAGGTATCTGGAAACTAATGCGGTAGATAAGGATGGATTTCCACTTTTGGAAATGATTCCCGATAATGAGTTCTCATCCTGGAACGACTATGTCGAGTATATGGCAAGAAATCACACCTACGGAGATCAGATAACGCTCTTTGCAGCCGCGAACATCTTCAATATTGACGTACATATTGTCTCGACGCTTGGAATTGGGGCACAGCATGTCTTCCATCCATCATCAAATAGTCCATTGGGCTCTATATATCTTGGCCATTTCGCTGAAAACCATGGGGAGCATTATGTGAGTCTCGCACCAAGTTTACACGATACTGAAGATCGTGATAACCTTGTTGATTCCCAATCATTAGACCTTGGCCTTGACAGTAACACGGCTAGACCTACAGAAACTGATGATTGCCGTGGTGATACTGATAAAACGACCAGACTTACTGAAGTTGACTCCAGTGGCAACAATAACGGCGAAGGGCCTAAAGGTATCGACCTGAATGAAGTCAATGACCATAATGATGATATCAATGACAGGTCATCTGGAACATACTCTAACGATAATGAAAACACGACAGCAATAACTGATGTTGGTGTTGATGAAACCACAGATCGGCTTACTGAAACTGGTACTCCCTCTATCAATGATGATTGTAATACTTGCATCGCATTGCCTACTGGAACAGGTTTCAATGACGGTTATAAACCCGCAAGTCCTACCCGAATTCGTTCCAATGATTTTGATGATAGCGGTAGGGAAATTGAACATGCTGGACTTGATACTGGTAACAATATAAATGGAGGTGGTGATCATGATGACTGTATTATCAGTGACAACTACGCCGATGTTCAACCGTTTCTCAACTACATTGTCCTTGAAATGATAATTAAGACTGCTTTGTCAGCTTTTCCATTCATGAGAACTTCAATGAGAGCTGTTAGCAGATTTTTTAAGTCAACAGTGGATAAGGTACCTTGTGCAAGGGTGTACATACCTGAACTAGAGGCAAAAACAAAGGTCATCAGCGTGCAAAAAATAATTAGGCTAAGAGGCGCAGGCAGTGGTGCTGTTGCAGCAGTTCGGGAGGCAGTCAAGTCTAGTCAATGGAACCACGCCTGGCTCAAACTAGAGCCGCAACCAAACGGTTGGTTTTGTATAACTGGTATTTACTGGAGGAAAAAATAAATTTAATACGGCAAAAAATATTTCAAAAAACTGTTAGACTGATGTATGCCTCTTACTGGCAAATGAATGCACGCTCTGGCTATAGAGTGAACAAGAAATTTAAAACCTGCACAAAGCAGAGTATGAAAAAAATCAAGTTCATTCAGACAAAAGCCGCAACAAATTGCATTCATTACTGTCTGGTTAAGTCCGACTAAGTCTCTAGGCCTTTTTCATATTCAAAATGAGTGCTCCTAATCGCAAAAAGTAGTAGTAGAAGAGCTCAGTAAAACAACTGTGTAAAACTTATAAAATGGTCACTGAGAGCTAGGGATAGAAATCCGTAATTAAAATCATGTTTTATACGGCTTTAAGACTCCTCAAACAGCCAATAACATTCCAGAATTTTACCGAGAGCACAAAATTTGAATACTGTTAAGTAGTAACAGCTGGAGTTGCTTAATATTGGGTTTTACTCGAGCGTTTTGATACCTACAGAATTATTAGTTACTAGACAGCTCCTTAGTTTATGTTATGTCAAAAGAACTTTTCCATAGTCCTATGAAAAAGGTACCAAGTCGACAAAATATAGTGATTTGTGCAACAAACCTTGTTTAATTGATCTCTGCTCATTAGAACGGAATGCAGCAAAAGTCTGATATTTCGTTCATATTATTATTAGGGCGTGAGATACTTATCGTTGACATTATTTTAGTTTTCTGGAACAAAAGTGTGGTGGCTCTAACTTTAGAGTAGCTAGACGAAACCCTTAAGTGAACTACTTAACTCCTTGCCATGCATATCACTTTGTGTTTTACGTTGTTGTATTTTTAATGCCTCTCTCTCTTCTTGAGTTGTTTTGATATTCTCGTCAATGTTGGGTAGATTAACTGCTTTTTTCAAGACACACAACTTAAACGGAATCAAAACTGTTGTTAAGTCAAGGTCTAAAATAAAGTTGTGAATTATTTGTTCTGAATCATACGCCCCACTCTAGAGTATGCAACGATTTGATTTCTTTTGAATGTAACAGTTCCTGTTACGTTCTGCCTGTTCTGTTCCGTGCCATGAATTGCCTACTTATTGATTGGCTCCGATGTTTTATGGCCAGTGAGGGTGAGTCTAATGTTAAAACAATGAAGATATTAATGAAATTGAGATTTTATCGAGTGACCCCTGACATTGTACATGGTATTTCAAAACTCATTAATAATTCATAAAGGAAAACAAAAGAAATTAGTGTTTAATGAGTGTCTTTATACCTGATAAAGACACGGCTAGACTTTCTTTCCAATTTTGTTGAGCAAAGTAAGCCCAAGTCTAGATATTAGAGCAAGAATGAGTTGATCTACATCGGAGATTTTTAGGCCATTCAAAAAACGAGCAGGAGTGTACTGTCAGGTCAAAAAACTCGAGGCAAAGCGTAATACTTATACCTCACCTTTTGAGGGAGTTATGTTACTAAATGTGGCCAAATTCAGCCGTGAGTGAAGAGATGCGAAAATGACCGAAATAAATACAGAGGGGGGGAAAGGAACCCGATTCCACTGTACTGAAAACTGTTTAACCTATCAGTTTATCAAAACGAACGGAACGGGAAAGATGCGACATATTTGCTTGTTCTGAAACTCTGACCTTTTTTTTAAAGCATGTTCAGTCGTGGTCAGTAATTGCATAAACTAGCCCGAGGGCCACGACAAGAGTTGTTGGCCTATACTTTTCCATTCAAATAGCTTGGTCACGTGACCTGTGACGTCAGCCATATAATTTAAGGTCAAAGATTATAGATGTACTATTGTGGACATGTCTCATATTATGTAAGTTCATTACAGATGTGAACTTCATTACGCTGGTGTCCAAATGTTATTACAGATGGGACTTTTATTACGCTTGGGTCCAAATGTTATTACAGATGGGACCTTTATTACGCTTGGGTCCAAAAGTTATTACAGATGGGACCTTTATTACGCTTGGGTCCATTTATTACACTTGTGCCTTCTACACTGTTATCACTGTTGCCGCTGTTGTCTTTGTTGTCAGCGTTGTCGCTGTCCTTGCTGTTGTCACTGTTGTCGCTGTTATCAGCGTTGTTGCTGTTGTCACTGTTGTTGCTGCTGTCACTTTGTCGCTGTTGTCACTGTTATTACTGTTTTTACTGTTGTCATCATTGTCGTTGTTGTCGTTGTTGTCACTGTTGTCATTGTTGTCACTGTTGTCGCTGTTGTCACTGTTGTCACTGTTGTCACTGTTGTCATTGTTGTCACTGTTGTAACTGTTGTCGCCGTTGTCAGTGTTGTCACCTTTGTCGATGTTGTCGCTGTTGTCAGGGTTGTCGCTGTTGTTATTGTTGTCGCTGTTGTCACTCTTGTCGCTGTTGTCAGCCTTGTCGCTGTTGTCACTGTTGTCGCTGTTGCCAAAGTTGTTTCTTTTGTCAGCGTTGTCACTGTTCTCACTGTTCTTGCTGATGTCGTCACTTTTGTCGCTGTTTTCTCCGCTATCAGCGTTGTAACTGTTGTCGCAGTTGTCACTGTTGTTACTGTTGTCGCAGTTGTCACTGTTGTTACTGTTGTCGCTGTTGTCACTGATGTCATAGTTGTTGCTGTTGTCACTGTTGTTACTGTTGTCAGCATTGTCGCTGTTGTTCCTGTTGTCGCGGTTGTCACTGTTGTTGCTCAACCCTAACAGAGTTACTTAACAACCGGCAACAGACTTACATGTATTCCATATACAGCTGATTATAATAACGTTTTCGGTTGAAAAGTATAAACACAGGCAGCCCAGATATAGTATGGGTCAATAACATGGACAAAATGGGATGAGTCATCGAATCTCCCATGAACTTAAATCGTCCAGAAGTCAAAAGCTTTGAAGTCAAAAGTTTTGCAATCAGAGATTCGACAAGTCATCCCGTTTTGTCCATGTTATTTGACACACACCACGTCTGGGCCGCCTATGGTATAAACCATTAAGGATGGGACGTAATGGATTTATGGTTAGAACTTTTATTGACATTGCAAATTTAATTTTTTTTTCAGAAATATTCACATTATCGAAGCTTTTCGCGACGGTATTAAAATAAACGTCCAAAGGTTTCCAGTTTTCATGGCAATGAGCTTACAACTTCAGCTGTTCTGGACACATAAGAGATGTCTACAGTTAAAGATTAAAGAGCGTAGCCATATCGCTAACGAACTGTTGAAAATAGGACCTGAAAGCTTTCTTGGAGGACAAACAAGACCAGGGTATACCTATAACAAAGTATTCTAGGCATTTTCATCCGCAGGAGCAGCTCGTGACAATGTAAACGTTAGTCAAGAGAACATTGAATTTGCTTTACTAATGAACGTTTACTCATAAATTCTAAAATCTTGAATTCGAAATTTTGGAAAGCTAAAATCTTGCGGTCAGCACAAATCTTAAATTCAGGATATTGGAAAGCTAAAATATTAAAATCACCCAAAATGTTGAATTCAGGATTTTGGAAAGCTAAAACCTTTAAGTCAGCCAAAACCTTAGATTTAGGACTTTGGAAAGTTGAAATCTTGATGTCAGCAAAAATCTTGAATTCGGAATTTTGGAAAGCTAAAATCTTGAGGTCAGCAAAATTATTAAATTCAGTATTTTCGAAAGCTAAAATGTTAAAATCACCCCAAATCGTGAATTCAGGATTTTGGAAGGCTAAAATCTCGAGGTCAGCCAAAATCTTAAATTCTGGATTTTTGAAAAATAAAAATCTTGAAGTCAGCCCAAGTATTGAATTCAGGAATTTGGAAAGCTTAAACCTTAAAGTCTGCCAAAATCTTGAACTCGAAATTTTGGAAAGCTAAAATCTTGAAGTCGGCGAAAATCATGAATTAAGCATTTTAAAAGGCCAAAATGTTAAAGTCAGCAAAAATCTTGAATTAAGGATTTTGGAAATCTAAGATCTTGAAGTCAACGAAAATTTTGACTTAAGCATTTTGAAAAGCCAAAATCATAAGGTCAGCGAAAATTTTGAATTAAGCATTTTGAAAAGCCAAAATCTTGAGGTCAGCGAAAAACTTGAATTCAGAATTTTGGAAAACTAAAATGTTTAAGTCAGCCAAAATCTTGAGCTCAGGATTTGGAAAACTAAAATCTTGAAATCAGCCAAAGTCTTGACCTTAGGATTTTGGAAAGCTAACAACTTGAAGTCAGGATTTACGGAAATCTAAGATCTTGAAGTCAGCCAAAATCTTGAATTCAGGACTTGACAAAGCTAAAATCTTGAAGTTAGCCAAAATCTTGAATTCAGGATTTGACAAAGCTAAAATCTTGAAGTTAGCCAAAATCTTGTACTCAGGATTTTGGAAAGCGAAAATCTTGAAGGCAGCCAAAATCTTGAATTCAGGATTTTGAAAAGCTAAAATGTTAAAGTCAGCCAAAATCTTGAATTCAGGAGTTTGGAAAGCTAAAATCTTCAAGTGACCCAAAATCTTGAATTCAGAATTTTTTTAAGGTAAATTTCTTCAAGTCAGCCAAAATCTTGAATTCAGGATTTTGGAAAGCAAACATATTGAAGTCAGCGAAATCTTGATTTCAGGATTTTGGAAAGCCAAAATCTTGAATTCAGGGTTTTGGAAAGCTAAAATCTTGTGGGCAGCCAAAATCTTAAATTCACGATTTTTTAAAGCTAAAATCTTGAAGTGAGCCAAAGTATTGAATTCAGGATTTTGGAACGCTAAAATCTTCAAGTTTGCCAGAATCTTGAATTCAGGATTTTTAAAAGCTAAAATCTTGAAGTTAGCCAAAGTATTGAATTCAGGATTTTGGAAAGCTAAAATCTTCAAGCCAGCCAAAATCTTGAAGTTAGGATTCTGGAAAGCTAAAATCTTGAAGTCAGCAAAAATCTTGATTTCATCATTTTGAAAAGCTAAGATCTTGTAGTCTGCCAAGATCTTGAATTCGGAATTTTGGAAAGCTAAAATCTTGAATACAGCCTAAATCTTAAATTCAGGATTTTGAAAAGCTTAAACCTAATGGCAGCCAAAATCATGAAATCAAGAGTTTGGAAAACTAAAATGTTGAAGTCAGCCAAAAACTTGAATTCGAAATTTTGGAAAGCTAAAATCTTGAAGTAAGCCAAAATCTTGAGTTTAGGATTTCTGAAAGCTAAAATCTTGAGGTCAGCTAAAATCCTGAGTTCAGAATTTTAAAAAGATAAATCTTGGAATCAGCCAAAATTTTGAATTCAGGAGTTTGGAAACCTGAAATCTTGAAGTCAGCCAAAATCTTCAATTCGGAATTTTTGAAAGCTAAGATCTTGAAACCAGCCAAAATCTTGAATTCAGGAGTTTTTAAAGCTAAAATCTTGAAATAAGCAAAAATCTTGAATGCAGGATTTTGGAAAGCTAAAATCTTGAATTTAGCCAAAATCTTGAATTCCGGATTTTTGGAAAGCTAAAATCTAGAAATGCGTCAAAATGTTGAATCCAGGATTTTGGAAAGCTAAAATCTTGAATTCAGGATTTGGCAAAACTAAAATCTTGGAGTTGGCCAAAATCTTGTACTCAGGATTATGGAAAGCGAAAATCTTGAAGGCAGCCAAAATCCTGAATTCAGGATTTGAAAAGCTAAAATGTTAAAGTCAGCCAAAATCTTGAATTCAGGAGTTTGGAAACCTGAAATCTTGAAGTCAGCCAAAATCTTCAATTCGGAATTTTTGAAAGCTAAAATCTTGAAACCAGCCAAAATCTTGAATTCAGGAGTTTTTAAAGCTAAAATCTTGAAATCAGCAAAAATCTTGAATTCAAGATTTTGGAAAGCTAACGTCTTAAAGTCAGCAAAAATCTTGAATTCCGGATTTTTGGAAAGCTAAAATCTACAAATGTGTCAAAATGTTGAATCCAGGATTTTGGAAAGCTAAAATCTTGAATTCCGGATTTTTGGAAAGCTAAAATCTAGAAATGCGTCAAAATCTAGAATTCAGGATTTTGGAAAGCTAAAATCTTAAAGTCAGCCAAAATCATGAAGTCAGGATTTTTTAAAACTAAAATCTTGAAGTCAGGAAAAATCTTGAGTACAGGATTTTTGAAAGCTAAAATCTTAAAGTCAACCAAAATCTTGAATTCAGGATTTTGGAAAGCTAAAACCTTAAAGTCAGCCAGACTCTTGAGCTTAGGATTTTGGAGAACTAAAATCTTGAACTCAGCCAAAATCTTAAATTCAGGATTTTGGAAAGATAAAATCTTCAAGTAAGTGAATGTCTTGACTTCAGGATTTTGGAAAGCTAAAATCTTACAGTCCGCCAAAATCTTGAATTCCGGATTTTGGAAAGCTAACATCTTGACGACAGCCAAGATCTTAAATTCAGGGTTTTGGAAAGCTAAAATGTTGAAGTCAGCGAAAATCTTGAATTTAGGATTTTCGAAAACAAAAATCTTGAAATCAGCGAAAATCTTCAACTCAGGATTTTGGAAAGCTTTAACTTAAGGTCAGCCAAAATCTTGGTTTGAGCAAAAATCTTGAATTCAGGATTTTGAATTGAGGATTTTGGAAAGCTAAAATCTTGAAGTCAGCCAAAATAGTGAATTCAGGATTTTGGGGAGCTAACATCTTGACGACAGCTAAGATCTTGAATTCAGGATATTGAAAGCTAAAATCTTGAAGTCACCCAAAATCTTGAATTCAGGACTTTGGAAAGCTAAAATCTTGAAGTCAGTCAAAATCTTGAATTCGGAATTTTGGAAAGCTAAAACCTTAAAGTCAGCCAAACTCTTTCGCTTAGAATTTTGGAGAACTAAAATCTTGAACTCAGCCAAAATCTTAAATTCAGGATTTTGGAAAGCTAACATCTTCAAGTAAGTCAAAATCTTGACTTTAGGATTTTGGAAAGCTAAAATCTTGAGGTCAGCCAAAATCTTGAATTCAGGATTTTGGAAGCTTAAACCTTGAAGTCAGCCAAAATCTGGAATTCGGAATTTTGGAGAGCTAAAATCTTGAAGGCAGCCAAAATCTTCAATTAAGGAGTTTGAGAAGCTTAAATCTTGAAGTTATCCAAAATCTTAAATTCAGAACTTTGGAAAGCTAAAATCTGGAAATCACCCAAAATCTTGAATTCAGGATTTTGAAAGCTAAAATCTTGAACTCATTCAAAATCTTGAATTCAGTATTTTGGAAACCTAACATCAAGACGTCAGCCAAAATGTTGAAATCAGGATTTTGGAAAGCTAAAATCTTGAGGTCTGCCAATATCTCTAGTTCGGGATGTTGGAAAGCTAAAATCGTGATGTTAGTTAAAATCTTGAATGCAGGATTCTTGAAAGCTAAAATCCTTAAGTCAGCAAAGATCTTGAATTCAGGATTTTGGAAAGCTAAGATCTTGAAGTCAGCCAAAATCTTGAATTTAGGATTTTCGAAAGCGAAAATCTTGAAGTCAGCGAAAATCTTCAACTCAGGATTTTGGAAAGCTGAAATCCTAAAGTCAGCAATAATCTTGAACTCGGAATTTTGGAAAGCTAAAATCTTGAAGTCAGCCAAAATCTTGAATTCAAGATTTTTTAAAGCTTATTTATATCTTCAAGTTCGCAAAAATCTTGAATTCAGGATTATGGAAAGCTAAAATCTTGAAGTCAGCCAAACTCTTAAGCTTAGGATTTTGGAGAGCTAAAATCTTGAAGTCAGCCAAAATCTTAAATTCATGATTGTGGAAAGCTAAAATCTTCAAGTAAGTGAAAATCTTGACTTTAGGATCTTGGAAAGCTAAATCTTGAAGTCCGTCAAAATCTTGAATTCAAAATTTTGGAAAGCTAACATCTTGACGACAGCCAAGATCTTGAATTCAAGCTCTAGGTGTATATTTTACTTATTACCAAAAATTGCTTAAAGTAAAGAAGTTTATAGAACGACTGGATTCAATTAAAAAACTTATTAATATATGGTCCGCTAGAGGCCAGTCGATGTACGGTAAGGTGACAATAATCAAATCTTTTCTTATTCCTATCCCTATCCCTCATTTGTTCGATCCTTCCAACTCCCAAGGAATTGCTAAAAGAATTGAATAAAATACTGTTTAAATTTCTCTGGAAAGGTGTAGATAAGGTAACAAGAGCTTCAGTTATAAACGATACGAAGAGGGAGGGCTAAGAATGTTTGATCTCGAGTGCATGGTTAAATCATCGAGATTAGCTTGGTTAAAACGTATCTTCAGTGGGACTAATGGAACTAGGAAAAGCTACCTACAACACATACTGAGTTCCGTCGGGGGATTGTTCTTTTTTAACTGCAACCACAATATCTCGGATTACACAATTCCTTCTCAATTTTATCAGGAACGTTTGTGTTCGCCACTGAAGAAGATTGGAAAACCATAATCTGGAATAACAAAGAAATACAAGTAGAAAACAAGCCGGTTTATTATAAACATTATGTTCATGCGAGAGTCATTTGCATTCAGGATCTTTCATTTAGTCTGAACAGTACTGATTCTTATAATCAACTGTCTAAAAAAATATGCAAAAAAAAATATTAGAATGGGCTGGCTTACGCAGGTCCATTCGATTATCGTTAAGAAGTTATGACGGGGATCCTTCCATAAACTCACCAACATTTGTGGTGGGTGACAATAATTTTGATGTTACGAAAGGGAAATCAAAGGATTACTACAACCTACTCATCAGAGAAAAAGCTAAACGGCCCAATATTATTCGAAAATACGGAGTAACTTTCATTTTAACAGCGACAATCTGAAGCAAATAATTAAGCTGCCACACTCTATCGTTGTCGAATCGTATGTCAAAGCCTTCCAGTAAAAAGTAATTAACTCAATTCTTTACACAAATACAAAATTGTATAAAATAGGTTTTGGAACAAATGATTTATGTACTTTCTGTGACAATCAACCTGAATCATTAACCCATTTGTTCTATCACTGCTCAGGCTCTAAACAGTTTTGGATTGAATTTGAACTATATTGGTGCCTTATTTCGAATCAACGAATTCGTCTCTGTTTGGAAAATGTGCTCTTTGGAATTTTGACGGAAAATGCTTGCCCTTTACTTCAGTTGCTGAACTATTTTGTAATTATTGGAAAGCTCTATTTGTGGGACTGAAGGGGCAAACAAATCCTTTCAAACATTTATGGATTTAGAGCCAAGATCATCGCTAAATATGAAACAGAAGAAAAAATCAGCAACAAAGAATTCTTTAAAAGAAAGTGGATACTGACACCTTATTTAAGTTAACTGTATTAACTCCGTATCATTTCATTGCCCTGTTGTACGTTTTTATAATTTCTTTTAGCCCTGTAATAATTTGACAATTAATTTTGCTTTATTCTGTTAAAGTCTCTTGTGAAAGTGTTTTTTTTTGTTTTGTTTTTGTAGTATTGTAAATGTAATTATTTAATGTGAATATGAATGAACATATATATATATATATAAGAGGTTTGAACTTGAAATCCGTAAAACAGTGCTCAATACATAAAGTAGAGCGAGTATACGTATGGTTGACGGAAGAAAACAAGTAACTACATAAGTATCCCTACAAGCCTGTTTCGTGGTTGCCCACTCATCAGGGGATTTTAATCCCCTGATGAGTGGGCAACCACGAAACAGGCTTGTAGGGATACTTATGTAGTTACTTGTTTTCTTCCGTCAACCATACGTATATATATATATATATATATATAAACCTTTTTTTTTAAAAAAAAGTTAAGTACGCACAAAGAGACAGCCACGATTTTAGAACAATGATTGCCATATAAACACCTAAATGACCCTAAATTACGTAAAGGAGATACATCATGTTTATTTTGATAATATTTTTTCCTTCTGTATTTGTGTTGGAATTCTGCCACTGTTTCACCTGTCAACAGGATTTTGGAAAGGTAAAATGCTGAAGTCAGCGAAAATGTTGAATTTAGGATTTTCGAAAGCGAAAATCTTGAAGTCAGCGAAAATCTTCAACTCAGGATTTTGGAAAGCTTTAATCTTTATGTCAGCCAAAATCTTGGTTTGAGCAAAAATCTTGAAGTGAACCAAAAATCTTGAATTGAGGATTTTGGAAAGCTAAAATCTTGAAGTCGCCCAAAATCTTGAATTCAGGATTTTGGAAAGCTAAAATCTTGAAGTCAGCCAAAACCTTGAATTCAGGATTTTGGAAAGCTAAAATCGTGAAGTCAGCCAAAATAGTGAATTCAGGATTTTGGAGAGCTAACATCTTGACGACAGCTAAGATCTTGAATTCAGGATATTGGAAAGCTAAAATCTTGAAGTCACCCAAAGTCTTGAATTCAGGATTTTGGAAAGCTGAAAACTTGAAGTCAGTAAAAATCTTAAATTTAGGAGTTTGGAAAGCTAAGACGTTGAAGTTAGCCAAAATCATGAATTCAGGATTTTAGAAAGCTGAGATCTTGAAGTCAGTGAAATTTAAAATTCAGGATCTTGGAAAGCTAAAATGTTGAGATCAGCCAATATTTTGAATTCAGGATTTTGGAAACCTAAAATTTTGAAGTCAGCCAAAATCTTGAATTCAGGATTTTGGAACGCTAAAATCTTGAAGTCAGCGAAATCTAAAATTTAGGATCTTGGGAGGCTAAAATGTTGAGGTCAGCCAATATTTTGAATTCACTTTTTCGGAAATCTACAATTTTGAAGTCAGCCAAAATCTTGAATTTAGGATTTTGGAAAGCTAAAATCTTGAAGTCTGGCAAAATCTTGAATTCAGGATTATGGAAAGCTAAAATCTTGAAGTCAGCCAAAATCTCGAATTTAGGATCTTGGAGAGGTAAAATCTAAAGGTCGGCCGATCCTTGAATTTAGGATTTTGGAAAGCTAAAATCTTCGATTAAATCAAAATCTTGAATTTAGGATTTTGGAAAGCTAAAATGTTGAAGTCAGTCAAAATCTTGAATTCAGGATTTTGGAAAGGTAAAATCTTACAGTCGGCGAAAATCTTGAAGTCTGGCAAAATCTTGAATTCAGGATTATGGAAAGCTAAAATCTTGAAGTCAGCCAAAATCTCGAATTTAGGATCTTGGAGAGGTAAAATCTAAAGGTCGGCCGATCCTTGAATTTAGGATTTTGGAAAGCTAAAATCTTCGATTAAATCAAAATCTTGAATTTAGGATTTTGGAAAGCTAAAATGTTGAAGTCAGTCAAAATCTTGAATTCAGGATTTTGGAAAGCTAAAATCTTAAAGTCAGCCAAAATCTTTAATTTAGGATTTTGGAAAGCTAAAATCTTGAAGTAAGCTAAAATTTGGAAGTTAAGATTTCAGAAAGCAAAAATCTGGAGGTCAGGGAAAATCTTGAATTTAGTATTTTGGAAAGCTAAAATCTTGAAGTCAGCAAAAATCGTGAGTTCAGGATTTTCGAAAACTAAAATCTTGAAGAGAGCCAAATCTTGAATTCAGGATTTTGCTTTCTAAAACTTGAATTTAGGATTTTGGCGTTTTAAAATTTTCAGATCGGTATTGTGGCTTTCCAAAATCTCGAGTTCAGGATTTTGGCTTTCCATAATCTTAAGCTCAGAGTTTTGGCGTTCCAAAATCTTAAATTTATGATTTTTGCTTCTTTTTTTTCAGCATTTTGACTTTCCAAAAGTCTTGAATTCAGGGTTTTGATGGTCTAACATCTTGACTTTAGGATTTTGGGTTTCCAAAATCTTGAAATCAGTATTTTCGCTTTTGAAAATCTTGAATTTAGGATTTTGTCTTTCGAAAATCTTGTTTTCAGGATTTTTTTCTTCTCAAAATCTTGAATTCAGGATTTTGGGTTTCCAAATCTGCGTTTTGATCTTCTAACATCTTGGCCTTAGGATTTTGGACTCCCAAAATCTTGAATAGAGGATTTTGGGCTTGGAAAATTTTAAATTCAGGGTTTTGGTTTTTCAAATATTGAATTTATGATTTTGGTTTCGAAGTTATGGTTTTGGGTTTCCATCATAGCGAGCTGCACGATCTAGGAAACCAAAAAAGCCTCAGTATCCAGCTTAGAAAGCTGCGTAAAAGTCAGCTTTCTCAGGTGGATACCCGGTAGCTTGCATTATTGCCTATTTTATTAATATCTTATCGTATTCCGCACCTAATATGATGGAGGCGTCTATTTTCACACAATCATGTCATCATCCTAGGGCGAGAAATATAATTAACTAAAAGCGTGGTATCTAAAAAAAATGTACGGCTTTGATTTCTTAAAAAATAATTCAGTGCCGTCTAAAAAGAAACATTAAAGTCTTCGGTCGATCTCATTGCCAACACAGGCAAAAACTATCTATAGTTCAATATTGCCCGATTTTGTTAGTGCTCCTGTGATAAAATGGGGTGCAGATGCACGAAGATTTATTGAAGTCATTCTTTTTTAATTGCTTAATGTACTCTACTCAAGATTACATCATGCATGAAGCATCTATGTACATATATTGTATGTCAAGCTAGACGTACTATGACACCCCCTTTTCCTTTTTGATGAAAGAAGCTGTAATTACATTCAAATGAAAAAATGAAGAGAACCTTTAGAAAATGATAATTAACGCCAATCGAGTCGGTCACACGTCTATCAAATCACAACAGGAACTAGGAACAGTCTGATGGGTGTAACGAGGAACCCAATGTCAATAATAAAAATAGTTTTACTCAGATGTCTTTGTTTGTCTCTGTTTAATCTTTAAACTTGGTTGGAAACAGGGTGATGCGTCCTGTTCTTGTACCTTGCTCTTTGACTGGTCGCCAGTTCTTTCACTGGCTACGACGGCTCCGACTGGCTTACGATCAGCTTGCTTCTCACTGCAAGGTAGCTTGGAACTAGGTAATTTCTGCACTTTCTAGAAGTTAACAGAAAAACAAGAAACAACATAGACAACAAATCATGGAGAATATTGGATATGGCCTGGGTGCAACGTTATAACCCACTTTAATTGTACCCAAAAAATAAAACACTACAGTAAATGAAATTAAACTAAAGCCTACATGTAAGTGTGCCAGGGTGGCCAGAAAAAACCTGTCCCAAAAAAACCCGTAGGGAAAAAAGCACAGCAAATCTGGGGCGGGCCAGGTGCAACTTACGTCCCTCGCCAGGACTCTAAAGAAATTACTCAGAATTGCAACTTTACAGACAAAAGCAAGATTTTCTAATAAAACCATTACACGTGTATACTGGAAAATAAACTAAAACTTGTATACCTCTGGACTGAAAGTGACTTCGATAAGGCTAAGCGCCATCAATTACACGCAAATTCTGGAAAATATTCTGAAATATATCTAAATCTCTATGAAATACACCTGGACTGAAACTGATCTAGATACGGAGAGCTCGTTAAGACCATGCCGAAAATGCCTATGCTGGCTTAGTGGACTCGCACCTCCAACCGGCGTGGATATCCGACAAATCACCTGCTATTCTCCTACAAGTTGGATTGAGGGTCTCGTCAGACTCGCCCCCACTTGTGGGTGCCGTACTTACTAAGAAACATCACTAACTAATGGCTTGATATGCCTCTTAAACTCCCCTCCTAAATAACGTGAATAAAGAAAGACTTGCAATAGAATGAAAGTATAATGTACCGTACTCCTAAGATTGAGCTTGGACAATTCTACGAACTAATGGAAACGCAGAGGAGGACTGAAGCGAGAACTTAATAAAACACTACGTCTCAGCTACGGGACAAGGCCTTAGAGTTCAAAATAGATCGACACATAAATCGACATAAAACTATTACATGTATATATTTTAGATGGAAAACAACGCGATTTAGAGGCAAAATCTGCAGAAATCGCATGACAGAACTAACAGATAGCAGGTACTTAGGCGCTCAAGCCTAGCTTCTTTTGGCGTTCTCTAATTTAAAGGGAAACTCAAGCAATGGGTGGCTAACAGAACAAACTTAAATACCAGCCACTGCATGGCCCCAATTTATACTGTAAACAGGAGATTGTAAATAAGATGCGCCAGTGTTATCCACAGAACTCTAAGATAGATAGATAGATACAATGAGACATGCAAAGGCTTTTCGAATAGAAGAAACACCAGTCTTCGATAAAGCCACTCACGCCACCACATTAAGCCAGACCCGTATCTTCAAGACTGTGGATGGAGCGTTAGCATCCAACTGTAAACCAGTCAGGCCTGGAACTGTATCCCTCAGCGAAGAGTCAGTCAGGGGGGCTGTTTTAAGCCATAACCTGGAATTTAGGGCAACTGAAATAAAAGAAATAGCGTAAAAATAAAGCAACTACAGCGCTATTTACTTAACTGAACAAAAAACATTGGACAAGGGAGGCGCTGAGCAAAATATTCGCGCAAAGAAGAATTGAAATTACAGGTCCAAAACGAGCCGACACCATTGAAATGACTTGAAACATGCCCAATCAGCCTCTAAAATGAGCTAAAGCTGACTCACAGATATGCCAAATCAGACTCACAACTCAAGCCAAAGCAGGCTCACAGATATGCCAAATCAGGCTAAAAAATAAGCCAAATCAGGCTCACATGCCATACAAATGTGCCAAACCGGGCACACAAATATATCAAATCAGGCTCAAAACAGGCGACCACTACAACACCCACTGGAAAGGAAATCCAGTTATCCTTTCCACTCAGTCTCGGACAAAGGCTTTGGTCACACCTACAACGAGGAGAAGCAAAGTAGGAGTCAAAACGCGGAAGCTGAGCGCTCTATAATAGAATGTGCAACGGTTAAGATTCGTGCGAGGACTCCATTGGGCTTCAACGACTCCAAACACATAGAGATTAACTGGCGAATCATCCTTGTCAAAGAAACGTCGCAAAGGATCAGCCTTACCGTTGAGCGATCTAGGAATCCACTGTGCTTCCAAGACAATACCATGCGAAAACAAACAAGAAAAGCGCTTAGAGCCACCGACTGTATGGACCTTAAAGACACCAAAGGAAAGTACACTGGCAGCACTCTGATTGTCAGAGAAAAGTTTCACCCTCCTTTGCTTTAACTGCTCTACAAAAGAAAGCAAAACATAATATTAAATAACTATCAAATTCCCCAAAATAGAACTTTGACCCAAATAATCGACCGAATGGAGTTACCGTTTAAAGAATCTATGTCACAAAAACGAAAACTTCAATTCCACCAGCCGAGGGGGAGTGAAACGAAAAAGGTGATCCTAAGCCGATGAAGACTCTATAGCTACCTACGTCTGGCTTGTACGAAGATGGGAATGGGCCCCACCGCTGTCGAGGCAAGTGAAATAATGGAACCAGCCATCCCAGCTGCTATGCGATAGAAAGATGACTCATTGTGAATTGCAGAATTCGGCCAAAGCCGCTACACTAGCTGAAGACTTGCTTCTCGGGAATCTAAAACGTAAAACAAATAGTGCACACCGCAAACCCGAGTCACTTAGGAGTTCTCCTTACCAATTAGGAAACCGGAAGAATAAACCCCTTGCGCTCAATAAAAGCTACCGGGCGGCGGAAGTCCTCTGACATGACTACCAATTGCGTCATCGAGATAAACAAGAAACTTCAGACCCATAGAAAGCCAGTAAAACAAAAACAAACGCTTAACTAGACCAAAGACTAAAATCGAGAAAGCGAACTACCAAAGCACACCATTGAAGGGCCAAGAAAAACCTATATACTTATGGTGTTCTAAGGAAATGTCGATCCAGATTGTAGGTCCCATTCATAGCCTCGTTGCCCCTCTTCAAGAACATGCGATAAGGTACGAAAAGTCCCGTATTTAACGAACGAGGTAGCAGTTTACGTGACTGCATAAGATCGATGACGACTGCTACTGTCAGAATGGAGGCTCACCATGCTCCATAATACAGCCATTGGCTAAAAATTCGGAAGTGGGCAATGGTAGCAACAGCGAACTGAGGTGCTTTTAAGCGGGACTCACAAAGCCTAAAGGAGGACTTAAAGCGACCTTAAATAACTCCTGATCAGATATCCCCAGGAAAAATTCTTCGGAAACACTTAATTAATTCAAATCACACTCATCTGAGGATTGACAAATGAATCCTTTTCTTCATCTATATTGTAGCCAGTAACGGCGAGGGTTGGTCATTGAAATGAAGAAAAAGATGTGAGCAAAAGCCGAACTCCAGTCACTAGAAAACAAAACAAACAATGTTTTCAATAAGCTGAGAAATTCAAAGTAACAAAAAAAAAATCAGACTGTGGCTTGTTAGGCGTTCACAGACCCGAAGGACGAAAAGGAATGAACAAGACACTTATATAACTGTATGCAAAATACTTAACACCAAGAATACAGAAACACAAACAGACCAGATAATACACGTAATTAACCATATAAGAACGTGCAGAAAACAAATATCTGCTAAACTGCGTACCGCAGATATTTTTGCATTATCTCGTGTTGGTACACTGCCCTTAGGGCTACCTTCTGCCAACTGAGGAGACGTTATTGCCCTGACGTTGGGTACGTGTGTACCTTTGGAACTTTGTACCGGGGTCAATGTACGTGGAAGGTTACTGCCGGTCGAAGGGGGTACATTTACTTCGCTCTGACTCCTTGGTCTCAGGTGCTCCATAGTTCTCTGGTAGATTGTTCCTTGAATGTCCACTGTGTAAGTTCCAGGGCTCTCTATTGGCTGTGGTCTATTAAGCAAAGTTCCCGGCTGCGAGATATTCTTCAAGGTGTTGTAGACGAACTTTGGTTCTCGGTTACTAAGGGACCTCTTGTCACTACCAGCCCTTCTGTCATAGAATACCGCCTACCTTTCTTGACGTCTCTGGTTAGCTTCTTAGTGAAGGTCATTATCCAGGTGTTTGGATGCCAGTGCTTTTCCGCTGCCTGGGAGTGTTGTTTTTGGTTTACGTCCAAACAGCAACTCGTGGGGTGATGGCATTCGGTCATCAAGAGGGGTCGTGCGATATGTCGACAATGCTGTGAGCGGACATTCTTTCCCCCCTAGTGCTTTCAGCAACAGCAACTGGGAGGTTCCAATTGCTCTCTCTTTCAGGCTGTTGGCTTCATGGTGGACTGGGGAACTACAACATAGCGTGCAGCCGCTTTCTTTGCATTTAATTTTTTTTTTTTAGATCCGAAGTCGGCTACGATAGTGGCTGGTCGGCCGTATTCTGCCAGGATGCTTGTACAGTGGTTGCACACGGTGTGCACGGTCATGTTGTTGACGAGTCTTATCACAGGGAAGCTTGAAAAGTGATCGATGACCATTAAGTAGTTCTCCCCGTTAAATTCAAAGATGTCTGTGCCGAGATTCTCCCATGGCCGGGTAGGAAGGTCTGGCTGCAAGATTTGTAGTTTGGGCTGAGCTGGCTGGTGTTTGTTACATGGGTCGCAGGTCTTCTCCATCCGCCGGATATCAGTAGAGATGTAGGGCACGAACACCGAATCTCTAGCTCGGAGGATATATTTGTTCTCTCCTTGTTTCCCTTGGTGGATTGGTTGACGGATTTTGTTTCTCATGGATGCTGGTACGACGATCCTGTTGCCTTTGAGCAATAGGCCATCCTCTATTGTGAGGTCACCTCGGAAGTTCCAAAACTCCCATAGTTCCTGCTGGCATTGCTTCCCTTAAGGAGGCCAGCCATTGAAGATGGTATTCTTCAGAAGGTTCTCTGTAGTATCTAGTACCATAGAGGACTTCACTGCTTTTAGGTCAATACGGGTGGATATGAAGTGGATATTACGCTGTGATACGTAGTCTTCTGTCATACTCTTAGTGGTAGGTGCTGCTATCCCGTGACAAACTCGCGACAGGGCATCGGCGACTGGAATGGATCTTCCTTGCTTGTACTGCACATTGACATCAAATCGTAGGCGTCTAAGGAATAGCCTTTGCAACCAGCTAGGAGCCTCATTGATGTTCTTCTTAAAAATTTGTTCCAAAGGGGAATTGTCAGTTTCAACAGCCACGTTCCACCGAGCAGGAAGTACCCAAACTTCCCTAGGCCATGTGTGAGTGCCAGGCACTCGCACTCAAGATTTGAACATCTTGACTCGGTTTCTTTGAGTGACCGGGACGCCATCGCGACAATGTGCTCGTTTGCTTGAGAGTTTAACTGTAACAGCCAGGCCCCAATGCCTGTTTTCCTTGCCTCACACTGAAGGGTTGTGGGTGTTTTCGGTTCTGGGTCATAATAGGAAATAAGTTCGGGGGTGCAGAGTTCTTGCTTAATCCTATTGAGTGCCTGCTGATAGCTCCAAGCTAAAATGGACGTGCTTCTTGGTTAGTTCTCTTAGTACTGATGTTAGGTCAGCTAGGTTTGTCGAGAAACGGTTCAAGTAAGTGACCATGCCCAGGATGGTCTGAAGCTCCCCTGTGTTTGGTGGGCGCTTTGGTTGCCAACTGCCTGAAGTTTTTCCTTCGCTTGTTGAATTCCGTTCTCTGTCAGAGTGTGTCCGTAGAAGTCGACTTGTGTCTGCTTGAACTACAGCTTTTTAGAGTATAGGCTTATCTTGTGTTTGCGAGTGGCTTTGAGCATTTCACAGAAGGCTTGGTCGTGCCCTGCTTCGAGTAGCCACATACGACGATGTCGTCTGCAATCCCCATTACGTTGGGGATGTGCCTGTAGACCTCATCGAGTTTGTGTTGGAAGATGTCTTGGGAGAGCTTGACCCCGAAGAGTAATAATTTCAAACGGTACCGTCCGAAGTTGGTGCTAAATGTGCAAAGCAGGATTGACTCTTGGTTCAAGGGTCGACGACGGAGAAGAATTTCTTACCATATAGCTGCGATTACTCTGGGGCTTTGTATAAGCTTCGAGCGCAGCAATAACTGGATCAATTTTGAGGTTGTCGCCATCGCTGGCCCACATGGTCGTATTATAGATTTCGAGGCGTTTATCGCCAATCCATAACAGCAGCAATCTCACTTTGTTCGCCTCTTCGACTTTGTCGAGCGGTCCTTTGAAAATAAGTTCGCATCTCCGTTGGAAGAGTTTGAATCACTTGTGAATGTCCTCTGAAGTGGTCCAATCCTTAGACGGTGGTTTGAATCGATCTGCCATGTTGTTTGTGAATGCTCGATGTAACTGAATTTTATGTGCTTCCCTACTTTTGTTGGTAGTGATGCATGTCCCAATGCGTTAAATGTTTCGAGTGGAGGATCCAGTATCTTCTCAGGCTCTCACTTCTGACACCATGTGATAAAATGGGATGCATATGCACGAAGATTCATTGAAGTCATTCTTTATTAATTGGTGAATGTGCTCTACTGAAGATTACATCATGTATGAAGCATGCATACCCATATATAGTGTATCATGCGAGACGTACCATGAAAGTTCCCCTTGTTGTAGTTCGTTGCTGTATAGTACATTTACATAGATTAAGTACGACGAAAAGATAGGATTTCTTCCTTTCTACTGGTGGAAATGCTAAACGTGTTATATAGAAGCGCTCAGCCATAACTATACGCCAGGACTTCTACCTGAGTGAACCAAAAAGGACATAGAACAAGTGCCAAATTTTTTTTCGGTTACGAGTGAAAATGCTAAACGTGTTATATATCCTAGAAGCGTTCAGGCATAAGTATATGCCAGGGATTTTACCTGGTTGAACCAGAAAGGATAGAGAACAACTGCCTAATTTTTGTCTATGCGTCAAAATGCTAAACGTTTTATACATCCTAGAAGCGCTCAAGCATAATTATTTCCAAGTCCTCTACCTGGATGAGCCAGAAAGGACAACTGTCTAATTTTTTTCGGCTACGGGTCGAAAAAATAAACGTGATATATATCCTAGAAGCGCTCAGGCATAATAACATCATGCCAGGACTTCTACCTGGATGAACCCGGGAGGATATAGAACAACTGCGTAATTTTTTTTCGGCCACGGGTCGAAATGCTAAACCTGTTGTATATCCTAAAAGCGCTCAGGCGTTATGACATCATGCCAGGAGTTCTACCTAGATGAACCAGAAAGGATATAGAACAACTGCCTAATTTATGTTTTCCGGGTACGGATGGAAATGCTAAACGTGTTGTATATCCCAGGAGCGCTCAGGCATAATTATATGCCAGGACTTCTTCTTGGGTGACCTACAAAGGATACAGGACAACTGCCTCATTAATTTTTGTTTTCAACGCGTCGAAATGCTACTCGTGTTATATATCCTACAAGCGCTCAGGCATAATACAATATGCCAGACCTTCTACCTGAATGAACCAGGAATGATATAGAACAACTGCTTAATTTTTTTTCTACGCGTCAAAATGCCAAACGTGTTATATATCCTAGAAGCACTCGGGCATAATAAAATATCCCACGACTTCTTTCTGGGTGAACCAGAAAGGGTAAAGAAAAACTACATATTTTTTTTTCGCTGCTACGGGTCAAAATACTAGACGTGTTATATATCCCAGAGGAGTTCAGGCATAATTACATGCCAGGATTTCCACCTGGATGAACCAGAAAGAACTTCTGTATTTTTTAGTTTTCCGGCTACGATTTGGAGTGCTAAGCGTGTTACACATCCTAGGAGCGCAGGCAGAAGTATATGCCCGGACTTCTAACTGGATGAACAAGAAAGGATATAAAACAATTGCCTAATTTTTTATTTAGGCTGCGTGTCGAAATGCTAAACGTGTTATATATCCTAGAAGCGCTCAGCCATAATTATATGCCACGATATCTGCAACTGAGTTTGCGGTGCGCAAGAAGCAAGATGGGATAAATGTAAATACAGTATAGGCATTTACCCGACTTGGAAGCAGATATTACTTTGTTCGCCCAAGTAATCACTGCCGTCATTTTATCTGTTCACAACGACAAAGTTAAAATTATGATTTGTTAATGAGTATATCAAATCACTGATATCTTTAAGGAAAGGTGCATTGTTGCACGGTTGCGCGGGAACTGTTGTGCCAGAAAATGTATAATTCAGACCTGCATCTCCACAAGCAGTTTGCTTTCTTGGAATCTTGTGCCACTTCCCATAAACAAACACCTTGCTGTTGGCATTGTACTTTATCCCTTTTTCTGCTTCTTGGAAGAGGGCATCAGCCTCGGATTTAGAGAAGAGGCGAATGTAATCAAGATTCAGGTTTTTAACTGTTATCCTTTTCCAGTGAAGATTCTGTTTTCTATTAATTTGAAGAAACAACAGTTTTGAGTTTGGAGAAGTTTGATTTGAGCCACTAGCCACATCATATGTCCCATACATTAAGGCAACTTTGTGATTCTGATTACACTTGCTTCCCTCCACATCTTGCTTTCGTTTTGCATTTTAGATCTTGTTGCAGTAAAGTATGAATCAATCATTTTCTTTTTTGCACAACAAACAACACCTGAACAACCTTACCACTTTCACAGTTGGAAAACGTTTGGTATGTGCGACCACTGACCAGCTAGGTTTGCAGGCTTCTTTTGCACAAAATGCACCTTTTACAGAATTCTGCGCGAATTTGAGCAGGATGGACTGGGTTAGAGAATAAACCAACATGGCGGACAGCACTCGAGCATTTTTCGAGGGCGTTCTTTCATCACATCAGTGCCAGTCTCATTGTGAGTTTTGCTCACAGAATATTTTCAAATACACCCTCCCTCGTTGTAATGCTCGTTATTGCTGCAGTACCTGTTATAAGAGCCAAAAACACCGGCAATGTTCAGAACTGTTTTACAAAGAGTGCGTCATGACAACGTTGAGTGAACAAGAAGTAGGCAGTGAAAGTAAACGAAAAATTCTTGAAATGTCAAGGAAGCTAGGGGAAGAAGATAGAGAAGCGAACAGTGGTTTTGTCACTGACGATTTCGAGGAACAATTGGGCGAGATCGACCTTAACACGACTGATGCTGAGGTTATTTGGTCGGCCATGACCGAGAAGGAGAAAAAGCAATTCGAAGCGGCTGTAGAAACTCGACATATTTACGAAATGATTGACATTTGGGTCCCATGGTGGAGTCCAAGATGTGATACTCAAAACAGGCTAGTTCTGAAACTTTCACCTGTCACTTTTTTCAGGGGACGGGTAGAGGGCAAATGTGGTCGTTTACCACAATTTTCCCCCATTCACATTGCAATAGGGTAAAGTTGTTCGAGCATCATCCATCGACAACATTTTTCCATGGTCTGTATTCTTATCGGCCTTAGAAGACGTCAAAATGATTAAAGTTTTCACTGCAAAGTTTTGTACATTTTGACATCATTAATATTTTCTATGTTCAGTAGAGTTTATACAATGTTGTTAATGCTACGTGTGCTGTGATTGGTCATTGCCTATGATCTATTAGAGTACAGATACATAGATGACGTCACGGGAAACTTGTTGTCTTTGTTTTGTTCAACACGGCGTGCGGTTTTGGAAATGTTTGTGAGATTGTTTCGGTTTAAAGTAAGTGAAAGCCTCAAAATCGTTTACCAGGAGTTGTTTACAAAGAAAAATGGAGAGACAAAAAGAGCTCTTGACTACTTGAGAATGCCTAAACTACAAGATATCTTCACAACAGTTGCCATCGTGTGTCATCGCCACGAGAGACTAGCTGTTTTGCAAAATGTTTTTGCCATTATTATTTTCGCTTTGAGCAAGAAAAGACATTGAAAAACTTTGCGAAGAAACTGTATACAAGCAGAGATCAATAGTAGCCCTTGGGGCTAAAAAAAAGCCTAAACTACCAGAAATCCCCGAACAGTCAGGCGGTACGAGGCAGGTATATGTATTGGTCTTTTTCTTTTCTGACCATGTATAAACAGAGAGATCTATTCAGTAATAGATCACAGAGGACATCAAAATGTGGTAAAAACATCAGTGACACACTTGCCTGCGGCTTGGGTGCCACTTCTTTGTTTTTACCACATTTTGTCCTCATCTGTGATCTGTTACTAAACAGACGCACGGCAACATGGAGTCTATTTGTTAAATACATGTTAGGGAAAGTTCATTTAATATGACAAGGGGGGGGATGAAGATATTGAAACTCGAAGCTTGAAATTTTAGCAGCCACCCTCGCCAGCGGTTCAGTTTTTTAGGAGCCCCCTCCTTGGTAGTCGAAAAAATTTCAGAGCCCCCCCCCCTCTCCTCCTTCAATTCCTTTGCTGCCCTGAAAAAAGATCGCTAGACTGTATTAAATATATTTACCGTTACTGTCTTCAATGGTTTATACTATGACAAACTTGAGCTACAGTTGTGATACAATTTTCTAAAGCATTTTTGGGATGAACAAGAGTGTAATAATTACTGAGACTACATTTGTTATATCTGTAAACCACGTGATATAGCTGAGTTGCACAGGTCATTAAATTGTTGAGTTGAAAACCATCCGATCTGTATGATGATGTCATGTGTTGGTTTTGAAGTATACAAATTTTCGGAGCCCCCCCTCCTAGTGCAACAATTTTTTCAGAGCCCCCCCTTCGGGTGTCTAAAAATTTTCGGAGCCCCCCCTCAATATCTTCATACCCCCCCTTGTCATATTAAATGAGCTTTCCCTTACTGGTTGAATTTGATTTTTTTAAGCTAGGTTGATTCTCAATTTCCTAGGAAACAAAGGAAATTGAGAATCAACCTAGGTTAAATCAAAATTAACCTGAAATCAAATTTGAACTGTAACATACACACCATTGAAAATTGTTATCAATTTGTTTTTTGTAATTGACAGTTTTTGAAGGGTCAGACAATCCATGCAAGCCATAAGAAAAATAGAGTTTTATAGAATTGCAAATGCATAAAACATTTTTCTTGCTTAGTTCCCTATATAGAGATGTGAGGTTTTGCTGCTGGAATATTTGCAGAATTAGGCAGTATTGGTCGACTTTCATTGATTAAAGTTAGGGAGAGTTGCGAGTTGCGAGCGGTAACTCTCTCTAATATCATGACAAATAGTGTAGAAAAATTAAGAGCTCAAGGATGAAGTAGCGGAACTTAAAGTGAAGCAAGAAACGGTTTTAAAAGAGTTAAATGAACGAACTGAATAATGCAAAATAAATGTCGGCAATGACAGCGAAGTGCTGTCACTAGACAAAACCAAATCAGTGGAGTTTGTTTCGGCCAAGTACGATGATCTAATTGCTTTCAAAGCAAGTGCCAGTAAAGAGCTTCAAGAAATTAGGGCAAGGCTCGATAAGATATCCGAGACCCGCGACAACATCCAGAAATCGCTAGATGCTTTTGAATTGTACAGCTACCAATTCAACATCAAGATAGTCGGAATGCCGATGGTTGCTGAACGTGAACACCCTGAAAAAAAGTAAAGGGAGTGTAGATCCAGGATAGGATCTACACTCTTAACAAAAATTCTACAAGCTTAATCGATACCATTTTTTTTAACAATCCTTAGCAGGTGCTAATCAGTGGTAATCTCATTACTGATATCAGCGATCATTTTTCGCAGTTTTGTATTTTAACATAAACTAGAGATAAAATTAAACGAAAACAAATTAAAAACGTGATCTTTCACATTTCAATCTCGACAGTCTTAACAGCGACCTTGCTACGATCAACTGGAGTTGTATGATTAAACCGCAGGCAAATAATGTAGACAAGCTATTTACAACTTTCTATAAACATTTTACTAAAATTATAAATAAACATGCACCGATTAAAACCCTTTCTCAACGTACGATTAAACAATTTTCTAAGCCTTGGATTACAAAACGTATAAGAGCGTCCATCAAAGAAAAAAACCGACGATATAGACTGTAGACACGTTTGAGTAAGAAACGCTATTACTGCATTTTTTTTTAATGATAATTTAAATAATACGAAAAAAAAGGTGACGAGGCATAAATGGATTATTAATTCGTTGCAAAAGAAAGTGTAAATCTGTTGGTAAATTAAAAGACCTAGATAACAAAAATAATCTTACTAATGATTCCTCACGTACACCTAATATCTTTACTAAACATTTTTCAAATGCTGGCGACATCTTAGCAAACAAATTACCACCGGCAGAGCGCCCCTTTACAAAGTACCTAAGAAAGTCCAATTCGCCAGAACTTTCGTTTTTCTTCAAACCTGTAACTCCATCTGAATTTAAAATTCAAACTTTATCTATATCAAACAGCAAATCGCATGGCTTATACTCCTGTCCTACTCAACTTCTTAAATACTCAAGCGACGTCATATCTTTCGTCAGTTCTTTCAGACATTCTCAATATATCTGTCTCTCTTGGGGCCTACCTTAAAAAACTTAAAATGTTAAACATTATACCTATCTTTAAAGCTGACGACGAGGCCGACACTTCTAATTATAGCCCAGTTTCAATAAAATCTTCGAAAAAATTATGTATGATAGAATGAGAGACTTTATTGAAAAGCACAACCTATTATGTTCGTCTCAATATGGTTTTCGTCAAGCTCACTCAACCCAACATGCTATTCTTGATTTGGTAGAAACTACAAAAACCAGTATGGACAAAAAACTCTTTTCATATGGAGTTTTTATTGACTTAAAAAAGCCTTTGACACTGTGAATCATAACATATTACTTGAAAAACTAAATTATTGTGGCTTCCGTGGAATCGTCAATCAATGGTTTTCCTCTTATTTACCAAATCGTACACAAACTACTGAAATTGGCTCTCATATATCTAGTAAACTAAATATCAATTGCGGCGTTCCCCAAGCATCTGTTCTAGGTCCTCTACTCTTCTTGCTTTGTATAAATGACATCCAATATTGTTCATAAAGCTCATAAAGATTTGAAGACACTGGAACTTACAGTAAATCCAGAATTACGCAACTTGTATAACTGGCTGACTTCAAATAAACTTTCTCTGAATATTAAAAAGTCAAAGTATGTAATTTTTCGTCCATACCAAAAAAAAATCACCTATGATCCCTGGGTTAATGTTTTTGACAATGAAAGCAATAAAAAGGTTGCCCTGGGACGTAAAAACTTTATTAAATATCTTGGACTGTTCATCGATGAAAATCTATCATGGAAGAGCCATATTCACTCTGCTGCAAACAAAATAAATAACACAATTAGGCTAATTGCGAGATTAAGACATATTGTTCCCACTTGCACCCTCCTAAATATTTATCAGTCACTACTTATACCTTATCTAACTTTCGGTCTTATCTCTTTGGGCAACGCGGGTAAAACTTTCCTTGACCAAATTCTTGTCCTTCGAAAACGCGCACTACGTTTAATATATTTTGCTGAAACAAACGGCCACGCAATGAAAATTAACTTCGTGCAGATTGCTGCAACTTGGTGCAGTTTGGTGGAACTTGGTGCAGATTGTTGCAATTTGGTTCAAATTTGTCCCCATTTGGGCGGATTGGTACAGTTTGGTGCAGATTGGTGTAGTTTGGTGCAACTTGCTGATATTTGCTGCACATTGATGCAGATTGGTTCACCTTGGTGCGGATTGGTGTACCTTGGTGAATATTGGCACAGTTTGGTGCAACTTGGTGCACACTGTGTCAATTGGGTGCAACTTGGTATAGTTTGGTGCGGCTTAGTGCAGATTGGTGGAACTTGGAGAGGTTAAAGGCGAATTGGTGCAGATTGGTGCAATTTGGTGCAGATTGTTGCAACTTGCCGTAGTTTGGTGCAGATTGCTGCAGTTTGGTGCAACTTAATGCAATTTGCTGCAGATTAATGCAGATTTTTTCCACTTGTTGCAGATTGGTGCAACCTTGTGAAGACTGGTGCAGTTTGGTGCAACTTGGTGCAACATGGTGCCGATTGATGCAACTTGGTGCAGTTTGAAGTAACGTGGTGCAGTCTGGTGCAACTTGGTGTATTTTGGTGCGGGTTAGTGCAGATTGGTGCAACTTGGTGCAGATTAGGGGAACTTAGTGAGGGTTTGAGGCGAATTGGTGCAACTTGGTGCAGTTTAGTGCGAATTGGCTCAGTTTCGTGCAGATTGGTGCAACTTGGTGCAGTTTGGTGCAGAGTGGTTAAGTTTGGTGCAATATGGTGCAATTTGGTGGAGATTGGTGCAGACTGGTGCAACCTGGTGCGGATTGGTGCACGTTGGAACAGATTGGTGCGACTTGGTGCAGTTTGTTGCAACCCGGTTCAGATTGGTGCAATTTAGTGCGGATTGGTGCATATTCTTGCAGATTGGTGTAACTTGGTCCAAATTGGTTTAACTTTGTGCGGATTGGTGCAACTTGGTAAAGATTGGTGCAGTTGGGTGCAACTTGGTGCAGATTGGTGCAACTTGTGCCGATTGGTGGAATTTGGTGTAGTTTGAAGCAACGTGGTACAGGTTCGTGCAGCTTGGAGCAGTTTAGTGCAATTTGGTGCAATTTGGTGCAGGTTGGTGCAAACTTGTGTAACTTGGTGCAGATACGTGCAGTTTGGTGTAACTTAGCGCAGATTGGTGCAACTTGGAGCAAATTGGTGCATCTTGGTGCAGACAGGTGAAACTTGGTGCAGATTGGTGCAGTTTGGTGCAGCTTGGCGCAACTTGGTGCCTTTTTGTGCGGATTAGTGCAGATTTGGTGAAGATTGGTGCAACTTGGTGCAATTTGGTACAGACGGTGCAGATGGGCGCAACTTGGTGCGGATTGGTGCAACTTGGAATAAGTTGGTGCACTTTGGTGCAGCTTGGTGCAACTTGGTGTGGATTGCTGCACCTTTATGAAGATTTGTGCAGTTTGGTGGAAATTGGTGTAGACTGGTGCAACTTGTTGCAGTTTGGTGCAGACTTGTGCAACTCGATGCGGTTTGCATCAAGTTGCACCAAACTGCACTAATCTGTACCAAATTGCAAAAGGTTGCACCCAACTGCAGCAAGTTGCACCAAACTGCACTAAGTTGCAACAATCTGCACCAAGCTGCGCCGACTACACCAAATTGCACCAATCAGCACTAATTTGCACCAAATTGCATCAATCTGCACCAATTTGCATCAAACCGCAGCAAGTTGCACCAATCTGCTGCACCAAACTGCAGTAAATTGCACCAGTCTGCACCAAGTTGCATCAAACTGCACCAATCTTCACTGAGATGCACCAAAGTGCACCGAGTTGCACCAATCTGCCCCAAGTTGCACCAATCTGCATTAAGTTCCCTGCGTGAAATAAGTAATTTAGTGGAATTCACAGGGGCACCATACTCCATGGCACTCATTGGGCGTTGTGTCTTTCATGTATGGTGACGCGATACACGTGCGATGCTCGGATTCGGGATTTGTATTATCAGCAACTTTTGTGTTAAGAGTGTTTTGATGTCAGTGAGGTGACGACGAGAAAAGGTAATGAGTCAATTATACAGAAGGAAAATTGTTTTGTGGAGAAAATGAAAGAAGTTGAATTGACATCTCGTCGTGAGAAATTTATTTATAACAGAACTTACAATCCAGTTGATTTAAATAAGGTTAGTCATTTTTCTCGACGCGGTCGTGCACCTAGCAGACTACCGATGAAGAAATTTAAATCTTTGTCGAAGAAAACACGGAAAGTGAGACTTTTTGTATGGAGGAGAATTCTGAAAAACACACCATTGTCGTCTAAAATTCATTGGAAGGCTGCAGAAAGTTGTGCAACCATTTCTGAGGAGCCATGTATTTTTGTGCATTCCAATTTCCGTTCCACAAAAAGAAACACCGAGGGAATCAACAACAAGTCAAATATTATTTAGTTATCAAAATTATGGCATGCCAAACTAACATAACATGGTGTATAGCAGTCCTTTCACATTGGAAAAATAAACTTCATGTATTATTCAGTATCACTGTCCTCTGATGCACTATTTGAAGAGCTGATAGAGGGCAAGTACTGTTTAATTAGTGTACAAGCTTGATCACTTATAAGCCCTCTTTCCATCATTTGCTTTAGCCTGTAAACTTATGACCATTTTAAGTATATTAGAGCAGCCATATTGAATTCCTTAACTGGAATCTCCCTATCAGACAGTAGTTTGGAGATCAAACCAAGATTCCCTTCTTCTCGTCTAGCTTTTCTCTTCTGTGCCGTTCTCTTATTTTCTTTTTTTGAGCGCTTTTTGATTTAATCTTCAGAAAGTGTCCACGAAACATCCTTACATTTGCTTTCTGCATCCTGTAGATCTTAAATGTTTTGGATAATTTTATTCCTGAGCATTGTCAGCGCTGTGATCCTTTCCTCGTCAAAATCTATCTTTGGCTGCCCTTCCCATCTTCAAGTTTGCGAGACTTAGAATAGAGGCTGTTCAGGTGATCTTTGATGTCTTGCTCTTCTGATGAGGAAAGCGTTCAATTAGACTAAGTCCTTGCCGAGATTGGCTCGAGTTCAGAGGATAATGATGAGGAAGGAGATGATATTCAGATCACAGTGACAACTACTAGATCTGTGAGGAGGGCTAATCACTATTTGCTTTAAATAGTTCGGTGAGCCTCAGTCAAGTTGTATTAAAACTGTTTCTGTGGTTTACGGCGGGTCATCTTATTTTATGTGCTGACTTGAAAGCGGGCCACATTATGTTATGCACTGGCAAGAACAGGCCCACGTGAAATTATGTATAGGAAAATTAAAATGCACCAGAACAATCCTCCCTACTCTAATAAATGACCGATCCCTTATACTTAAACCGGTACAGACGTAACTGTAAGAGTGTGAGGTTTTTACAAAGGGCAAGTCCAAAATTAGTTCGAAAACAAAGGACGGTATATCTGTCGTCTATTAAAGCATAAAAGAACAGGCTATTTAGGTGGGGTTGGGTATCGAAATAAGGTTTTAAGTATTTGTCCCTCTGTACATGGAACTATCCATTTTATGGTGCTTACAAAAGTTTAATTCATCTAGTTGATGTTGGCCAATTTAAGCTTTCTACTGATATCGAGAAGAATCCAGGACTTTCAGGTTTTGTAGATGCTACAAAGACGATTCATGCTTCATACTGTTAAGGAAACGTTGTTGTATTTGGGGAAATGCGAGTCAACAATGTCTTGCAATGAGGTCGTGCGATTTAATTTACAATAAGATAAGAGGGATTACTTCAGTCGATGATATGATTCAACTAATGACTGTTGGTAACCTATTATATACTAGTCTGTTATTGCTTGCAAGACAATCTATGTTTATGTTAACAGAATTGCAAGAAATGGGTACAGTGTTTGAGCAATTTTTCCAGCTTGAATACAGTGAAAGTTATACTTGTAACATGCACAGTGATACCAGAATTGAGGGGTATCACTACTGTATGCCACTTGAAACACTCTTGGCTCTGAACTACAACTCATTCATTTTGACTGTGGGAATTATTGGTGTTGATTCTCATGTTACAGATATGTATGGTAACAGTCATTAAGTCAAGGTAAGAATGAGGATACATGTGAGCTTAAAGTTGTACATATTGCCAACTTTGAAGTTGATCTTTGTTCAAGCAGTGTTGAATACTGTAGTAAATCAAATGTCAATACTTTATACCGATATTCTTGTAAACAGTGCTGTGCTATGGCCGTTTATGCAATGTGTCTACTCTGTTATTAATCCATGTGGATACTGAACTTCAGGAACTTTATCTTCCCTGCTAGTAATGGGAATACACTGTACAATGTGTTGGGTGTAAAAAGCTATATTATGCCAGTTGATCTTCCTGAAAGTGAGAGTATCAGTGGAACTGATATTAAACCTTACTGTTTGCACTGTAAGCAGTGGTGTCCTATCTTACAATTTGGCTGAGAGCAAATCTGTGTTGAAGATGTGCACTTCAAAACATTGTCATTAAGTGACAGGATTTTTGTCGTGGATTGGAACATACTGTATAAGCTGTGTAGTTCAGCAAAGAAGTAGAGTAAAGGATTTATCTTTTCTTGTGGGATATGATGACAGTGAGTTAGGTGAAATAAGACTTGTTAAAAGTATCAAAGACATGCCGTAATTAGTTGAAGAAATTTGTAAAATTAGGCAAAGTAAGTTACATTGTGAAAACAGAAAGATCGGGTTATAAATTTTTGCATTGAACAGTATAAAAATAAAATAAGAAAAGGTCCCTGTTATGTATGTTGTGTTTGTATTGGATTACTTTGTAAGAGATCGTTTCACATTTTTGGGAAAAGTAAATATTCGTGTCAAAATGTTTTCAGTGTGCAGTCTTCATTTGATGGAAAACAGTAAGTTTATAAAACATGTCACTTAATACAGACATTTTCCATGAACACCTCAGTGCCACTATTAACAGAGTTTGACTCTATTACCAACATCCAATAAAAACAACCACATATAGAAACCCAGCAACTACCTCACAAACTACACCCATTACCAATCAACTTCAAATATAACCCTACGCGTACTACTTCACACATCTCAACTAACCCTCAAATATACAATACCACTACACTACCCACATATCCTTACACATAACAAACTTCACAGACGCGTAATACAACCACGCCCAAATCTACGCTCCCACAGCGTCTTGTTCTGTTGCATTCCAAAACGTTATTGGGATCATTTCAGGGTCGACACGAAAAACTGAGTGGGGATCATTTCGGAGCCGGTATCATCTCGAGGTCAATTTGGGGATCATTTTGGGGACTGTATACAGCTATTTCGAGAAAGGATGTCGGAAAAAGTGCACGTGACTATCCCTGTGGGTGGTTTTGAGTTCTTTGTTCTTCAAAGAAATTTGAAAGAATGGCACGAGAGGCCATGGACGTATGTTTGCGAATGTTAAAGGAAAGCAAGAATAGAACATTCAACAGCTACAGTGTCAGGAACAGCTCATTGATCATATCCCATATTACCTTTCGGGATTGTCGCGTGCACATTTTTTCCGACAACCTTTCTCGAAATAGCTGTATACAGATCAGCTCTAACATACACATCAGTCGGTAACATGACTAATCATTTGCTCTGAAATTGCTTTCGTGATCCTTGAAAACTTTCTAGAAACAATGGTTCTAATTCTTCAGAGAAATTTAGCGCCTGCTTTAAAGTTTGAGGTAATCACTTGGATAACTGGGCTGCCTTTTTCCACGATGGAATATGATACAAGCGAACTTTTTTGTTGCCTAGCACGTGACTGCGGCCGTGATGAAAAATGGTGCAAGCGGATAAATTTGTTTTGCACAATACTAAAAATTGTTATCAAAGCTCTTGTTGGTTTCTGAAGTTTTCTGGCATGTATATTGAAATCGAAATTGTTATGTACCCAATTACGTCCTAAAGCGAGGGGCGAAATATCAAACTGAGCTGCTACATTGTATTGCACATGTGCATTGCGAAAACAGCAATTCGGGTCAAGAGTTCAAATAATGCAAGTGAAGTTTCCAGCAAAAAACACCCTGACACCAATGAGCAGACATTCAACTGCGATAGAACCAGGACAAACAGGCACTCGAAAAAATCGACAGGTAGAATTCGAGAGACAAGCCGAAGAACAAAAGCAACGAGAATTTGTTTACACACGGTCGCATATTAAACATTAATTTACTGTATTTAAACAATACTCCTTTTATTTTGGATTTTACAGAATAAAATTCATGGATTGCTTTTTGAGTTCAAGTAGTGAACTGGCAACGTTTGCTACTTATATTTAAATGATGCAAAATGCCGTTTGAACATTTTTAAGGTATAACAAGTATAACAAATGCAAATTTCCCCGAGAGTGTAGTCAACTGCTACTGTTACTACTATTTGCATAGTTCAGGAATTTTTTTCAAGAATCAAACGCTGAGTAGAGTTTGTTATTTTATAGAATACGAAGATTTTCCTGACGTGAGGGAAGTTAGAAGATTACTCAATACTTGAACAAAGCTTGTTACCTGTAGATTCTCGCAGCAATCAAGTATCGAGAGTAGAGCGACAGGGGCACCTAAAGTCAATTTTCAAAAAATATCTGTTCGGAAGACGATTTGAGATCTAGAATGTTTGCAACAGTTGTTGTAAAATTTCTCGGTTGACTGCCTCTCCTAGGATTTTCGAACATCTAAAAAGTGGTATAATTGCCCATTTTTAACGGATTTTTACCCTGAAAAGGTAACCTAGAATTTTCGGGAAACCTTTTTCTGGCTGAAATTTTCGTAAAGGTAAGTCTTGATCCCTATTATTTTCGGATCACTAGACTTTCAGCTAGGAAATCCGAACAGATGAAAACTGTTTAGGGGATAAAAATATGCCTATATCTACCGTTTAAATACTAAATACGTTCAACAAAGCTATGTTTAAGTGGTTTTGAACTACATTCTCGTTGGGTGCCCCTAGAGCGAGTTACTTTACTTGAAACTAAACAAAGGCCGTTCCGGTTTGATGAGTCTCGTAGGAATCAAGAATTGAGTCGCTGAATTGAGACGCAACATTCAAGACTCGAGTCTTGATTCTCACTTTGATTCTCGATTCAATTCAACTTACTTTTGACCGGTACTGTATATAAGCTACCAGACAAGTAAGTAAAAAAATTGTAACTCATTTGTGTTTGCATGATTTTTGTAATAACGATTTATTTGAACAAGTTCAAGTGCAGCTAAACAAGCTTTTGAATCCAATGACTCTTTCGGATCTATAGTGATCTATAGTGCAGGGATGTATATGTAGCTAAGAAAAGAGATAAGTAGGGTTTTTTTATTAGTCAAGCCGGTGTTTTTACTCAACGTGCCTTCAATAGATTCCCCATGTCTTTGTTTTTGGAACAAGGTTGGAGCTCACCACCATCTCAATTATTTGAAGGCACGTTTTTTAAAAGACAGGTATAAAATATATCCTCAACATCCTTTAAGACCAGAGAAAGTTAAATTGAAGAGATACTCCTTTTCGCTTGTAGCTTGACTAATCGCTCTTTTAATCAAATTTACTGACATTCTAGAAACAATCGGCACCCTTTCACGCCCCATGTAAGGGAATCCAGGACAGTCTTGGATTCTGGATTCCATGCTGTGGATTCCGGATTCCGGGTACTGGATTCCGGATTCCAGCACAGTGGATTCCGGATTCCAAAAAGAGTTAGATTCCATTTTTTGCCGGTTTTAATGCTTTTCTTCGCACTTCGTTTTCGTGTTCGAATCTTGCTATATTGAAAGACGTTGTTAGAAGGCATAACAAGTTTGTTTTCTTTATCGATTTACAAAATTACGGAAAGACTTGTATTACAGTTCCGTAGGGGTTTATGGTATAATAATGAGGGAGACATTCGGGGACTCTACACCGCAACACCGCAGAAAAAAGTAACAAGCACCGCATCACTGCAAAAAAACGTAGCGAAACACCGACATCGCAATTTAAAGTTTTGTCCTACGATTAATCTAATCCAAATCTCCATGTAATTGGGGATGGAGGATCTCGGAGCTGGTTAGTGATTACTAGAGAGTGAGACTGACCTCAGGACTCTATTTTTCACTTAATCTACTTTTGTGAACTCTATTTTCAGCCATGCTGATAGAAAAATGCATGCAACGCCCAGATGTCGCCTGTTATCCTTTTGTTTTGAAGTCTTTTTGTATAAAAAGACCATACAGATCATCCTTCGCTCCGGATATGTAAAAAGCAGTGAAATATTTATTATTTAATCAATTTTAACTGACGCTCCTAGGAGGGTGGAATTTGTTTTGGGTCGTTGTTGATCTTTTGTTTATTAGTTTTGATTCGATCTTTCACTCAAACAAACTATGTGCTTTCAGGGTATAAATCCGTCAAGATTTAATTTTAAGGCAGTCAAAACTGATTGCTTATTGCTATTTTTTTTTTAAAATTGGCTTTAAAAAGAAGGTATTTGAAAGCTGTTTTGGTCGTCCGCCTGGGAAAAGGATCGACCGCGGGAGAATGTAAACAAATAATCACAGTGATGTATTGTCAGTTCCAAGTGCAGTTTACGTCTCTCCTGTGAAAACAACCTTGAATGAAATAAATCTCCTGGACTAGAACTGATTTTCTGTAATTTGGACTTTTTGTGTGCCGAGAGACAAAATTAATAAACTCGCTGTTGTTAAAAGTTGCTTGTTTTGAACAACAGCTAAGAAATTTCAAAATTACACGTGTCATATGCAAATTTAACTTTTTTGATAAAACATTGAATTGCAAATAATTGATATTACAGCCTGAATAAAGCTACTGTTGTAGTTTTCAAGCAATTCTAGGGTTGGAGCTAATAACATAGCTGTGTTTTATTTATATTTTTATACACACAATCATTCATTTCTTTTGTAATTTCTTTAGTTGAGGTAATTATCAGTTGTTTTCAGTGCTCACTTTCAAAGTTGTTTTATACCTGTATCAGCAGTTCCTTGTTCCCCATGATTATACTTACAGTTGATTTAATTTTTATTGGAGGTTTCCCATGGATATCTGACAGGTTAAAGCTCAACTTAAATATCACATGAAAAACCATCCAGGATTGGAAAAATGTTCAAGCTGCAAAAGTGGGAGTGCTGTTATTGAAGAACATTCAAAACAATGTAAATTACAAGGATGTTGGGTTGAACACTGAGACAGAATCAGGTGATCGAACAACGTATGAAATCCACTTTGCATTAATTAAGGTCTCACATGTTCTCAGACTTTTCTCAGCACTGGTTTCTCAATCCTTTACCTTCAGAGTGTGGGAGAGGTTTTTGAGGTTATTATCACACTTTAACCTGAATTTAATTTTCACCTGTAACAAATATGCTTTATTGACCAAGCATTACATGTAGGTCAAGATGGATATTTTTTTTGCATTTTAATGGTCCAAGAAAAAGACGGATCATTATACGTTTCTGGGAAACTGCCCACCTACCCCTCCCCTAAGCCAACACTTTGCCCTAAGTGAGAAGTAAGTGTTAATGTTGGCTTAGGGGAGGCAGCATTCCAGTTAATTCTTTGATGCGGGGGGTCAACATTGTAAACCATCTGAGGGGTCATCAAGTAGCGTGCAAAGAAAGTCGTGTCCGATAGCCCGGGGCCAGTAGATTTTGCTAGCGGGCTAGTGATTTCCTAACTTGTCCAACCTGCTAATCAAAAAGGATTTGGGGGCTGATTGAAATGACTTTTGGGCTAGTAACTACAGCTTGCCCGAATGGTAGGCTGTAAAACTGACATTCTTTGCACCTTGTCAAGACCACGTACTAATTTTTTTCGTTATATTTAACTTAACTTATAAGTCATCTGTCAGGTCAGGAAGCCTTCTTTGTCGGGCCATTGACCCGCGAGTCTTATCTCTTATCTGGAACACTTGGGAGGGGCAGGTGGGCAGTTTCCCGGAAATGTATAATGATCCAAAAAGACAATAAGCAGCCATCTTGACTGAACAAGTTTATATTCTCACCAAAAAGAGAACTTTCTTTTGCGGGACAAACACAGAAAATCCTGAGTGCTCAAGATTGGCTCATTGTTCCAGTTCAGATAGCCTTTTAGAAAGCAGGATTTGCTTCATCTCGACTGCATTGAAAAAATAATAAATCTAAAGCAATTTCAAATGAAAGGAGTAAACAGCCTAATTTTATCTCAAGCATAACCCTTTTGATCAACAATGACCTTCATTTTTGGCATTTTTTTTAATTTGGAAAAAATGGCCTAATTTTCTTTCCAACATAACTCTTTTGATCAACACCCGGTTTATTAATAAGCAGTATTTGATTTATCCTTTACTAAGCTGAAAAGCTTGTTCCAACCTCGGCTCCAACCTGTGGAGAAACCAACCTTGCAGCCATCAGGAGCATAGAAAAGAAGAAAGAAGACAATAATGAACACCAGACCAAGATTAAGGTGGAAGAGTTTGCTGAAGATAGATATCCTGTTGTACTGGACGTTGCCACTGGTGTTGGAAAAGAAGCAATGGAAAGCCATAAAGGTCGTTATTATCATTATAATTCTCAAAAGCATGTCGTGAACCTGGTGGGGGTTGGACTCTCACATAAAAAATGACCGGGATGCTCGCCGTCTTGCTTAAGGGGTAAATTGCAGATTTTGGTGTCACTGAGGGTGTTTGAGATGGAAAGTCACTTTATTTGCCCATTCAGGTGCAGCTGTATCGCTTAGTGCTGTTTAAAAAGAAATTTGCAAAAAATGCTGTGAGGAGCTAATCATTACACATGGCGTACCTCAAGGGTCCATTTTAGGGCCGTTCCTGTTCAGTTTCTACATGAATGACTTACCCTCCGTTGTCAAATTTTCAAGTGTCGAGTCATATGTCGATGATACCAAGGTTTACCTTTCGTTCTCATCCAAGGACATTGACTCCTGCCTGACTAAAGTCACCGAAGATCTTCGTCTTATCGCCGCCTGGTGCTCTACTAATAAGCTACTCATTAATCCTAGTAAAACCAAACTTATTTTGTTTGGAATGCGACAGCTATTAAGTAAAATTCCGGATGTCAGAGTTCCTTTTCTTAGCCAAAACCTAGCTCCCGTACCCTTAGTCAAAGACCTGGGTATCATACTAGACTCGAACCTTACATTTAATGAACATGTAAAGACATTGACTTCGTCCCTTATCTCTTCTATGTGTCAGATAAGCAAAGTTAGGCATCTATTTTCCAAATCAGTATTTTGAATTGCTTGGTTTTTAGTAAGCTCTTCTATTGTTCTACTGTATGCATGGTCTGGCACTTTTAAGCACAACATTCATAAACTGCAACTTGTACAAAATTTTGCTGCTCGAGTTTTAACTAATACTAGGAAGTTCGACCATATCTCACCAGTCCTGCGGGAACTGGGTTGGTCCTCTATTAAACATCTGCTGTTAGTACGCGATGTCACACAGTTGTAAAAAATAGTGAATGGTCTTGCGCCCTCCTATCTAAATAGCTACATCAATAAAAGAACAGGAATCTATAGTTGTAATGCCAGATTCAGGGAAAATCTAAACGTACCTATGTGTAGGGCAGCCACTGCACAAGGTTCCTTTCACTATCGGTCTATCAATACTTGGAACCGTCGCTAAGCGCAAGCACAAGAAATAGTAAAACGCTCACTAGCTTTAAGCGCGGTGCAAAATTGGAGCTATGTCACACCGAGAACTAGGTGACTGATTGCATGACTAAAACAGTTTTTATATGTCATAGTTAAGAGCATTTTAAGTCAATAATAAGTGTACGTATATATGTATGTATAAAGTATATATACGATATATTATCGTAGCTATTTTACAATTTAATTTAATTTTAATTTACCATTTATTATTAACAATTAGATTTGTAAATTAGTCTTTTTCTCCTTCTTCTTTCTTTGTTCCATTTTTTAAATAAAATCGGAAGAGCCACGTAGTAGTGTGTCACTGACCGCACAGAAATATAGAGTCTAAAAAAGAACACGACATCCCCGGCACATATTTAGATCCCTAGCTCCTATGTAGACGTCTATTTTAGTATGGTCAGTTTAAGCTTAGAGCTTGGACCACACCAACAGGGGTTTAATTTCAACTTTTTGACGAGCATCCCTGTCACTCTTATATGGGAGTCTCTTCTCCCTGCCCCCCACCCTTCTACGTGTGGTTGTGAAACATGTGTTTAGCTTCTTATCCACTCTGTGACTAAACTGAAATTAAAGTTATTAATGCCAACTTTCATAAACGAAATAAGATAGACCTTTTATCTAAATATTTAACATTGGCTGTCACGATAAAGTGCTTATATCTGGCTCTTGTCATTTTCTCATTTAAGGTTGATGTTTCCCCTGCAGACCTGCAGCATGCGTTATACAGTATTGTAGGAATGTAAATTGTTACAACGAAAAATGTAGAGATGTAAGATGTCGTTATTAGTTACAAATATTAACAGTTTCAATCCATACTTTACAGTTTTAGCTTTCTTTTGATTTTCTTACTAATACGATAACAGAGGCAGGGCTTCACCCTCGAGGTACAAAGGGCTTTGCTGCACCTGAGGTATTAAGCCAATTAGTCTACCTAATTGAGCTACCTAAAAATTAAATTAAGTTAAGTTGCCCCTGCCTCTTGAGCAACCTGTTGTAATGTCAGCATCTCATGTTGCTTGGCATTAATAATAATAATAATGTAACCCCATATGAATGTTTTACGCTGTGGTTCAACTTATCCTTTACAACGTCGTTTTTTTCTGGAAAATCCGAAATGGTAATCTGATTGTAATTTCTTATAACGAATTTGAAATGAGGGGAAAATGAATTTTGGAGCAGGGATAAAAGGAAACGATGTACACAACAAGTACTTTCATTAGGTGACTAACGCCTTTCTTTCAATGTGTACGGTAGTCTGTTCACAGTCCTCTTTTTTCCGTAAGATCATCGAGATCGAGCGCTTTCCGTTACGGGCTGCCATCTTGCATGAGTGTGAAGACAACTTAGGGAGCGGGGGCGGTTTGCGAGGAAGCGAGAAAAATAAAGAAACTCCGCTGGCAATGAAAAACATGCCAGACACGTTTAGCATCGATATCGCTTGTTTACAAATATCTCCTTTCAAAGCGGTTTTATACAGTTTCTGGGCCATTCCTCCAAAAATTTAATCGAAGTGCTAAGCATGCTCGCTTCAACACAGATTAAAACGGTTAAACCTCCCTATAAAAAGCCAAGCATTTCTGACAGGTCATCTTTTTTGAGCCGGCGTAGCGTTAAATTTCAATTCGTTTGGAAAAACTGAGTTACCACATTCCCCTGGCCAAGCTGCTTCAAGGGCATGTTGGCTTACGTGATTCATCCGCAAAATACCAAAAATCCTTCGTGTGTTTGCGCAAGATGTGCCTTATGGTAGTAGTATGAAAGCATACGTTTTATAGAAACAACAACTTGTCAGTGACGGAAATTTAAACTAAACCAGGAGCCGATTACTTGGAGCCTCCATATGTGCTATACCCTTGAGTCAACCCATTCCCGTAAAGAATTATTTTTAGAACAGGCTTTCCCGCGAAATTAATGCGTTTTCGAGGACGTCCGCACATTTCTGTAGAGTGAGAGAAAAATGGCGAAGAAGAGGGAAATTGGCCAACAAGTTTACTCCTTGTTCCATCACCGTAGCTCCTGCCTCTGTTCCTTCTGTTACAACCGAGGAAAGCTGGTTTCGAATTAATATAAATAATATGTAATCTGGCTTAAAAATATTGCTATATTTTGTTGCAACGCACGAGGTCGAGTTTGCTGTTGTAGCACAGTTCGGATGTTTAAATTTTGCTCGTAATGTTGTGCATTCCATCGCCCTTATTTAAAAGGAGCTTTTCAAAGAATTAAAAAGTGAAACTCTTTGTTGGAGAGCCAGACTTTTTAAAAGGGAATTAGAGCGCTTACGGTAAGGTCTGTAACGGCTGATCGTGGGACCGGCAAATCGAGGCAATTTTGCGCCTTTGTAAGTAGAAACTGTCGTGTCTTCTGTGTCTTATCTACCGCAACCTAGGACAGCGAAAATCAAGATGTTTTCCTCATGATTTTGAAGGATTTCAAAGATTTCCTTTAAAGAAGCAAAACGTGGAAGTGAAGAAAGGTATCGGTTTATGTTGTTCGGATTTTTATCTGACTGTGATTAGCGACCCGCGACACCCACGCGTGTGTCAGAAAATAAAGACAGATGACTGAAATGGCCCGTTTGTCTCCTTTTGGCGTGGTTTTGGCCTTTCAGGCCTGGTTATGGCCTTTCTGACACTCTGTATAACCTGACTATTTGCGAAAAAGATGTCATTTGTGTTCAGTCATCGAATTGTCAACATGGTTTACAAGAGAGTTTGCAGAAACTGTCCGATTTCATCGTGTGGGGCGACGTACCTCGTCAGATTAGCTAACCATCTCGCGGATGTTCATCAGTTAGACCACATACAGCGAAGACAGTATTTACAAGAGGCGAAACTGCAACCTAAAGTTAAAGTCGTCTTTTACGAAAGTGAAGCGGATAATTCCGGAAAAAAATCACTCAACTGGTACTCGCAACCCAGCACAGACACAAGAAACGGTGTACAAACTGTCAAGATCACGAAGAAATGAAGCCTCTTTTAAAGCAAAAGCTAAAAGAACAACTACAAAGAACAAGACAAACCGAAAGAAACAAAGAAGGTCGAACTCTTGGTTTAGAGGCCATAGGTAAATTGTGTAGACACGGAAGGATTATTATTTTATTCCTCGAAATAGAACGGAGAAAACGAATTTGTAATAGTCAGTCAAAGGATTAATTTTCATTCCTTTCAAATTGCTGTGTATTTGACTCTTTTTGTAATTGGTTTTTAAAACGGTATCTCGTGTCTGATTTTATTCCTAGCAGTTATAAGTCGCGTGTTTCAATTGATCCTAGAACAAATCCAGATAGCGGCCAGGAGGGGACTAAAACTAGGTGCCTCGGGATTGCAACATCCCGCGCTCTTACCGCTTGGTAGGTATCCTCTTTCCCCATAAACGGTTTTGCATTGTAATTAGACACAACACCGACACAGCCTCAGCTTAAATTACGTTTTATATTGCCACATGCTCAATGAGAAAAGTCGTTACGTCACGTTGCCATGATCGCAAAATTTGTGGATCTCAACAAACCGTGGTCCTGCAAATATGGCAGAAAAAACGATAAAAATGACATGTATGACTTTCCTGTGCATGATTATACTCAAGAACACAAACGGTAGCCCATTTTTTCCTTCCATCGTTCGACAACGCAAATGGCCCTCTCGGTCAAGAAAGATTGTTGAGATTCAGAAACTTTGCAACCATTCTCCACTTAAGAAACGAGAAGGGAACTGGAGCCAAAATGTGTCCCGCAATTGTTTCTAGCTTCGTTACTGAAATTGTTTTTGCTGTGCCTAGTAACAGTCCCAGAAGTCTTTGCAAAAGTTAACTAGGCCCAGTTTCCTTCTCGTGTCTAAAGAAGTGAATGGTAACGTCACGTTGCACTTCTCTCTATTATGCACAGACTGTAAAATAATGCATTTCTATTATTCGTTTTGTTTACGACGTCCTATTTTTTTACACGTTGCAGATAATAAAATTAGATGTTGTTATTTTCATGTCTTCACAGAAGGAGCCAATGGATCGTCCCACGACCTCCTCCTTGTTGCCTTGTGACATTGTCCGTAATTGTATCAGGTGATATTGTCAGAATTGAAGTTACAGCCTGATTTAATTAGTGAAGTTTTCGCGCTCCGGTATTCCTGACTATTCTGTTGTTTGCTTTTTTTATAGGTCTCTAAACGGTGACCCGTTACCTAACTTGCAGTTCAGCTAAGTCGCTACATGAGTAGGACGGTGTAGCAGTAAGATAGGTTACTTGAATGTAAACCTTTGAGAGTGTATTGTCCGTTATAACCTGTGGTATTTCCCCGTCTTTAAGCCTGTCCCACCAATGTTGCAAATTTCCTGTTTTTTCATTAGATAGCCGGCCTAGGATGTAGATAACGAACTCGCATCTAGCGAAATCGAATGGTTGATAGTCTCCGACGCAGCCGTTTTTGTCTTGAGACAAGAATAAATTGGTTGCCTGGGAAACTCACGAGTGCAAAACTTTAATTTTAATTTTTAACAAGCTTTAAAAGGAAAGTATAAAACTGGTGTAAAGCTGTTGTCGAGTTCAAGTCGCGCGCGCATGTAGCTGAAAGCCTTATACAAGAGAGGATAAAGCGGACAGAGAAGGCATCCTCCATACACACCCTATTCCATAGGTAATTCTTCTCGAGTCATTTTTAAGACCACAGATCCCAAGGGGGATTAGGTAATAGCCAATCACTTAGCGGGAATGTGTTCCGCGTGGATGACCCACGCTCAGAGCCACGCGTCCTTCACGAATTGAGGCAGAAAAAATGGCGGAAGACGCGGAGAGCAATATTGCTATTCGTTTTGTCGACGAAAACGACTAAAGAGACATTTCTGCTAAAGGTGTGTCAGCGAAACGGAAATTAAAAAAGAATCGCCCTTCCTCTCTTGTATAGAGCTAACAGTACAGCAGGGAAATCCTTAACACAGTGAATATTCTCATAGGATCATTTATAATTTACAATTTGAAGACAGCAATTTCTGGTTTGATATTTATTCTTTTCTTAGTCTTTTATTATTCAACAAAAATAACACTTGGCGTCCTATAATAATAATAATAATTTAATAACTTCTAGAGCGCTTTTTACATTCACTGATCAAAAGCGCTTAAAACTTAAGAAAACTACAATAAAATTCAAATTTGTAAAACTAATTACATGTACATGAATATTACTTGCTACTTACTTTATTGTACAAGCGACCGGTTTCAATAGACCGGCGAAATTTCTATTTTATTAAAGCAGTAAGGTTACGATAACTTCGAGTTAAACTGATTTCACGGGTTGTCAAATAGTCGAGCGATTCCCTTTTCCCAGGTGAGCCCCGGCTCTCGATCTCTTTACGCTTTTATTGCCTTTCGCCCGACATGTTTTGCATGGCGTTTAGTCATGCGAAACCTCCACGAAACATCCACGCAGGGCGCGAGGTAACTTTATCCCTATTCTAAAAATAACTCGAGACGAATTACCTATAGAATAGTGTGTGTATGGGCGATGCCTTCTCTGTCCCCTTTATCCTCTCTTGCCTTATAGTATCTTAAGGTGAAGTTACATAGGACGATTCTTGAAGATGAATTTCGCGACGTTAAAAGTTGATACCGTGTAGCATGGATGCTTGGTCGATTTTCTGCACAGTGTTTGTGTTGCATTCTTTTAAACAGGCTTCATATACTTTGCAAGGCCAATTCTCGAATTCCACCCAAGTTAGTTCGTGTAACATACGTTTCGTTATTAATCGTTCCGTGTGACATCTGCTTAAACGCAAAGACATTGTCATCAAAGCGGCCGATAAGGGTGGTGCTTTCGTAGTATGGTCACGCCCTCTATACATCGCCGAAGCAAATCGTCAACTGTCCGATGGTAGGTTCTACGAACGCCTAGACCACGATCCTCTTAACGAAAATCAGAATGTGGTTAAAACAACAATAACTGAAATGATTAGAGACAACAAGCTTCCACCATCAGCTAAGGGTTTAATTGTCCCTACACCTCAAACCTCACGGTTCTACCTGCTTCCTAAGATCCACAAAGCAGGCAACTCTGGCAGACCAATTGTTTCCGCGTGTTGTTGTCCCACCGAAAATATAGCTTCCTGCTTGGATCAGATTATCTGCCCCCTTGTGCGCAATCTTGGGACCTATGTAAAGGATACCAACCACGCCCTTCGAATCTTCAATGATTTCCATTTTGACAACACAACGACTGGCTAACGCTTCCTCTACACCATGGACATAAAATCATTATATAATGTTATCCCCAACAACAGTGGCCTTGAAGCGTTAGCCTATTTCCTAAACAAGCGGCCAGTTCTCGACTCACCTACAAGCACACTCACCCGTCTTGCTGAACTTGTGCTGAGCCTCAATGCCTTTACCTTTAACGGAGTTTTACCAGCAAATCGGAGGGGTCGCCATGGGCAGTAAGATGGGCCCAAACTATGCATGTCTTTTTGTTTGATACGTTGAGCGGATAACAAGCCAATACCACGGCTTTGTACCTCAACTACACAAGAGGTACATCGATGACGTCATTGGAGTCACATGTTGTAGCCGCGTGGACCTGGAAAACTATATTCGCTTCGTATCCAACTTTCATCCTGCTCTTCAATTTACCCACACAATCTCTGACACTGAACTCTCTTTCCTCGATATCCCGTTACGCATTACTGATGATCACATCAGCACTACCATTTACTACAAGGACACTGACACCCACACCTATCTTCATCATCAGTCCTCACATCCTAGCCATTGCAAAAAGGATCTTCCTCGCTGTCATCTCTTGCGACTTCGCCGTCTGTGTTCTGAGGACTCAGATTTTCTGAAAAAGGGCAGTGAAATGGTGTCTTTCTTTGAACAACGTGGATACTCCCCCACCTGTTTACAGAACGATCTTCAGGCCATCCGACGGTTAGACCGGGCTGGTGTACTAAACAATCACAACCCCTCTAATCAAAGATCAGAAAGGATTCCTTTGGTTCTTACTTACCATCCTTTAAACGAAAAAATCAAGAGAATCCTACTTCGTAATTTCAACATCTTGTCGAGTGACCCTGGAACCAGAGCAGTCTTTCCGCAGCCACCGTTGGTCGCCTGTCGCCGTGACAGCAACCTCCGCGATATCCTCGTGCACACTTCGGATAGCAGCCAATCCAGTGTTCAGGCGGGTACATCTCCGTCCTTACACGCTCGTTCCGCACTTGCCATTACATTTGTAGCGATACTAGTATTCGTGGCCCTCAATACTCGTTTGTCATCAAGAAGGCGTTCTCTTGCCAAACGTTTGGCTTGGTCTACTGCAATCACCTGTCGCCGTTGCCCTGCCGTCTATATTGGCGAAATAGGGCGTAATTTAAGACAACGTTTTGGCGAACACCTTCGGAGCATTGAAAAGAACTTGCCGGGGTTTCCTGTTGCTGAACATTTTAACACGGCTGGTCACTCAATCGACGACGCTTTGGTTCGAGGAATGATGCTCTCTGTAGATAACGCGCAACGGAAGCGCCTGGAAATGCGACTGATATTTCAACTTGGCACCAGTCAGCAGCGAGGTTTAAACTCCGACTTCCGTTTCCTCTAGGCCGCGCGCAGAGCCGCGCGTGCACTATAAGGCCTTTAATTTTTATTTCTAATTTATGGCGTATATAAACCTTGCAACGGTTTCAACGAACCGGTAATTCCACAGATGAAGGGCCAGGCCCGAAACGTTTCGAAAGGATAACTTCAACCAACACGGCTCTTTTGTTCATGATTTCCTTACTTTTCATGAACATTTTTGTTACTTTTATTTTCTAAAGAGCTACGCAGCTCAACCGAAATTCTTTCGTCATTTGTTGATCTTAAACTTGCTACGCCACCTTGCAACATCGGCAGGAGCTAACTATCGTCGTTGCAAATCAACCCGTTTAACATGAACTTTAAAATCGCGAAATCAACACGACTCCACTCGCGAGAAAACTAGTACAAGCCAACTATAAATTTTATAGCTCGTACCTAAATAGAAGATAACCCATAAAAATAAATGTAACATAGTAAATTATAATAAAAGTATAGCATAGTTTTGTAAAAATAATTTTATGTAACTTCAAAGGGCTCTTGGTGTGTAAAATTGACAAGTAAAGTAAAGTAGTTTTGGAATGTATAAAGTATTTGAATTGTGTAAACTTTTCTTCGTTTGGTCAAGCGATAAATATGCTTTTTTAGTAACATCAAATTAGTGGTCTATTATCAATGCTGCGTTCTGATTGGTTGAGCTACTACTAGGATATCTTTATAGCCCTCCACAATCCTTGTTCAAAAATAATCAATCCTTGTTCAAAATCTTGAATTCAGGATTGTGGAAAGCTAAAATCTTGAAATCGGCTAAAATCTTGAATTCAGGATTGTGGAAAGCTAAAATCTTGAAATCGGTCAAAATCTTGAATTCAGGATTGTGGAAAGCTAAAATCTTGAAATCGGTCAAAATCTTGAATTCAGGATTTTGGAAAGCTAAAATCTTGAAATAAGCCAAAATCTTGAATTCAGGATTTTGGAAAGCTAAAATCTTAAAACCGGCCAAAATCTTGAATTCAGGATTGTGGAAAGCTAAAATCTTGAAATCGGTCAAAATCTTGAATTCAGGATTTTGGAAAGCTAAAATCTTGAAATCGGCCAAAATCTTGAATTCAGGATTTTGGAAATCTAAAATGTTGAAATCGGCCAAAATCTTGAATTCAGGATTTTGGAAAGCTAAAATCTTGAAAAAGGCCAAAATCTGGAATTCAGGATTTTGGAAAGATAAAAACTTGAAATCGGCCAAAATCTTCAATTAAGGATTTTGGAAACCTAAAATCTTGAAATCGGCCAGAATCTTGAAATCAGGATTTTGGAAAGCTAAAATCTTGAAATCGGTCAAAAACTTGAATTCAGGATTGTGGAAAGCTAAAATTTTGAAATCGGCCAAGATCTTGAATTCAGGATTGTGGAAAGCTAAAATCTTGAAATCGGCCAAAATTTTGAATTCAGGATTGTGGAAAACTAAAATCTTGAAATCGGCAAAGATCTTGAATTCAGGATTTTGGAAAGCTAAAATCTTGAAATCGGCCAAAATCTTGAATTCAGGATTGTGCAAAGCTAAAATCTTGAAATCGGCCAAGATCTTGAATTCAGGATTTTCGAAAGCTAAAATCCGTAAATCGGCCAAAATCTTGAATTCAGGATTGTGGAAAGCTAAAATCTTGATATCGGCCAAAATCTGGAATTCATCCTTTTGGAAAGCTAAAATCTTGAAATCGGTCAAAAACTTGAATTCAGGATTGTGGAAAGCTAAAATCTTGATATCGGTCAAAATCTTGAATTCAGGATTTGTGGAAAGCTAAAATCTTGAAATCGGCCAAAATCTTGAATACAGGATTGTGAAAAGCTAAAATCTTGAAATCGGCCAAGATCTTGAATTCAGGATTTTGGAAAGCTAAAATCCGTAAGTCGGCCAAAATCTTGAATTCAGGATTTAGGAAAGCTAAATAAAATCTTGAAATCGGTCAAAATCTTGTAGTCAGGATTGTGGAAAGCTAAAATCTTGAAATCGGCCAAAATCTTGAATTCAGGATTTTGGAAAGCTAAAATCCGTAAATCGGCCAAAATCTTGAATTCAGGATTTTGGAAAGCTAAAATCTTGAAATCGGCCAAAATCTTGAATTAAGGACTTTGGATACCTAAAATCTTGAAATCCGCCAAGATCTTGAATTCAGGATTTTGGAAAGCTAAAATCTTGAAATCGGCCAAGATCTTGAAATCAGGATTTTGGAAAGCTAAAATCTTGAAATCGGTCAAAATCTTGAATATAGGATTACGGAAAGCTAAAACCTTGAAATCGGCCAAAATCTTGAATTCAGGATTTTGGAAAGGTAAAATCTTGAAATCGGCCAAAATCTTGAATTCAGGATTTTGGAAAGCTAAAATCTTGAAATCCGCTAAAATCTTGAAGTCAGGATTTTGGAAAGTAAAAAACTTGACATCGGCCAAAATCTTGAATTCAGGATTTTGGAAAGCTAAAATCTTGAAATCGTCCAAAATCTTGAATTGAGGATTTTGGAAAGCTAAAATCTTCAAATCGGCCAAGATCTTGAAATCAGGATTTTGGAAAGCTAAAATCTTGAAATCGGACAAAATCTTGAATTCACGATTCTGGAAAGCTAAAATCTTGAAATCGGTCAAAATCTTGAATTCAGGATTGTGGAAAGCTAAAATCTTGAAATCGGGCAAGATCTTGAATTCAGGATTTTCGAAAGCTAAAATCTTGAAATCGGCCAAAATCTTGAATTCAGGATTGTGGAAAGCTAAAATCTTGAAATCGGCCAAGATCTTGAATTCAGGATTTTGGAAAGCTTAAATCCGTAAATCGGCCAAAATCTTAAAATGAGAGTTTTGGAAAGCTAAAATCTTGAAATCTGCCAAAATCTTGAATTCAGGATTGTGGAAATCTAAAATCCTGAGATCGGTCAAAATCTTGAATTCAGGATAGTGGAAAGCTAAAATCTTGAAATCGGCCAAAATCTTGAATTCAGGATTTTGGAAAGCTAAAATCTTGAAATCGGCCAAAATCTTGAATTCAGGATTTTGGAAACCTAAAATCTTGAAATCGGCCAAAATCTTGAATCGAGGATTTTGGAAAGCTAAAATCTTGAAATCGGCCAAAATCTTGAATTCAGGATTTTGGAAAGCTAAAATCTTGAAATCGGCCAAAATCAGGACTCCAGGATTTTGGAAAGCTAAAATCTTGAAATCGGCCAAAATCTTGAATTCAGGATTTTGGAAAGCTAAAATCTTGAAATCGGCCAAACTCTTGAATTCAGGATTTTGGAAAGCTAAAATCTTGAAAATCGCCAAAATCTTGAAGTCAGGATTTTGGAAAGTAAAAAACTTGACATCGGCCAAAATCTTGAATTCAGGATTTTGGAAAGCTAAAATCTTGAAATCGGCCAAAATCTTGAGTTCAAGATTTTGGAAAGCTAAAATCTTGAAATCGGTCAAAATCTTCTATTCAGGATTGTGCAAAGCTAAAATCTTGAAAACGGCCAAGATCTTGCATTCAGGATTATGGAAGGCTAAAATCCGTAAGTCGGCCAAAATCTTGAATTCAGGATTTTGAAAAGCTAAAATCTTGAAATGGGCCAAGATCTTGAATTCAAGAGTTTGGAAAGCTATAATCTTGAAATCGGCCAAAATCTTGAATTCAGGATTTTGGAAAGCTAAAATCTTGAAATCGGCCAGAATCTTAAAATCAGGATTTTGGAAAGCGAAAATCTTGAAATCGGCCAAAATATTGAATTCAGGATTGTGGAAAGCTAAAATCTTGAGATCGGTCGAAATCTTGAATTCAGGATTCTGGAAAACTAAAATCTTGAAATCGGCCAAGATCTTGAATTCAGGATTTTGTAAAGCTAAAATCCGTAAATCGGCCAAAATCGTGAATTCAGAATTGTGGAAAGCTAAAATCTTGAAATCGGCCACAATCTTTAATTCAGGATTGTGGAAAGCTAAAATCTTGAAATCGGTCAAAATCTTGTATTCAGGATTGCGGAAAGCTAAAATCTTGAAATCAGGCAAGATCTTGAATTCAGGATTTTGGAAAGCTAAAATCTTGAAATCGGCCAAAATCTTGAATTCAGGATTTTGGAAAGCTAAAATCTTAAAATTGGCCAGAATCTGGAAATCAGGATCTTGGAAAGCTAAAATCTTGAAATCGGCCAAAATCTTGAATTCAGGATTGTGGAAAGCTAAACTCTTGAAATCGGTCAAAATCTTGAATTCAGGATTGTGGAAAGCTAAAATCTTGAAATCGGCCAAGATCTTGAATTCAGGATTTTGGAAAGCTAAAATCTTGAAATCGGCCCAAAATCTTGAATTCAGGATTTTGGAAAGCTAAAATATTGAAATCGGCCAGAATCTTGAAATCAGGATTTTGGAAAGCTAAAATCTTGTAACCGGTCAAAATCTTGAATTCAGGATTGTGGAAAGCTAAAAACTTCAAATTGGCCAAGATCTTGAATTCAGGATTTTGGAAAGCTTAAATCTGTACATCGGCCAAAATCTTGAATTCAGGATTTTGGAAAGCTAAAATCTTGAAATCGGCCCAAAATCTTGAATTCAGGATTTTGGAAAGCTAAAATCTTGAAACCGGTCAAAATCTTGAATTCAGGATTGTGGATAGCTAAAATCTTCAAATCGGGCAAGATCTTGAATACAGGATTTTGGAAAGCTAAAATCTTGATATCGGCCATGATCTTGAAATCAGGATTTTGGAAAGCTAAAATCTTGAAATCGGCCAGAATCTTGAATTCAGGATTTTGGAAAGCTAAAATCTTGAAATCGGCCAAAATCTTGAATTCAGGATTGTGGAAAGCTAAAATCTTGAAATCGGCCAAAATCTTGAGTTCAGGATTTTGGAAAGCTAAAATCTTGAAATCGGCCAAAATCTTGAATTCATTATTGTGGAAGGCTAAAATCTTGAAATCGGCCAAAATCTGGAATTCAGGATTGTGGAAAGCTAAAATCTTGAAATCGGTCAAAATCTGGAATTCAGGATTGTGGAAAGCTAAAATCTTGAAATCGGCAAAGATCTTCAATTCAGGATTTTGCAAAGCTAAAATCTTGAAATCGGCCAAAATCTTGAATTCTGCATTTTGGAAAGCTAAAATCTTGAAATCGGCCACAATCTTAAAATCAGGATTTTGGAAAGCTAAAATCTTGAAATCGGCCAAAATCTTGAATTCAGGATTGTGGAAAGCTAAAATCTTGAAATCGGTCAAAATCTTGAATTCAGGATTGTGGAAAACTAAAATCTTGAAATCGGCAGGGATCTTGAATTCAGGATTTTGGAAAGCTAAAATCCGTAAATCGGCCAAAATCTTTAATGCAGGATTGTAAAAAGCTAAAATCTTGAAATCGGCCACAATCTTTAATTCAGGATTGTGGAAAGATAAAATCTTGAAATCGGTCAAAATCTTGAATTCAGGATTGCGGAAAGCTAAAATCTTGAAATCGGCCAAAATCTTGAATTCAGGATTTTGGAAAGCTAAAATCTTAAAATCGGCCAAAATCTGGAATTCAGGATTCTGGAAAGCTAAAATCTTGAAATCGGTCAAAATCTGGAATTCAGGATTGTGGAAAGCTAAAATCTTGAAATCGGCAAAGATCTTCAATTCAGGATTTTGGAAAGCTAAAATCTTGAAATCGGCCAAAATCTTGAATTCTGGATTTTGGGAAGCTAAAATCTTGAAATCGGCCACAATCTTAAAATCAGGATTTTGGAAAGCTAAAATCTTGAAATCGGCCAAAATCTTGAATTCAGGATTGTGGAAAGCTAAAATATTGAAATCGGTCAAAATCTTGAATTCAGGATTGTGGAAAACTAAAATCTTGAAATCGGCAGGGATCTTGAATTCAGGATTTTGGAAAGCTAAAATCCGTAAATCGGCCAAAATCTTTAATTCAGGATTGTGAAAAGCTAAAATCTTGAAATCGGCCACAATCTTTAATTCAGGATTGTGGAAAGATAAAATCTTGAAATCGGTCAAAATCTTGAATTCAGGATTGCGGAAAGCTAAAATCTTGAAATCGGCCAAAATCTTGAATTCAGGATTTTGGAAAGCTAAAATCTTGAAATCGGCCAGAATCTTGAATTCAGGATTTTGAAAAGCTAAAATCTTGAAATTGGCCAGAATCTGGAAATCAGGATCTTGGAAAGCTAAAATCTTGAAATCGGCCAAAATCTTGAATTCAGGATTGTGGAAAGCTAAAATCTTGAAATCGGTCAAAATCTTGAATTCAGGATTGTGGAAAACTAAAATCTTGAAATCGGCAGGGATCTTGAATTCAGGATTTTGGAAAGCTAAAATCCGTAAATCGGCCAAAATCTTTAATTCAGGATTGTGAAAAGCTAAAATCTTGAAATCGGCCACAATCTTTAATTCAGGATTGTGGAAAGATAAAATCTTGAAATCGGTCAAAATCTTGAATTCAGGATTGCGGAAAGCTAAAATCTTGAAATCGGCCAAAATCTTGAATTCAGGATTTTGGAAAGCTAAAATCTTGAAATCGGCCAGAATCTTGAATTCAGGATTTTGGAAAGCTAAAATCTTGAAATTGGCCAGAATCTGGAAATCAGGATCTTGGAAAGCTAAAATCTTGAAATCGGCCAAAATCTTGAATTCAGGATTGTCGAAAGCTAAACTCTTGAAATCGGTCAAAATCTTGAATTCAGGATTGTGGAAAGCTAAAATCTTGAAATCGGCCAAGATCTTGAATTCAGGATTTTCGAAAGCTAAAATCCGTAAATCGCCCAAAATCTTGAATTCAGGATTTTGGAAAGCTAAAATCTTGAAATCGGCCAAAATCTTGAATTCAGGATTTTGGAAAGCTAAAATCTTGAAATCGGCCAAAATCTTGAGTTCAGGATTTTGGAAAGCTAAAATATTGAAATCGCCCAGAATCTTGAAAGCAGGATTTTGGAAAGCTAAAATCTTGAAACCGGTCAAAATTTTGAATTCAGGATTGTGGAAAGCTAAAATCTTGAAATCGGCCAAGATCTTGAATTCAGGATTTTGGAAAGCTAAAATCTTGAAATCGGCCAAAATCTTGAATTCAGGATTGTGGAAAGCTAAAATCTTGAAATCGGCCAAGGTCTTGAATTCAGGATCTTCGAAAGCTAAAATCGGTAAATCGGCCAAAATCTTGAATTCAGGATTGTGGAAAGCTGAAATCTTGAAATCGGCCAAAATCTTGAATTCAGCATTTTGGAAAGCTAAAATCCGTAAATCGGCCAAAATCTTGAATTCTGGATTTTGGAAAGCTAAAATCTTGAAATCGACCAAAATCTTGAATTCAGGATTTTGGAAACCTAAAATCTTGAAATCGGCCAAGATCTTGAATTCAGGATTTTGGAAAGCTAAAATCTTGAAATCGGCCAAAATCTTGAATTCAGGATTTTGGAAAGCTAAAATCTTGAAATGGGTCAAAATCTTGAATTCAGGATTTTGGAGAGCTAAAATCTTGAAATCGGCCAAAATCTTGAATTCAGGATTTTGGAAAGCTAAAATCTTGAAATGGGTCAAAATCTTGAATTCAGGATTTTGGAGAGCTAAAATCTTGAAATCGGCCAAAATCTTTAATTCAAGATTTTGGAAAGCTAAAATCTTGAAATCGGCCAGAATCTTGAAATCAGGATTTTGGAAAGGTAAAATCTTGAAACCGGTCAAAATCTTGAATTCACGATTGTGGAAACCTAAAATCTTGAAATCGGCCAAGATCTTGAATACAGAATTTTGGAAAGCTAAAATCTTGAAATCCGCCATGATCTTGAAATCAGGATTTTGGAAAGCTAAAATCTTGAAATCGGCCAAAATCTTGAATTCAGGATTTTGGAAAGCTAAAATCTTGAAATCGGCCAAAATCTTGAATTCAGGATTTTGGAAAGGTAAAATCTTGAAATCGGCCAAAATCTTGAATTCAGGATTTTGGAAAGCTAAAATCTTGAAATCGGCCAAAATCTTGATTTCAGGATTTTGGAAAGCTAAAATATTGAAATCGGCCAGAATCTTGAAAGCAGGATTTTGGAAAGCTAAAATCTTGAAACCGGTCAAAATCTTGAATTCAGGATTGTGGAAAGCTAAAATCTTGAAATCGGCGAAGATCTTGAATTCAGGATTTTGGAAAGCTAAAATCTTGAAATCGGCCAAAAGCTTGAATTCAGGATTGTGGAAAGCTAAAATCTTGAAATCGGCCAAGATCTTGAATTCAGGATTTTCGAAAGCTAAAATCCGTAAATCGGCCAAAATCTTGAATTCAGGATTGTGGAAAGCTAAAATCTTGAAATCGGCCAAAATCTTGAATTCAGCATTTTGGAAAGCTAAAATCCGTAAATCGGCCAAAATCTTGAATTCTGGATTTTGGAAAGCTAAAATCTTGAAATCGACCAAAATCTTGAATTCAGGATTTTGGAAACCTAAAATCTTGAAATCGGCCAAGATCTTGAATTCAGGATTTTGGAAAGCTAAAATCTTGAAATCGGCCAAAATCTTGAATTCAGGATTTTGGAAAGCTAAAATCTTGAAATGGGTCAAAATCTTGAATTCAGGATTTTGGAGAGCTTAAATCTTCAAATCGGCCAAAATCTTCAATTCAGGATTTTGGAAAGCTAAAATCTTGAAATCGGCCCAAAATCTTTAATTCTGGATTTTGGAAAGCTAAAATCTTGAAATCGGCCAGAATCTTGAAATCAGGATTTTGGAAAGGTAAAATCTTGAAACCGGTCAAAATCTTGAATTCACGATTGTGGAAACCTAAAATCTTGAAATCGGCCAAGATCTTGAATACAGAATTTTGGAAAGCTAAAATCTTGAAATCGGCCATGATCTTGAAATCAGGATTTAGGAAAGCTAAAATCTTGAAATCGGCCAAAATCTTGAATTCAGGATTTTGGAAAGCTAAAATCTTGAAATCGGCCAAAATCTTGAATTCAGGATTGTGGAAAGCTAAAATCTTGAAATCGGTCAAAATCTGGAATTCAGGATACTGGAAAGCTAAAATCTTGAAATCGGCAAAGATCTTGAATTCAGGATTTTGAAGAGCTAAAATCTTGAAATCGGCCAAAATCTTGAATTCAGGATTTTGGAAAGCTAAAATCTTGAAATCCGCCAAAAATGTTGAAGTCAGGATTTTGGAAAGTAAAAAACTTGACATCGGCCAAAATCTTGAATTTAGGATTTTGGAAAGCTAAAATCTTGAAATCGGCCAACATCTTGAATTCAGGATTTTGGAAAGCTTAAGTCTTGAAATCGGCCAAAATCTTGAGTTCAGGATTTTGGAAAGCTAAAATCTTGAAATCGGCCAGAATCTTGAAATCAGGATTTTGGAAAGCTAAAAGCTTGAAATCGGCCAAAATCTTGAATTCAGGATTTTTTAAAGGTAAAATCTTAAAATCGGCCAAAATCTGGAATTCAGGATTTTGGAAAGCTAAAATCTTGAAATCGGTCAAAATCTTGAATTCAGGATTGTGGAAAACTAAAATCTTGAAATCGGCCAAGATCTTGAATTCAGGATTTTGGAAAGCTAAAATCCGTAAATCAGCCAAAATCTTGAATTCAGGATTGTGGAGAGCTAAAATCTTGAAATCGGCCACAATCTTAAATTCAGGATTGTGGAAAGATAAAATCTTGAAATCGGTCAAAATCTTGAATTCAGGATTGCGGAAAGCTAAAATCTTGAATTCAGGATTTTGGAAAGCTAAAATCTTGAAATCGTCCAGAATCTTGAATTCAGGATTTTGGAAAGCTAAAATCTTGAAATTGGCGAGAATCTGGAAATCAGTATCTTGGAAAGCTAAAATCTTGAAATCGGCCAAAATCTTGAATTCAGGATTGTCGAAACCTAAACTCTTGAAATCGGTCAAAATCTTGAATTCAGGATTGTGGAAAGCTAAAATCTTGAAATCGGCCAAGATCTTGAATTCAGGATTTTGGAAAGCTAAAATCTTGAAATCGGCCAAACTCTTGAATTTAGGATTTTTAAAAGCTAAAATCTTGAAATCGGCCAGAATCTTAAAATCAGGATTTTGGAAAGCTAAAATCTTGAAACCGGTCAAAATCTTGAATTCAGGATTGTGGAAAGCTAAAATCTTGAACTCGGCCAAGATCTTGAATTCAGGATTTTCGAAAGCTAAAATCCGTAAATCGGCCAAAATCTTGAATTCAGGATTGTGGAAAGCTAAAATCTTGAAATCGGCCAAAATCTTGAATTCAGCATTTTGGAAAGCTAAAATCCGTAAATCGGCCAAAATCTTGAATTCAGGATTTTGGAAAGCTAAAATCTTGAAATCGGCAAAAATCTTGAATTCAGGATTTTGGAAAGCTAAAATCTTCAAATCGGCAAAAATCTTGAATTCAGGATTTTGGAAAGCTAAAATCTTGTAATCGGCCAAGTTCTTGAATCAGGATTTTTGAAAGCTAAAATATTGAAATCTGCCAAGATCTTGAATTCATCCTTTGGGAAAGCCAAAATCTTGAAATCGGCCAAAATCTTGAGTTCAGGATTGTGGAAAGCTAAAATCTTGATATCGGTCAAAATCTTCAATTCAGGATTTGTGGAAAGCTAAAAACTTGAAATCGGTCAGAATCTTGAAATCAGGATTTTGGAAAGCTAAAACCTTGAAATTGGCCAGAATCTTGAATTCAGGATTGTGGAAAGCTAAAATCTTGAAATCGGTCGAAATCTTGAATTCAGGATTGTGGAAAGCTAAAATCTTGAAATCGCCCATGATCTTGAATTCAGGATTTTGGAAAGCTAAATCCGTAAATCGGCCAAAATCTTGAATTCAGGATTTTGCAAAGCTAAAATCTTGAAATCGGCCAAAATCTTGAATTCAATATTGTGGAAAGCAAAAAACTTGACGTCGCCCAAAATCTTGAATTCAGGATTTTGGAAAGCTAAAATCTTGAAATTTGCCAAAACCTTGAATTCAGGATTTTGGAAAGCTAAAATCTTGAAATCAGCCAAAATCTTGAATTCAGGATTTTGGAAAGCTAAAATCTTGAGATCGGCCAAAATCTTGAATTCAGCATTGTCGAAAGCTAAAATCTTGAAATCGGCCAAAATCTTGAATTCAGGATTGTGGAAAGCTAAAATCTTGAAATCGGCCAAGATCTTGAATTCAGGATTTTGGAAAGCTAAAATCCATAAATCGGCCAAAATTTTGAAGTCATGATTTTTTAAAGCTAAAATCTTGGAATCGTCCAAAATCTTGAATTCAGGATTTTGGAAAGCTAAACTCTTGAAATCGGTCAAAATCTTGAATTCAGGATTTTGGAAAGCTAAAATCTTGAAATCGGCCAGAATCTTGAAATCAGGATTTTGGAAAGCTAAAATCTTGAAATCGGCCAAAATCTTTAATTCAGGATTGTGGAAAGCTAAAATCTTGAAATCGGTCAAAATCTTGAATTCAGGATTGTGGAAAGCAAAAATCTTGAAATCGGCCAAGATCTTGAATTCAGGATTTTGGAAAGCTAAAATCCATAAATCGGCACAAATCTTGAATTCAGGATTTTGGAAAGCTAAAATTTTGAAATCGGCCAAAATCTTGAAGTCAGGATTTAGGAAAGGAAAAAACTTGACATCGGCCAAAATCTTGAATTCAGGGTTTTTGGAAAGCTAAAATCTTGAAAGCGGCCAAAATCTTGAATTCAGGATTTTGGAAAGCTAAAATCTTGAAATCGGCCAAGATCTTGAATTCAGGATTTTGGAAAGCTAAAATCTTGAAATCAGGATTTTGGAAAGCTAAAATCTTGAAATCGGCCAAAATCGTGAATTCAGGATTGTGGAAAGCTAAAATCTTCAAAACGGTCAAAATCTTGAATTCAGGTTTTTGGAAAGCTAAAATCTTGAATGCAGGATTTTGGAAAGCTCAAATCTTGAAATCGGCCAAGATCTTGAATTCAGAATTTTGGAAAGCTAAAATCTTGAAATCGGCCAAAATCTTGAATTCAGGATTTTGGAAAGCTAAAATCTTGAAATCGACCGGAATCTTGTAATCAGGATTTTTGAAAGCTAAAATCTTGAAATCGGCCAAAATCGTGAATTCAGGATTGTGGAAACCTAAGTCTTGAAATCGGCCAAAATCTTGAATTCAGGATTGTGGAAACCTAAAATCTTCAAATCGGTCAAAATCTTGAATTCAGGATTTTGAAAAGCTAAAATCTTGAAATCGCCCAAGATCTTGAATTCAGGATTTTGGAAAGCTAAAATCCGTAAATCGGCCAAAATCTTGAATTGAGGATTTTGGAAAGGTAAAATCTTGAAATCGTCCAAAATCTTCAATTCAGGATTGTGGAAAGCTAAAATCTTGATATCGGTCAAAATCTTGAATTCAGGATTGTGGAAAGCTAAAATCTTGAAATCAGCCAAGATCTTGAATTCAGGATTGTGGAAAGCTAAAATCTTGTAATCGGCCAAAATCTTGAATTCAGGATTTTAGAAAGCTAAAATCTTGAAATCGGCCAAAATCTTGAATTCAGGATTGTGGAAAGCTAAAATCTTGAAATCGGCCAAGATCTTGAATTCAGGATTTTGGAAAGCTAAAATCCATAAATCGGCCGAAATCTTGAAGTCAGGATTTTGGAAAGCTAAAATCTTGGAATCGCCCAAAATATTGAATTCAGGATTTTGGAAAGCTAAAATATTGAAATCCGTCAAAATCTTGAATTCAGGATTTTGGAAAGCTAAAATCTTGAAATCGGCCAGAATCTGGAAATCAGGATTTTGGAAAGCTAAAGTCTTGAAATCGGCCAAAATCTTGAATTCAGGATTGTGGAAAGCTAAAATCTTGAAATCGGTCAAAATCTTGAACTCAGGATTGTGGAAAGCTAAAATCTTGAAATCGGCCAAGATCTTGAATCCAGCATTTTGGAAAGCTAAAATCCGTAAATCGGCCAAAAGCTTGAATTCAGGATTTTGGAAAGCTAAAATCTTGAAATCGGTCAAAATCTTGAATTCAGGATTTTGGAAAGCTAAAATCTTGAAATCGGCCAGAATCTGGAAATCAGGATTTTGGAAAGCTAAAATCTTGAAATCGGCCAAAATCTTGAATTCAGCATTGTGGAAAGCTAAAATCTTGAAATCGGCCAAAATCTTGAATTCAGGAATGTGGAAAGCTAAAATCTTAAAATCGGCCAAGATCTTGAATTCAGGATTTTGGAAAGCTAAAATCCGTAAATCGGCCAAAAGCTTGAATTCAGGATTTTGGAAAGCTAAAATCTTGAAATCGGCCAAAATCTTGAAGTCAGGATTTAGGAAAGGAAAAAACTTGACATCGGCCAAAATCTTGAATTCAGGGTTTTTGGAAAGCTAAAATCTTGAAAGCGGCCAAAATCTTGAATTCAGGATTTTGGAAAGCTAAAATCTTGAAATCGGCCAAGATCTTGAATTCAGGATTTTGGAAAGCTAACATCTTGAAGTCGGCCAGAATCTTGAAATCAGGATTTTGGAAAGCTAAAATCTTGAATGCAGGATTTTGGAAAGCTCAAATCTTGAAATCGGCCAAGTTCTTGAATTCAGGATTTTGGAAAGCTAAAATCTTGAAATCGGCCAACATCTTGAATTCAGGATTTTGCAAAGCTAAAATCTTGAAATCGGCCAGAATCTTGAAATCAGGATTTTGGAAAGCTAAAATCTTGAAATCGGCCAAAATCTTGAATTCAGGATTGTGGAAAGCTAAAATGTTCAAATCGGTCAAAATCTTGAATTCAGGATTTTGAAAAGCTAAAATCTTGAAATCGCCCAAGATCTTGAATTCAGGATTTTGGAAAGCTAAAATCCGTAAATCGGCCAAACTCTTGAATTGAGGATTTTGGAAAGGTAAAATCTTGATATCGGTCAAAATCTTGAATTCAGGATTTTGGAAAGCTGAAATCTTGAAATCGGGCAAAATCTAGAATTTAGGATTGTGGAAAGCAAAAAACTTGACATCGGCCAAAATCTTGACTTCAGGATTTCTGAAAGCTAAAATCTTGAAATCGGCCAAAATCTTGAATTCACGATTGTGGAAAGCTAAAATCTTGAAATCGGCCAAGATCTTGAATTCAGGATTTTAGAAAGCTAAAATCCGTAAATCGGCCAAAATCTTGAATTCAGGATTTTGGAAAGCTAAAATATTGAGATCGGCCAAAATCTTGAATTCGGGATTTTGGAAAGCTAAAATCTTCAAATCGGCCAAGATCTTGAATTCACGATTTTGGAAAGCTAAAATCTTAAAATCGGCCAAGATCTTGAATTCAGGATTTTGGAAAGCTAAAATCTTGAGATCGGCCAGAATCTTGAAATCAGGATTTTGGAAAGCTAAAATCTTGAAATCGGCCAGAATCTTGAATTCAGGATTGTGGAACGCTAAAATGACGAAATCGGCCAAGATATTAAATTCAGGATTTTGGAAAGCTAAAATCTTGAAATCGGCCAAAATCTTGAAGTCAGGATTTAGGAAAGGAAAAAACTTGACATCGGCCAAAATCTTGAATTCAGGGTTTTTGGAAAGCTAAAATCTTGAAAGCGGCCAAAATCTTGAATTCAGTATTTTGGAAAGCTAAAATCTTGAAATCGGCCAAGATCTTGAATTCAGGATTTTGGAAAGCTAACATCTTGAAATCGGCCAGAATCTTGAAATCAGGATTTTGGAAAGCTAAAATCTTGAAATCGGCCAAAATCGTGAATTCAGTATTGTGGAAAGCTAAAATCTTCAAATCGGTCAAAATCTTGAATTCAGGTTTTTGGAAAGCTAAAATCTTGATTGCAGGATTTTGGAAGGCTCAAATCTTGAAATCGGCCAAGATCTTGAATTCAGGATTTTGCAAAGCTAAAATCTTGAAATCGGCCACAATCTTGAAATCAGGATTTTGGAAAGCTAAAATCTTGAAATCGGCCAAAATCGTGAATTCAGGATTGTGGAAAGCTAAAGTCTTGAAATCGGCCAAAATCTTGAATTCAGGATTGTGGGAAGCTAAAATGTTCAAATCGGTCAAAATCTTGAATTCAGGATTTTGAAAAGCTAAAATCTTGAAATCGCCCAAGCTCTTGAATTCAGGATTTTGGAAAGCTAAAATCCGTAAATCGGCCAAACTCTTGAATTGAGGATTTTGGAAAGGTAAAATCTTGATATCGATCAAAATCTTGAATTCAGGATTGTGGAAAGCTAAAATCTTGAAATCAGCCAGGATCTTGAATTCAGGATTATGGAAAGCTAAAATGTTGTAATCGGCCTAAATGTTGAATTCAGCATTTTAGAAAGCTAAAATCTTGAAATCGGCCAAAATCTTGAATTTAGGATTTTCGAAAGCTAAAATCTTCAAATCGGCCAAGATCTTGAATTCAGGATTTTGCAAAGCTATAATCTTGAAATCGGCCAAAATCTTGAATTCAGGATTGTGGAAAGCTAAAATCTTGAGATCAGCCAAGATCGTGAATTCAGGATTTTGGAAAACTAAAATCCGTAAATCGGACAAAACTTTCAAATCAGAGTGTTGGAAAGCTAAAATCTTGAAATTGGCCAAAATCTTGAATTCAGGATTGTAGAGAGCTAAAATCTTGAAATCGGCCAAAATCTTGAATTCAGGATTATGGAAAGCTAAAATCTTGAAATCGGACAAAATCTTGAAATCAGAATTTGGGAAAGCAAAAAACTTGACATCGGCCAAAATCTTGAATACAGGATTTTCGAAAGCTTAGATCTTGAAATCGGTCAAAATCTTGAACTCAGGATTTTGGAAAGCTAAAATCTTTAGATCGGCCAAGATCTTGCATTCAGGATTTTGGAAAGCTAAAATCTTGAAATCGGCCAAAATCTTGAATTCAGGATTTTGGAAAGCTAAAGTCTTGAAATCGGCCAAAATCTTGAATTCAGGATTGTGGAAAGCTAAAATCTTGAAAGCGGCGTAAATCTTGAATTCAGGATTTTGGAAAGCTAAAATCTTGAAATCGGTCAAAATCTTGAATTCAGGAATTTGGAAAGCTAAAATCTTGAAATCGGCCAAAATCTTGAATTCAGGATTTTGGAAAGCTGAAATCTTGAAATCGGGCAAAATCTAGAATTTAGGATTGTGGAGAGCAAAAAACTTGACATCGGCCAAAATCTTGACTTCAGGATTTCTGAAAGCTAAAATCTTGAAATCGGCCAAAATCTTGAATTCACGATTGTGGAAAGCTAAAATCTTGAAATCGGCCAAGATCTTGAATTCAGGATTTTAGAAAGCTAAAATCCGTAAATCGGCCAAAATCTTGAATTCAGGATTTTGGAAAGCTAAAATATTGAGATCGGCCAAAATCTTGAATTCGGGATTTTGGAAAGCTAAAATCTTCAAATCGGCCAAGATCTTGAATTCACGATTTTGGAAAGCTAAAATCTTAAAATCGGCCAAGATCTTGAATTCAGGATTTTGGAAAGCTAAAATCTTGAGATCGGCCAGAATCTTGAAATCAGGATTTTGGAAAGCTAAAATCTTGAAATCGGCCAGAATCTTGAATTCAGAATGTGGAAAGCAAAAATCTTGGAATCGGTCAAAATCTTGAATTCAGGATTGTGGAACGCTAAAATCTTGAAATCGGCCAAGATATTGAATTCAGGATTTTGGAAAGCTAGAATCCGTAAATCAGCCAAAATCTTGATTTCAGGATTTTGGGAAGGTAAAATTCTTAAATCAGCCAAAATCTTCAATTCAGGATTTTGGAAAGCTAAAATCTTGAAATCGGACAAGATATTGAGTTCAGGATTTTGGAAAGCTAAAATCCGTAAATCGGCCAAAATCTTGATTTCAGGATTTTGGAAAGCTAAAATCTTGAAATCGGCCAGAATCTTGAAATCAGGATTTTGGAAAGCTAAAATCTTGAAATCGGCCAAAATCTTGAATTCAGGATTGTGGAAAGCTAAAATCTTAAAATCGGCAAGAATAATGAAATCAGGATTTGGGAAAGCTAAAATCTTGAAATCGGCCATAATCTTGAATTCAGGATTTTGGAAAGCTAAAATCTTGAAATCGACCAAGATCTTGAAATCAGGATTTTGGAAAGCTAAAATCTTGCAATCGGGCAGAATCTTGAAATCAGGATTTTGGAAAGCTAAAATCTTGAAATCGGCCAAGATCTTGAATTCAGGATTTTGGAAAGCTAAAATCTTGAATTCGGTCAAAATCTTGAATTCAAGATTGTGGAAAGCTAAAATCTCGAAATCGGCTAAGATCTTGAATTCAGGATTTTGGAACGCTAAAATCTTGAAATCGGCCAAGATCTTCAATTCAGGATTTTGGAAAGCTAAAATCTTGAAATCGGCCAGAATCTTGAAATCAGGATTTTGGAAAACTAAAATCTTGAAACCGGTCAAAATCTTGAATTCAGGATTTTGGAAAGCTAAAATCTTGAAATCGGCCAAAATCTTTAATTCAGGATTTTGGAAAGCTAAAATCTTGAAATCGGCCAAAATCTTGAATTCAGGATTGTGGAAAGCTAAAATCTTGAAATCGGTCAAAATCTTGAATTCAGGATTTTGGAAAGCTAAAATCTTGAATTCGGTCAAAATCTTGAATTCAAGATTGTGGAAAGCTAAAATCTCGAAATCGGCTAAGATCTTGAATTCAGGATTTTGGAACGCTAAAATCTTGAAATCGGCCAAGATCTTCAATTCAGGATTTTGGAAAGCTAAAATCTTGAAATCGGCCAGAATCTTGAAATCAGGATTTTGGAAAACTAAAATCTTGAAACCGGTCAAAATCTTGAATTCAGGATTTTGGAAAGCTAAAATCTTGAAATCGGCCAAAATCTTTAATTCAGGATTTTGGAAAGCTAAAATCTTGAAATCGGCCAAAATCTTGAATTCAGGATTGTGGAAAGCTAAAATCTTGAAATCGGTCAAAATCTTGAATTCAGGATTTTGGAAAGCTATAATCTTGAAATCGGCCAAAATCTTTAATTCAGGATTTTGGAAAGCTAAAATCTTGAAATTCGCCAAAATCTTGAATTCAGGATTTTGAAAAGCTAAAATCTTAAAATCGGCCAAAATCTTGAAATCAGGATTTTGGAAAGCTAAAATCTTGAAATCGGTTAAGATCTTGAAATCAGGATTTTGGAAAGCTAAAATCTTGAAATCGGCCAAAATCTTGAGTTCAGGATTGTGGAAAGCTAAAATCTTGAATTCAGGTTTGTGGAAAGCTAAGATCTTGAAATCGGCCAAGATCCTGAATTCAGGATTTTGGAAAGCTAAAATCTTGCAATCGGCCAAAATCTTGAATTCAGGATTTTGGAAAGCTAAAATCTTGAAATCGGCAAGAATCTTGAAATCAGGATTTGGGAAAGCTAAAATCTTGAAATCGGCCATAATCTTGAATTCAGGATTTTGGAAAGCTAAAATCTTGAAATCGACCAAGATCTTGAAATCAGGATTTTGGAAAGCTACAATCTTGCAATCGGCCAGAATCTTGAAATCAGGATTTTGGAAAGCTAAAATCTTGAAATCGGCCAAGATCTTGAATTCAGGATTTTGGAAAGCTAAAATCTTGAATTCGGTCAAAATCTTGAATTCAAGATTGTGGAAAGCTAAAATCTCGAAATCGGCTAAGATCTTGAATTCAGGATTTTGGAACGCTAAAATCTTGAAATCGGCCAAGATCTTCAATTCAGGATTTTGGAAAGCTAAAATCTTGAAATCGGCCAGAATCTTGAAATCAGGATTTTGGAAAGGTGAAATCTTGAAATGGGCCAAAATCTTGAATTCAGGATTTTGGAAAGCTCGAAAAGTGCCGGAATGGCCAAGTTACAACAATTTTCGGAAGGTCACCCAAAACCCGCATTTTCTTAAAAAGTGCAAAGGGGGGACCAATAGAAATTTTTCAAAAATCCCCCAAAAGGTAGCTTTCGCTTAAAAGGCCCATAAGCACTCTCGCGCCAATGGCATTATCCTTTATTTAACGTGCACTTAAATTGCAAAGACTGGAAAGGATTTTGGCGTAAACGGCGGCTCCAAACGTGCCCGAATGGCCAAGTTACAACAATTTCTGCAAGGTCACCCAAACCCCGCATTTTCTGAAAAGGTGCAAAGGGGGGACCAAGGGAAACTTTTCAAAAATCGCCCAAAAAAGAGCCCTCGTTTGAAAGGCCCAAAAGCACTCTGGCGCAAATGCCATTATCCTTTCATTAGTATGCACTTAAACTGCAAAGACTGGAAAACATTTTTGCGCAAACAGCGGCTCCAAAAGTGAACGAATGGCCAGGTTATGGCAATTTTGGCCAGGTCACCCAAACCCCCATTTTCTGAAAAAGTGCAAAGAGGGGACCAAAGGAAATTTTTCAAAAATCGCCCAAAAGGTAGCCCTCGCTTAAAAAACCCATAAGTAGTCTCGCGCAAGTGGCATTATCCTCTAATTAGTACGCACTTAACGTGCAAAAAACGGAAATGATTTTGGCGCAAACAACGGCACCAAAAGTGCCCAAATGGCCAAGTGATGGCAATTTTTTGCAAGGTCACCCAAAGCCAGCATTTTCTAAAAAAGTGCAAAGGGGAGACCAAGGAAAATTTTTCAAAAATCGCCGAAAAAGTGGCCATCGTTTGAAAGGCCTAAAAGCACTCTGGCGCAAGTGGCATTATCCTCCAATTAGTATGCTCTTAAAGTACAAAGACTAGAAGAGATTTTCGTGCCAAAGGCGGCTCCAAAACTGCCCGAATAACTGGGTTGTGGCAATTTTTGCAAGGTCACCCAAAACCCACATTTCCTGGAAAAGTGCAAAGGGAGGACCAAGGGAAATTTTTCAAAAAACCCCCAAAAGATAGCCTTCGTTTTAAAGGCCCATAAGCACTCTCGCGCCAATGGCATTATCCTTTAATTAAAATGCACTTAAAGTGCAAAGACTTGAAAAGATTATGGCGCAAACAGCGGCTCCGAAAGTGCCCGAATGACCAAGTTACAACAATTTTTGCAAGGTCACCCAAAACTCGCATTTTCTGAAAAAGTGCAAAGGGGGGACTAAAAGAAATTTTTCAAAAATCGCCCAAAAAGTAGCCCTCTTTTAAAAGGCCCAAAAGCACACTGGCGCAAATGGCATTATCCTTTAATTAGTATGCCCTTAAAGTGCAAAGACTGGAGAAGATTTAGGCAAAAACAGCGGCTCTAACAGGGCCCGAATGGAGAAGTTATGGCAATTTTCGGAAGGTCCCCCAGAAGCTGCATTTTCAGAAAAAGTGCAAAGGGGAGACCAAGAGAAGTTTTTCAAGAATCGCCCAAAAAGTAGCCCTGGCTTCTAAAGGCCAACAGCACTCTGGCGCAAATGTCATTATGCTGTAAATTGTATACACTTAGAAAGCAAAGACTGAAAAAGAGTTTAGCGCAAAAAGAAGCTCCAAAACGTCACGAATGACCAAGTTATGGCAATTTTCGCAAGGTCACCCAAGACCCGCATTTTCTGAAAAAGTGCAAATAGGGGATCAAGGGAAATGTTTCCAAAATCGCCCAAAAAGTAGCCCTCGTTTGAAAGGCCTAAAAGTACTCTGGCGCATATAACATCATCTTGTATTTAGTATGCACTTGAAGTGCAAAGACTGCAAAAGATTTTGGCGCAAAAACCGGATCCAAAAGTGCCCGAATGGCTAAGTTATGGCAATTCTCGAAAGGTCACCCAAAAGCCCCATTTTGTGAAAAAGTGCAAAGCGAGGACCAAGGAAAATTTTTCAAAAATCACCCAAAAAGTGGCCCTCCCTTCAAAAACCCAACAGCACTCTGGCGCAAATGGCATTATCCTCTAATTAGTATGCTCTTATAGTGCAAAGGATGGAAAAGATTTTGGCGCAAAAAGCGGTTCCGAAAGGGCCCGAATGGCCAAGTTATGGCAATTTAAAAAAGGTCACCCAAAACCCGCATTTTTTGAAAAAGTGCAAAGAGGGCACCAAAAGAAATTTTTCAGAAATCGTCCAAAAAGTAGCCCTCACTTAAAAGGGCCAACAGCACTCTGGCCAAAATGGCATTATCCAGCTCCAAAAGTGCCCGAATGGCCAAGGTATGGCAATTTTCGCAAGGTCACCCCAAACCCGCATTTTCTGAAAAAGTGGAAAGGGGGGACGAAGGGAAATTTTTCAAAAATCGCCCGAAAAGTAGCCCTCGTATGAATGGCCTAAGAGCCCTCTGGGGCAAATGGCATTATCCTCCAATTAGTATCCACTTAAAGTGTAAAGACTGGAGAAGATTTTAACGGAAACAGTGGCTCCAAACAGTGCCCGAATGGCCAAGTCATTGAGATTTGCGCAAGGTCACCCAAAACCCGCATTTTCTGAAAAAGTGCAAAGGGAGGACCAAGGGAAATTTTTCAAAAATCGCCGAGAAAATAGCCCTCGTTTGAATGGCCTAAGAGCTCTCTGGCGCGAATGGCATTATCCTCTATTTAGTATGCGCTTAAAGTGCAAAGACGGGAAAAGATTTTGAGGCTAAAAGCTGATCCAATAGTGCCCGAATGGCTAAGTTATAGCAATTGTCGCAAGGTCATCCAAAACCCGCATTTTCTGAAAAAGTGCAAAGGGGGGACCAAGGACAATTTTTCAAAAATCGCCCAAAAAGTGGCCCTCGTTTGAAAGGCCAAAAGCACTCTGCCGCAAATGGCATTATCCTCTTATTAGTATGCACTTATAGTGCAAAGACTGGAAACGATTTTGGCGCAAAAAGCGGCTCCAAAAGGGCCCGAATGGCCAAGTTATGGCAATTTAGGCAAGGTCACCCAAAAGCCGTATTTTCTGAAAAAGTGCAAAGGGGGGACGAAGAGAAATTTTTAGAAGTTCCCCAAAAACAGCCCTCACTTAATAGGGCCAACAGCACTCTGGCCGAAATGGCATTATCCTCTAATTAGTGTGCAGTTAAAGTGCAAAGACTGGAGAAAATCGTGGCGCAAGAAAAAGCTCCAAAAGTGCCCGAAAGGCCACGTTATGGCAATTTTTGAAAGGTCACCCAAAACCCGCATTTTCTCAAACACGTGCAAAGGGGGGACCAAGGAAAATTTTTTAAAAATGGGACAAAAAGCAGCCCTCGCCTAAAAGGCCTAAAAGCACCCTGGCGCAAATGGCATTATCCTCCAATTAGTATGCACTTATAGTGCAAAGACTAGAGAAGATTTTGGCGCAAAAGGCGGTTCCAAAAGTTCTCGAATGGCAAAGTTATGGCAATTTTCGCAAGGTCACCCAAAACCCGCATTTTCAAAAAAAAGAGGGAAAGGGGGACGAAGCGAAATTTTTCAAAAATCGCCCATAAACTAGCCTTCGCTTGAAAGGCCCAAAAGCACTCTGGCGCAAATTGCATTCTACTCTAAATAGTATGCCCCTATAGTGCAAATATTGGAGAAGATTTTGACGCAGAAAACGGCTCCAGAAGCGCCCGAATGGCCCAGTTAAGGCAATTTATGCGTCCAAACAGTAAACCTCGTTTGAAAGGCAGAAAAGCACTTTTGCGCAAATAGTATTATCCTGTAATTATTATGCACTTAAAGGGCAAAGACAGGTGAAGATTTTGGTGCCAACAGCGGCCTTAAAAGTGCCCGAATGGCCAAGTTATGGAAATTCTCGCCAGGTCACTCAAAACCCGCATTTTCTGAAAAAGTGCAAAGGGCCGACGAAGGGAAATTTTTCAAAAATCGCTTAAAAGTAGCCTTCGTTTAAAAGGCCCAAAAGCACTCTGCTGTAAGGGGCATTATCCCCGATTTTGGTGCATAAGGCGGATTCAAAAGTGCCCGAATGGCCACGTTATGGCAATTTTCGCCAGTTCACCCAAACTCGCCTTTTCTGAAAAAGTGCAAATGTGGGACCAAGGGAAATTTTTCAAAAATCGCCCAAAAAGTAGCCTTCGTTTGAAAGGCCCAAAAGCACTCTGGCGCAAATGGCATTATGCCCGAACTAGTATGCACTTAAAGTGCAAAGACTGGAGACGATTTTAGCTTAGAAGGCGGCTCCAAAAGTTCTCGAATGGCAAAGTTATGGCAATTTTCGCAAGGTCACCCAAAACCCGCATTTTCAAAAAAAAGAGGGAAAGGGGGACGAAGCGAAATTTTTCAAAAATCGCCCATAAACTAGCCTTCGCTTGAAAGGCCCAAAAGCACTCTGGCGCAAATTGCATTCTACTCTAAATAGTATGCCCCTATAGTGCAAATATTGGAGAAGATTTTGACGCAGAAAACGGCTCCAGAAGCGCCCGAATGGCCCAGTTAAGGCAATTTATGCAAGGTCACCCTAAACCCGCATTTTCTGAAAAGTGCAAAAGGGGGACCAAGGGAAATTTTTCAAAAACCGCCTAAAAAGTAGCTTCGCTTAAGAAGCTTAAAGAAACTCTGAGGTAAATGGCATTATACTCTAATTAATATGCACTTATAGCGCCAAGAGAAGATTTTGGCGAGAACAGCGGCTCCAAAAGTGCCCGAATGACCAAGTTATGGCAATTTTCGCAAAGTCAGCCAATACCCGCATTTTCTAAAAAAGTACAAAGGGAGGAGCAAAGGAAATTTTTCAAAAATCGCCCAAAAAGATGCCCTCGCTTCAAAGGGCCAAGAGCACTCTGGCGAAAATGTGATTATCCTCTAATTTGTATCCACTTATACTGCAAAGACTGGAGAAGATTTTAGCGCACAAGGAGGCTCTAAAAGTGCCCCAATGGCCAAGTTATGGCAATTTTTGCAAGGTCACCCAAAACCCGCATTTTTTGTAAAAGAGCAAATGGGGGACCAAGGAAAATTTTTAAAAATCGCCCAAAAAGTAGCCCTCGCTTAAAAGGCCTAAAAGCACACTGGCGCAAATGGCATTATCCTATAATTTAGACGCATTTAAAGTGCAAACACTGAAGAACATTTTGTTGCAAACAGCGGCTCCAAACGTGCCCGAATGGCCAAGTAATGGCAATTTTTGCGAGGTCATTCAAAACCCGCATTTTCTGAAAAAGTGCAAAGGGGCGACAGAAAGAAATTTTTCAAAAATCGTCCAAACAGTAAACCTCGTTTGAAAGGCAGAAAAGCACTTTTGCGCAAATAGTATTATCCTGTAATTATTATGCTCTTAAAGGGCAAAGACAGGTGAAGATTTTGGTGCCAACAGCGGCCTTAAAAGTGCCCGAATGGCCAAGTTATGGAAATTCTCGCCAGGTCACTCAAAATTCGCATTTTCTGAAAAAGTGCAAAGGGCCGACGAAGGGAAATTTTTCAAAAATCGCTTAAAAGTAGCCTTCGTTTAAAAGGCCCAAAAGCACTCTGCTGTAAGGGGCATTATCCCCGATTTTGGTGCATAAGGCGGATTCAAAAGTGCCCGAATGGCCACGTTATGGCAATTTTCGCCAGTTCACCCAAACTCGCCTTTTCTGAAAAAGTGCAAATGTGGGACCAAGGGAAATTTTTCAAAAATCGCCCAAAAAGTAGCCTTCGTTTGAAAGGCCCAAAAGCACTCTGGCGCAAATGGCATTATGCCCGAACTAGTATGCACTTAAAGTGCAAAGACTGGAGACGATTTTAGCTTAGAAGGCGGCTCCAAAAGTGTCCGAATGGCCACGTTATGGCAATTTTCGCAAGGTCACTTAAAACCCGCATTTTCAACAAAAAAAAAACGAAGGGGGGACCAAGGGAAATTTTTCAAAAATCGCCCATAAACTAGCCTTCGCTTGAAAGGCCCAAAAGCACTCTGGCGCAAATTGCATTCTACTCTAAATAGTATGCCCCTATAGTGCAAATATTGGAGAAGATTTTGACGCAGAAAACGGCTCCAAAAGCGCCCGAATGGCCCAGTTAAGGCAATTTATGCAAGGTCACCCTAAACCCGCATTTTCTGAAAAAGTGCAAAGGGGAGACCAAGGGAAATTTTTTAAAAATCGCCCCAAAAGAAGCCCTCGTTAGAAACGGCTAAAAGCACTCGGACGCAAATGGCATTATCCTCCAATAAGTATGCTCTTAAAGTGCAAAGACTAGAGAAGATTTTGGTACAAAAGGCGGCTCCAAAAGTGCCGGAATAACCAAGTAATGGCATTTTTGGCAAGGTCACGAAAAACCCGCATTTTCAGAAAAAGTGCAAAGGGGGGACCAAGGGAAACTTTTCAAAAATCGCCCAAAACGTAGCCCTCGTTTGAAAGGCCAAAGAGCACTCTGGTGCAAATGGCATTATCCTCTAATTTGTATGCACTTAAACAGCAAAGACTGGAAAAAATTTTGGCGCAAACAGCGGCTTCAAAAGTGCCCGAATGGCCAAGTTATGGCAATTTTTGCAACGTCACCCAAAAGCCGCATTTTCTGAAAAAGCGCAAACGGGGGACCAAAGGAAATTTTTCAAAAAATCGCTCAAAAAGATGCCCTTCCTGAAAAGGCCCCAAAGCACACTGGCGCAAATGGCATTTTCCTCTAATTAGTATGCGCTAAAAGTGCAAAGACTGGACAGGATTTTGGCGCATAAGGCGGCCCCAAAAGTGCCCGAATGGCCAAGTTATGGCAATTTTCGTCAGGTCACCCAAACCCGCATTTTCTGAAAAAGTGCAAAGGGGGAACCATGGGAAATTTTTCAAAAATCGCCCAAAAGGTAGCGCTCGCTTAAAAAACCCATTAGTAGTCTTGCGCAAGTGGCATTATCCTCTAATTACTACGCACTTAACGTGCCAAGAAAGGAAATTATTTTGGCGCAAACAACGGCTCCAAAAGTGACCGGATGGCCAAGTGATGGCAATTTTTTGCAAGGTCACCCAAAACCCGAATTTTCTGAAAAAGTGCAAAGGGGGGACCAAGGGAAATTTTACAAAATTCGCTTAAAAAGTAGCCATCGTTTGAAAGGCCTAAAAGCACTCTGGCGCAAATGGCATTATCCTCCAATAAGTATGCTCTTAAAGTGCAAAGACTAGAGAAGATTTTTGTGCAAAAGGAGGCTCCAAAACTGCCCGAATAACCAAGTTATCGCAATTTTTGCAAGGTCACCCAAAACCCACATTTTCTGAAAATCTGCAAAGAGGGGACCAAGGGAAATTTTTCAAAAATCCCCCGAAAGATAGCCTTCGCTTTAAAGGCCCACAACCACTCTCGCACCAATGGCATTATCCTTTAATTAGAACGCGCTTAAAGTGCAAAAACTGGAGAGGATTTTGGCGCAAACAGCGGCTCCAAAAGTGCCCGAATGGCCAAGTTACAACAATTTTTGCAAGGTCAACAGTAGCCCTCGCTTAAAAAGCGCAAAAAACTCTGAGGCAAATGGCATTATCCTCTTATTTGCATGCACTTAAAGCGCAGAGACCGCAGAAGATTTTGGCGAAAACAGCGGCCCCAAAGGTGCCCGAACAACCCAGTTATGGCAATTTTGGCAAGGTCACCCAAAACCCGCATTTCTAAAAAAGTACAAAGGGGGGACCAAAGGAAATTTTTCAAAAATCGCATAAAAAGTAGCCCTCGTTTGAAAGGCCCCAAGGCACTCTAGCACAAATGGCATTATCCTTTAAGTAGTACGCGTTTAAAGTGCAAAGACTGGGGAACATTTTGGTTCAAACAGATGGCAATTTTCGCGAGGTCATTCAAAACCCGCATTTTCTAAAAAAAAGGAACGGGGGGACCAAGGAAAATTTTTTAAACAATCGCCCAAAAGGTAGCCCTCGCTTAAAAACCCCATAAGTAGTCTCGCGCAAGTGGCATTATCCTCTAATTAGTACGCACTTAAGGTGCAAAGAATGGAAATGATTTTGGCGCAAAGAACGGCTGCAAAAGTGCCCGGATGGCCAGGTGATGGCTATTTTTTTGCAAGGTAACCAAATATCAGCATTTTCAAAGAAAGTGCAAAGGGGAGACCAAGAGAAATTTTTCAAAAATCGCCCAAAAAGTAGCCATCGTTTGAAAGGCTTAAAAGCACTCTGGCGCAAATGGCATTATTCTCCATTTAGTATGCACTTAAAGTGCAAAGACTGGAAAAGATTTTGGCGCAAAAAGCGGCTGCAAAAAGTGCCCCAATGGCCAAGTTATTGCAATTTTTGCAAGGTCACCCAAAACCCGCATTTTCTGAAAAAGTGCAAAGGGGGGACCACGGGAAACTTTTCAATAATCGCCCAAAAAGTAACCATCGTTTGAAAGGCCTAAAAGCACTCTGGCGCAAATGGCATTATCCTCCAATTAGTATGCGCTTAAACTGCAAAGACTAGAAACGAATTTGGTGCAAAAGGCGGCTCCAATAGTGCCCGAATAATCAAGTTATGGCAATTTTCGCAAGGTCACCCAAAACCCGCATTTTCTGAAAAAGTGCAAAGGAGGGACCAAGGGAAATTTTTCAAAAATCCCCCAAAAGGTAGCCTTCGCTTAAAAGGCCTATAAGCACTCTCGCGCCAATGGCATTATCCTTTATTTAACGTGCACTTAAAGTGGAAAGACTGGAAAGAATTTTGGCGCAAACAACGGCTCCAAAAGTGCCCGAATGGCCAAGTTACAACAATTTTTGCAAGGTCACCCAAAACCCGAATTTTCTGAAAAAGTTCAAAGGGGGGACCGAGAGAAATTTTTCAAAAATCGCCCAAAAAAGAGCCCTCGTTTGAAAGGCCCAAAGGCACTCTGGCGCAAATGGCATTATCCTTCAACTAGTATGCACTTAAACTGCAAAGACTGGAAAACATTTTGGCGCAAACAGCGGCCCCAAACGTGCCCGAATGGCCAAGTTATGGCAATTTTCCGAAGCTTACCCAAAAGCCGCATTTTCTGAAAAAGTGCAAAGGGGGCACTAAAGGAAATTTTTTAAATATCGCCCAAAAAGATGCCCTCGTTTAAAAGGCCAAAAGCACACTGGCGCAAATGGCGTTATTCTTTAATTACTATGCACTTAAAGTGCAATGACTGGAGAAGATTTAGGCACAAACAGCGGCTCAAAAAGAGCCCGAATGGCGAAGTTATGGCAATTTTCTTAAGGTCACCCAAAACCTGCATTTTGAGAAAAAGTGCAAAGGGGAGACCAAGAGAAGTTTTTCAAAAATCGCCCAAAAAGTAGCCCTGGCTTCAAAAGGCCAACAGCACTCTGGCGCAAATGTCATTATCCTGTAAATTGTATACACTTAGAATGCAAAGACTGAAGAAGAGTTTGGCCCAAAAAGCAGCTCCAAAACGTCCCGAATGACCAAGTTGTGGCAATTTTGGCAACGTCACCCAAGACCAGCATTTTCTGAAAAAGTGCAAACGGGGGACCAAGGGAAATTTTTCAAAAATCGCCCAAAAAGTAGCCCTCGTTTGAAAGGCCTAAAAGCCTAAAAGTACTCTGGCGCAAATAACATCAGTTTCTATTTAGTATGCACTTGAAGTGCAAGGACTGCAAAAGATTTTGGCGCAAAAAGCGAATCCAAAAGTGCCCGAATGGCTAAGTTATGGCAATTCTCGCAAGGTCACCAAAAAGCCCCATTTTGTGAAAAAGTGCAAAGGGAGGACAAAGGAAAATTTTTAAAAAATCACCCAAAAAGTTGCCCTCCCTTCAAAACCCCAACAGCACTCTGGCGCAAATGGCATTATCCTCTAATTAGTATGCACTTATAGTGCAAAGGATGGAAAAGATTTTGGCGCAAAAAGCGGTTCCAAAAGGGCCCGAATAGCCAAGTTATAACAATTTTCGCAAGGTCACTTAAAACCCGCATTTTCTTAAAAGGTGCAAAAGGGGGACCAATAGAAATTTTTCAAAAATCGCCTAAAAAGATGCCCTCGCCTTAAAGGCCCAAAAGCACTCTAGACCAAATCGCATTATCGTCTAATTAATATGCTCTTAAAGTGCAAAGACTAGACATAATTTAAACGCAAACAGCGGCTCCAAAGTACTCAAATTCCCAAGTTATGGCAATTTTCGCAAGGTCACCCAAAACCCGCATTTTCTAAAAAAGTGCAAAGGGGGGACCAAGGGAAATTTTTCAAAAATAGCCCAAAAAGTAGGCCTTGTTTCAAACGGCTAAAAGCACTCTGGCGCAAATGGCATTATCCTCCAATTAGTATGCACTTAAGGTGCAAAGACTGGAGATAATTTTGGCAGTAACAACGGCTCCAACAGTACCCGAATGGCCAAGCTATGGCAATTTTTGCATGGTCACCCAAAACCCGCATTTTCTAAAAAAGTGGAAAGGGGGGACCAAGGAAAATTTTTCAAAAATCGCCCAAAAAAACCCTTCGTTTGAAAGGCCGAAAAGGATTCTGGCGGAAATGGCATTATCCTCTATTTAGTATGCACTTAAAGAGCAAAGACTGGGAAAGATTTTGGCGAAAAAAGCGGCTCAAAGAGTGCCGGAATGGCCAAGTTATGGCAAATTTTGCAAGGTCACCCAAAACCCGCATTTTCCGTAAAAGCGCAAACGGGGGACCAAGGGAAATTTTTAAAAAATCGGCCAAAAAGTAGCCCTCGTTTGAAAGGCCCAAAAGCACTCTGGCGCAAAAGGCATTATCCTCTAATTAGTATACACTTAAAGTGGAATGACCGGAAAAGATTAAGGCGGAAACAGCGGCTACAAAAGTGCAAGAATGGCCAAGTTATAGGAATTTTCGTAAGGTCACCCAAAACCCTCATTTTCTAAAAAAGTGCGAAGGGGGGACCAAGGAAAATTTTTCAAAAATCGCCTAAAAACTAGCCTTTGCTTTAAATTCTCAAAAGCACTCTGGCGGAAATAACATTATCCTCTAAATAGTATGCACTTAAAGTGCAAAGACTGGACAAGGCTTGGGCGCAAACACCGGCTTCAAAAGTGCCCGAATGGCCAAGTTTTAAAAATTTTCGCAGCGTCACTTAAAGCTGCATTTTCTTAAAAGGTGCAAAAAGGGGACCAATAGAAATTTTTTTCAAATCGCCCAAAAAGATGCCCTCGCCTTAAGGGCCCAAAAGCACTCTAGAACAAATGGCATTATCCTCTAATTAGTATGCTCTAAAAGTGTAAAGACTGGACAAAATTTAGGCGTGAACAGCGGCTCCAAAAGTACCCGAATTGCCAAGTTATGGCAATTTTCGCAAGGTCACCCTAAACCCGCATTTTCTCAAAAAGTGCAAAGGGGGGACCAATGGAAATTTTTCAAAAATCGCCCAAAACGTAGCCCTCGTTTGAAAGGCCCAAAAGCAAACTGGCGCAAATGGCATTATCCTATAATTTAAACGCATTTAAAGTGCAAACACTGGAGAACATTTTGGCGCAAACAGCGGCTCCAAACGTGCCCGAATGGCTAAGTTATGGCAATTTTCGCGAGGTCATTCAAAACCCGCATTTTCTGAAAAAGTGCAAAGGGAGGAGCAAAAGAAATTTTTCAAAAATCGTCCAAAAAGTAAACCTCGTTTGAAAGGCATAAAAGCACTCTTGCGCAAGTATTATTATCCTATAATTATTATGCCCTTAAAGGGCAAAGACTGGAGAAGATTTTGGTGCATACAGCGGCTTCAAAAATACCCGAATGGCCAAGTTATGGCAATACTCGCAAGTTCACCCAAAACCCGCATTTTCTGAAAACGTGCAAAGGGCGGACGAAGGGAAATTTTTGAAAAATCGCCCAAAAAGTAACCTTCGTTTAAAAGGTCCAAAAGCACACTGCCGTAAGTGGCATTATACCCGAACTAGTATGCTCTTAAGGTGCAAACACTGGAAGAGATTTAGGCACAAACAGCGGCTCAAAAAGGGCCCGAGTGGCGAAGTTATGGCAATTTTCGGAAAGTCATTCAAAACCTGCCTTTTCAGAAAAAGTGCAAAGGGGAGACCAAAAGAAGTTTTTCAAAAATCGCCCAAAAAGTAGCCCTCGCTTCAAAAGGCCAACAGCACTCTGGCGCAAATGTCATTATCCTGTAAATTGTATCCACTTATAATGCAAAGACTGAAGAAGGTCCCGAATGACCAAGTTATGGCAATTTTCGCAACGTTACCCAAGACCCGCATTTTCTGAAAAAGTGCAAAGGGGGGACCAAGGGAAATTTTTCAAAAATCGCCCAAAAAGTAGCCCTCGTTTGAAAGGCCTAAAAGCACTCTGGCGCAAACAACATCATCTTCTATTTAGCATGCACTTGAAGTGCAAAGACTGCAAAAGATTTTGGCGTAAAAAGTTATGGCAATTCTCGCAAGGTCACCCAAAAGCCCCATTTTGTGAAAAAGTGCAAAGGGACGACCAAGGAAAATTTTTCAAAAAATCACCCAAAAAGTGGCCCTCCCTTCAAAAACGCAACAGCACTCTGGCGCAAATGCCATTATCCTCTAACTAGAATCCACTTATAATCCAAAGACTGAAGAAGAGTTTGGCACAAAAACAGCTCCAAAACGTCCCGAATGACCAAGTTATGGCAATTGAGGAAAGGTCACCCAAAACCCGCATTTTTTGAAAAAGTCCAAAGGGGGTACCCAAAGAAATTTTTCAGAAATCGTCCAAAAAGTAGCCCCCACTTAAAAGGGCCAGCAGCACTCTGGCCAAAATGGCATTATCCTCTAAATAGTATGCAGTTAAAGTGCAAAGACTGGAAAAAATGTTGGCGCAAAAAGCAGCTCCAAAAGTGCAAGAATGGCCAAGGTATGGCAATTTTCGCAAGGTCACCCAAAACCCGCATTTTCTAAAAAAAGTTTAAAGGGGGGACGAAGGGAAATTTTTAAAAAATCGCCCGAAAAATAGCCCTCGTTTGAATGGCCTAAGAGACCTCTGGGGCAAATGGCATTATCCTCCAATCAGTATGCCCTTAAAGTGTAAAGACGGGAGAAGATTTTAACGGAAACAGCGGCTCCAAACAGTGCCCGTATGGCCAAGTTATTGAGATTTGCGCAAGGTCACCCAAAACCCGCATTTTCTGAAAAAGTGCAAAGGGGGGACCAAAAGAAATTTTTCAAAAATCGCCCAGAAAGTAGCCCTCGTTTGAATGCCCTGAGAGCCCTCTGGCGCGAATGCCATTATCCTCTATTTAGTATGCGCTTGAAGTGCAAAGACGGGAGAAGATTTTGGCGCAAAAAGCTGATCCAAAAGTGCCCGAATGGCTAAGTTATAGGAATTCTCACAAGGTCATCCAAAACCCGCATTTTCTGAAAAAGTGCAAAGGGGGGACCAAAGAAAATTTTTCAAAAATCGCCCAAAAAGTGGCCCTCGCTTCAAAAGGCCAAAAGCACTCTGGCCCAAATGGCATTATCCTCTAATTAGTATGCACTTATAGTGCAAAGACTGGAAAAGATTTTGGCGCAAAAAGCGCCTCCAAAAAGGCCCGAATGGCCAAGTTATGGCATTTTAGGCAACGTCACCTAAAACCCGCATTTTCTGAAAAAGTGCAAAGGGGGGACCAAGAGAAATTTTTCCAAAATTGCCCAAAAAGTAGCCCTCGCTTAAAAGGCCTAAAAGCACTCTGGTGCAAATGGCATTATCCTCTTATAAGTATGCCCTTAAAGCGCCAGGACTGGAGACGATTTTGGCGCAGAACGCAGCTCCAAACGTGCCAGAATAGCAGAGTTATGGCAAATTTTGCAAGGTCACCCTAATCCCGCATTTTTCTGAAAAAGACGAAAGGGGGGACCAAGGGAAATTTTTCAAAAATCGCCCGAAAAGTAGCCCTTGCTTGAAAAACCCAAAAGCACTCTGGCGCAAGCTGAATTATACTCTAATTAAAATAAACGTAAAGTGCAAAGACTGGAGAATATTTTGCCGCAAACAGCGGCTCCAAAAGTGTCCGAATGGGCACGTTATGGCAATTATCGCAAGGTCACCCAAAACCCGCATTTTCTGGAAAAGTGAAAAGGGACGACCAAGGGATATTTTTCAAAAATCGCCCAAAAAGTAGCCCTCGTTTGAAAGGCCCAAAAGCACTCTTGCGCAAATGGCATTATTCTCTAATTTGTATGCTCTTAAACTGCAAAGACTGGGGAAGATTTTGAGGCAAACAAGCGGCTCCAAAAGTGCCCGAATGGCCAAGTTATGGCAATTTGGGCAAGGTCACCCAAAAGCCGCATTTTCTGAAAAAGTGCAAAGGGGGGACGAAGAGAAATTTTTCAAAGTTCCCCCAAAAAACAGCCCTCACTTAAAAGGGCCAACAGCACTCTGGCCGAAATGGCATTATCCTCTAATTAGTATGCAGTTAAAGTGCAAAGACTGGAGAAAATTGTGGTGCAAGAAAAAGCTCCAAAAGTGCCCGAAAGGCCACGTTATGGCAATTTTTGAAAGGTCACCCAAAACCCGCGTTTTCTAATAAAGTGCAAAGGGAAAACTAAGGAAAATTTTTTAAAAATGGGACAAAAAATAGCCCTCGCTTAAAAGGCCTAACAGCACTCTGGCGCAAATGGCATTATCCTTCAATTAGTATGCGCTTATAGTGCAAAGACTAGAGAAGATTTTGGCGCAAAAGGCGGCTCCAAAAGTTCTCGAATGGCAAAGTTATGGCAATTTTGGCAAGGTCACCCAAAACCCGCATTTTCAAAAAAAAAAAACGAAGGTGGGACCAAGGGAAATTTTTCAAAAATCGCCCAAAAACTAGCCCTCGCTTGAAAGGCCCAAAAGCACTCTGGCGCCAATTGCATTCTACTCTAAATAGTATGCCCCTCTACTGCAAATATTGCAGAAGATTTTGACGCAGAAAACGGCTCCAAAAGTGCCCGAAGGGCCCAGTTAAGGCAATTTATGCAAGGTCACCCTAAACCCGCATTTTCTGAAAAAGTGCAAAGGGGGAGACCAAGGGAAATTTTTCAAAAACCGCCTAAAAAGTAGCCTCGCTTAAAAAGCCCAAAGAAACTCTGAGGTAAATGGCATTATCCTCTAATTAGTATGCGCTTATAGCGCCAAGACTGGAGAAGATTTTGGCGAGAACAGCGGCTCCAAAAGTGCCCGAATAACCAAGTTATGGCTATTTTCGCAAAGTCAGCCAATACCCGCATTTTCTAAAAAAGTACAAAGGGGGGACCAAAGGAAATTTTTCAAAAATCGGCTAAAAAATAGCCCTCGCTTAAAAGGCCCAAAAGGACTCTGGCGCAAATGGCATTATCCTCTAAATAGTATGCACTAAAAGTGCAAAGACTGGAGAAGATTTTGGTTCAAACATCGGCTCCAAAAGTGCCCGAATGGCTACGTTATTGCACTTTTCGCAAGGTCACCCAAAACCCGCTTTTTCTGAAAAAGTGCAAAGGGAGGACCAAGGGAAATTTTTTAAAAAATCGCCCAAAAGGATGCCCTTGCTGAAAAGGCCCAAAAGCACCGTTGCGCAAATGGCATTATCGTCTAATTAGTATGCACTTAAAGTGTAAGGACTGGAATTGTTTTAGGCGCAGACAGCGGCTCCAAAGGTGCTCGAATGGCAAAGTTATTACAAGTTTCGGAAAGTCACCCAAAACCCGCATTTTCTGAAGAAAAGCAAAGCGGAGACCAAGAGAAACTTTTAAAAAATCGCCCAAAAAGTATCCCTCGCTTCAAAGGGCCAAGAACACTCTGGCGAAACTGTCATTATCCTCTAATTTGTATCCACTTATACTGCAAAGACTGGAGAAGATTTTAACGCACAAGGCAGCTCTAAAAGTGCCCCAATGGCCAAGTTATGGCAATTTTTGCAAGGTCACCCAAAACCCGCATTTTTTGTAAAAGAGCAAAGGGGGGACCAAGGAAAATTTTTAAAAATCGCCCAAAAAGTAGCCCTCGTTTGAAAGGCTTAAAAGCACTCTGGCGCAAATAGAATTATCGTCTAAATAGTATGCACTTAAAGTGCAAGGACTGGAAAAGATTTTGGCGCAAAAAGCGGCTCCAAAGAGTGCCCGAATGGCCAAGTTATTGCAATTTTTGCAAGGGCACCCAAAACTTGCATTTTCTGAAAAAGGCGCAAACGGGGGACCAAGGGAAATTTTTCAAAAATCGCCCAAAAAAATGCCCTCCCTGAAAAGGCCCAAAAGCACACTGGCGCAAATGACATTATCCTCTAATTAATATGCAATAAAAGTGCAAAGACTGGACAAAACTTTGGCGCATAAGGCGGTTTCAAGTAATGGCAATTTTTTGCAAGGTCACCCAAAACCCGAATTTTCTGAAAAAGTGCAAAGGGGGGACCAAGGGAAATTTTTCAAAAATCGCCCAAAAAGTAGCTTTCGTTGGAAAGGCCCAAAAGCACTCTTGCGCAACTGGCATTATGCCCAAACTAGTATGCACTTGAAGTGCAAAGACAGGAGACGATTTTAGCGCACAAGGCGGCTCCAAACGTGCCCGAATCGCAGAGATATGGCAATTTTTGCAAGGTCACCCTAAACTCGCATTTTCTGAAAAAGTGCAAAGGGGGGACCAAGAAAAATTTTTCAAAAATCACCAAAAAGTAGCCCTCGTTTGAAAGGCCCAAAAGGACACTGGCGCAAATGGCATTATCCTCTAAGTAGTACGCGTTTAAAGTGCAAGGACTGGGGAACATTTTGGTTCAAACAGCGGCTCCAAAAGTTCCCGAATGGCCAAGTTATGGCATTTTTGGCGAGGTCATTCAAAACCCGCATTTTCTAAAAAAAAAAGAACGTGGGGACCAGGGAAAATTTTTCAAAAATCTTCAAAAAAGTAGACCTCGTTTGAAAGGCCCAAGAGCACACTTGCGCAAATGGCATTATCCTCTAATTAGTATGCACTTAAAGGGCAAAGACTGAAAAAGAGTTTGAGGCAAAAAGGCGGTTCCAAAAGTTCCCGAATGACCAAGTTATGGCAATTTTGACAAGGTCGCCCAAAACCCGCATTTTCTGAAAAACTGCAAAGGGGAGACCAAAGGAAATTTTTCAAAAATCGCCCAAAAAGATGCCCTCGCTGAAAAGGCCCAAAAGCACGCTGGCGCAAATGGAATTATCCTATAATTAGTATCCACTTAAAGTGCAAAGACTAGAAAAGATTTAGGCGCAAACAGCCGCTCAAAAAGGGCCCGAATGGCGAAGTTATGGCAATTTTCGGAAGGTCACCCAAAACCCGCATTTTCTAAAAAAGTGCAAAGGGGAGACGAAGGAAAATTGTTTAAAAATGGGACAAAAAGTAGCCCTCGCTTAAAAGGCCTAAAAACACTCTGGAGCAAATGGCATTATCCTCCAATTAGTATGCACTTATAGTGCAAAGACTAGAAAAGATTTTAGCGCAACAGGCGGCTCCAAAAGTTCTCGAATGGCCCAGTTATGGCAATTTTTGCAAGGTCACCCTAAACCCGCATTTTCTGAAAAAGTGCAAAGAGGGGACCAAGGGAAATTTTTCAAAAATCGCCTAAAAAGTAGCCTCGCTTAAAGAGCCGAAAGAAACTCTGAAGCAAATGGCATTATCCTCTAATTAGTATGCACTTATAGCGTCACGACTGGAGAAGATTTTGGCGAGAACAGCGGCTCCAAAAGTGCCCGAATGACCAAGTTATGGCAATTTTCGCAAAGTGAGCAAATACCCGCATTTTCTAAAAAAGTACAAAGTGGAGACCAAAGGAAATTTTTCAAAAATCGCCTAAAAAGTAGCCCTCGCTTAAAAGGCCCAAAAGCACTCTGGCGCAAATGGCAATATCCTCTAAATAGTATGCACTGAAAGTGCAAAGACTGTAGAAGATTTTGGTTAAAACATCGGCTCCAAAAGTGCCCGAATGGCCAAGTTATTGCAATTTCCGTAAGGTCACCCAAAACCCTCGTTTTCTGAAAAAGTGCAAAGGGAGGACCAACGCAAATTTTTTAAAAAATCGCCAAAAAGGATGCCCTCGCTGAAAAGGCCCAAAAGCACTGTTGCGCAAATGGAATTATCCTCTAATTAGTATGCACTTAAAATGTAAGGACTGGAATTGTTTTAGGCGCAAACAGCGGCTCCAAAGGTGCTCGAATGGCCAAGTTATAGCAATTTTCGGAAAGTCACCCAAAACCCGCATTTTCTGAAAAAAAGCAAAGGGGACACCAAGATAAACTTTTAAAAAACCGCCCAAAAAGTACCCCTCGCTTCAAAGGGCCAAGAGCACTCCACTAATTTGTATCTACTAATACTGCAAAGACTGGAGAAGATTTTGGCGCAGAACGCGGCTCCAAAAGTGCCCCAATGGCCAAGTTATGGCAATTTTTGCAAGGTCACCCTAAACCGGCATTTTTCAGAAAAAGAGGAAAGGGGGGACCAAGGGAAATTTTTCAAAAATCGCCCAAAAAGTAGCCTTCGTTTGAAAGGCAAAAAAGCACTCTGGCGCAAGTTGAATTATACTCTAATTAAAATGCACTTAAAGTGCAAAGACTGGAGAATATTTTGGCGCAAACAGCGGCTCCAAAAGTGTCCGAATGGGCAAGTTATGGCAATTATCGCTAGTTCACTTAAAAGCCGCATTTTCTGGAAAAGAGCAAAGGGGGGACCAAGGGAAATTTTTAAAAAATCGCCTAAAAAGTAGCCTTTGCTTAAAATTCTCAAAAGCACTCTGGCGGAAATAACATTATCCTCTAAATAGTAAATGGCATTATCCTCTAATTAGTATGCACTTAAAAGGCAAAGACTGGAGAAGATTTTGGGGCAGAAAAGCGGCTCCAAAAGTTCCCGAATGACCAAGTTATGGCAAATTTTGGCAAGATCACCCAAAACCCGCATTTTCTTAAAAAGTGCAAAGGGGTGACCAAGGAAAATTTTTCAAAAATCATGCCATTTGCGCCCAAAAAGATGCCCTCGCTGAAAAGCCCACAAGCACTCTGGCGCAAATGGCGTTATCCTCTAATTAGTATGCACTTAAAAGGCAAAGACTGGAGAAGATTTTGGGGCAGAAAAGCGGCTCCAAAAGTTCCCGAATGACCAAGTTATGGCAAATTTTGGCAAGATCACCCAAAACCCGCATTTTCTTAAAAAGTGCAAAGGGGTGACCAAGGAAAATTTTTCAAAAATCATGCCATTTGCGCCCAAAAAGATGCCCTCGCTGAAAAGGCCCACAAGCACTCTGGCGCAAATGGCGTTATCCTCTAATTAGTATGTACTTAAAATGCAAAGACTGGAAAAGATTTGGGCGCAAAAAGCGGCTTCAAAGAGTGCCCGAATGGCCAAGTTATGGCAAATTTCGAAAGGTCACCCAAAACCCGCATTTTCCGTAAAAGCGCAAACAAGGGACCAAGGGAAATTTTTAAAAAATCGGCCAAAAAGTAGCCCTCGTTTGAAAGGCCCAAAAGCACTCTGGCGTAAATGGCATTATCCTCTAATTTGTACGCATTAAAAGTGCAAACACTGGAAAACATTTTGGCGTAAACAGGGGCTCCAAAAGTGCCCAAATGGCCAAGTTATGGCAATTTTCGCGAGATCATTCAAAACCCGCATTTTCTGAAGAAGTGCAAAGGGGGGACCAAAGGAACTTTTTCAAAAATCGCCAAAGAAGATGCCCTCGCTAAAAAGGCTTAAAAGCACTCTGGCAAATGGCATTATCCTCTAATTAGTATGCACTTAAAGTGCAAACACTGGAAAAGATTTACGCGCAAACAGCGGCTCCAAAAGTGCCCGAATGGCCAAGTTATGGCAATTTTGGCAAGGTCACCCAAAACCCGTATTTTCTAAAAAAGTGCAAAGCGGGGACCAAGAGAAATTTTTAAAAAAACGCCTAAAAAGTAGCCCTCGCTTGAAAGGTTCAAAAGCACTCTTCCGCAAAAGGCATTATCCTGTAATTAGTATACAATTAAAGTGGAATGACCGGAAAAGATTAAGGAGGAAACAGCGGCTACAAAAGTGCAAGAATGGCGAAGTTATGGCAACTTTCGCAAGGTCACCCAAAACCCGCATTTTCTGAAAAAGTGCAAAGGGAGGACCAAGGAAAATTTTTCAAAAATCCCCCAAAAGGTAGCCTTCGCTTTGAACGCCCATAAGCACTCTGGCGCCAATGGCATTATCCTTTAATTAAAATGAACTTAAAGTGCAAAGACTTGAAAAGATTTTGGTGCAAACAGCGCCTCCAAAAGTGCCCGAATGGCCACGTTACAACAATTTTTGCAAGGTCACCCAAAACCCGCATTTTCTGAAAAAGTGCAAAGGGTCGACTAAGGGAAATTTTTCAAAAATCGCCCAAAAAGTAGCCCTCGTTTGAAAGGCCCAAAAGCACTCTGGCGAAAATGGCATTATCCTTTAACTAGTATGCACTTAAACTGCAAAGACTGGAAAACCTTGCAGCGCAAACAGCGGCTCCAAAAGTGCCCGAATGGCCAAGTTATGGCAATGTTTGCAAGATCACCCAAAAGCCGCATTTTCTGAAAAAGTGCAAAGGGGGGACTAAAGGAAATTTTTCAAATATCGCCCAAAAAGATGACCTCGTTTAAAAGGCCTAAAAGCACACTGGCGCAAACGGCATTATTCTTTAATTAGTATGCACTTAAAGTGCAAAGACTGGGGATGATTTGGGCGCATAAGGCGGCTATGAAAGTCCCCGAATGGCCAAGTTTTGGCAATTTTCGCCAGGTCACCCAAACCCGCATTTTCTGAAAAAGTGCAAAGAGGGGACCAAGTTAAATTTTTCAAAAATTACCCAAAAAATAGCCCTCGCTTAAAAAACCCATAAGAAGTCTCGCGCAAGTGGCATTATCCTCAAATTTGTATGCACTTAAACTGCAAAGACTAACGAAGATTTTGAGGCAAACAAGCGGCTCCAAAAGTGCCGCAATGGCCAAGTTATGGCAATTTAGGCAAGGTCACCCAAAACCGGCATTTTCTGAAAAAGTGCAAATGGAGGACGAAGAGAAATTTTTCAAAGATCGCCCAAAAAACAGCCCTCACTTAAAAAAGCCAACAGCACGCTGGCCGAAAGGGCATTATCCCTTAATTAGCATGCAGTTAAAGTGCAAAGACTGGAGAAAATTTTGGCGCAAGAAAAAGCTCCAAAAGTGAACGAAAGGCCAAGTGATGGCAATTTTTGAAAGGTCACCCAAAACCCACGTTTTCTAAAAAAGTGCAAAGGGAGAAAAAAGGAAAGTTTTTAAGAAATGGGACAAAAAGTAGCCCTCGCTTAAAAGGCTTAAAAGCACTCTGGCGCAAGTGTCATTATCCTCTAATTAGTATGCACTTATAGTGCAAAGAATACAAAACATTTTGGCGCATTAGGCGGCTCCAAAAGTTCTCGAATGGCTAAGTTATGGCAATTTTGGCAAGGTCACCCAAAACCAGCATTTTCTACGAAAAGAGCGAAGGGGGGACCAAGGGAAAAATCGTCCAAAAACTAGCCCTCGCTTGAAAGGCCCAAAAGCACTCTGGCGCAAATTGTATTCTACTCTAATTAGTATGCACTTATAGCGCCAAGACTGGAGAAGATTTTGGCGAGAAAAGCGGCTCCAAAAGTGCCAGAATGGCCAAGTTATGGCAATTTTTGCCACGTCATTCAAAACCCGCATTTTCTGAAAAATTGCAAAGGGGGGACCAAAGGAAATTTCTCAAAAATCGCCCAAAAAGTAGCCTTCGTTTGAAAGGCCCAAAAGCACTCTGCGGTAAGTGGCATTATCCTCTAATTAGTATACACTTGAAGTGCAAAGACTGGAGAAGATTTAAGCGCAAACAGCGGCTACAAAAGTGCCCGAATGACCAGGTTATGGCAATTTTCGCAAGGTCACCCAAAACCCTCATTTTCTGAAAAAGTGCAAAGGGGGGACCAAGGGAAATTTTTCAAAAATCGCATAAAAAGTAGCCTTCTCTTAAAAGGCTCAAAAGTACTCTGCCGGAAATAACATTATCCTCTATTTAGCATACACTTAAAGTGCAAAGACTGGAGAAGGTTTTTTCGCAAACAGCGGCTCGAAAAGTGCCGGAATGGCCAAGTTACAACAATTTTCGGAAGGTCACCCAAAATCTGCATTTTCTTAAAAAGTGCAAAAGGGTGACCAATAGAAATTTTTCAAAAATCTCCCAAAAGGTAGCCTTCGCTTAAAATGCCCATAAGCACTCTCGCGCCAATGGCATTATCCTTTATTTAACATGCACTTAAAGTGCAAAGACTGGAAAGGATTTTGGCGCAAACGGCGGCTCCAAACGTGCCCGAATGGCCAAGTTACAACAATTTCTGCAAGGTCACCCAAACCCCGCATTTTCTGAAAAACTGCAAAGGGGGGACCAAGGGAAACTTTTCAAAAATCGCCCAAAAAAGAGCCCTCGTTTGAAAGGCCCAAAAGCACTCTGGCGCAAATGCCATTATCCTTTCATTAGTATGCACTTAAACTGCAAAGACTGGAAAACATTTTTGCGCAAACAGCGGCTCCAAAAGTGCCCGAATGGCCAGGTTATGGCAATTTTGGCCAGGTCACCCAAACCCGCATTTTCTGAAAAAGTGCAAAGAGGGGACCAAAGGAAATTTTTCAAAAATCGCCCAAAAGGTAGCCCTTGCTTAAAAAACCCATAAGTAGTCTCGCGCAAGTGGCATTATCCTCTAATTAGTACGCACTTAACGTGCAAAAAATGGAAATGATTTTGGCGCAAACAACGGCACCAAAAGTGCCCAAATGGCCAAGTGATGGCAATTTTTTGCAAGGTCACCCAAAGCCAGCGTTTTCTAAAAAAGTGCAAAGGGGAGACCAAGGGAAATTTTTCAAAAATCGCCGAAAGAGTAGCCATCGTTTGAAAGGCCTTAAAGCACCCTGGCGCAAATGGCATTATCCTCCAATTAGTATGCTCTTAAAGTGCAAAGACTAGAAGAGATTTTCGTGCAAAAGGCGGCTCCAAAAGTGCCCGAATAACTAAGTTGTGGTAATTTTTGCAAGGTCACCCAAAACCCACATTTCCTGGAAAAGTGCAAAGGGAGGACGAGGGGAAATTTTTCAAAAAACCCCCAAAAGATAGCCCTCGTTTTAAAGGCCCATAAGCACTCTCGCGCCAATGGCATTATCCTTTAATTAAAATGCACTTAAAGTGCAAAGACTTGAAAAGATTATGGCGCAAACAGCGGCTCCGAAAGTGCCCGAATGACCAAGTTACAAAAATTTTTGCAAGGTCACCGAAAACTCGCATTTTCTGAAAAAGTGCAAAGGGGGGACTAAAAGAAATTTTTCAAAAATCGCCCAAAAAGTAGCCCTCTTTTAAAAGGCCCAAAAGCACACTGGCGCAAATCGCATTATCCTTTAAATAGTATGCCCTTAAAGTGCAAAGACTGGAGAAGATTTAGGCACAAACAGCGGCTCCGAAAGGGCCCGAATGGCCAAGTTATGGCAATTTAAAAAAGGTCACCCAAAACCGGCCTTTTTTGAAAAAGTGCAAAGAGGGCACCAAAAGAAATTTTTCAGAAATCGTCCAAAAAGTAGCCCTCACTTAATAGGGCCAACAGCACTCTGGCCAAAATGGCATTATCCAGCTCCAAAAGGGCCCGAATGGCCAAGGTATGGCAATTTTCGCAAGGTCACCCAAAACCCGCTTTTTCTAAAAAAGTGCAAAGGGGGGACCCAGGGAAATTTTTTAAAAAAGCGCCCAAAAGGATGCCCTCGCTGAAAAGGCCCAAAAGCACTGTTGCGCAAATGGCATTATCGTGTAATTAGTATGCACTTAAAGTGTAAGGACTGGAATTGTTTTAGGCGCAAACAGCGGCTCCAAAGGTGCTCGAATGGCCAAGTTATAGCAATTTTCGGAAAGGCACCCAAAACCCGCATTTTCTGGATAAAAGCAAAGAGGACACCAAGAGAAACTTTTAAAAAATCGCCCAAAAAGTACCCCTCGCTTCAAAGGGCCAAGAGCACTCTGGCGAAAATGTCATTATCCTCTAATTTGTATCCACTTATACTGCAAAGACTGGAGAAGATTTTAGCGCACAAGGCGGCTCTAAAAGTGCCCCAATGGCCAAGTTATGGCAATTTTTGCAAGGTCACCCAAAACCCGCATTTTTTGTAAAAGAGCAAATGGGGGACCAAGGAAAATTTTTAAAAATCGCCCAAAAAGTAGCCCTCGCTTAAAAGGCCCAAAAGCACACTGGCGCAAATGGCATTATCCTATAATTTAAACGCATTTAAAGTGCAAACACTGGAGAACATTTTGGCGCAAACAGCGGCTGCAAACGTGCCCGAATGGCCAAGTAATGGCAATTTTTGCGAGGTCATTCAAAACCCGCATTTTCTGAAAAAGTGCAAAGGGGGGACCAAAAGAAATTTTTCAAAAATCGTCCAAAAAGCAAACCTCGTTTGAAAGGCAGAAAAGCACTCTTGCGCAAATAGTATTATCCTGTAATTATTATGCACTTAAAGGGCAAAGACTGGAGAAGATTTTGGTGCCAACAGCGGCTTTAAAAGTGCCCGAATGGCCAAGTTATGGCAATTCTCGCCAGGTCACTCAAAACCCGCATTTTCTGAAAAAGTGCTAAGGGCGGACCAAGGGAAATTTTTCAAAAATCGCTTAAAAGTAGCCTTCGTTTAAAAGGCCCAAAAGCACTCTGCTGTAAGGGGCATTATCCCCGATTTTGGCGCATAAGGCGGATTCAAAAGTGCCCGAATGGCCAAGTTATGGCAATTTTCCCCAGGTCACCCAAACCCGCATTTTCTGAAAAAGTGCAGAGGGGGGACCAAGGGAAATTTTTCAAAAATCGCCCAAAAAGTAGCCTTCGTTTGAAAGGCCCAAAAGCACTCTGGCGGAAATGGCATTATGCCCGAACTAGTATGCACTTAAAGTGCAAAGACTGGAGACGATTTTAGCGCAGAAGGCGGCTCCAAAAGTGTCCGAATGGCAGAGGTATGGCAATTTTTGCAAGGTCACCCTAAGCCTGCATTTTCTGAAATAGTGCAAAGGGGGGACCAAGAAAAATTTTTCAAAAATCAGTTAAAAGTAGCCCTCCTTTGAAAGGCCCAAAAGGACACTGGCGCAAATGGCATTATCCTCTAATTAGTATCCACTTAAAGTGCAAAGACTAGAAAAGATTTTGAGGCAAAAACGCGGCTCTAAAAGTTTTCGAATGACCAAGTTATGGCAATTTTGGCAAGGTCGCCCAAAAACCCGCATTTTCTGAAAAACTGCAAAGGGGGGACCAAAGGAAATTTTTCAAAAATCGCCCAAAAGGATGCCCTCGCTGAAAAGTCCCAAAAGCACACTGGCGCAAATGGCATTATCCTCTAACTAGTATCCACTTAAAGTGCAAAGACTAGAAAAGATTTTGAGGCAAAAACGCGGCTCTAAAAGTTCCCGAATGACCAAGTTATGGCAATTTTGGCAAGGTCGCCCAAAAACCCGCATTTTCTGAAAAACTGCAAAGGGGGCACCAAAGGAAATTTTTCAAAAATCGCCCAAAAGGATGCCCTCGCTGAAAAGTCCCAAAAGCACACTGGCGCAAATGGCATTATCCTCTAATTAGTATCCACTTAAAGTGCAAAGACTAGAAAAGATTTTGAGGCAAAAACGCGGCTCTAAAAGTTCCCGAATGACCAAGTTATGGCAATTTTGGCAAGGTCGCCCAAAAACCCGCATTTTCTGAAAAACTGCAAAGGGGGGACCAAAGGAAATTTTTCAAAAATCGCCAAAAAAGATGCCCTCCCTGAAAAGGCCCAAAAGCACACTGGCGCAAATGGCATTATCCTCTAATTAGTATCCACTTAAAGATTTAAGAGCAAACAGCCCCTCAAAAAGGGCCCGAATAACGAAGTTATGGCAATTTTCGGAAGGTCACCCAAAACATGCATTTTCAGAAAAAGTGGAAAGGGGAGACCAAGAGAAGTTTTTCAAAAATCGCCCAAAAAGTCGCCCTCGCTTCAAAAGGCCAACAGCACTCTGGCGCAAATGTCATTATCCTGTAAATTGCATCCACTTATAATGCAAAGACTGAGGAAGAGTTTGGCGCAAAAAGAAGCTCCAAAAATCCCCCGAAAGGTAGCCTTCGCTTTAAAGGCCCACAACCACTCTTGCGCGAATGGCATTATCCTTTAATTTAAACGCACTTAAAGTGCAAGAACTGGAGAGAATTTTGGCGCAAACAGCGGCTCCAAAAGTGCCCGAATGGCCAAGTTACAACAATTTTTGCAAGGTCAACAGTAGCCCTCGCTTAAAAAGCGCAAAAAACTCTGAGGCAAATGGCATTATCCTCTTATTTGCATGCACTTATAGCGCCAAAAATGGAGAAGATTTTGGCGCAGAACGCCTCTCCAAAAGTGCAAGAATGACAGAGTTATGGCAAATTTCGCAAGGTCACCCTAAGCCCGCATTTTTCTGAAAAAGTGGAAAGGGGGGACCAAGGGAAATTTTTCAAAAATCGCCCGAAAAGTAGCCCTTGCTTGAAAAACCCAAAAGTACTCTGGCGCAAGCTGAATTATACTCTAATTAAAATAAACTTAAAGTGCAAAGACTGGAAAATATTTTGGCGCAAACAGCGGCTCCAAAAGTGTCCGAATGGGCAAGTTATGGCAATTATCGCAAGGTCACCCAAAACCCGCATTTTCTGGAAAAGTGCAAAGGGGGGACCAAGGGAAATATTTCAAAAATCGTCCAAAAAGTAGCCCTCGTTTGAAAGGCCTAAAAGAACTCTTGCGCAAATGGCATTATTCTCTAATTTGTATGCACTTAAACTGCAAAGACTGGAGAAGATTTTGAGGCAAACAAGCGGCTCCAAAAGTGCCCGAATGGCCAAGTTATGGCAATTTGGGCAAGGTCACCCAAAAGCCGCATTTTCTGAAAACGTGCAAAGGGGGGACGAAGAGAAATTTTTCAAAGTCCCCCCAAAAAACAGCCCTCACTTAAAAGGGCCACCAGCACTCTGGCCGAAATAACATTATCCTGTAAGTAGTATGCAGTTAAAGTGCAAAGACTGGAGAAAATTGTGGCGCAAAACAAAGGTCCAAAAGTGCCCGAAAGGCCACGTTATGGCAATTTTTGAAAGGTCACCCAAAACCCGCATTTTCTGAAAAAGTGAAAAGTGGGGACCAAGGAACATTTTTTAAAAGTCGCCCAAAAAGTAGCCATCGTTTGAAAGGCGTAAAGGCACTCTGGCGCAAACGGCATTATCCTCCAATTAGTATGCTCTTAAAGTGCAAAGACTAGAGAAGATTTTAATGCAAAAGGCGGCTCCAAAAGTGCCGGAATAACCAAGTAATGGCATTTTTGGCAAGGTAACCAAAAACCCGCATTTTCAGAAAAAGTGCAAAGGGGGGACCAAGGGAAACTTTTCAAAAATCGCCCAAAGCGTAGCCCTCGTTTGAAAGGCCAAAAAGCACTCTGGCGCAAATGGCATTATCCTTTAATTAGTATGCACTTAAACAGCAAAGACTGGAAAAAAATTTTGGCGCAAACAGCGGCTCCAAAAGTGCCCAAAAGCCAAGTTATGGCAATTTTTGCAACGTCACCCAAAAGCCGCATTTTCTGAAAAAGCGCAAACGGGGGACCAAAGAAAATTTTTCAAAAAATCGCTCAAAAAGATGCCCTCCCTGAAAAGGCCCAAAAGCACACTGGCGCAAATGGCATTTTCCTCTAATTAGTATGCGCTAAAAGTGCAAAGACTGGACAAGATTTTGGCGCATAAGGCGGCCCCAAAAGTTCGCGAATGGAAAAGTTATGGCAATTTTCGCCAGGTCACCCAAACCCGCATTTTCTGAAAAAGTGCAAAGGGGGAACCATGGGAAATTTTTCAAAAATCGCCCAAAAGGTAGCGCTCGCTTAAAAAACCCATTAGTAGTCCCGCGCAAGTGGCATTATCCTCTAATTACTACGCACTTAACGTGCCAAGAATGGAAATTATTTTGGCGCAAACAACGGCTCCAAAAGTGACCGGATGGCCAAGTGATGGCAATTTTTTGCAAGGTCACCCAAAACCCGAATTTTCTGAAAACGTGCAAAGGGGGGACCAAGGGAAATTTTTCAAAATTCGCTTAAAAAGTAGCCATCGTTTGAAAGGCCTAAAAGCACTCTGGCGCAAATGGCATTATCCTCTAATAAGTATGCTCTTAAAGTGCAAGATTTTTGTGTAAAAGGAGGCTCCAAAACTGCCCGAATAACCAAGTTATCGCAATTTTTGCAAGGTCACCCAAAACCCACATTTTCTAAAAATCTGCAAAGAGGGGACCAAGGGAAATTTTTCAAAAATCCCCCGAAAGGTAGCCTTCGCTTTAAAGGCCCACAACCACTCTCGTGCCAATGGCATTATCCTTTAATTAGAACGCGCTTAAAGTGCAAAAACTGGAGAGGATTTTGGCGCAAAGCGGCTCCAAAAGTGCCCGAATGGCCAAGTTACAACAATTTTTGCAAGGTCAACAGTAGCCCTGGCTTAAAAAGCGCAAAAAACTCTGAGGCAAATGGCATTATCCTCTTATTTGCATGCACTTAAAGCGCAGAGACTGGAGAAGATTTTGGCGAAAACAGCGGCCCCGAAGATGCCCGAACAACCCAGTTATGGCAATTTTGGCAAGGTCACCCAAAACCCGCATTTCTAAAAAAGTAGAAGGGGGGGACCAAGGAAAATTTTTTTAACAATCGCCCAAAAGGTAGCCCTCGCTTAAAAAGCCCATAAGTAGTCTCGCGCAAGTGGCATTATCCTCTAATTAGTACGCACTTAAGGTGCAAAGAATGGAAATGATTTTGGCGCAAAGAACGGCTGCAAAATTGCCCGGATGGCCAAGTGATGGCTATTTTTTGGCAAGGTAACCAAAAATCAGCATTTTCTAAGAAAGTGCAAAGGGGAGACCAAGAGAAATTTTTCAAAAATCGCCCAAAAAGTAGCCCTCGTTTGAAAGGCTTAAAAGCACTCTGGCGCAAATGGCATTATTCTCCATTTAGTATGCACTTAAAGTGCAAAGACTGGAAAAGATTTTGGCGCAAAAAGCGGCTGCAAAAAGTGCCCCAATGGCCAAGTTATTGCAATTTTTGCAAGGTCACCCAAAACCCGGATTTTCTGAAAAAGTGCAAAGGGGGGACCACGGGAAACTTTTCAATAATCGCCCAAAAAGTAACCATCGTTTGAAAGGCCTAAGAGCACTCTGGCGCAAATGGCATTATCCTCCAATTAGTATGCGCTTAAAGTGCAAAGACTAGAAACGAATTTGGTGCAAAAGGCGGCTCCAATAGTGCCCGAATAATCCAGTTATGGCAATTTTCGCAAGGTCACCCAAAACCCGCATTTTCTGAAAAAGTGCAAAGGAGGGACCAAGGGAAATTTTTCAAAAATCCCCCAAAAGGTAGCCTTCGCTTAAAAGGCCTATAAGCACTCTCGCGCCAATGGCATTATCCTTTATTTAAAATGCACTTAAAGTGAAAAGACTGGAAAGAATTTTGGCGCAAACAGCGGCTCCAAAAGTGCCCGAATGGCCAAGTTACAAAAATTTTTGCAAGGTCACCCAAAACCCGAGTTTTCTGAAAAAGTTCAAAGGGGGGACCGAGGGAAATTTTTCAAAAATCGCCCAAAAAAGAGCCCTCGTTTGAAAGGCCCAAAGGCACTCTGGCGCAAATGGCATTATCCTTTAACTAGTATGCACTTAACTGTAAAGACTGGACAACATTTTGGCGCAAACAGCGGCCCCAAAAGTGAACGAATGGCCAAGTTATGGCAATTTTCCCAAGCTCACCCAAAAGCCGCATTTTCTGAAAAAGTGCAAAGGGGGGACTAAAGGAAATTTTTTAAATATCGCCCAAAAAGGTGCCCTTGTTTAAAAGGCCAAAAGCACACTGGCGCAAATGGCGTTATTCTTTAATTACTATGCACTTAAAGTGCAATGACTGGAGAAGAGTTAGGCACAAACAGCGGCTCAAAAAGGGCCCGAATGGCGAAGTTATGGCAATTTTCTTAAGATCACCCAAAACCTGCATTTTCAGAAAAAGTGCAAAGGGGAGACTAAAAGAAGTTTTTCAAAAATCGCCCAAAAAGTAGCCCTGGCTTCAAAAGGCCAACAGCACTCTGGCGCAAATGTAATTATCCTGTAAATTGTATACACTTAGAATACAAAGACTGAAGAAGAGTTTGGCCCAAAAAGCAGCTCCAAAACGTCCCGAATGACCAAGTTATGGCAATTTTCGCAACGCCACCCAAGACCCGCATTTTCTGAAAAAGTGCAAAGGGGGGACCAAGGGAAATTTTTCAAAAATCGCCCAAAAAGTAGCCCTCATTTGAAAGGCCTAAAAGCCTAAAAGTACTCTGGCGCAAATAACATCATTTTCTATTTAGTATGCACTTGAAGTGCAAGGACTGCAAAAGATTTTGGCGCAAAAAGCGAATCCAAAAGTGCCCGAATGGCTAAGTTATGGCAATTCTGGCAAGGTCACCCAAAAGCCCCATTTTGTGAAAAAGTGCAAAGGGAGGACCAAGGAAAATTTTTAAAAAATCACCCAAAATGTTGCCCTCCCTTCAAAACCCCAACAGCACTCTGGCGCAAATGGCATTATCCTCTAATTAGTATGCACTTATAGTGCAAAGGATGGAAAAGATTTTGGCGCAAAAAGCGGTTCCAAAAGGGCCCGAATAGCCAAGTTATAACAATTTTCGCAAGGTCACTTAAAACCCGCATTTTCTTAAAAGGTGCAAAAGGGGGACCAATAGAAATTTTTCAAAAATCGCCTAAAAAGATGCCCTCGCCTTAAAGGCCCAAAAGCACTCTAGACCAAATCGCATTATCGTCTAATTAGTATGCTCTTAAAGTGCAAAGACTAGACATAATTTAGGCGCAAACAGCGGCTCCAAAGTACTCAAATTCCCAAGTTATGGCAATTTTCGCAAGGTCACCCAAAACCCGCATTTTCTGAAAAAGTGCAAAGGGGGGACCAAGGAAAATTTTTCAAAATTGCCCAAAAAAAACCCCCGTTTGAAAGGCCGAAAAGGATTCTGGCGGAAATGGCTTTATCCTCTATTTAGTATGCACTTAAAGAGCAGAGACTGGGAAAGATTTTGGCGAAAAAAGCGGCTCGAAGAGTGCCGGAATGGCCAACTTATGGCAAATTTCGCAAGGTCACCCAAAACCCGCATTTTCCGTAAAAGCGCAAACGGGGGACCAAGGGAAATTTTTAAAAAATCGGCCAAAAAGTAGCCTTCGTTTGAAAGACCCAAAAGCACTCTGGCGCAAAAGGCATTATCCTCTAATTAGTATACACTTAAAGTGGAATGACCGGAAAAGATTAAGGAGGAAATGAATGAATGAATGAATGAATGGCCAAGTTATAGGAATTTTCGCAAGGTCACCCAAAACCCTTATTTTCTAAAAAAGTGGAAAGGGCGGACCAAGGAAAATTTTTCAAAAATCGCCTAAAAACTAGCCTTCGCTTTAAATTCTCAAAAGCATTCTGGCGGAAATAACATTATCCTCTAAATAGTATGCACTTAAAGTGCAAAGACTGGACAAGGCTTGGGCGCAAACACCGGCTTCAAAAGTGCCCGAATGGCCAAGTTTTAAAAATTTTCGCAACGTCACTTAAACCTGCATTTTCTTAAAAGGTGCTAAAAGGGGACCAATAGAAATTTTTTTAAAATCGCCCAAAAAGATGCCCTCGCCTTAAAGGCCCAAAAGCACTCTAGAACAAATCGCATTATCCTCTAATTAGTATGCTCTAAAAGTGCAAAGACTGGACAAAATTTAGGCGCGAACAGCGGCTCCAAAAGTACCCGAATTGCCAAGTTATGGCAATTTTTGCAAGGTCACCCTAAACCCGCATTTTCTCAAAAAGTGCAAAGGGGGGACCAATGGAAATTTTTCAAAAATCGCCCAAAACGTAGCCCTCGTTTGAAAGGCCCAAAAGCACACTGGCGCAAATGGCATTATCCTATAATTTAAACGCATTTAAAGTGCAAACACTGGAGAACATTTTGGCGCAAACAGCGGCTCCAAACGTGCCCGAATGGCTAAGTTATGGCAATTTTCGCGAGGTCTTTCAAAACCCGCATTTTCTGAAAAAGTGCAAAGGGAGGAGCAAAAGAAATTTTTCAAAAATCGTCCAAAAAGTAAACCTCGTTTGAAAGGCAGAAAAGCACTCTTTCGCAAGTATTATTATCCTATAATTATTATGCCCTTAAAGGGCAAAGACTGGAGAAGATTTTGGTGCATACAGCGGCTTTAAAAGTGCCCGAATGGCCAAGTTATGGCAATTCTCGCAAGGTCACCCAAAACCCGCATTTTCTGAAAACGTGCAAAGGGCGGACGAAGTGAAATTTTTGAAAAATCGCTCAAAAAGTAGCCTTCGTTTAAAAGGTCCAAAAGCACACTGCCGTAAGTGGCATTATCCCTGAACTAGTATGCTCTAAAGGTGCAAAGACTGGAGGAGATTTTGGCGCAGAAAACGGCTCCAAAAGTGCCCGAACGGCGAAGTTATGGCAATTTTTGCAAGGTCATCCAAAACCCGCATTTTCTGAAAAAGTGCAAAGGCGGGACCAAGGGAAATTTTTCAAAAATCCCCCAAAAGGTAGCCTTCGCTTTAGTGGCCGATAAGGACACTCGCGCCAATGGCATTATCTTTTAATTAAAATGCACGAAAAGTGCAATGACTGGAAAGGATTTTCGCCTAAACAGCGGCTCCAAAAGTGACCTAATAGCCAAGTTATAACAATTTTTGCAAGGTCACTTAAAACCCGCATTTTCTTAAAAAGGGCAAAAGAGGGACCAATAGAAATTTTCCAAAAATCGCCCAAAAAGATGCCCTCGCCTTAAAGGCCCAAAAGCACTCTAGACCAAATCGCATTATCTTCTAATTTAAATGCTCTTAAAGTGCAAAGACTGGACAAAGTTTGGGCGCAAACAGCGGCTCCAAAAGTACCCAAATTCCCAAGTTATGGCAATTTTCGCAAGGTCACCCAAAAAAGGCATTTTCTGAAAAAGTGCAAAGGGACGACCAAGGAAAATTTTTCAAAAATTGCCCAAAAAGTGGCCCTCCCTTCAAAAACCCAAAAGCACTCTGGCGCAAATGAAATTATCCTGTAATTAGTATCCACTTATAATGCAAAGACTGAAGAAGTGTTTGGCACAAAAAGCAGCTCCAAAACGGCCCGAATGGCCAAGTTATTGCAATTTAGGCAAGGTCACCCAAAACCCGCATTTTCTAAAAAAGAGCAAAGTGGGGACCAAGGTAAATTTTTCAAAAATCGCCCAAAAAGTAGCCTTCAGAGGCACAAAAAAAACTCTGAGGCAAATGGCATTATCCTCTTATAAGTATGCCCTTATAGCGCCAAGACTAGAGAAGATTTTGGCGCAGAACTCGGCTCCAAAAGTGCCCGAATGGCAGAGTTATGGCAAATTTTGGAAGGTCACCCCAAAGCCGCATTTTCTGAAAAAGTGCAAAGGGGGAACTAAAGGAAGTTTTTCAAATATCGCCCAAAAAGATGTCCTCGTTTAAAAGGCCTAAAAGCACACTGGCACAATGGCAATATCCTTTAATTAGTATGCACTTAAAGTGCAAACACTGGAGAAGATTTAGGCACAAACAGCGGCTCAAAAAGGGCCCGAGTGGCGAAGTTATGGCAATTTTCGGAAAGTCATTCAAAACCTGCCTTTTCAGAAAAAGTGCAAAGGGGAGACCAAAAGAAGTTTTTCAAAAATCGCCCAAAAAGTAGCCCTCGCTTCAAAAGGCCAACAGCACTCTGGCGCAAATGTCATTATCCTGTAAATTGTATCCACTTATAATGCAAAGACTGAAGAAAGTCCCGAATGACCAAGTTATGGCAATTTTCGCAACGTTACCCAAGACCCGCATTTTCTGAAAAAGTGCAAAGGGGGGACCAAGGGAAATTTTTCAAAAATCGCCCAAAAAGTAGCCCTCGTTTGAAAGGCCTAAAAGCACTCTGGCGCAAACAACATCATCTTCTATTTAGCATGCACTTGAAGTGCAAAGACTGCAAAAGATTTTGGCGTAACAAGCGGATCCAAAAGTGCCCGAATGGCTAAGTTATGACAATTCTCGCAAGGTCACCCAAAAGCCCCATTTTGTGAAAAACCGCAAAGGGACGACCAAGGAAAATTTTTCAAAAATCACCCAAAAAGTGGCCCTCCCTTCAAAAACCCAACAGCACTCTGGCGCAAATGCCATTATCCTCTCACTAAAATCCACTTATAATCCAAAGACTGAAGAAGAGTTTGGCACAAAAAGCAGCTTCAAAACGTCCCGAATGACCAAGTTATGGCAATTGAGGAAAGGTCACCCAAAACCCGCATTTTTTGAAAAAGTCCAAAGGGGGTACCAAAAGAAATTTTTCAGAAATCGTCCAAAAAGTAGCCCTCACTTAAAAGGGCCAACAGCACTCTGGCCAAAATGGCATTATCCTCTAAATAGTATGCAGTTAAAGTGCAAAGACTGGAAAAAATGTTGGCGCAAAAAGCAGCTCCAAAAGTGCAAGAATGGCCAAGGTATGGCTATTTTCACAAGGTCACCCAAAACCCGCATTTTCTTAAAAAAAGTTTAAAGGGGGGACGAAGGGAAATTTTTCAAAAATCGCCCAGAAAGTAGCCCTCGTTTGAATGCCCTGAGAGCCCTCTGGCGCGAATGGCATTATCCTCTATTTAGTATGCGCTTGAAGTGCAAAGACGGGAGAAGATTTTGGCGCAAAAAGCTGATCCAAAAGTGCCCGAATGGCTAAGTTATAGGAATTCTCACAAGGTCATGCAAAACCCGCATTTTCTGAAAAAGTGCAAAGGGGGGACCAAAGAAAATTTTTCAAAAATCGCCCAAAAAGTGGCCCTCGCCTCAAAAGGCCAAAAGCACTCTGGCCCAAATGGCATTATCCTCTAATTAGTATGCACTTATAGTGCAAAGACTGGAAAAGATTTTGGCTTAAAAAGCGCCTCCAAAAAGGCCCGAATGGCCAAGTTATAGCAATTTAGGCAACGTCACCCTAACCCCGCATTTTTCTGAAAAAGTGGAAAGGGGGGACCAAGGGAAATTTTTCAAAAATCGCCCGAAAAGTAGCCCTTGCTTGAAAAACCCAAAAGCACTCTGGCGCAAGCTGAATTATACTCTAATTAAAATAAACGTAAAGTGCAAAGACTGGAGAATATTTTGGCGCAAACAGCGGCTCCAAAAGTGTCCGAATGAGCACGTTATGGCAATTATCGCAAGGTCACCCAAAACCCGCATTTTCTGGAAAAGTGAAAAGGGACGACCAAGGGATATTTTTCAAAAATCGCCCAAAAAGTAGCCGTCGTTTGAAAGGCCCAAGAGCACTCTTGCGCAAATGGCATTATTCTCTAATTTGTATGCTCTTAAACTGCAAAGACTGGCGAAGATTTTGAGGCAAACAAGCGGCTCCAAAAGTGCCCGAATGGCCAAGTTATGGCAATTTCGGCAAGGTCACCCAAAAGCCGCATTTTCTGAAAAAGTGCAAAGGGGGGACGAAGAGAAATTTTTCAAAGTTCCCCCAAAAAACAGCCCTCACTTAAAAGGGCCAACAGCACTCTGGCCGAAATGGCATTATCCTCTAATTAGTATGCAGTTAAAGTGCAAAGACTGGAGAAAATTGTGGTGCAAGAAAAAGCTCCAAAAGTGCCCGAAAGGCCACGTTATGGCAATTTTTGAAAGGTCACCCAAAACCCGCGTTTTCTAATAAAGTGCAAAGGGAAAACTAAGGAAAATTTTTTAAAAATGGGACAAAAAATAGCCCTCGCTTAAAAGGCCTAAAAGCACTCTGGCGCAAATGGCATTATCCTTCAATTAGTATGCACTTATAGTGCAAAGACTAGAGAAGATTTTGGCGCAAAAGGCGGCTCCAAAAGTTCTCGAATGGCAAAGTTATGGCAATTTTGGCAAGGTCACCCAAAACCCGCATTTTCAAAAAAAAAAAAACGAAGGTGGGACCAAGGGAAATTTTTCAAAAATAGCCCAAAAACTAGCCCTCGCTTGAAAGGCCCAAAAGCACTCTGGCGCAAATTGCATTCTACTCTAAATAGTATGCCCCTCTACTGCAAATATTGCAGAAGATTTTGACGCAGAAAACGGCTCCAAAAGCGCCCGAATGGCCCAGTTAAGGCAATTTATGCAAGGTCACCCTAAACCCGCATTTTCTGAAAAGTGCAAAGGGGGGACCAAGGGAAATTTTTCAAAAACCGCCTAAAAAGTAGCCTCGCTTAAGAAGCTTAAGGAAACTCTGAGATAAATGGCATTATACTCTAATTAGTATGCACTTATAGCGCCAAGAGAAGATTTTGGCGAGAACAGCGGCTCCAAAAGTGCCCGAATGACCAAGTTATGGCAATTTTCGCAGAGTCAGCCAATACCCGCATTTTCTAAAAAAGTACAAAGGGAGGACCAAAGGAAATTTTTTAAAAATCGCCTAAAAAGTAGCCCTCGCTTAAAAGGCCCAAAAGCACTCTGGCGCAAATGGCATTATCCTCTAAATAGTATGCACTGAAAGTGCAAAGACTGGAGAAGATTTTGGTTGAAACATCGGCTCCAAAAGTGCCCGAATGGCCAAGTTATTGCAATTTTCGCAAGGTCACCCAAAACCCGCATTTTCTGAAAAAGTGCAAGGGGGGGACCAAGGGAAATTTTTTAAAAAAGCGCCCAAAAGGATGCCCTCGCTGAAAAGGCCCAAAAGCACTGTTGCGCAAATGGCATTATCGTCTAATTAGTATGCACTTAAAGTGTAAGGACTGGAATTGTTTTAGGCGCAAACAGCGGCTCCAAACGTGCCCGAATGGCCAAGTAATGGCAATTTTTGCGAGGTCATTCAAAACCCGCATTTTCTGAAAAAGTGCAAAGGGGGGACCAAAAGAAATTTTTCAAAAATCGTCCAAAAAGTAAACCTCGTTTGAAAGGCAGAAAAGCACTCTTGCGCAAATAGTATTATCCTGTAATTATTATGCACTTAAAGGACAAAGACAGGAGAAGATTTTGGTGCCAACAGCGGCCTTAAAAGTGCTCGAATGGCCAAGTTATGGCAATTCTCCCCAGGTCACTCAAAACGCGCATTTTCTGAAAAAGTGCAAAGGGCGGACGAAGGGAAATTGTTCAAAAATCGCTTAAAAGTAGCCTTCGTTTAAAAGGCCCAAAAGCACTCTGCTGTAAGGGGCATTATCCCCGATTTTGGCGCATAAGGCGGATTCAAAAGTGCCCGAATGGCCAAGTTATGGCAATTTTCGCCAGTTCACCCAAACCCGCATTTTCTGAAAAAGTGCAAGGGGGGGACCAAGGGAAATTTTTCAAAAATCGCCCAAAAAGTAGCCTTCGTTTGAAAGGCCCAAAAGCACTCTGGCGCAAATGGCATTATGCCCGAACTAGTATGCACTTAAAGTGCAAAGACTGGAGACGATTTTAGCGCAGAAGGCGGCACCAAAAGTGTCCGAATGGCAGAGGTATGGCAATTTTTGCAAGGTCACCCTAAACCTGCATTTTCTGAAAAAGTGCAAAGGGGGGACCAAGAAAAATATTTCAAAAATCACAAAAAAGAAGCCCTCCTTTGAAAGGCCCAAAAGGACACTGGCGCAAATGGCATTATCCTGAATTGAAGATCTTGGCCGATTTCAAGATTTTAGCTTTCCAAAATCCTAAATTCAAGATTTTGGCCGATTTCAAGATTTTAGCTTACCAAAATCCTGATTTCAAGATCTTGGCCGATTACAAGATTTTAGCGTTCCAAAATCCTAAATTCTAGGTTTTGCCTGATTTCAAGACTTTAGCTTTCCAAAATCCTGAATTCAAGATCATGGCCGATTTAAAGATTTTAACTTTCCAAAATCCTGAATTCAAGATCTTGGCCGATTTCAAGATTTTAGCTTTCCACAATCCTGAATTCAAGATTTTGACCGATTTCAAGATTTTAGCTTTCCACAATCCTGAATTGAAGATTTTGGCCGATTTCAAGATTTTAGCTTTCCACAATCCTGAATTCAAGATTTTGGCCGATTTCAAGATTTTAGCTTTCCAAAATCCTGATTTCAAGACTCTGGCCGATTTCAAGATTTTAGCTTTACAAAATCCTGAATTCAAGATTTTGGCCGATTACAAGATTTTAGCTTTCCAAAATCCTGAATTCAAGATTTTGGCCGATTTCAAGATTTTAGCTTTCCAAAATTATGGGTTCAAGATTTTGGCCGATTTCAAGATTTTAGCTTTCCAAAATTCTGTATTCAAGATCTTGGCCGATTTCAAGATTTTACCTTTCCAAAATCCTGAATTCTAGGTTTTGGGCGATTTCAAGATTTTAGCTTTCCAAAATCCTGATTTCAAGATTCTGGCCGATTTCAAGATTTTAGCTTTCCAAAACCCTGAATTCAAGATTTTGGCCCATTTCAAGATTTTAGCTTTCCAAAATCCTGAATTCAAGATTTTGGCCGATTTCAAGGTTTTAGGTTTCGAAAATCCTGAATGCAAGATCTTGGCCGATCTCAAGATTTTAGCTTTCCAAAATCCTGAGCTCAAGATTTTGGCCGATTACAAGATTTTAGCTTTCCAAAATCCTGAATTCAAGATTTTGGCCGATGTCAAGTTTTTTGTTTTCCAAAATTCTGATTTCAAGATTCTGGCCGATTTCAAGATTTTAGCTTTCCAAATTCCTGAATTCGAGATTTTGGTCAATTTCAAGATTTTAGCTTTCCACAATCCTGAATTCAAGATTTTGACCGATTTCAAGATTTTAGCCTTCCAAAATCCTGAATTCAAGATCTTGGCCGATTTTAAGATTTTAGCTTTCCACAATCCTGAATTCAAGATTTTGACCGATTTCATGATTTTAGCTTTCCACAATCTTGAATTCAAGATTTTGGCCGATTTGAAGATTTTAGCTTTCCAAAATCCTGAATTCAAGATTTTGGCCGATTTCAAGGTTTTAGGTTTCCAAAATCCTGAATGCAAGATCTTGGCCAATTTCAAGATTTTAGCTTTCCAAAATCCTGAGTTCAAGATTTTGGCTGATTTCAAGTTTTTAGCTTTCCAAAATCCTAAATTCAAGATTTTGGCCGATGTCAAGTTTTTTGTTTTCCAAAATTCTGATTTCAAGATTCTGGCCGATTTCAAGATTTTAGCTTTCCAAATTCCTGAATTCGAGATTTTGGTCAATTTCAAGATTTTAGCTTTCGAAAATCCTGAATTCAAGATTTTGGCCGATTTGAAGATTTTAGCTTTCCAAAATCCAGAATTCAAGATCTTGGCTGATTTCAAGATTTTAGCTTTCCAAAATCCTGAATTCAGGATTTTGGATGATTTCAAGATTTTAGCTTTCCAAAATCCTGAATTCAAGATTTTGGCCGAATTACGGATTTTAGCTTTCCAAAATGCTGAATTCAAGATCTTGGCCGATTTCAAGATTTTAGCTTTCCACAATCCTTAACTCAAGATTTTGGCCGATTTCAAGATTTTAGCTTTCCACAATCCTGAATTCAAGATTTTGGCCGATTTCAAGATTTTAGCTTTAATAAAAACCGCATTTCAAGATTCTGGCCGATTTCAGGATTTTAGCTTTCCAAAATCCTGAATTCAAGATTCTGGCCTATTTCAAGATTTTAGGTTTCCAAAATCCTGAATTCAAGATTTTGGCCGATTTCAAGATTTTAGCTTTCCAAAATCCTGAATTCAAGATTTTGGCCGATTTCAAGATTTTAGCTTTCCAAAATCCTGATTTCAAGATTCTGGCCGATTTCAAGATTTTAGCTTTGCACAATCCTGAGTTCAAGATTTTGGCCGATTTCAAGATTTTAGCTTTCCACAATCCTGAATTTAAGATTTTGACCGATTTCAAGATTTTAGCTTTCCACAATCCTGAATTCAAGATTTCGACCGATTTCAAGATTTTAGCCTTCCACAATCCTGATTTGAAGATTTTGGCCGATTTAAGGATTCTAGCTTTCCACAATCCTGAATTCAAGATTTTGACCGATTTCATGATTTTAGCTTTCCACAATCTTGAATTCAAGATTTTGGCCGATTTGAAGATTTTAGCTTTCCAAAATCTTGATTTCAAGATTCTGGCCGATTTCAAGATTTTAGCTTTCCAAAATCCTGAATTCAAGATTTTGGCCGATTTCAAGATTTTAGCTTTCCAAAATCCTGAATTCAAGATTTTGGATGATTTCAAGATTTTAGCTTTCCAAAATCCTGAATTCAAGATTTTGGCCGAATTACGGATTTTAGCTTTCCAAAATGCTGAATTCAAGATCTTGGCCGATTTCAAGATTTTAGCTTTCCACAATCCTGAACTCAAGATTTTGGCCGATTTCAAGATTTTAGCTTTAAAAAAAACCGGATTTTAAGATTCTGGCCGATTTCAAGATTTTAGCTTTGCACAATCCTGAATTCAAGATTTTGACAGATTTCAAGATATTAGCTTTCCACAATCCTAAATTCAAGATTTTTGCCGATTTCAAGATTTTAGCTTTCCACAATCCTAAAGTCAAGATTTTGGCCGATTTCAAGATTTTAGCTTTCGAAAATTCTGATTTCAAGATTCTGGCCGATTTCAAGATGTTAGCTTTCCAAAATCCTGAATTCAAGATCTTGGCCGATTTCAAGATTTTAGCTTTCCAAAATCCTGAATTCAAGATTTTGGCCGATTCCAAGATTTTAGCTTTCCAAAACTCTCATTTTAAGATTTTGGCCGATTTACGGATTTTAGCTTTCCAAAATCCCGAATTCAAGATCTTGGCCGATTTCAAGATTTTAGCTTTCCACAATCCTGAATTCAAGATTTTGACCGATGTCAAGATTTTAGCTTTCCAAAATCCCGAATTCAAGATCTTGGCCGATTTCAAGATTTTAGCTTTCCACAATCCTGAATTCAAGATTTTGACCGATGTCAAGATTTTAGCTTTCCAAAATCCCGAATTCAAGATCTTGGCCGATTTCAAGATTTTAGCTTTCCAAAATCCTGAATTCAAGATTTTGGCCCATTTCAAGATTTTAGCTTTCCAAAATCCTGAATTCAAGATTTTGGCCGATTTCAAGATTTTAGGTTTCGAAAATCCTGAATGCAAGATCTTGGCCGATCTCAAGATTTTAGCTTTCCAAAATCCTGAGTTCAAGATTTTGGCTGATTTCAAGATTTTAGCTTTCCAAAATGCTGAATTCAAGATCTTGGCCGATTTGAAGATTTTAGCTTTCCACAATCCTGAACTCAAGATTTTGGCCGATTTCAAGATTTTAGCTTTCCACAATCCTGAATTCAAGATTTTGGCCGATTTCAAGATTTTAGCTTTCCACAATCCTGAATTGAAGATTTTGACCGATTTCAAGATTTTAGCTTTCCACAATCCTTAATTCAAGATTTTGGCCAATTTAAAGATTTTAGCTTTCCAAAATCCTGATTTCAAGATTTTGGCCGATGTCAAAATTTTTCCTTTCCAAAGTCCTGACCTCTAGATTTTGGCCGATTTCAAGATTTTAGCTTTCCAAAATCCTGAATTCAAGATTTTTGCCGATTTCAATATTTTAGCTTTCCAAAATCCTGAATTCAAGATCTTGGCCGATTTCAAGATTTTAGTTTTCCAAAATCCTAAATTCAAGATTTTGGCCGATTTCAAGATTTTAGCTTACCAAAATCCTGATTTCAAGATCTTGGCCGATTTCAAGATTTTAGCTTTCCAAAATCCTGAATTCAAGATTTTGGTCGATTTCAAGATTTTAGCTTTCCAAAATCCTGAATTCAAGATCTTGGCCGATTTCAAGATTTTAGCTTTCCACAATCCTGAATTCAAGATCTTGGCCGATTTCAAGATTTTAGGTTTCCACAATCCTGAATTCAAGATTTTGGCTGATTTCACGATTTTAGCTTTCCAAAATCCTCAATTCAAGATCTTGGCCGATTTCAAGATTTTAGCTTTCCAAAATCCTGAATTCAAGATTTTCGCCCTTTTCAAGATTTTAGCTTTCCAAAATTCTGAATTGAAGATCATGGCCGATTTCAAGATTTTAGCTTTCCAAAATCCTGAATTCAAGATTTTGACCGATGTCAAGATTTTAGCTTTCCAAAATCCTGAATTCAAGATCTTGGCCGATTTCAAGATTTTAGCTTTCCAAAATCCTGAATTCAAGATTTTGACCGATGTCAAGATTTTAGCTTTCCAAAATCCTGAAGTCAAGATTTTGGCCGATTTCAAGATTTTAGCTTTCCAAAATCCAGAATTCAAGATGTTGGCCGATTTCAAGATTTTAGCTTTCCAAAATCCTGAATTCAAGATTTTTGCCGATTTCAATATTTTAGCTTTCCAAAATCCTGAATTCAAGATCTTGGCCGATTTCAAGATTTTAGCTTTCCAAAATCCTAAACTCAAGATTTTGGCCGATTTCAAGATTTTGGCTTACCAAAATCCTGATTTCAAGATCTTGGCCGATTTCAAGATTTTAGCTTTCCAAAATCCTGATTCTAGGTTTTTGGCGATTTCAAGACTTTAGCTTTCCAAAATCCTGAATTCAAGATCATGGCCGATTTAAAGATTTTAACTTTCCAAAATCCTGAATTCAAGATCTTGGCCGATTACAAGATTTTAGCGTTCCAAAATCCTAAATTCTAGGTTTTGCCTGATTTCAAGACTTTAGCTTTCCAAAATCCTGAATTTAAGATCATGGCCGATTTAAAGATTTTAACTTTCCAAAATCCTGAATTCAAGATCTTGGCCGATTTCAAGATTTTAGCTTTCAACAATCCTGAATTCAAGATTTTGACCAATTTCAAGATTTTAGCTTTCCACAATCCTGAATTCAAGATTTTGGCCGATTTCAAGATTTTAGCTTTCCACAATCCTGAATTCAAGATTTTGACGGATTTCAAGATATTAGCTTTCCACAATCCTAAATTCAAGATTTTGGCCGATTTCAAGATTTTAGCTTTCCACAATCCTAAATTCAAGATTTTGGCCGATTTCAAGATTTTAGCTTTCGAAAATTCTGATTTCAAGATTCTGGCCGATTTCAAGATGTTAGCTTTCCAAAATCCTGAGTTCAAGATCTTGGCCGATTTCAAGATTTTAGCTTTCCAAAATCCTGAATTCAAGATTTTGGCCGATTTCAAGATTTTAGCTTTCCAAAACTCTCATTTTAAGATTTTGGCCGATTTACGGATTTTAGCTTTCCAAAATCCCGAATTCAAGATCTTGGCCGATTTGAAGATTTTAGCTTTCCACAATCCTGAATTCAAGATCTTGGCCGATTTTAAGATTTTAGGTTTCCACAATCCTGAATTCAAGATTTTGGCTGATTTCAAGATTTTAGCTTTCCAAAATCCTGAATTCAAGATCTGGGCGGATTTAAAGATTTTAGCTTTCGAAAATCCTGAACTCAAGATTTTCGCCCTTTTCAAGATTTTAGCTTTCCAAAATTCTGAATTGAAGATCATGGCCGATTTCAAGATTTTAGCTTTCCAAAATCCTGAATTCAAGATTTTGACCGATCTCAAGATTTTAGCTTTCCAAAATCCTGAATTCAAGATCTTGGCCGATTTCAAGATTTTAGCTTTCCAAAATCCTGAATTCAAGATTTTGACCGATTTCAAGATTTTAGCTTTCCAAAATCCTGAACTCAAGATTTTGGCCGATTTCAAGATTTTAGCTTTCCAAAATCCTGAATTCAAGATCTTGGCCGATTTCAAGATTTTAGGTTTCCACAATCCTGAATTCAAGATTTTGGCTGATTTTAAGATTTTAGCTTTCCAAAATCATGAATTCAAGATCTTTGCCGATTTCAAGATTTTAGCTTTCCAAAATCCTGAATTCAAGATTTTCGCCCTTTTCAAGATTTTAGCTTTCCAAAATTCTGAATTGAAGATCATGGCCGATTTCAAGATTTTAGCTTTCCAAAATCCTGAATTCAAGATTTTGACCGATGTCAAGATTTTAGCTTTCCAAAATCCTGAATTCAAGATCTTGGCCGATTTCAAGATTTTAGCTTTCCAAAATCCTGAATTCAAGATTTTGACCGATTTCAAGATTTTAGCTTTCCAAAATCCTGAACTCAAGATTTTGGCCGATTTCAAGATTTTAGCTTTCCAAAATCCTGAATTCAAGATCTTGGCCGATTTCAAGATTTTAGGTTTCCACAATCCTGAATTCAAGATTTTGGCTGATTTCAAGATTTCAGCTTTCCGAAATCCTGAATTCAAGATCTTGGCCGATTTCAAGATTTTAGCTTTCCAAAATCCTGAATTCAAGATTTTCGCCCTTTTCAAGATTTTAGCTTTCCAAAATTCTGAATTGACGATCATGGCCGATTTCAAGATTTTAGCTTTCCAAAATCCTGAATTCAAGATTTTGACCGATGTCAAGATTTTAGCTTTCCAAAATCCTGAATTCAAGATCTTGGCCGATTTCAAGATTTTAGCTTTCCAAAATCCTGAATTCAAGATTTTGACCGATTTCAAGATTTTAGCTTTCCAAAATCCTGAACTCAAGATTTTGGCCGATTTCAAGATTTTAGCTTTCCAAAATCCTGAATTCAAGATCTTGGCCGATTTCAAGATTTTAGGTTTCCACAATCCTGAATTCAAGATTTTGGCTGATTTCAAGATTTTAGCTTTCCGAAATCCTGAATTCAAGATCTTGGCCGATTTCAAGATTTTAGCTTTCCAAAATCCTGAATTCAAGATTTTCGCCCTTTTCAAGATTTTAGCTTTCCAAAATTCTGAATTGACGATCATGGCCGATTTCAAGATTTTAGCTTTCCAAAATCCTGAATTCAAGATTTTGACCGATGTCAAGATTTTAGCTTTCCAAAATCCTGAATTCAAGATCTTGGCCGATTTCAAGATTTTAGCTTTCCAAAATCCTGAATTCAAGATTTTGACCGATGTCAAGATTTTAGCTTTCCAAAATCCTGAAGTCAAGATTTTGGCCGATTTCAAGATTTTAGCTTTTCAAAATCCAGAATTCAAGATCTTGGCTGATTTCAAGATTTTAGCTTTCCAAAATCCTGAATTCAAGATTTTGGCCGATTTCAATATTTTAGCTTTCCAAAATCCTGAATTCAAGATCTTGGCCGATTTCAAGATTTTAGCTTTCCAAAATCCTAAATTCAAGATTTTGGCCGATTTCAAGATTTTAGCTTACCAAAATCCTGATTTCAAGATGTTGGCCGATTTCAAGATTTTAGCTTTCAAAAATCGTGATTCTAGGTTTTTGGCGATTTCAAGACTTTAGCTTTCCAAAATCCTGAATTCAAGATCATGGCCGATTTAAAGATTTTAACTTTCCAAAATCCTGAATTCAAGATCTTGGCCGATTACCAGATTTTAGCGTTCCAAAATCCTAAATTCTAGGTTTTGCCTGATTTCAAGACTTTAGCTTTCCAAAATCCTGAATTCAAGATCATGGCCGATTTAAAGATTTTAACTTTCCAAAATCCTGAATTGAAGATCTTGGCCGATTTCAAGATTTTAGCTTTCCAAAACCCTGAATTCAAGATTTTAGCTTTCCAAAATCCTGAATTCAAGATTTTGGCCGATTTCAAGATTTTAGGTTTCAAAAATCCTGAATGCAAGATCTTGGCCGATCTCAAGATTTTAGCTTTCCAAAATCCAGAGCTCAAGATTTTGGCCGATTTCAAGATTTTAGCTTTCCAAAATCCTGAATTCAAGATTTTGGCCGATGTCAAGTTTTTTGTTTTCCAAAATTCTGATTTAAAGATTCTGGCCGATTTCAAGATTTTAGCTTTCCAAATTCCTGAATTCGAGATTTTGGTCAATTTCAAGATTTTAGCTTTCCACAATCCTGAATTCAAGATTTTGACCGATGTCAAGATTTTAGCTTTCCAAAATCCCGAATTCAAGATCTTGGCCGATTTCAAGATTTTAGCTTTCCAAAATCCTGAATTCAAGATTTTGACCGATGTCAAGATTTTAGCTTTCCAAAATCCTGAATTCAAGATCTTGGCCGATTTCAAGATTTTAGCTTTCCAAAATCCTGAATTCAAGATCTTGGCCGATTTCAAGATTTTAGCTTTCCAAAATCTTAATTTCAAGATTGTGGCCGATTTCAAGATTTTAGCTTTCCAAAATCCTGAATTCAAGATTTTGGCCCATTTCAAGATTTTAGCTTTCCAAAATCCTGAATTCAAGATTTTGGCCGATTTCAAGATTTTAGGTTTCGAAAATCCTGAATGCAAGATCTTGGCCGATCTCAAGATTTTAGCTTTCCAAAATCCTGAGTTCAAGATTTTGGCTGATTTCAAGATTTTAGCTTTCCAAAATGCTGAATTCAAGATCTTGGCCGATTTCAAGATTTTAGCTTTCCACAATCCTGAACACAAGATTTTGGCCGATTTCAAGATTTTAGCTTTCCACAATCCTGAATTCAAGATTTTGGCCGATTTCAAGATTTTAGCTTTCCACAATCCTGAATTGAAGATTTTGACCGATTTCAAGATTTTAGCTTTCCACAATCCTTAATTCAAGATTTTGGCCAATTTAAAGATTTTAGCTTTCCAAAATCCTAATTTCAAGATTTTGGCCGATGTCAAAATTTTTCCTTTCCAAAGTCCTGACCTCTAGATTTTGGCCGATTTCAAGATTTTAGCTTTCCAAAATCCTGAATTCAAGATCTTGGCCGATTTCAAGATTTTAGTTTTCCAAAATCCTAAATTCAAGATTTTGGCCGATTTCAAGATTTTAGCTTACCAAAATCCTGATTTCAAGATCTTGGCCGATTTCAAGATTTTAGCTTTCCAAAATCCTGAATTCAAGATTTTGGTCGATTTCAAGATTTTAGCTTTCCAAAATCCTGAATTCAAGATCTTGGCCGATTTCAAGATTTTAGCTTTCCACAATCCTGAATTCAAGATCTTGGCCGATTTCAAGATTTTAGGTTTCCACAATCCTGAATTCAAGATTTTGGCTGATTTCAAGATTTTAGCTTTCCAAAATCCTCAATTCAAGATCTTGGTCGATTTCAAGATTTTAGCTTTCCAAAATCCTGAATTCAAGATTTTCGCCCTTTTCAAGATTTTAGCTTTCCAAAATTCTGAATTGAAGATCATGGCCGATTTCAAGATTTTAGCTTTCCAAAATCCTGAATTCAAGATTTTGACCGATGTCAAGATTTTAGCTTTCCAAAATCCTGAATTCAAGATCTTGGCCGATTTCAAGATTTTAGCTTTCCAAAATCCTGAATTCAAGATTTTGACCGATGTCAAGATTTTAGCTTTCCAAAATCCTGAAGTCAAGATTTTGGCCGATTTCAAGATTTTAGCTTTCCAAAATCCAGAATTCAAGATCTTGGCCGATTTCAAGATTTTAGCTTTCCAAAATCCTGAATTCAAGATTTTTGCCGATTTCAATATTTTAGCTTTCCAAAATCCTGAATTCAAGATCTTGGCCGATTTCAAGATTTTAGCTTTCCAAAATCCTAAACTCAAGATTTTGGCCGATTTCAAGATTTTAGCTTACCAAAATCCTGATTTCAAGATCTTGGCCGATTTCAAGATTTTAGCTTTCCAAAATCCTGATTCTAGGTTTTTGGCGATTTCAAGACTTTAGCTTTCCAAAATCCTGAATTCAAGATCATGGCCGATTTAAAGATTTTAACTTTCCAAAATCCTGAATTCAAGATCTTGGCCGATTACAAGATTTTAGCGTTCCAAAATCCTAAATTCTAGGTTTTGCCTGATTTCAAGACTTTAGCTTTCCAAAATCCTGAATTCAAGATCATGGCCGATTTAAAGATTTTAACTTTCCAAAATCCTGAATTCAAGATCTTGGCCGATTTCAAGATTTTAGCTTTCAACAATCCTGAATTCAAGATTTTGACCGATTTCAAGATTTTAGCTTTCCACAATCCTGAATTGAAGATTTTGGCCGATTTCAAGATTTTAGCTTTCCACAATCCTGAATTCAAGATTTTGGCCGATTTCAAGATTTTAGCTTTCCAAAATCCTGATTTCAAGACTCTGGCCGATTTCAAGATTTTAGCTTTCCAAAATCCTGAATTCAAGATTTTGGCCGATTTCAAGATTTTAGCTTTCCAAAATCCTGAATTCAAGAACTTGGCCGATTTCAAGATTTTAGCTTTCCAAAATTATGGGTTCAAGATTTTGGCCGATTTCAAGATTTTAGCTTGCCAAAATCCTTAATTCAAGCTTTTGGCCGATTTCAAGATTTTAGCTTTCCTAAATCCTGAATTCAAGATTTTGGCCGACTAAACGGATTTTAGCTTTCCAAAATCCTGAATTCAAGATCTTGGCCGATTTGAAGATTTTACCTTTCCACAATCCTGAATTCAAGATTTTGGCCGATTTCAAGATTTTAGGTTTCCACAATCCTGAATTCAAGATTTTGACGGATTTCAAGATATTAGCTTTCCACAATCCTAAATTCAAGATTTTGGCCGATTTCAAGATTTTAGCTTTCCACAATCCTAAATTCAAGATTTTGGCCGATTTCAAGATTTTAGCTTTCGAAAATTCTGATTTCAAGATTCTGGCCGATTTCAAGATGTTAGCTTTCCAAAATCCTGAGTTCAAGATCTTGGCCGATTTCAAGATTTTAGCTTTCCAAAATCCTGAATTCAAGATTTTGGCCGATTTCAAGATTTTACCTTTCCAAAACTCTCATTTTAAGATTTTGGCCGATTTACGGATTTTAGCTTTCCAAAATCCCGAATTCAAGATCTTGGCCGATTTGAAGATTTTAGCTTTCCACAATCCTGAATTCAAGATCTTGGCCGATTTTAAGATTTTAGGTTTCCACAATCCTGAATTCAAGATTTTGGCTGATTTCAAGATTTTAGCTTTCCAAAATCCTGAATTCAAGATCTGGGCCGATTTAAAGATTTTAGCTTTCCAAAATCCTGAATTCAAGATTTTCGCCCTTTTCAAGATTTTAGCTTTCCAAAATTCTGAATTGAAGATCATGGCCGATTTCAAGATTTTAGCTTTCCAAAATCCTGAATTCAAGATTTTGACCGATGTCAAGATTTTAGCTTTCCAAAATCCTGAATTCAAGATCTTGGCCGATTTCAAGATTTTAGCTTTCCAAAATCCTGAATTCAAGATTTTGACCGATTTCAAGATTTTAGCTTTCCAAAATCCTAAACTCAAGATTTTGGCCGATTTCAAGATTTTAGCTTTCCAAAATCCTGAATTCAAGATCTTGGCCGATTTCAAGATTTTAGGTTTCCACAATCCTGAATTCAAGATTTTGGCTGATTTCAAGATTTTAGCTTTCCAAAATCCTGAATTCAAGATCTTTGCCGATTTCAAGATTTTAGCTTTCCAAAATCCTGAATTCAAGATTTTCGCCCTTTTCAAGATTTTAGCTTTCCAAAATTCTGAATTGAAGATCATGGCCGATTTCAAGATTTTAGCTTTCCAAAATCCTGAATTCAAGATTTTGACCGATGTCAAGATTTTAGCTTTCCAAAATCCTGAATTCAAGATCTTGGCCGATTTCAAGATTTTAGCTTTCCAAAATCCTGAATTCAAGATTTTGACCGATTTCAAGATTTTAGCTTTCCAAAATCCTGAACTCAAGATTTTGGCCGATTTCAAGATTTTAGCTTTCCAAAATCCTGAATTCAGGATCTTGGCCGATTTCAAGATTTTAGGTTTCCACAATCCTGAATTCAAGATTTTGGCTGATTTCAAGATTTTAGCTTTCCGAAATCCTGAATTCAAGATCTTGGCCGATTTCAAGATTTTAGCTTTCCAAAATCCTGAATTCAAGATTTTCGCCCTTTTCAAGATTTTAGCTTTCCAAAATTCTGAATTGACGATCATGGCCGATTTCAAGATTTTAGCTTTCCAAAATCCTGAATTCAAGATTTTGACCGATGTCAAGATTTTAGCTTTCCAAAATCCTGAATTCAAGATCTTGGCCGATTTCAAGATTTTAGCTTTCCAAAATCCTGAATTCAAGATTTTGACCGATGTCAAGATTTTAGCTTTCCAAAATCCTGAAGTCAAGATTTTGGCCGATTTCAAGATTTTAGCTTTTTAAAATCCAGAATTCAAGATCTTGGCCGATTTCAAGATTTTAGCTTTCCAAAATCCTGAATTCAAGATTTTGGCCGATTTCAATATTTTAGCTTTCCAAAATCCTGAATTCAAGATCTTGGCCGATTTCAAGATTTTAGCTTTCCAAAATCCTAAATTCAAGATTTTGGCCGATTTCAAGATTTTAGCTTACCAAAATCCTGATTTCAAGATCTTGGCCGATTTCAAGATTTTAGCTTTCCAAAATCCTGATTCTAGGTTTTTGGCGATTTCAAGACTTTAGCTTTCCAAAATCCTGAATTCAAGATCATGGCCGATTTAAAGATTTTAACTTTCCAAAATCCTGAATTCAAGATCTTGGCCGATTACAAGATTTTAGCGTTCCAAAATCCTAAATTCTAGGTTTTGCCTGATTTCAAGACTTTAGCTTTCCAAAATCCTGAATTCAAGATCATGGCCGATTTAAAGATTTTAACTTTCCAAAATCCTGAATTGAAGATCTTGGCCGATTTCAAGATTTTTTGCTTTCCAAAACCCTGAATTCAAGATTTTAGCTTTCCAAAATCCTGAATTCAAGATTTTGGCCGATTTCAAGATTTTAGCTTTCCAAAATCCTGAATTCAAGATTTTGGCCGATGTCAAGTTTTTTGTTTTCCAAAATTCTGATTTAAAGATTCTGGCCGATTTCAAGATTTTAGCTTTCCAAATTCCTGAATTCGAGATTTTGGTCAATTTCAAGATTTTAGCTTTCCACAATCCTGAATTCAAGATTTTGACCGATTTCAAGATTTTAGCTTTCCAAAATCCTGAATTCAAGATCTTGGCCGATTTTAAGATTTTAGCTTTCCACAATCCTGAATTCAAGATTTTGACCGATTTCATGATTTTAGCTTTCCACAATCTTGAATTCAAGATTTTGGCCGATTTGAAGATTTTAGCTTTCCAAAATCTTGATTTCAAGATTCTGGCCGATTTCAAGATTTTAGCTTTCCAAAATCCTGAATTCAAGATTTTGGCCCATTTCAAGATTTTAGCTTTCCAAAATCCTGAATTCAAGATTTTGGCCGATTTGAAGATTTTAGGTTTCGAAAATCCTGAATGCAAGATCTTGGCCGAACTCAAGATATTAGCTTTCCAAAATGCTGAGTTCAAGATTTTGGCTGATTTCAAGATTTTAGCTTTCCAAAATCCTAAATTCAAGATTTTGGCCGATGTCAAGTTTTTTGTTTTTGCAAAATTCTGATTTCAAGATTCTGGCCGATTTCAAGATCTTAGCTTTCCAAATTCCTGAATTCGAGATTTTGGTCAATTTCAAGATTTTAGCTTTCCAAAATCCAGAATTCAAGATTTTGGCCGATTTGAAGATTTTAGCTTTCCAAAATCCAGAATTCAAGATCTTGGCCGATTTCAAGATTTTAGCTTTAGAAAATTCTGAATTCAAGATTTTGGATGATTTCAAGATTTTAGCTTTCCAAAATCCTGAATTCAAGATTTTGGCCGAATTACGGATTTTAGCTTTCCAAAATGCTGAATTCAAGATCTTGGCCGATTTCAAGATTTTAGCTTTCCACAATCCTTAACTCAAGATTTTGGCCGATTTCAAGATTTTAGCTTTCCACAATCCTGAATTCAAGATTTTGGCCGATTTCAAGATTTTAGCTTTAAAAAAAACCGCATTTCAAGATTCTGGCCGATTTCAAGATTTTAGCTTTCCAAAATCCTGAATTCAAGATTCTGGCCTATTTCAAGATTTTAGGTTTCCAAAATCCTGAATTCAAGATTTTTGCCGATTTCAAGATTTCAGCTTTCCAAAATCCTGAATTCAAGATTTTGGCCGATTTCAAGATTTTAGCTTTCCAAAATCCTGATTTCAAGATTCTAGCCGATTTCAAGATTTTAGCTTTGCACAATCCTGAGTTCAAGATTTTGGCCGATTTCAAGATTTTAGCTTTCCACAATCCTGAATTTAAGATTTTGACCGATTTCAAGATTTTAGCTTTCCACAATCCTGAATTCAAGATTTTGGCCGATTTCAAGATTTTAGCTTTCCAAAATCCTCATTTCAAGATTTTGGCCGATGTCAAGTTTTTTGCTTTCCAAAGTCCTGACTTCTAGATTTTGGCCGATTTCAAGATTTTAGCTTTCCAAAAACCTGAATTCAAGATTTTCGCCGATTTACGGGTTTTAGCTTTCCAAAATCCTGTAATCAAGATCTTGGCCGACTTCAAGATCTTAGCTTTCCACAATCCTGAATTCAAGATTTTGACCGATTTCAAGATTTTAGCTTTCCACAATCCTGAATTCAAGATTTCGACCGATTTCAAGATTTTAGCCTTCCACAATCCTGAATTGAAGATTTTGGCCGATTTAAGGATTCTAGCTTTCCAAAATCCTGAATTCAAGATCTTGGCCGATTTCAAGATTTTAGCTTTCCCGAATCCTGAATTCAAGATCTTGGCCGATTTCAAGATTTTAGCTTTCCACAATCCTGAATTCAAGATTTTGACCGATTTCAAGTATTTAGCTTTCCACAATCCTGAATTTAAGATTTTGGCCGATTTCAAGATTTTAGCTTTCCAAAATCTCGATTTCAAGATTCTGGCCGATTTGAAGATTTTAGCTTTCCAAAATCCTGAATTCAAGATCTTACCCGATTTCAAGATTTTAGCTTTCCAAAATCCTCAATTCAAGCTTTTGGCCGATTTCAAGATTTTAGCTTTCCTAAATCCTGAATTCAAGATTTTGGCCGACTAAACGGATTTTAGCTTTCCAAAATCCTGATTTCAAGATTCTAGCCGATTTCAAGATTTTAGCTTTGCACAATCCTGAGTTCAAGATTTTGGCCGATTTCAAGATTTTAGCTTTCCACAATCCTGAATTTAAGATTTTGACCGATTTCAAGATTTTAGCTTTCCACAATCCTGAATTCAAGATTTTGGCCGATTTCAAGATTTTAGCTTTCCAAAATCCTCATTTCAAGATTTTGGCCGATGTCAAGTTTTTTGCTTTCCAAAGTCCTGACTTCTAGATTTTGGCCGATTTCAAGATTTTAGCTTTCCAAAAACCTGAATTCAAGATTTTCGCCGATTTACGGGTTTTAGCTTTCCAAAATCCTGTAATCAAGATCTTGGCCGACTTCAAGATCTTAGCTTTCCACAATCCTGAATTCAAGATTTTGACCGATTTCAAGATTTTAGCTTTCCACAATCCTGAATTCAAGATTTCGACCGATTTCAAGATTTTAGCCTTCCACAATCCTGAATTGAAGATTTTGGCCGATTTAAGGATTCTAGCTTTCCAAAATCCTGAATTCAAGATCTTGGCCGATTTCAAGATTTTAGCTTTCCCAAATCCTGAATTCAAGATCTTGGCCGATTTCAAGATTTTAGCTTTCCACAATCCTGAATTCAAGATTTTGACCGATTTCAAGTATTTAGCTTTCCACAATCCTGAATTCAAGATTTTGGCCGATTTCAAGATTTTAGCTTTCCAAAATCCTCATTTCAAGATTTTGGCCGATGTCAAGTTTTTTGCTTTCCAAAGTCCTGACTTCTAGATTTTGGCCGATTTCAAGATTTTAGCTTTCCAAAAACCTGAATTCAAGATTTTCGCCGATTTACGGGTTTTAGCTTTCCAAAATCCTGTAATCAAGATCTTGGCCGACTTCAAGATCTTAGCTTTCCACAATCCTGAATTCAAGATTTTGACCGATTTCAAGATTTTAGCTTTCCACAATCCTGAATTCAAGATTTCGACCGATTTCAAGATTTTAGCCTTCCACAATCCTGAATTGAAGATTTTGGCCGATTTAAGGATTCTAGCTTTCCAAAATCCTGAATTCAAGATCTTGGCCGATTTCAAGATTTTAGCTTTCCCAAATCCTGAATTCAAGATCTTGGCCGATTTCAAGATTTTAGCTTTCCACAATCCTGAATTCAAGATTTTGACCGATTTCAAGTATTTAGCTTTCCACAATCCTGAATTCAAGATTTTGGCCGATTTCAAGATTTTAGCTTTCCAAAATCTCGATTTCAAGATTCTGGCCGATTTGAAGATTTTAGCTTTCCAAAATCCTGAATTCAAGATCTTACCCGATTTCAAGATTTTAGCTTTCCAAAATCCTCAATTCAAGCTTTTGGCCGATTTCAAGATTTTAGCTTTCCTAAATCCTGAATTCAAGATTTTGGCCGACTAAACGGATTTTAGCTTTCCAAAATCCTGAATTCAAGATCTTGGCCGATTTGAAGATTTTAACTTTCCACAATCCTGAATTCAAGATTTTGGGTGATTTCAAGATTTTAGCTTTCCACAATCCTGAATTCAAGATTTTGACGGATTTCAAGATATTAGCTTTCCACAATCCTAAATTCAAGATTTTGGCCGATTTCAAGATTTTAGCTTTCCACAATCCTAAATTCAAGATTTTGGCCGATTTCAAGATTTTAGCTTTCGAAAATTCTGATTTCCAGATTCTGGCCGATTTCAAGATGTTAGCTTTCCAAAATCCTGAATTCAAGATCTTGGCCGATTTCAAGATTTTAGCTTTCCACAATCCTGAATTCAAGATTTTGACCGATTTCAAGATTTTAGCTTTCCAAAATCCTGAATTCAAGATTTTGGCCGATTCGAAGATTTTAGCTTTCCAAAATCCAGAATTCAAGATCTTGGCCGATTTCAAGATTTTAGCTTTCCAAAATCCTGAATTCAAGATTTTGGATGATTTCAAGATTTTAGCTTTCCAAAATCCTGAATTCAAGATTTTGGCCGAATTACGGATTTTAGCTTTCCAAAATGCTAAATTCAAGATCTTGGCCGATTTCAAGATTTTAGCTTTCCAAAATCCCAAATTCAAGCTTTTGGCCGATTTCAAGATTTCAGCTTTCCTAAATCCTGAATTCAAGATTTTGGCCGACTAAACGGATTTTAGCTTTCCAAAATCCTGAATTCAAGATCTTGGCCGATTTCAAGATTTTACATTTCCACAATCCTGAATTCAAAATTTTGGGCGATTTCAAGATTTTAGCTTTCCACAATCCTGAATTCAAGATTTTGACGGATTTCAAGATATTAGCTTTCCACAATCCTAAATTGAAGATTTGGGCCGATTTCAAGATTTTAGCTTTCCACAATCCTAAATTCAAGATTTTGGCCGATTTCAAAATTTTAGCTTTCAAAAATTCTGATTTCAAGATTCTGGCCGATTTCAAGATGTTAGCTTTCCAAAATCCTGAATTCAAGATCTTGGCCGATTTCAAGATTTTAGCTTTCCACAATCCTGAATTCAAGATTTTGACCGATTTCAAGATTTGAGGTTTCCAAAATCCTGAATTCAAGATTTTGGCCGATTTGAAGATTTTAGCTTTCCAAAATCCTGAATTCAAGATTTTGGATGAATTGAAGATTTTAGCTTTCCAAAATCCTGAATTCAAGATTTTGGCCGAATTACGGATTTTAGCTTTCCAAAATGCTGAATTCAAGATCTTGGCCGATTTGAAGAGTTTAGCTTTCCACAATCCTGAACTCAAGATTTTGGCCGATTTCAAGATTTTAGCTTTCCACAATCCTGAATTCAAGATTTTGGCCGATTTCAAGATTTTAGCTTTAAAAAAAACCGGATTTCAAGATTCTGGCCGATTTCAAGATTTTAGCTTTGCACAATCCTGAGTTCAAGATTTTGGCCGATTTCAAGATTTTAGCTTTCCACAATCCTGAATTTAAGATTTTGACCGATTTCAAGATTTTAGCTTTCCACAATCCTGAACTCAAGATTTTGGCCAATTTAAAGATTTTAGCTTTCCAAAATCCTGATTTCAAGATTTTGGCCGATGTCAAGTTTTTTGCTTTCCAAAGTCCTGACCTCTAGATTTTGGCCGATTTCAAGATTTTAGCTTTCCAAAAACCTGAATTCAAGATTTTCGCCGATTGACGGGTTTTAGCTTTCCAAAATCCTGTAATCAAGATCTTGGCCGATTTCAAGATCTTAGCTTTCCACAATCCTGAATTCAAGATTTTGACCGATTTCAAGATTTTAGCTTTCCACAATCCTGAATTCAAGATTTTGACCGATTTCAAGATTTTAGTCTTCCACAATCCTGAATTCAAGATTTTGGCCGATTTAAGGATTTTAGCTTTCCAAAATCCTGAATTCAAGATCTTGGCCGATTTCAAGATTTTAGCTTTCCAAAATCCTGAATTCAAGATTTTGGCCGATTTCAAGATTTTAGCTTTCCACAATCCTGAATTCAAGATTTTGACCGATTTCAAGATTTTAGCTTTCCACAATCCTGAATTCAAGATTTTGGCCGATTTCAAGATTTTAGCTTTCCAAAATCTTGATTTCAAGATTCTGGCCGATTTGAAGATTTTAGCTTTCCAAAATCCTGAATTCAAGATCTTGCCCGATTTCAAGATTTTAGCTTTCCAAAATCCTCAATTCAAGCTTTTGGCCGATTTCAAGATCTTAGCTTTCCTAAATCCTGAATTCTAGATTTTGGCCGACTAAACGGATTTTAGCTTTCCAAAATCCTGAATTCAAGATCTTGGCCGATTTCAAGATTTTACCTTTCCACAATCCTGAATTCAAGATTTTGGCCGAGTTCAAGATTTTAGCTTTCCACAATCCTGAATTCAAGATTTTGACGGATTTCAAGATATTAGCTTTCCACAATCCTAAATTCAAGATTTTGGCCGATTTCAAGATTTTAGCTTTCCACAATCCTAAATTCAAGATTTTGGCCGATTTCAAGATTTTAGCTTTCGAAAATTCTGATTTCAAGATTCTGGCCAATTTCAAGATGTTAGCTTTCCAAATTCCTGAATTCAAGATCTTGGCCGATTTCAAGATTTTAGCTTTCCAAAATCCTGAATTCAAGATTTTGGCCGATTTCAAGATTTTAGCTTTCCAAAACTCTCATTTTACGATTTTGGCCGATTTACGGATTTTAGCTTTCCAAAATCCCGAATTCAAGATCTTGGCCGATTTCAAGATTTTAGCTTTCCAAAATCCTGAACTCAAGATTTTAGCCGATTTCAAGATTTTAGCTTTCCACAATCCTGAATTCAAGATTTTGGCCCATTTCAAGATTTTAGCTTTCAAAATCCTGAGTTCAAGATTTTGGCCGATTTCAAGATTTTAGCTTACAAAATCCTGAATTCAAGATCTTGGCCGATTTCAAGATTTTAGCTTTCCACAATCCTGAATTCAAGATCTTGATCGATTTCAAGATTTTAGCTTTCCACAATCCTGAATTCAAGATTTTGGCTGATTTCAAGATTTTAGCTTTCCAAAATCCTGAATTCAAGATCTTGGCCGATTTCAAGATTTTAGCTTTCCAAAATCCTGAATTCAAGATTTTCGCCCTTTTCAAGATTTTAGCTTTCCAAAATTCTGAATTCAAGATCATGGCCGATTTGAAGATTTTAGCTTTCCAAAATCCTGAATTCAAGATTTTGACCGATGTCAAGATTTTAGCTTTCCAAAATCCTGAATTCAAGACCTTGGCCGATTTCATAATTTTAGCTTTCCAAAATCCTGAATTCAAGATTTTGAGCGATGTCAAGATTTTAGCTTTCCAAAATCCTGAACTCAAGATTTTGGCCGATTTCAAGATTTTAGCTTTCCAAAATCAAGAATTCAAGATCTTGGCCGATTTCAAGATTTTACCTTTCCACAATCCTGAATTCAAGATTTTGGCCGAGTTCAAGATTTTAGCTTTCCACAATCCTGAATTCAAGATTTTGACGGATTTCAAGATATTAGCTTTCCACAATCCTAAATTCAAGATTTTGGCCGATTTCAAGATTTTAGCTTTCCACAATCCTAAATTCAAGATTTTGGCCGATTTCAAGATTTTAGCTTTCGAAAATTCTGATTTCAAGATTCTGGCCAATTTCAAGATGTTAGCTTTCCAAAATCCTGAATTCAAGATCTTGGCCGATTTCAAGATTTTAGCTTTCCAAAATCCTGAATTCAAGATTTTGGCCGATTTCAAGATTTTAGCTTTCCAAAACTCTCATTTTAAGATTTTGGCCGATTTACGGATTTTAGCTTTCCAAAATCCCGAATTCAAGATCTTGGCCGATTTCAAGATTTTAGCTTTCCAAAATCCTGAACTCAAGATTTTAGCCGATTTCAAGATTTTAGCTTTCCACAATCCTTAATTCAAGATTTTGGCCCATTTCAAGATTTTAGCTTTCAAAATCCTGAGTTCAAGATTTTGGCCGATTTCAAGATTTTAGCTTACAAAATCCTGAATTCAAGATCTTGGCCGATTTCAAGATTTTAGCTTTCCACAATCCTGAATTCAAGATCTTGATCGATTTCAAGATTTTAGCTTTCCACAATCCTGAATTCAAGATTTTGGCTGATTTCAAGATTTTAGCTTTCCAAAAGCCTGAATTCAAGATCTTGGCCGATTTCAAGATTTTAGCTTTCCAAAATCCTGAATTCAAGATTTTCGCCCTTTTCAAGATTTTAGCTTTCCAAAATTCTGAATTCAAGATCATGGCCGATTTCAAGATTTTAGCTTTCCAAAATCCTGAATTCAAGATTTTGACCGATGTCAAGATTTTAGCTTTCCAAAATCCTGAATTCAAGACCTTGGCCGATTTCAAAATTTTAGCTTTCCAAAATCCTGAATTCAAGATTTTGAGCGATGTCAAGATTTTAGCTTTCCAAAATCCTGAACTCAAGATTTTGGCCGATTTCAAGATTTTAGCTTTCCAAAATCAAGAATTCAAGATCTTGGCCGATTTCAAGATTTTAGCTTTCCAAAATCCTGAATTCAAGATTTTTGCCGATTTCAATATTTTAGCTTTCCAAAATCCTGAATTCAAGATTTTGGCCGATTTCAAGATTTTAGCTTTCCAAAATCCTGAATTCGAGATTTTTGCCGATTTCAAGATTTTAGCTTTCCAAAATTCTGAATTCAAGATCATGGCCCTTTTCAAGATTTTAGCTTTCCACAATCCTGAATTCAAGATCTTGGCCGATTTCAAGATTTTAGGTTTCCACAATCCTGAATTCAAGATTTTGGCTGATTTCAAGATTTTAGCTTTCCAAAATCCTGAATTCAAGATCTTGGCCGATTTCAAGATTTTAGCTTTCCAAAATCCTGAATTCAAGATTTTCGCCCTTTTCAAGATTTTAGCTTTCCAAAATTCTGAATTGAAGATCATGGCCGATTTCAAGATTTTAGCTTTCCAAAATCCTGAATTCAAGATTTTGACCGATGTCAAGATTTTAGCTTAAGAAAATCCTAAATTCAAGATCTTGGCCGATTTCAAGATTTTAGCTTTCCAAAATCCTGAATTCAAGATTTTGACCGATGTCAAGATTTTAGGTTTCCAAAATCCTGAATTCAAGATTTTGGCCGATTTCAAGATTTTAGCTTTCCAAAATCCAGAATTCAAGATCTTGGCCGATTTCAAGATTTTAGCTTTCCAAAATCCTGAATTCATGATTTTTGCCGATTTCAATATTTTAGCTTTCCAAAATCCTGAATTCAAGATCTTGGCCGATTTCAAGATTTTAGGTTTCCAAAATCCTAAATTCAAGATTTTGGCCGATTTCAAGATTTTAGCTTACCAAAATCCTGATTTTAAGATTTTAGCTTTCCAAAATCCTGATTCTAGGTTTTTGGCGATTTCAAGACTTTAGCTTTCCAAAATCCTGAATTCAAGATCATGGCCGATTTAAAGATTTTAACTTTCCAAAATCCTGAATTCAAGATCTTGGCCGATTACAAGATTTTAGCGTTCCAAAATCCTAAATTCTAGGTTTTGCCTGATTTCAAGACTTTAGCTTTCCAAAATCCTGAATTCAAGATCATGGCCGATTTAAAGATTTTAACTTTCCAAAATCCTGAATTCAAGATCTTGGCCGATTTCAAGATTTTAGCTTTCAACAATCCTGAATTCAAGATTTTGACCGATTTCAAGATTTTAGCTTTCCACAATCCTGAATTGAAGATTTTGGCCGATTTCAAGATTTTAGGTTTCCACAATCCTGAATTCAAGATTTTGGCCGATTTCAAGATTTTAGCTTTCCAAAATCCTGATTTCAAGACTCTGGCCGATTTCAAGATTTTAGCTTTCCAAAATCCTGAATTCAAGATTTTGGCCGATTTCAAGATTTTAGGTTTCCAAAATCCTGAATTCAAGATTTTGGCCGATTTCAAGATTTTAGCTTTCCAAAATTATGGGTTCAAGATTTTGGCCGATTTCAAGATTTTAGCTTTCCAAAATTCTGTATTCAAGATCTTGGCCGATTTCAAGATTTTACCTTTCCAAAATCCTGAATTCTAGGTTTTGGGCGATTTCAAGATTTTAGCTTTTCAAAATGCTGATTTCAAGATTCTGGCCGATTTCAAGATTTTAGCTTTCCAAAACGCTGAATTCAAGATTTTGGCCCATTTCAAGATTTTAGCTTTCCAAAATCCTGAATTCAAGATTTTGGCCGATTTCAAGATTTTAGGTTTCGAAAATCCTGAATGCAAGATCTTGGCCGATCTCAAGATTTTAGCTTTCCAAAATCCTGAGCTCAAGATTTTGGCCGATTTCAAGATTTTAGCTTTCCAAAATCCTGCATTCAAGATTTTGGCCGATGTCAAGTTTTTTGTTTTCCAAAATTCTGATTTCAAGATTCTGGCCGATTTCAAGATTTTAGCTTTCCAAATTCCTGAATTCGAGATTTTGGTCAATTTCAAGATTTTAGCTTTCCACAATCCTGAATTCAAGATTTTGACCGATTTCAAGATTTTAGCTTTCCAAAATCCTGAATTCATGATCTTGGCCGATTTTAAGATTTTAGCTTTCCACAATCCTGAATTCAAGATTTTGACCGATTTCATGATTTTAGCTTTCCACAATCTTGAATTCAAGATTTTGGCCGATTTGAAGATTTTAGCTTTCCAAAATCTTAATTTCAAGATTCTGGCCGATTTCAAGATTTTAGCTTTCCAAAATCCTGAATTCAAGATTTTGGCCCATTTCAAGATTTTAGCTTTCCAAAATCCTGAATTCAAGATTTTGGCCGATTTCAAGATCTTAGGTTTCGAAAATCCTGAATGCAAGATCTTGGCCGATCTCAAGATTTTAGCTTTCCAAAATCCTGAGTTCAAGATTTTGGCTGATTTCAAGATTTTAGCTTTCCAAAATGCTGAATTCAAGATCTTGGCCGATTTCAAGATTTTAGCTTTCCACAATCCTGAACTCAAGATTTTGGCCGATTTCAAGATTTTAGCTTTCCACAATCCTGAATTCAAGATTTTGGCCGATTTCAAGATTTTAGCTTTAAAAAAAACCGGATTTCAAGATTCTGGCCGATTTCAAGATTTTAGCTTTGCACAATCCTGAGTTCAAGATTTTGGCCGATTTCAAGATTTTAGCTTTCCACAATCCTGAATTTAAGATTTTGACCGATTTCAAGATTTTTGCTTTCCACAATCCTGAATTCAAGATTTTGGCCAATTTAAAGATTTTAGCTTTCCAAAATCCTGATTTCAAGATTTTGGCCGATGTCAAGTTTTTTTCTTTCCAAAGTCCTGACCTCTAGATTTTGGCCGATTTCAAGATTTTAGCTTTCCAAAAACCTGAATTCAAGATTTTCGCCGATTGACGGGTTTTAGCTTTCCAAAATCCTGTAATCAAGATCTTGGCCGATTTCAAGATCTTAGCTTTCCACAATCCTGAATTCAAGATTTTGACCGATTTCAAGATTTTAGCTTTCCACAATCCTGAATTCAAGATTTTGACCGATTTCAAGATTTTAGTCTTCCACAATCCTGAATTCAAGATTTTGGCCGATTTAAGGATTTTAGCTTTCCAAAATCCTGAATTCAAGATCTTGGCCGATTTCAAGATTTTAGCTTTCCAAAATCCTGAATACAAGATCTTGGCCGATTTCAAGATTTTAGGTTTCCACAATCCTGAATTCAAGATTTTGACCGATTTCAAGATTTTAGCTTTCCACAATCCTGAATTCAAGATTTTGGCCGATTTCAAGATTTTAGCTTTCCAAAATCTTGATTTCAAGATTTTGGCCGATTTCAAGATTTTAGCTTTCCAAAAACCTGAATTCAAGATCTTGCCCGATTTCAAGATTTTAGCTTTCCAAAATCCTCAATTCAAGCTTTTGGCCGATTTCAAGATTTTAGCTTTCCTAAATCCTGAATTCAAGATTTTGGCCGACTAAACGGATTTTAGCTTTCCACAATCCTGAATTCAAGATTTTGGCCGATTTCAAGATTTTAGCTTTCCAAAATCCTGAATTCAAGATTTTCGCCCTTTTCAAGATTTTAGCTTTCCAAAATTCTGAATTGAAGATAATGGCCGATTTCAAGATTTTAGCTTTCCAAAATCCTGAATTCAAGATTTTGACCGATGTCAAGATTTTAGCTTTCCAAAATCCTGAATTCAAGATCTTGGCCGATTTCAAGATTTTAGCTTTCCAAAATCCTGAATTCAAGATTTTGACCGATTTCAAGATTTTAGCTTTCCAAAATCCTGAACTCAAGATTTTGGCCGATTTCAAGATTTTAGCTTTCCAAAATCCTGAATTCAAGATCTTGGCCGATTTCAAGATTTTAGGTTTCCACAATCCTGAATTCAAGATTTTGGCTGATTTCAAGATTTTAGCTTTCCAAAATCCTGAATTCAAGATCTTGGCCGATTTCAAGATTTTAGCTTTCCAAAATCCTGAATTCAAGATTTTCGCCCTTTTCAAGATTTTAGCTTTCCAAAATTCTGAATTGAAGATCATGGCCGATTTCAAGATTTTAGCTTTCCAAAATCCTGAATTCAAGATTTTGACCGATGTCAAGATTTTAGCTTTCCAAAATCCTGAATTCAAGATCTTGGCCGATTTCAAGATTTTAGCTTTCCAAAATCCTGAATTCAAGATTTTGACCGATGTCAAGATTTTAGCTTTCCAAAATCCTGAAGTCAAGATTTTGGCCGATTTCAAGATTTTAGCTTTTCAAAATCCAGAATTCAAGATCTTGGCCGATTTCAAGATTTTAGCTTTCCAAAATCCTGAATTCAAGATTTTTGCCGATTTCAATATTTTAGCTTTCCAAAATCCTGAATTCAAGATTTTCGCCCTTTTCAAGATTTTAGCTTTCCAAAATTCTGAATTGAAGATCATGGCCGATTTCAAGATTTTAGCTTTCCAAAATCCTGAATTCAAGATTTTGACCGATGTCAAGATTTTAGCTTTCCAAAATCCTGAATTCAAGATCTTGGCCGATTTCAAGATTTTAGCTTTCCAAAATCCTGAATTCAAGATTTTGACCGATGTCAAGATTTTAGCTTTCCAAAATCCTGAAGTCAAGATTTTGGCCGATTTCAAGATTTTAGCTTTTCAAAATCCAGAATTCAAGATCTTGGCCGATTTCAAGATTTTAGCTTTCCAAAATCCTGAATTCAAGATTTTTGCCGATTTCAATATTTTAGCTTTCCAAAATCCTGAATTCAAGATCTTGGCCGATTTCAAGATTTGAGCTTTCCAAAATCCTAAATTCAAGATTTTGGCCGATTTCAAGATTTTAGCTTACCAAAATCCTGATTTCAAGATCTTGGCCGATTTCAAGATTTTAGCTTTCCAAAATTTTGATTCTAGGTTTTTGGCGATTTCAAGACTTTAGCTTTCCAAAATCCTGAATTCAAGATCATGGCCGATTTAAAGATTTTAACTTTCCAAAATCCTGAATTGAAGATCTTGGCCGATTTCAAGATTTTAGCTTTCCAAAACCCTGAATTCAAGATTTTGGCCCATTTCAAGATTTTAGCTTTCCAAAATCCTGAATTCAAGATTTTGGCCGATTTCAAGATTTTAGGTTTCGAAAATCCTGAATGCAAGATCTTGGCCGATCTCAGTATTTTAGCTTTCCAAAATCCTGAGCTCAAGATTTTGGCCGATTTCAAGATTTTAGCTTTCCAAAATCCTGAATTCAAGATTTTGGCCGATGTCAAGTTTTTTCTTTTCCAAAATTCTGATTTCAAGATTCTGGCCGATTTCAAGATTTTAGCTTTCCAAATTCCTGAATTCGAGATTTTGGTCAATTTCAAGATTTTAGCTTTCCACAATCCTGAATTCAAGATTTTGACCGATTTCAAGATTTTAGCTTTCCAAAATCCTAAATTCAAGATCTTGGCCGATTTTAAGATTTTAGCTTTCCACAATCCTGAATTCAAGATTTTGACCGATTTCATGATTTTAGCTTTCCACAATCTTGAATTCAAGATTTTGGCCGATTTGAAGATTTTAGCTTTCCAAAATCTTGATTTCAAGATTCTGGCCGATTTCAAGATTTTAGCTTTCCAAAATCCTGAATTCAAGATTTTGGCCCATTTCAAGATTTTAGCTTTCCAAAATCCTGAATTCAAGATTTTGGCCGATTTCAAGATTTTAGGTTTCGAAAATCCTGAATGCAAGATCTTGGCCGATCTCAAGATTTTAGCTTTCCAAAATGCTGAGTTCAAGATTTTGGCTGATTTCAAGATTTTAGCTTTCCAAAATCCTAAATTCAAGATTTTGGCCGATGTCAAGTTTTTTGTTTTTGCAAAATTCTGATTTCAAGATTCTGGCCGATTTCAAGATTTTAGCTTTCCAAATTCCTGAATTCGAGATTTTGGTCAATTTCAAGATTTTAGCTTTCCAAAATCCTGAATTCAAGATTTTGGCCGATTTGAAGATTTTAGCTTTCCAAAATCCAGAATTCAAGATCTTGGCCGATTTCAAGATTTTAGCTTTCCAAAATCCTGAATCCAAGATTTTGGATGATTTCAAGATTTTAGCTTTCCAAAATCCTGAATTCAAGATTTTGGCCGAATTACGGATTTTAGCTTTCCAAAATGCTGAATTCAAGATCTTGGCCGATTTCAAGATTTTAGCTTTCCACAATCCTTAACTCAAGATTTTGACCGATTTCAAGATTTTAGCTTTCCACAATCCTGAATTCAAGATTTTGGCCGATTTCAAGATTTTAGCTTTAAAAAAAACCGCATTTCTAGATTCTGGCCGATTTCAAGATTTTAGCTTTCCAAAATCCTGAATTCAAGATTCTGGCCTATTTCAAGATTTTAGGTTTCCAAAATCCTGAATTCAAGATTTTGGCCGATTTAAGGATTCTAGCTTTCCAAAATCCTGAATTCAAGATCTTGGCCGATTTCAAGATTTTAGCTTTCCCAAATCCTGAATTCAAGATCTTGGCCGATTTCAAGATTTTAGCTTTCCACAATCCTGAATTCAAGATTTTGACCGATTTCAAGTATTTAGCTTTCCACAATCCTGAATTCAAGATTTTGGCCGATTTCAAGATTTTAGCTTTCCAAAATCTCGATTTCAAGATTTTGGCCGATTTGAAGATTTTAGCTTTCCAAAATCCAGAATTCAAGATCTTGGCCGATTTCAAGATTTTCGCTTTCCAAAATCCTGAATTCAAGATTTTGGATGATTTCAAGATTTTAGCTTTCCAAAATCCTGAATTCAAGATTTTGGCCGAATTACGGATTTTAGCTTTCCAAAATGCTAAATTCAAGATCTTGGCCGATTTCAAGATTTTAGCTTTCCAAAATCCTCAATTCAAGCTTTTGGCCGATTTGAAGATTTCAGCTTTCCTAAATCCTGAATTCAAGATTTTGGCCGACTAAACGGATTTTAGCTTTCCAAAATCCTGAATTTAAGATCTTGGCCGATTTCAAGATTTTACATTTCCACAATCCTGAATTCAAGATTTTGGGCGATTTCAAGATTTTAGCTTTCCACAATCCTGAATTCAAGATTTTGACGGATTTCAAGATATTAGCTTTCCACAATCCTAAATTCAAGATTTGGGCCGATTTCAAGATTTTAGCTTTCCACAATCCTAAATTCAAGATTTTGGCCGATTTCAAAATTTTAGCTTTCAAAAATTCTGATTTCAAGATTCTGGCCGATTTCAAGATGTTAGCTTTCCAAAATCCTGAATTCAAGATCTTGGCCGATTTCAAGATTTTAGCTTTCCACAATCCTGAATTCAAGATTTTGACCGATTTCAAGATTTGAGGTTTCCAAAATCCTGAATTCAAGATTTTGGCCGATTTGAAGATTTTAGCTTTCCAAAATCCAGAATTCAAGATCTTGGCCGATTTCAAGATTTTAGCTTTCCAAAATCCTGAATTCAAGATTTTGGATGATTTCTAGATTTTAGCTTTCCAAAATCCTGAATTCAAGATTTTGGCCGAATTACGGATTTTAGCTTTCCAAAATGCTGAATTCAAGATCTTGGCCGATTTGAAGATTTTAGCTTTCCACAATCCTGAACTCAAGATTTTGGGCGATTTCAAGATTTTAGCTTTCCACAATCCTGAATTCAAGATTTTGGCCGATTTCAAGATTTTAGCTTTAAAGAAAACCGGATTTCAAGATTCTTGCCGATTTCAAGATTTTAGCTTTGCACAATCCTGAGTTCAAGATTTTGGCCGATTTCAAGATTTTAGCTTTCCACAATCCTGAATTTAAGATTTTGACCGATTTCAAGATTTTAGCTTTCCACAATCCTGAATTCAAGATTTTGGCCAATTTAAAGATTTTAGCTTTCCAAAATCCTGATTTCAAGATTTTGGCCGATGTCAAGTTTTTTGCTTTCCAAAGTCCTGACCTCTAGATTTTGGCCGATCTCAAGATTTTAGCTTTCCAAAAACCTGAATTCAAGATTTTCGCCGATTGACGGGTTTTAGCTTTCCAAAATCCTGTAATCAAGATCTTGGCCGATTTCAAGATCTTAGCTTTCCACAATCCTGAATTCAAGATTTTGACCGAATTCAAGATTTTAGCTTTCCACAATCCTGAATTCAAGATTTTGACCGATTTCAAGATTTTAGTTTTCCACAATCCTGAATTCAAGATTTTGGCCGATTTAAGGATTTTAGCTTTCCAAAATCCTGAATTCAAGATCTTGGCCGATTTCAAGATTTTAGCTTTCCAAAATCCTGAATTCAAGATCTTGGCCGATTTCAAGATTTTAGCTTTCCACAATCCTGATTCAAGATTTTGACCGATTTCAAGATTTTAGCTTTCCACAATCCTGAATTCAAGATTTTGGCCGATTTCAAGATTTTAGCTTTCCAAAATCTTGATTTCAAGATTCTGGCCGATTTCAAGATTTTAGCTTTCCAAAATCCTGAATTCAAGATCTTGCCCGATTTCAAGATTTTAGCTTTCCAAAATCCTCAATTCAAGCTTTTGGCCGATTTCAAGATCTTAGCTTTCCTAAATCCTGAATTCAAGATTTTGGCCGACTAAACGGATTTTAGCTTTCCAAAATCCTGAATTCAAGATTTTGGCCGAGTTCAAGATTTTAGCTTTCCACAATCCTGAATTCAAGATTTTGACGGATTTCAAGATATTAGCTTTCCACAATCCTAAATTCAAGATTTTGGCCGATTTCAAGATTTTAGCTTTCCACAATCCTAAATTCAAGATTTTGGCCGATTTCAAGATTTTAGCTTTCGAAAATTCTGATTTCAAGATTCTGGCCAATTTCAAGATGTTAGCTTTCCAAAATCCTGAATTCAAGATCTTGGCCGATTTCAAGATTTTAGCTTTCCAAAATCCTGAATTCAAGATTTTGGCCGATTTCAAGATTTTAGCTTTCCAAAACTCTCATTTTAAGATTTTGGCCGATTTACGGATTTTAGCTTTCCAAAATCCCGAGTTCAAGATCTTGGCCGATTTCAAGATTTTAGCTTTCCAAAATCCTGAACTCAAGATTTTAGCCGATTGCAAGATTTTAGCTTTCCACAATCCTGAATTCAAGATTTTGGCCCATTTCAAGATTTTAGCTTTCAAAATCCTGAGTTCAAGATTTTGGCCGATTTCAAGATTTTAGCTTACAAAATCCTGAATTCAAGATCTTGGCCGATTTCAAGATTTTAGCTTTCCACAATCCTGAATTCAAGATCTTGGTCGATTTCAAGATTTTAGCTTTCCACAATCCTGAAGTCAAGATTTTGGCTGATTTCAAGATTTTAGCTTTCCAAAATCCTGAATTCAAGATCTTGGCCGATTTCAAGATTTTGGCTATCCAAAATCCTGAATTCAAGATTTTCGCCCTTTTCAAGATTTTAGCTTTCCAAAATTCTGAATTCAAGATCATGGCCGATTTGAAGATTTTAGCTTTCCAAAATCCTGAATTCAAGATTTTGACCGATGTCAAGATTTTAGCTTTGCACAATCCTGAGTTCAAGATTTTGGCCGATTTCAAGATTTTAGCTTTCCACAATCCTGAATTTAAGATTTTGACCGATTTCAAGATTTTAGCTTTCCACAATCCTGAATTCAAGATTTTGGCCAATTTAAAGATTTTAGCTTTCCAAAATCCTGATTTCAAGATTTTGGCCGATGTCAAGTTTTTTGCTTTCCAAAGTCCTGACCTCTAGATTTTGGCCGATCTCAAGATTTTAGCTTTCCAAAAACCTGAATTCAAGATTTTCGCCGATTGACGGGTTTTAGCTTTCCAAAATCCTGTAATCAAGATCTTGGCCGATTTCAAGATCTTAGCTTTCCACAATCCTGAATTCAAGATTTTGACCGAATTCAAGATTTTAGCTTTCCACAATCCTGAATTCAAGATTTTGACCGATTTCAAGATTTTAGTTTTCCACAATCCTGAATTCAAGATTTTGGCCGATTTAAGGATTTTAGCTTTCCAAAATCCTGAATTCAAGATCTTGGCCGATTTCAAGATTTTAGCTTTCCAAAATCCTGAATTCAAGATCTTGGCCGATTTCAAGATTTTAGCTTTCCACAATCCTGATTCAAGATTTTGACCGATTTCAAGATTTTAGCTTTCCACAATCCTGAATTCAAGATTTTGGCCGATTTCAAGATTTTAGCTTTCCAAAATCTTGATTTCAAGATTCTGGCCGATTTCAAGATTTTAGCTTTCCAAAATCCTGAATTCAAGATCTTGCCCGATTTCAAGATTTTAGCTTTCCAAAATCCTCAATTCAAGCTTTTGGCCGATTTCAAGATCTTAGCTTTCCTAAATCCTGAATTCAAGATTTTGGCCGACTAAACGGATTTTAGCTTTCCAAAATCCTGAATTCAAGATTTTGGCCGAGTTCAAGATTTTAGCTTTCCACAATCCTGAATTCAAGATTTTGACGGATTTCAAGATATTAGCTTTCCACAATCCTAAATTCAAGATTTTGGCCGATTTCAAGATTTTAGCTTTCCACAATCCTAAATTCAAGATTTTGGCCGATTTCAAGATTTTAGCTTTCGAAAATTCTGATTTCAAGATTCTGGCCAATTTCAAGATGTTAGCTTTCCAAAATCCTGAATTCAAGATCTTGGCCGATTTCAAGATTTTAGCTTTCCAAAATCCTGAATTCAAGATTTTGGCCGATTTCAAGATTTTAGCTTTCCAAAACTCTCATTTTAAGATTTTGGCCGATTTACGGATTTTAGCTTTCCAAAATCCCGAGTTCAAGATCTTGGCCGATTTCAAGATTTTAGCTTTCCAAAATCCTGAACTCAAGATTTTAGCCGATTGCAAGATTTTAGCTTTCCACAATCCTGAATTCAAGATTTTGGCCCATTTCAAGATTTTAGCTTTCAAAATCCTGAGTTCAAGATTTTGGCCGATTTCAAGATTTTAGCTTACAAAATCCTGAATTCAAGATCTTGGCCGATTTCAAGATTTTAGCTTTCCACAATCCTGAATTCAAGATCTTGGTCGATTTCAAGATTTTAGCTTTCCACAATCCTGAAGTCAAGATTTTGGCTGATTTCAAGATTTTAGCTTTCCAAAATCCTGAATTCAAGATCTTGGCCGATTTCAAGATTTTGGCTATCCAAAATCCTGAATTCAAGATTTTCGCCCTTTTCAAGATTTTAGCTTTCCAAAATTCTGAATTCAAGATCATGGCCGATTTGAAGATTTTAGCTTTCCAAAATCCTGAATTCAAGATTTTGACCGATGTCAAGATTTTAGCTTTCCAAAATCCTGAATTCAAGATCTTGGCCGATTTCAAGATTTTAGCTTTCCAAAATCCTGAATTCAAGATTTTGAGCGATGTCAAGATTTTAGCTTTCCAAAATCCTGAACTCAAGATTTTGGCCGATTTCAAGATTTTAGCTTTCCAAAATCAAGAATTCAAGATCTTGGCCCATTTCAAGATTTTAGCTTTCCAAAATCCTGAATTCAAGATTTTTGCCGATTTCAATATTTTAGCTTTCCAAAATCCTGAATTCAAGATTTTGGCCGATTTCAAGATTTTAGCTTTCCAAAATCCTGAATTCGAGATTTTTGCCGATTTCAAGATTTTAGCTTTCCAAAATTCTGAATTCAAGATCATGGCCCTTTTCAAGATTTTAGCTTTCCAAAAGTCTGAATTCAAGATCTTGGCCGATTGCAAGATTTTAGCTTTCCAAAATCCTGAATTCAAGATTTTCGCCCTTTTCAAGATTTTAGCTTTCCAAAATTCTGAATTCAAGATCATGGCCGATTTCAAGATTTTAGCTTTCCAAAATCCTGAATTCAAGATCTCGGCCGATTGCAAGATTTTAGCTTTCCAAAATCCTGAATTCTAGGTTTTGGCCGATTTCAATATTTTAGCTTTCCAAAATCCTGATTGAAGAACTTGGCCGATTTCAAGATTTTAGCTTTACAAAATCCCGAGTTCAAGATTCTGGCCGATTTCAAGATTTTAGCTTTCCAAAATCCTGAATTCAAGATCTTGGCCGATTTCAACATTTTAGCTTTTCAAAATGCTAAATTCAAGATTTTGGCGGATTTCAAGATTTTAGCTTTCCAAAATCCTGATTTCAAGATCTTGGCCGATTTCAAGATTTTAGCTTTCCAAAGTCCTGAATTCAAGATTTTAACGTGTTTCAAGATTTTAGCTTTCCAACATCCTGAATTCAAGATTTTGGCCGATTTCAAAATTTTCGCTTTCCAACATCTTGATTTCAAGATCTTGTCCGATTTCAAGATTTTAGCTTTCCATAATCCTGAATTTCAGGTTTTGGGCGATTTCAAGATTTTAGCTTTCCACAATCCTGAATTCAAGATCATGGCCGATTTCAAGATTTTAGCTTTCCAAAATCCTGAATTCAAGATCTTGGCCGATTACAAGATTTTAGCTTTCCAAAATCCTAAATTCTAGGTTTAGGCTGACCTCAAGATATTAGCTTTCCAAAATCCTGAATTCAAGATCTTGGCCGATCTCAAGATTTTAGCTTTCCAAAATCCTGAATTCAAGATTTTGGGCGATTTCAAGATTTTAGCTTTCCAAAATCCTAAATTCAAGATTTTGGGCGATTTCAAGATTTTAGCTTTCCAAAATCCTGAATTCAAGATTTTTACCGATTTCAAGATTTTAGCTTTCGAAAATCCTGAATTCAAGATTTTGACCGATTTCAAGATTTTAGCTTTCCACAATCCTGAATTCAAGATTATGGCCGATTTCGAGATTTTAGCTTTCCACAATCCTGAATTCAAGATTTTGGCCGATTTCAAGATTTTAGCTTTCCAAAATCCTGATTTCAAGATTCTGGCCGATTTCAAGATTTGAGCTTTCGAAAATCCTGAATTCAAGATTTTCGCCCTTTTCAAGACTTTAGCTTTCCAAAATCCTGAATTCAAGATTTTGGCTGATTTACGGATTTTAGCTTTCCAAAATCCTAAATTCAAGATCTTGGCCGATTTCAAGATTTTAGCTCTCCACAATCCTGAATTCAAGATTTTGACCGATTTCAAGATTTTAGCTTTCCACAATCCTGAATTCAAGATTTTGGCCGATTTCAAGATTTTGGCCGGTTTCAAGATTTTAGCTTTCGAAAATCCTGATTTCAAGATTCTGGCCGATTTCAAGATTTCAGCTCTCCAAAATCCTGAATTCAAGATTTTGGCCGATTTCAAGATTTTAGCTTTCCAAAATCCTGAATTCAAGATTTTGCCCGATTTACGGATTTTAGCTTTCCAAAATCCTAAATTCAAGATCTTGGCCTGTTTCAAGATTTTAGCTTTCCACAATCCTGAATTCAAGATTTTTATCGATTTCAAGATTTTAGCTTTCCACAATCCTGAATTCAAGATTTTGGCCGATTTCGAGATTTTAGTTTTCCACAATCCTGAATTCAAGATTTTGGCCGATTTTAAGATTTTAGCTTTCCAAAATCCTGATTTTGAGATTCTGCCCGATTTCAAGATTGTAGCTTTCGAAAATCCTGAATTCAAGATTTTCGCCCTTTTCAAGATTTTAACGTTCAAAATCCTGAATTCAAGATTTTGGCCGATTTACGGATTTTAGCTTTCCAAAATCCTGAATTCAAGATCTTGGCCGATTTCAAGATTTTAGCTTTCCACAATCCTGAATTCAAGATTTTCACCGATTTCAAGATTCTAGCTTTCCACAATCCTGAATTCAAGATTTTGGCCGATTTCAGGATTTTGGCCGGTTTCAAGTTTTTAGCTTTCCAAAATCCTGATTTCAAGATTCTGGCCGATTTCAAGTTTTTGGCTCTCCAAAATCCTGAATTCAAGATTTTGGCCGATTTCAAGATTTTAATTTTCCAAAATCCTGAATTCAAGATCTTGGCCGATTTCAAGATTTTAGCTCTCCAAAATCCTGAATTCCAGATTTTGGCCGATTTCAAGATTTTAACTTTCCAAAATCCTGAATTTAAGGTCTTGGCCGATTTCAAGATTTTAGCTTTCCAAAATCCTGAATTCGGGATCTTGGCCGATTTCAAGATTTTAGCTTTCCAAAATCCTGAATTCGGGATCTTGGCCGATTTCAAGATTTTAGCTTTCCAAATCCCTGAATTCAAGATTTTGCCCGATTTACGGATTTTACCTTTCCAAAATCCTAAATTCAAGATCTTGGCCGATTTCAAGATTTTAGCTTTCCACAATCCTGAATTCAAGATTTTGGCCGATTTCAGGATTTTGGCCGGTTTCAAGTTTTTAGCTTTCCAAAATCCTGATTTCAAGATTCTGGCCGATTTCAAGTTTTTGGCTCTCCAAAATCCTGAATTCAAGATTTTGGCCGATTTCAAGATTTTAATTTTCCAAAATCCTGAATTCAAGATCTTGGCCGATTTCAAGATTTTAGCTCTCCAAAATCCTGAATTCCAGATTTTGGCCGATTTCAAGATTTTAACTTTCCAAAATCCTGAATTTAAGGTCTTGGCCGATTTCAAGATTTTAGCTTTCCAAAATCCTGAATTCGGGATCTTGGCCGATTTCAAGATTTTAGCTTTCCAAAATCCTGAATTCGGGATCTTGGCCGATTTCAAGATTTTAGCTTTCCAAATCCCTGAATTCAAGATTTTGCCCGATTTACGGATTTTACCTTTCCAAAATCCTAAATTCAAGATCTTGGCCGATTTCAAGATTTTAGCTTTCCACAATCCTGAATTCAAGATTTTGACCGATTTCAAGATTTTAGCTTTCCACAATCCTGAATTTAAGATTCTGGCCGATTTCGAGATTTTAGCTTTGCAAAATCCTGAATTCAAGATTTTGGTCGATTTCAAGATTTTAACTTTCCAAAATCCTGAATTCAAGATCTTGGCCGATTTCAAGATTTTAGCTATCCAAAATCCTGAATTGAACATCTTGGCCGATTTCAAGATTTTAGCTTTCCAAAATCCTGAATTCAAGATTTTGCCCGATTTACGGATTTTAGCTTTCCAAAATCCTAAATTCAAGATCTTGGCCTGTTTCAAGATTTTAGCTTTCCACAATCCTGAATTCAAGATTTTTATCGATTTCAAGATTTTAGCTTTCCACAATCCTGAATTCAAGATTTTGGCCGATTTCGAGATTTTAGCTTTCCACAATCCTGAATTCAAGATTTTGGCCGATTTTAAGATTTTAGCTTTCCAAAATCCTGATTTTGAGATTCTGCCCGATTTCAAGATTGTAGCTTTCGAAAATCCTGAATTCAAGATTTTCGCCCTTTTCAAGATTTTAACGTTCAAAATCCTGAATTCAAGATTTTGGCCGATTTACGGATTTTAGCTTTCCAAAATCCTGAATTCAAGATCTTGGCCGATTTCAAGATTTTAGCTTTCCACAATCCTGAATTCAAGATTTTCACCGATTTCAAGATTCTAGCTTTCCACAATCCTGAATTCAAGATTTTGGCCGATTTCAGGATTTTGGCCGGTTTCAAGTTTTTAGCTTTCCAAAATCCTGATTTCAAGATTCTGGCCGATTTCAAGTTTTTGGCTCTCCAAAATCCTGAATTCAAGATTTTGGCCGATTTCAAGATTTTAATTTTCCAAAATCCTGAATTCAAGATCTTGGCCGATTTCAAGATTTTAGCTCTCCAAAATCCTGAATTCCAGATTTTGGCCGATTTCAAGATTTTAACTTTCCAAAATCCTGAATTTAAGGTCTTGGCCGATTTCAAGATTTTAGCTTTCCAAAATCCTGAATTCGGGATCTTGGCCGATTTCAAGATTTTAGCTTTCCAAATCCCTGAATTCAAGATTTTGCCCGATTTACGGATTTTACCTTTCCAAAATCCTAAATTCAAGATCTTGGCCGATTTCAAGATTTTAGCTTTCCACAATCCTGAATTCAAGATTTTGACCGATTTCAAGATTTTAGCTTTCCACAATCCTGAATTCAAGATTTTTGCCGATTTCGAGATTTTAGCTTTGCAAAATCCTGAATTCAAGATTTTGGCCGATTTACGGATTTTAGCTTTCCAAAATCCTGAATTCAAGATCATGGGCGATTTCAAGATTTTAGCTTTGCAAAATCCTGAATTCAAGATTTTGACCGATTTCAAGATTTTAGCTTTCCACAATCCTGAATTGAAGATTCTGGCCAATTTCAAAATTTTAGCTTTCCAAAATCCTGATTTCAAGATTCTGACCGATTTCAAGATTTTAGCTTTCCAAAATCATGAATTCAAGATCTTGGCCGATTTCAAGATTTTAGCTTTCCCAAATCCTGAATTCAAGATTTTGACCGATTTCACGATTTTAGCTCTCCAAAATCCGTAATTCAAGATTTTGGCCGATTTCAAGATTTTAGCTTTCCAAAATCCTGAATTCAAGATTCTGGCCGATTTCAAGATTTTGGCTTTCCAAAATCCTGAATTCAAGATTTTGGCCGATGTCAAGTTTTTTGCTTTCCACAATCCTGAATTCAAGATTTTGACCCATTTCAAGATTTAAGCTTTCCAAAATCCTGAATTCAAGATTTCGGCCGATTTACGGATTTTAGCATTCCAAAATCCTGAATTCAAGATCTTGGCCGATTTCAAGATATTAGTTTTCCACAATCCTGAATTCAAGATTTTGGCCGATTTCAAGATTTTAGCTTTCCAAAATCGAGAAATTCAAGATTTTGGCCAATTTCAAGATTTTAGCTTTCCAAAATCCTGATTTCAAGATTCTGGCCGACTTCAAGCAAAAATCTTGAAATCTTCCAAAATCTTGAATTCAGGATTTTGGAAAGCTAAAATCTTGAAATCGCCCAAGATCTTGAATTCAGGATTTTGAAAAGCTAAAATCTTGAAATCGGCCAAAATCTTGAATCCAGCATTTTGGAAAGCTAAAATCTTGAAATCGGCCAGACTCTAGAAATCAGGATCTTGGAAAGCTAAAATCTTGAAATCGGCCAAAATCTTGCAATCAGGATTTTGGAAAGCTAAAATCTTGAAATCGGCCAAAATCTTAAATTCAGGATTGTGGAAAGCAAAAAACTTGATATCGGCCAAAATCTTGAATTCAGGATTTTGGAAAGCTAAAATCTTGAAATTCGGCCAAAATCTTGAATTCAGGTTTTTGGATGGCTAAAATCTTCAAATCGGCCAAAATCTTGAAATCGGCCAAAATCTTGAATCCAGCATTTTGGAAAGCTAAAATCTTGAAATCGGCCAAAATCTTGAATTTAGGATTGTGGAAAGCTAAAATCTTGAAATCGGCCAAGATCTTGAATTCAGGATTTTGGAAAGCTAAAATCCGTAAATCGGCGAAAATCTTGAGTTCAGGATTTTGGAAAGCTAAACTCTTGAAATCGGTCAAAATCTTGAATTCAGGATTTTGGAAAGCTAAAATCTTGAAATCGGCCAAAATCTTGCATTCAGGATTGTGGAAAGCTAAAATCTTGAAATCGGCCAAGATCTTGAATTCAGGATTTTGGAAACCTAAAATCTTGAGATCGGCCTAAATCTTGAGTTCAGGATTGTGGAAAGCAAAAAACTTGACATCGGCCAAAATCTTGAATTCAGCCAATATCTTTAATTCAGGATTTTGGAAAGCTAAAATCTTGAAATCGGCCAAAATCTTGAATTTAGGGTTGTAGAAAGCTAAAATCTTGAAATCGGCCAACATCTTGAATTCAGGATTTTGGAAAGCTAAAATCCGTAAATCGGCCAAAATCTTGAATTCAGGATTGTGGAAAGCTAAAATCTTGAAATCGGTCAAAATCTTGAATTCAGGATTGTGGAAAGCTAAAATCTTGAAATCGGTCAAAATCTTGAATTCAGGATTGTGGAAAGCTAAAATCTTGAAATCGGTCAAAATCTTGAATTCAGGATTGTGGAAAGCTAAAATCTTGAAATCGGCCAAGATCTTGATTACAGGATTTTGGAAAGCTCAAACCCGTAAATCGGCCAAAATCTTGAATTCAGGTTTTTGGAAAGCTAAAATCTTGAAATCGGCCAAACTCTAGAAGTCGGGATTTTGGAAAGCAAAAAACTTGTCATCGGCCAAAATCTTGAAATCAGGATTTTGGAAAGCTAAAATCTTGAAATCGGCCAAAATCTTGAATTCAGGATTGTGGAAAGCTAAAATCTTGAAATCGGTCAAAATCTTGAATTCAGGATTGTGGAAAGCTAAAATCTTGAAATCGGCCAAAATCTTGAATTCAGGATTGTGCAAAGCTAAAATCTTGAAATCGGCCAGAATCTGGAAATCAGGATTTTGGAAAGCTAAAATCTTGAAATCGGCCAACATCTTGAATTCAGGATTTTGGAAAGCTAAAATCTTGAAATCGGCCAATCTTCAATTGAGGATTTTGGAAAGCTAAAATCTTGAAATCGGCCAAAATCTTGAATTCAGGATTTTGGAAACCTAAGATCTTGAAATCGGCCAGAATCTTGAAATCAGGATTTTGGAATGCTAAAATCTTAAAATCGGCCAGAATCTTGAATTCAGGATTTTGGAAAGCTAAAATCTTGAAATCGGCCAAAATCTTGAATTCAGGATTTTGGAAAGCCAAAATCTTGAAATCGGCCAAAATCTTTAATTCAGGATTTTGGAAAGCTAAAATCTTGAAATCGGCCAAAATCTTGAATTCAGGATTTTGGAAAGCTAAAATCTTGAGACCGGCCAGAATCTTGAAATCAGGTTTTTGGAAAGCTAAAATCTTGAAATCGGTCAAAATCTTGAATTCAGGATTTTGGAAAGCTAAAATCTTGAAATCGGTCAAGATCTTGAATTCAGGATTTTGGAAAGCTAAAATCTTGCAATCGGCCTAAATCTTGAATTCAGGATTGTGGAAAGCAAAAATCTTGAAATCGGCCACAATCTTCAATTCAGGATTGTGGAAAGCAAACAACTTGACATCGGCCAAAATCTAGAATTCAGCCAATATCTTTAATTCAGGATTTTGGAAAGCGAAAATCTTGAAATCGGCCAAAATCTTGAATTTAGGGTTGTAGAAAGCTAAAATCTTGAAATCGGCCAACATCTTGAATTCAGGATTTTGGAAAGCTAAAATCCGTAAATCGGCCAAAATCTTGAATTCAGGATTGTGGAAAGCTAAAATCTTGAAATCGGTCAAAATCTTGAATTCAGGATTGTTGAAAGCTAAAATCTTGAAATCGGCCAAAATCTTGAATTCAAGATTGTGGAAAGTTAAAATCTTGAAATCGGCCAAGATCTTGATTACAGGATTTTGGAAAGCTAAAACCCGTAAATCGGCCAAAATCTTGAATTCAGGTTTTTGGAAAGCTAAAATCTTGAAATCGGCCAAACTCTAGCAGTCGGGATTTTGGAAAGCAAAAAACTTGTCATTGGCCAAAGTCTTGAAATCAGGATTTTGGAAAGCCAAAATCTTGAAATCGGCCAAAATCTTGAATTCAGGATTGTGGAAAGCTAAAATCTTGAAATCGGTCAAAATCTTGAATTCAGGATTGTGGAAAGCTAAAATCTTGAAATCGGCCAAAATCTTGAATTCAGGATTTTGCAAAGCTAAAATCTTGAAATCGGCCAGAATCTTGAAATCAGGATTTTGGAAAGCTAAATTCTTGAAATCGGCCAATATCTTGAATTCAGGATTTTGGAAAGCTAAAATCTTGAAATCTGCCAAAATCTTGAATTCAGGATTTTGGAAAGCTAAAATCTTGAAATCGGCCAGAATCTTGAAAGCAGGATTTTGGAATGCTAAAATCTTGAAATCGGCCAGAATCTTGAATTCAGGATTGTGGAAAGCTAAAATCTTGAAATCGGCCAAAATCTTGAATTCAGGATTTTGGAAAGCCAAAATCTTGAAATCGGCCAAAATCTTGAATTCAGGATTTTGGAAAGCTAAAATCTTGAAATCGGCCATAATCTTGAATTCAGGATTTTGGAAAGCTAAAATCTTGAGACCGGCCAGAATCTTGAAATCAGGTTTTTGGAAAGCTAAAATCTTGAAATCGGTCAAAATCTTGAAATCGGCCAAGATCTTGAATTCAGGATTTTGGAAAGCTAAAATCTTGCAATCGGCCTAAATCTTGAATTCAGGATTGTGGAAAGCAAAAATCTTGAAATCGGCCACAATCTTCAATTCAGGATTGTGGAAAGCAAACAACTTGACATCGGCCAAAATCTAGAATTCAGCCAATATCTTTAATTCAGGATTTTGGAAAGCGAAAATCTTGAAATCGGCCAAAATCTTGAATTTAGGGTTGTAGAAAGCTAAAATCTTGAAATCGGCCAACATCTTGAATTCAGGATTCTGGAAAGCTAAAATCCGTAAATCGGCCAAAATCTTGAATTCAGGATTTTGGAAAGCTAAAATCTTGAGACCGGCCAGAATCTTGAAATCAGGTTTTTGGAAAGCTAAAATCTTGAAATCGGTCAAAATCTTGAATTCAGGATTGTGGAAAGCTAAAATCTTCAAATCGGCCAAGATCTTGAATTCAGGATTTTGGAAAGCTAAAATCTTGCAATCTGCCTAAATCTTGAATTCAGGATTGTGGAAAGCAAAAATCTTGAAATCGGCCACAATCTTCAATTCAGGAATGTGGAAAGCAAACAACTTGACATCGGCCAAAATGTAGAATTCAGCCAATATCTTTAATTCAGGATTTTGGAAAGCGAAAATCTTGAAATCGGCCAAAATCTTGAATTTAGGGTTGTAGAAAGCTAAAATCTTGAAATCGGCCAACATCTTGAATTCAGGATTTTGGAAAGCTAAAATCCGTAAATCGGCCAAAATCTTGAATTCAGGATTGTGGAAAGCTAAAATCTTGAAATCGGTCAAAATCTTGAATTCAGGATTGTTGAAAGCTAAAATCTTGAAATCGGCCAAAATCTTGAATTCAAGATTGTGGAAAGCTAAAATCTTGAAATCGGCCAAGATCTTGATTACAGGATTTTGGAAAGCTAAAACCCGTAAATCGGCCAAAATCTTGAATTCAGGTTTTTGGAAAGCTAAAATCTTGAAATCGGCCAAACTCTAGCAGTCGGGATTTTGGAAAGCAAAAAACTTGTCATCGGCCAAAGTCTTGAAATCAGGATTTTGGAAAGCCAAAATCTTGAAATCGGCCAAAATCTTGAATTCAGGATTGTGGAAAGCTAAAATCTTGAAATCGGTCAAAATCTTGAATTCAGGATTGTGGAAAGCTAAAATCTTGAAATCGGCCGAAATCTTGAATTCAGGATTGTGCAAAGCTAAAATCTTGAAATCGGCCAGAATCTTGAAATCAGGATTTTGGAAAGCTAAATTCTTGAAATCGGCCAACATCTTGAATTCAGGATTTTGAAAAGCTAAAATCTTGAAATCGGCCAAAATCTTGAATTCAGGATTTTGGAAAGCTAAAATCTTGAAATCGGCCAGAATCTTGAAAGCAGGATTTTGGAATGCTAAAATCTTGAAATCGGCCAGAATCTTGAATTCAGGATTGTGGAAAACTAAAATCTTGAAATCGGCCAAAATCTTGAATTCAGGATTTTGGAAAGCCAAAATCTTGAAATCGGCCAAAATCTTGAATTCAGGATTTTGGAAAGCTAAAATCTTGAAATCGGCCAAAATCTTGAATTCAGGATTTTGGAAAGCTAAAATCTTGAGACCGGCCAGAATCTTGAAATCAGTTTTTTGGAAAGCTAAAATCTTGAAATCGGTCGAAATCTTGAATTCAGGATTGTGGAAAGCTAAAATCTTGAAATCGGCCAAAATCTTGAATTCAGGATTGTGCAAAGCTAACATCTTGAAATCGGCCAGAATCTTGAAATCAGGATTTTGGAAAGCTAAAATCTTGAAATTGGCCAAAATCTTGAATACAGGATTTTGGAAAGCTAAAATCTTGAAATCGGCCAAAATCTTGAATTCAGGATTTTGGAAAGCTAATATCTTGAAATCGGCCTGAATCTTGAAATCAGGTTTTTAAAAACCTAATATCTTGACATCGGCCAAAATCTTGAATTCAGGATTGTGGAAAACTAAAATCTTGAAATCGGCAAAGATCTTGAAATCAGGATTTTGGAAAGCTATTATCTTGAAATCGGCCAAAATCTTGAATTCAGGATTTTGGAAAGCTAAAATCTTGAAATCGGTCAAAATCTTGAATTCAGGATTTTGGAAAGCTAAAATCTTGAAATCGGTCAAAATCTTGAATTCAGGATTTTGGAAAGCTAAAATCTTGAAATCGGCCAAGATCTTGGTATCAGGATTTTGGAAACCTAAAATCCGTAAATCAGCCTAAATCTTGAAATCAGGATTTTGGAAAGCTAAAATCTTGAAATCGGCCAAAATCTTGAATTCAGGATTGTGCAAAGCTAAAATCTTGAAATGGGGCAAATCTTGAATAAAGGATTTTGGAAAGCTAAAATCTTGAAATCGGCCAAGATCTTGAATTCAGGATTTTGGAAAGCTAAAATCCATAAATCGGCCAAAATCTTAAAATGAGAGTTTTGGAAAGCTAAAATCTTGAAATCTGCCAAAATCTTGAAATCAGGTTTTTAAAAACCTAAAATCTTGACATCGGCCAAAATCTTGAATTCAGGATTGTGGAAAGCTAAAATCTTGAAATCGGTCGAAATCTTGAATTCAGGATTGTGGAAAGCTAAAATCTTCAAATCGGCCAAAATCTTGAATTCAGGATTGTGGAAAGCTAAAATCTTCAAATCGGCCAAGATCTTGAATTCAGGATTTTGGAAAGCTAAAATCTTGCAATCGGCCTAAATCTTGAATTCAGGATTGTGGAAAGCAAAAATCTTGAAATCGGCCACAATCTTCAATTCAGGATTGTGGAAAGCAAACAACTTGACATCGGCCAAAATCTAGAATTCAGCCAATATCTTTAATTCAGGATTTTCGAAAGCGAAAATCTTGAAATCGGCCAAAATCTTGAATTTAGGGTTGTAGAAAGCTAAAATCTTGAAATCGGCCAACATCTTGAATTCAGGATTTTGGAAAGCTAAAATCCGTAAATCGGCCAAAATCTTGAATTCAGGATTGTGGAAAGCTAAAATCTTGAAATCGGTCAAAATCTTGAATTCAGGATTGTTGAAAGCTAAAATCTTGAAATCGGCCAAAATCTTGAATTCAAGATTGTGGAAAGCTAAAATCTTGAAATCGGCCAAGATCTTGATTACAGGATTTTGGAAAGCTAAAACCCGTAAATCGGCCAAAATCTTGAATTCAGGTTTTTGGAAAGCTAAAATCTTGAAATCGGCCAAACTCTAGCAGTCGGGATTTTGGAAAGCAAAAAACTTGTCATCGGCCAAAGTCTTGAAATCAGGATTTTGGAAAGCCAAAATCTTGAAATCGGCCAAAATCTTGAATTCAGGATTGTGGAAAGCTAAAATCTTGAAATCGGTCAAAATCTTGAATTCAGGATTGTGGAAAGCTAAAATCTTGAAATCGGCCGAAATCTTGAATTCAGGATTGTGCAAAGCTAAAATCTTGAAATCGGCCAGAATCTTGAAATCAGGATTTTGGAAAGCTAAATTCTTGAAATCGGCCAACATCTTGAATTCAGGATTTTGGAAAGCTAAAATCTTGAAATCGGCCAAAATCTTGAATTCAGGATTTTGGAAAGCTAAAATCTTGAAATCGGCCAGAATCTTGAAAGCAGGATTTTGGAATGCTAAAATCTTGAAATCGGCCAGAATCTTGAATTCAGGATTGTGGAAAGCTAAAATCTTGAAATCGGCCAAAATCTTGAGTTCAGGATTTTGGAAAGCCCAAATCTTGAAATCGGCCAAAATCTTGAATTCAGGATTTTGGAAAGCTAAAATCTTGAAATCGGCCAAAATCTTCAATTCAGGATTTTGGAAAGCTAAAATCTTGAGACCGGCCAGAATCTTGAAATCAGTTTTTTGGAAAGCTAAAATCTTGAAATCGGTCGAAATCTTGAATTCAGGATTGTGGAAAGCTAAAATCTTGAAATCGGCCAAAATCTTGAATTCAGGATTGTGCAAAGCTAAAATCTTGAAATCGGCCAGAATCTTGAAATCAGGATTTTGGAAAGCTAAAATCTTGAAATTGGCCAAAATCTTGAATACAGGATTTTGGAAAGCTAAAATCTTGAAATCGGCCAAAATCTTGAATTCAGGATTTTGGAAAGCTAATATCTTGAAATCGGCCTGAATCTTGAAATCAGGTTTTTAAAAACCTAAAATCTTGACATCGGCCAAAATCTTGAATTCAGGATTGTGGAAAACTAAAATTTTGAAATCGGCAAAGATCTTGAAATCAGGATTTTGGAAAGCTATTATCTTGAAATCGGCCAAAATCTTGATATCAGGATTTTGGAAACCTAAAATCCGTAAATCAGCCTAAATCTTGAAATCAGGATTTTGGAAAGCTAAAATCTTGAAATCGGCCAAAATCTTGAATTCAGGATTGTGCAAAGCTAAAATCTTGAAATGGGGCAAATCTTGAATTCAGGATTTTGGAAAGCTAAAATCTTGAAATCGGCCAAGATCTTGAATTCAGGATTTTGGAAAGCTAAAATCCATAAATCGGCCAAAATCTTAAAATGAGAGTTTTGGAAAGCTAAAATCTTGAAATCTGCCAAAATCTTGAAATCAGGTTTTTAAAAACCTAAAATCTTGACATCGGCCAAAATCTTGAATTCAGGATTGTGGAAAGCTAAAATCTTGAAATCGGTCGAAATCTTGAATTCAGGATTATGGAAAGCTAAAATCTTCAAATCGGCCAAAATCTTGAATTCAGGATTGTGGAAAGCTAAAATCTTGAAATCGGCCAAGATCTTGAATTCAGGATTTTGGAAAGCTAAAATCCGTTTAGTCGGGCAAAATCTTGAATTCAGGATTTAGGAAAGCTAAAATCTTGAAATCGGCCAAAATCTTGAATTCAGGATTTTGGAAAGCTAAAATCTTGAAATCGAACAGAATCTTGAATTCAGGATTTTGGAAAGCTAAAATCTTGAAATCGGCCAAAATCTTGAATTCAGGATTTTGGAAAGCTAAAATCTTTAAATCGGCCAGAATCTTGAAATCAGGATTTTGGAAAGCTAAAATCATGAAATCGCCCAAAACCTAGAATTCAGGATTTTGAAAAGGTAAAATCTTGAAATCGGCCAAGATCTTGAATTCAGAATTTTGGAAAGCTAAAATCTTGAAATCGGCCAAAATCTTGAGTTCAGGATTTTGGAAAGCTAAAATCTTGAGATCGGCCAAGATCTTGAATTCAGGATTTTGGAAAGCTAAAATCTTGAAATCGGCCAAAATCTTGAATTCAGGATTTTGGAAAGCTAAAATCTTGGAATCGGCCAGAATCTTGAATTCAGGATTTTGGAAAGCTAAAATCTTGAAATCGGCCAAAATCTTGAATTCAGGATTGTGGAAAGCTAAAATCTTGAAATCGGCCAAAATCTTGAATTCAGGATTGTCGAAAGCTAAAATCTTGAAATCGGTCAAAATCTTCAATTCAGGATTGTGGTAAGCTAAAATCTTGAAATCGGCCAGAATCTTGAAATCAGGTTTTTGGAAAGCTAAAATCTTGAAATCGGCCAAAATCTTAAATTCGGGATTTTGGAAAGCTAAAATCTTGAAATCGGCCAAAATCTTGAATTCAGGATTTTGGAAAGGTAAAATCTTGAAATCGGCCAAAATCTTAAATTCGGGATTTTGGAAAGCTAAAATCTTGAAATCGGCCAAAATCTTGAATTCAGGATTTTGGAAAGCGAAAATCTTCAAATCGGCCAAAATCTTGAAATCGGCCAATATCTTGAAATCAGCCAATATCTTGAATTCAGGATTTTGGAAAGCTAAAATCTTGAAATCGGCCAAAATCTTGAATTTAGGGTTGTGGAAAGCTAAAATCTTGAAATCGGCCAAGATCTTGAATTCAGGATTGTGGAAAGCTAAAATCTTGAAATCGGCCAAAATGTTGAATTCAGGATTTTGGAAAGCTAAAATCCGTAAATCAGCCAAAATCTTGAATTCAGGATTTTGGAAAGCTAAAATCTTGAAATCGGCCAAAATCTTGAATTCAGGATTTTGGAAAGCTAAAATCTTGAAATCGGCCAAGATCTTGAAATCAGGATTTTGGAAAGCTAAAATCTTGAATTCAGGATTTTGGAAAGCTAAAATCTTGAAATCGGTCAAAATCTTGAATTCAGGATTTTGGAAAGATAAAATCTTGACATCGGTCAAAATCTTGAATACACGATTTTGCAAAGCTAAAATCTTGAAATCGGCCAAAATCTTGAATTCAGGATTGTCGAAAGCCAAAATCTTGAAATCGGTCAAAATCTTCAATTCAGGATTGTGGTAAGCTAAAATCTTGAAATCGGCCAAGATCTTGAATTCAGGATTTTTAAAAGCTAAAATCTTGAAATCAGGCAAAACCTAGAATTTAGGATTTTGGAAAGCTAAAATCTTGTAATCGGCCAAGATCTTGAATTCAGGATTTTGGAAAGTTAAATACTTTAAATCGGCCATGGCCTTCAATTCAGGATTTTGGAAAGCTAAAATCTTGAAATCGGTCAAAATCATGAATTCGGGATTGTGCAAAGCTAAAATCTTGAAATCGGCCAGAATCTTGAAATCAGGATTTTGGAAAGCTAAAATCTTGAAATCAGGATTTTGGAAAGCTAAAATCTTGAAGTCGGCCAAAATCTTGAATTCAGGATTGTGGAAAGGTAAAATCTTGAAATCGGTAAAAATCTTGAATTCAGGATTTTGGAAAGCTAAAATCTTGAAATCGGCCAAAATCTTGAATTTAGGATTTTGGAAAGCTAAAATCTTGAAATCGGCCAGAATCTTGAAATCAGGATTTTGGAAAGCTAAAATCTTAAAATCGGCCAAAATCTTGAATTCAGGATTTTCGAAAGGTAAAATCTTGAAATCGGCCAGAATCTTGAAATCAGGTTTTTGGAAAGCTAAAATCTTGAAATCGGCCAAAATCTAGAAGTCAGGATTTTGGAAAGGAAAAAACTTGACATTGGCCAAAATCTTGAAATCAGGATTTTGGAAAGCTAAAATCTTGAAATCGGCCAAAATTTTGAATTCAGGATTTTGGAAAGCGAAAATCTTCAAATCGGCCAAAATTTTGAATTCAGGATTGTGCAAAGCTAAAATCTTGAAATGGGGCAAAATCTTGAATTAAGGATTTTGGAAAGTTAAAATCTTGAAATCGGTAAAAATCTTGAATTCAGGATTTTGGAGAGCTAAAATCTTGAAATCGGCCAGAATCTTGTATTCAGAATTTTGGAAAGCTAAAATCTTGAAATCGGCCAAAATCTTGAATTCAGGATTTTGGAAAGGTAAAATCTTGAAATCGGCCAGAATCTTGAAATCAGGTTTTTGAAAAGCTAAAATCTTGAAATCGGCCAAAATCTAGAAGTCAGGTTTATGGAAAGCAAAAAACTTGACTTTGGCCAAAATCTTGAAATCAGGATTTTGGACAGCTAAAATCTTGAAATCGGCCAAAATCTTAAATTTGGGATTTTGGAAAGCTAAAATCTTGAAATGGGCCAAGAACTTGAATTAAGGATTTTGGAAAGCGAAAATCTTCAAATCGGCCAAAATCTTGAAATCGGCCAATATTTTGAAATCAGCGAATATCTTGAATTCAGGATTTTGGAAGGCTAAAATTTTGAAATCGGCCAAAATCTTGAATTTAGGGTTTTGGAAAGCTAAAATCTTGAAATCGGCAAGGATCTTGAATTCAGGATTGTGGAAAGCTAAAATCTTGAAATCGGCCAAAATGTTGAATTCAGGATTTTGGAAGGCTAAAATCCGTAAATCAGCCAAAATCTTGAATTCAGGATTTTGGAAAGCTAAAATCTTGAAATCGGCCAAAATCTTGAATTCAGGATTTTGGAAAGCTAAAGTCTTGAAATCGGCCAAGATCTTGAAATCAGGATTTTGGAAAGCTAAAATCTTTAAATCGGCCAAAATCTTGAATTTAGGATTTTGGAAAGCTAAAATCTTGAAATCGGCCAAGATCTTCGATTCAGGATAATGCCATTTGCGCCAGTGACCTTTTGGGCCTTTCAAAAGAGGGCTTCTATTTGGTGATTTTTGAAAAATTTTTCTTGGTCCCCCCTTTGCGCTTTTTCAGAAAATGCAGGTTTAGGGTGACCTTGCAAAAATTGCCATACCTCTGCCATTCGGACACTTTTGGAGCCGCCTTCTGCGCTAAAATCGTCTCCAGTCTTTGCACTTTAACTGCATACTAGTTCGGGCATAATGCCATTTGCGCCAGAGTGCTTTTGGGCCTTTCAAACGAAGGCTACCCTTTGGGCGATTTTTGAAAAATTTCCCTTGGTCCCCCCTTTGCACTTTTTCAGAAAATGCGGGTTTGGGTGACCTGGCGAAAATTGCCATAACGTGGCCATTCGGGCACTTTTGAATCCGCCTTATGCGCCAAAATCGGGGATAATGCCCCTTACAGCAGAGTGCTTTTGCGCCTTTTAAACGAAGGCTACTTTTAAGCGATTTTTGAAAAATTTCCCTTCGTCCGCCCTTTGCACTTTTTCAGAAAATGCGCGTTTTGAGTGACCTGGCGAGAATTGCCATAACTTGGCCATTCGGGCACTTTTAAGGCCGCTGTTGGCACCAAAATCTTCTCCTGTCTTTGCCCTTTAAGTGCATAATAATTACAGGATAATACTATTTGCGCAAGAGTGCTTTTCTGCCTTTCAAACGAGGTTTACTTTTTGGACGATTTTTGAAAAATTTCTTTTGGTCCCCCCTTTGCACTTTTTCAGAAAATGCGGGTTTTGAATGACCTCGCAAAAATTGCCATTACTTGGCCATTCGGGCACGTTTGGAGCCGCTGTTTGCGCCTAAAACAATTCCAGTCCTTACACTTTAAGTGCATACTAATTAGACGATAATGCCATTTGCGCAACAGTGCTTTTGGGCCTTTTCAGCGAGGGCATCCTTTTGGGCGCTTTTTTAAAAAATTTCCCTTGGTCCCCCCCTTGCACTTTTTCAGAAAATGCGGGTTTTGGGTGACCTTGCGAAAATTGCAATAACTTGGCCATTCGGGCACTTTTGGAGCCGATGTTTCAACCAAAATCTTCTCCAGTCTTTGCACTTTCAGTGCATACTATTTAGAGGATAATGCCATTTGCGCCAGAGTGCTTTTTGGCCTTTTAAGCGAGGGCTACTTTTTAGGCGATTTTTAAAAAATTTCCTTTGGTCCTCCCTTTGTACTTTTTTAGAAAATGCGGGTATTGGCTGACTTTGCGAAAATTGCCATAACTTGGTCATTCGGGCACTTTTGGAGCCGCTGTTCTCGCCAAAATCTTCTCTTGGCGCTATAAGTGCATACTAATTAGAGTATAATGCCATTTATCTCAGAGTTTCTTTAAGCTTCTTAAGCGAGGCTACTTTTTAGGCGGTTCTAAAAAAAATTTCCCTTGGTCTCCCCCTTTGCACTTTTTCAGAAAATGCGGGTTTAGGGTGACCTTGCATAAATTGCCTTAACTGGGCCATTCGGGCGCTTTTGGAGCCGTTTTCTGCGTCAAAATCTTCTCCAATATTTGCACTATAGGGGCATACTATTTAGAGTAGAATGCAATTTGCGCCAGAGTGCTTTTGGGCCTTTCAAGCGAAGGCTAGTTTTTGGGCGATGTTGGAAAAATTTCGCTTGGTCCCCCTTTCCCTCTTTTTTTGAAAATGCGGGTTTTGGGTGACCTTGCGAAAACTGCCATAACTTTGCCATTCGAGAACTTTTGGAGCCGCCTTTTGCGCCAAAATCTTCTCTAGTCTTTGCACTATAAGTGCATACTAATTAGAGGATAATGCCATTTGCGCCAGAGTGCTTTTAGGCCTTTTAGGCGAGGGCTATTTTTTGTCCCATTTTTAAAAAATTTTCCCTGGTCCCCCCTTTGCACGTTTTTTAGAAAGCGCGGGTTTTGGGTGACCTTTCAAAAATTGCCATAACGTGGCCTTTCGGGCACTTTTGGAGCTTTTTCTTGCGCCACAATTTTCTCCAGTCTTTGCACTTTAACTGCACACTAATTAGAGGATAATGCCATTTCGGCCAGAGTGCTGTTGGCCCTTTTAAGTGAGGGCTGTTTTTGGGGAACTTCGAAAAATTTCTCTTCGTCCCCCCTTTGCACTTTTTCAGAAAATGCGGCTTTTGGGTGAACTTGCCTAAATTGCCATAACTTGGCCATTCGGGCCCTTTTGGAGCCGCTTTTTGCGCCAAAATCTTTTCCAGTCTTTACACTATAAGTGCATACTAATAAGAGGATAATGCCATTTGCGGCAGAGTGCTTTTGGCCTTTTGAAGCGAGGGCCACTTTTTGGGCGATTTTTGAAAAATTTCTCTTGGTCCCCCCTTTGCACTTTTTCAGAAAATGCGGGTTTTAGGTGACGTTGCCTAAATTGCCATAACTTGGCCATTCGGGCCTTTTTGGAGCTTCTTTTTGCGCCAAACTTTTTTTCAGTCTTTCCTTTCTAAGTGTATACAATTTACAGGATAATGACATTTGCGCCAGAGTGCTGTTGGCCTTTTGAAGCGAGGCCTACTTTTTGGGCGATTTTTGAAAACCCTCTCTTGGTCTCCCCTTTGCACTTTTTCTGAAAATGCAGCTTCTGGGGGACCTTTCGAAAATTGCCATAACTTCTCCATTCGGGTCCTGTTAGAGCCGCTGTTTGTGCCTAAATCATCTCCAGTCTTTGCACTTTAAGTGCATACTAATTAAAGGATAATGCCATTTGCGCCAGTGTGCTTTTGGGCCTTTTAAAAGAGGGCTACTTTTTGGGCGATTTTTGAAAAATTTCTTTTAGTCCCCCCTTTGCACTTTTTCAGAAAATGCAAATTTTGGGCGACCTTGCAAAAATTGTTGTAACTTGGTCATTCGGGCACTATCGGAGCCGCTGTTTGCGCCATAATCTTTTCAAGTCTTTGCACTTTAAGTGCATTTTAATTAAAGGATAATGCCATTGGCGCGAGAGTGCTTATGGGCCTTTAAAACGAAGGCTATCTTTTGGGGGTTTTTTAAAAAAATTTCCCTTGGTCCTCCCTTTGCACTTTTCCAGTAAATGTGGGTTTTGGGTGACCTTGCCAAAATTGCCACAACTTAGTTATTCGGGCACTTTTGGAGCCGCCTTTTGCACGAAAATCTCTTCTAGTCTTTGCACTTTAAGAGCATACTAATTGGAGGATAATGCCATTTGCGCCAGAGTGCTTTTAGGCCTTTCAAACGATGGCTACTTTTTCGGCGATTTTTGAAAAATTTCCCTTGGTCTCCCCTTTGCACTTTTTTAGAAAATGCTGGCTTTGGGTGACCTTGCTAAAAAATTGCCATCACTTGGCCATTTGGGCACTTTTGGTGCCGTTGTTTGCGCCAAAATCATTTCCATTTTTTGCACGTTAAGTGCGTACTAATTAGAGGATAATGCCACTTGCGCGAGACTACTTATGGGTTTTTTAAGCGAGGGCTACCTTTTGGGCGATTTTAGAAAAATTTCCTTTGGTCCCCTCTTTGCACTTTTTCAGAAAATGCGGGTTTGGGTGACCTGGCCAAAATTGCCATAACCTGGCCATTCGGGCACTTTTGGAGCCGCTGTTTGCGCCAAAATGTTTTCCAGTCCTTGCAGTTTAAGTGCATACTAATGAAAGGATAATGGCATTTGCGCCAGAGTGCTTTTGGGCCTTTCAAACGAGGGCTCTTTTTTGGGCGATTTTTGAAAAGTTTCCCTTGGTCCCCCCTTTGCACTTTTTCAGAAAATGCGGGGTTTGGGTGACCTTGCAGAAATTGTTGTAACTTGGCCATTCGAGCACGTTTGGAGCCGCCGTTTGCACCAAAATCCTTTTCAGTCTTTGCACTTTAAGTGCATGTTAAATAAAGGATAATGCCATTGGCGCGAGAGTGCTTATGGGCCTTTTAAGCGAAGGCTACCTTTTGAGGGATTTTTGAAAAATTTCTATTGGTCCCCCGTTTGCACTTTTTAAGAAAATGCGGGTTTTGGGTGACCTTCCGAAAATTGTTGTAACTTGGCCATTCCGGCACTTTTCGAGCCGCTGTTTGCGAAAAAACCTTCTCCAGTCTTTGCACTTTAAGTGTATGCTAAATAGAGGATAATGTTATTTCCGCAGAGTAACTTTGCACTTTTTCAGAAAATGAGGGTTTTGGGTGACCTTGCGAAAATATCCATAATCTGGTCATTCGGGCACTTTTGTAGCCGCTGTTTGCGCCTAAATCTTCTCCAGTTTTAGCACTTGAAGTGTATACTAATTAGAGGATAATGCCACTTACCGCAGAGTGCTTTTGGGCCTTTCAAACGAAGGCTACTTTTTGGGCGATTTTTGAAAAATTTCCCTTCGTCCCCCCTTTGCAATTTTTCAGAAAATGCGGGTTTTGAATGACCTGGCAAAAATTGCCATAACTTGGCCATTCTGGCACTTTTGGAGCCGCTTTTCTCGCCAAAATCTTCTCCAGTCTTGGCGCTATAAGTGCATACTAATTAGAGTAGAATGCAATTTGCGCCAGAGTGCCTTTGGGCCTTTCAAGCGAGGGCTAGTTTTTGGACGATTTTTCCCTTGGTCCCCCAGTTCGCTCTTTTCGTAGAAAATGCTGGTTTTGGGTGACCTTGCCAAAATTGCCATAACTTAGCCATTCGAGAACTTTTGGAGCCGCCTAATGCGCCAAAATCTTCTCTAGTCTTTGCACTATAAGTGCATACTAATTAGAGGATAATGACACTTGCGCCAGAGTGCTTTTAAGCCTTTTAAGCGAGGGCTACTTTTTGTCCCATTTCTTAAAAATTTTCCTTTTTTCCCCCTTTGCACTTTTTTAGAAAACGTGGGTTTTGGGTGACCTTTCAAAAATTGCCATCACTTGGCGTTTCGTTCACTTTTGGAGCTTTTTCTTGCGCCAAACTTTTCTCCAGTCTTTGCACTTTAACTGCATGCTAATTAAGGGATAATGCCCTTTCGGTCAGCGTGCTGTTGGCTTTTTTAAGTGAGGGCTGTTTTTTGGGCGATCTTTGAAAAATTTCTCTTCGTCCCCCATTTGCACTTTTTCAGAAAATGCCGGTTTTGGGTGACCTTGCCTAAATTGCCATAACTTGGCCATTGCGGCACTTTTGGAGCCGATTGTTTGCCTCCAAATCTTCTTTAGTCTTCGCAGTTTAAGTGCAGACAAATTTGAGGATAATGCCACTTGCGCGAGACTTCTTATGGGTTTTTTAAGCGAGGGCTATTTTTTGGGCAATTTTTGAAAAATTTCCCTTGGTCCCCTCTTTGCACTTTTTCAGAAAATGCGGTTTTGGGTGACCTGGCAAAAATTGCCATAACTTGGCCATTCGGGGACTTTTATAGCCGCCTTATGCGCCAAAATCATCTCCAGTCCTTGCACTTTTAGTGCATACTGATTAGAGGATAATGCCATTTGCGCCAGCGTGCTTTTTGGGCTTTTTAGGGAGGGCATCTTTTTGGGCGATTTTTGAAAAATTTCCCTTTGTCCCCCGTTTGCACTTTTTCAGAAAATGTTGCTTTTGGGTGACCTTGCAAAAATTGCCATAACTTCGCCATTCGGGCACTTTTGGAGCCGCCTTATGCGCCAAAATCTTGTCTAGGCTTTGCACTCTTAGTGCATACTTATTAGAGGATAATGCCATTTGCGCCACAGTGCTTTTGGGCCTTTCAAACAAGGAATACCTTTTGGGGGGTGTTTGAAAATTTTCCCTTGGTCCCCCCTTTGCACTTTTTCAGAAAATGCGGGTCTTGGGAGACCTTGCAAAAATTATTGTAACTTGGCCATTCGGGCACTTTTGGAGCCGCTGTTTAGGCCAAAATCTTTTCCAGTCTTTGCACTTTAAGTGCACTTTAATGAAAGGATAATGCCGTTATCGCGAGAGTGGTTATGGCCCTTTTAAGCGAAGGCTACCTTTAGGGCGATTTTTGGAAAAGTTCCTTTGGTCCCCCCTTTGCACTTTTTCAGAAAATGCGGGTTTTTGGTGACCTTGCAAAAAATTGCCATCACTTGGCCATTCGGGCACCTTTGGAGCCGTTGTCTGCGCCAAAATCATTTCCAGTCTTTGCACGTTAAGTGCGTACTAATTAGAGGATAGTGCCACTTGCGCGAGACTACTTCTGGGTTTTTTAAGCGAGGGCTACTTTTTTTTTTTTAAATTTTCCCTGGTCCCCCCTTTGCACTTTTTTAGAAAATGCGGGTTTGCGTGACCTGGTGAAAATTGCCATAACTTGGCCATTCGGGCATTTTTGGAGCCGCCTTATAAGCAAAAATCTTGTCCAGTCTTTGCACGTTAAGAGCATAGAAATTACTGGATAATGCGATTTCCGCCAGAGTGCTTTTGGGCCTTTCAAACGAGGGCTACTTTTTGGGCGATTTTTGCGAAATTTCTCTTGTTCCCCTTTTTGCACTTTTTCAGAAAATGCGGGTTTTGGGTGACCTTGAGAAAATTGCCATAACTTGGCAATTCGGGCACTCTTTGAGCCGCGTTTTGCGCCAAAATCTTGCCCAGTCTTTGCGCTTAAAGAGTATACTAATTAAAGGATAATGCCATGTCCGCCAGAGTGCTTTTGGGCTTTTCAAACGCGGGCTACTTTTTGGGCGATTTTTGAGAAATTTCCCATGGTTCCCCCTTTGCACTTTTTCAGAAAATGCCGGTTTTGGGGAACCTGGCGAAAATTGCCATAACTTGGCAATTTGGGCACTCTTTGAGCCGCTGTTTGCAACAAAATCGTGCCCAGTCTTTGCACTTTAAGAGTATACTAATTACAGGATAATGCCATTTGCACCAGAGCGCTTTTAGCCATTTCAAACGAGGCCTACTTTTTGGGCGATTTTTGAAACATTTTCATTGGTCCCCCCTTTGCACTTTTTCAGAAAATGCTTGTTTAGGGTGACCTTGCAAAAATTGCCATAACTTGGCAATTCGGGTACTTTTGGAGCCGCTGTTTGCGCCTAAATTTTGTCAAGTCTTTGCACTTTAAGAGCATACTAATTAGAGGATAATGCCATTTGTGCTAGAGTGCTTTGGGGCCTTTCAAACGAGGGCTACTTTTTAGGCGATTTTTGAAAAATTTCTCTTGGTCCCCGCTTTGCACTTTTTTAGAAAATGCGGGTTTTGGGTGACCTTGCCAAAATTGCCAACCCTAACCCTAACCCTAACCTTTGGAGCCCCTGTTTTCGCCAAAATCTTCTCCAGTCTTTGCAGTTTAAGTGCATACTAAATAAAGGATAATGCCATTTGCGCCGGATTGTCTTTGGGCCTTTCAAACGAAGGCTCTTTTTTGGGCGATTTTTGAAAAATTTAGCTTGGTCCCTCCTTTGCAAAGGCAAGGCAATTTAGGCAAGGTCACCCAAAACCGGCATTTTCTGAAAAAGTGCAAATGGGGGACGAAGAGAAATTTTTCAAAGATCGCCCAAAAAACAGCCCTCACTTAAAAAAGCCAACAGCACGCTGGCCGAAAGGGCATTATCCCTTAATTAGCATGCAGTTAAAGTGCAAAGACTGGAGAAAATTTTGGCGCAAGAAAAAGCTCCAAAAGTGAACGAAAGGCCAAGTGATGGCAATTTTTGAAAGGTCACCCAAAACCCAAGAAAATGCGGGTTTTGGGTGACCTTGCCAAAATTGCCACAACATAGTTATTCGGGCACTTTTGGAGCCGCCTTTTGCACGAAAATCTCTTCTAGTCTTTGCACTTTAAGAGCATACTAATTGGAGGATAATGCCATTTGCGCCAGAGTGCTTTTAGGCCTTTCAAACGATGGCTACTTTTTCGGCGATTTTTGAAAAATTTCCCTTGGTCTCCCCTTTGCACTTTTTTAGAAAATGCTGGCTTTGGGTGACCTTGCAAAAAAATTGCCATCACTTGGCCATTTGGGCACTTTTGGTGCCGTTGTTTGCGCCAAAATCATTTCCATTTTTTGCACGTTAAGTGCGTACTAATTAGAGGATAATGCCACTTGCGCGAGACTACTTATGGGTTTTTTAAGCGAGGGCTACCTTTTGGGCGATTTTAGAAAAATTTCCTTTGGTCCCCTCTTTGCACTTTTTCAGAAAATGCGGGTTTGGGTGACCTGGCCAAAATTGCCATAACCTGGCCATTCGGGCACTTTTGGAGCCGCTGTTTGCGCCAAAATGTTTTCCAGTCCTTGCAGTTTAAGTGCATACTAATGAAAGGATAATGGCATTTGCGCCAGAGTCCTTTTGGGCCTTTCAAACGAGGGCTCTTTTTTGGGCGATTTTTGAAAAGTTTCCCTTGGTCCCCCCTTTGCACTTTTTCAGAAAATGCGGGGTTTGGGTGACCTTGCAGAAATTGTTGTAACTTGGCCATTCGAGCACGTTTGGAGCCGCCGTTTGCGCCAAACTCCTTTTCAGTCTTTGCACTTTAAGTGCATGTTAAATAAAGGATAATGCCATTGGCGCGAGAGTGCTTATGGGCCTTTTAAGCGAAGGCTACCTTTTGAGGGATTTTTGAAAAATTTCTATTGGTCCCCCGTTTGCACTTTTTAAGAAAATGCGGGTTTTGGGTGACCTTCCGAAAATTGTTGTAACTTGGCCATTCCGGCACTTTTCGAGCCGCTGTTTGCGAAAAAACCTTCTCCAGTCTTTGCACTTTAAGTGTATGCTAAATAGAGGATAATGTTATTTCCGGCAGAGTAACTTTGCACTTTTTCAGAAAATGAGGGTTTTGGGTGACCTTGCGAAAATATCCATAATCTGGTCATTCGGGCACTTTTGTAGCCGCTGTTTGCGCCTAAATCTTCTCCAGTTTTAGCACTTGAAGTGTATACTAATTAGAGGATAATGCCACTTACCGCAGAGTGCTTTTGGGCCTTTCAAACGAAGGCTACTTTTTGGGCGATTTTTGAAAAATTTCCCTTCGTCCCCCCTTTGCAATTTTTCAGAAAATGCGGGTTTTGAATGACCTGGCAAAAATTGCCATAACTTGGCCATTCTGGCACTTTTGGAGCCGCTTTTCTCGCCAAAATCTTCTCCAGTCTTGGCGCTATAAGTGCATACTAATTAGAGTAGAATGCAATTTGCGCCAGAGTGCTTTTGGGCCTTTCAAGCGAGGGCTAGTTTTAGGACGATTTTTCCCTTGGTCCCCCAGTTCGCTCTTTTCGTAGAAAATGCTGGTTTTGGGTGACCTTGCCAAAATTGCCATAACTTAGCCATTCGAGAACTTTTGGAGCCGCCTAATGCGCCAAAATCTTCTCTAGTCTTTGCACTATAAGTGCATACTAATTAGAGGATAATGACACTTGCGCCAGAGTGCTTTTAAGCCTTTTAAGCGAGGGCTACTTTTTGTCCAATTTCTTAAAAATTTTCCTTTTTTCCCCCTTTGCACTTTTTTAGAAAACGTGGGTTTTGGGTGACCTTTCAAAAATTGCCATCACTTGGCGTTTCGTTCACTTTTGGAGCTTTTTCTTGCGCCAAACTTTTCTCCAGTCTTTGCACTTTAACTGCATGCTAATTAAGGGATAATGCCCTTTCGGTCAGCGTGCTGTTGGCTTTTTTAAGTGAGGGCTGTTTTTTGGGCGATCTTTGAAAAATTTCTCTTCGTCCCCCATTTGCACTTTTTCAGAAAATGCCGGTTTTGGGTGACCTTGCCTAAATTGCCATAACTTGGCCATTGCGGCACTTTTGGAGCCGATTGTTTGCCTCCAAATCTTCTTTAGTCTTCGCAGTTTAAGTGCAGACAAATTTGAGGATAATGCCACTTGCGCGAGACTTCTTATGGGTTTTTTAAGCGAGGGCTATTTTTTGGGCAATTTTTGAAAAATTTCCCTTGGTCCCCTCTTTGCACTTTTTCAGAAAATGCGGTTTTGGGTGACCTGGCAAAAATTGCCATAACTTGGCCATTCGGGGACTTTTATAGCCGCCTTATGCGCCAAAATCATCTCCAGTCCTTGCACTTTTAGTGCATACTGATTAGAGGATAATGCCATTTGCGCCAGCGTGCTTTTTGGGCTTTTTAGGGAGGGCATCTTTTTGGGCGATTTTTGAAAAATTTCCCTTTGTCCCCCGTTTGCACTTTTTCAGAAAATGTTGCTTTTGGGTGACCTTGCAAAAATTGCCATAACTTCGCCATTCGGGCACTTTTGGAGCCGCCTTATGCGCCAAAATCTTGTCTAGGCTTTGCACTCTTAGTGCATACTTATTAGAGGATAATGCCATTTGCGCCACAGTGCTTTTGGGCCTTTCAAACAAGGAATACCTTTTGGGGGGTGTTTGAAAATTTTCCCTTGGTCCCCCCTTTGCACTTTTTCAGAAAATGCGGGTCTTGGGAGACCTTGCAAAAATTATTGTAACTTGGCCATTCGGGCACTTTTGGAGCCGCTGTTTAGGCCAAAATCTTTTCCAGTCTTTGCACTTTAAGTGCACTTTAATGAAAGGATAATGCCGTTATCGCGAGAGTGGTTATGGCCCTTTTAAGCGAAGGCTACCTTTAGGGCGATTTTTGGAAAAGTTCCTTTGGTCCCCCCTTTGCACTTTTTCAGAAAATGCGGGTTTTTGGTGACCTTGCAAAAAATTGCCATCACTTGGCCATTCGGGCACCTTTGGAGCCGTTGTCTGCGCCAAAATCATTTCCAGTCTTTGCACGTTAAGTGCGTACTAATTAGAGGATAGTGCCACTTGCGCGAGACTACTTCTGGGTTTTTTAAGCGAGGGCTACTTTTTTTTTTTTAAATTTTCCCTGGTCCCCCCTTTGCACTTTTTTAGAAAATGCGGGTTTGGGTGACCTGGTGAAAATTGCCATAACTTGGCCATTCGGGCATTTTTGGAGCCGCCTTATAAGCAAAAATCTTGTCCAGTCTTTGCACGTTAAGAGCATAGAAATTACTGGATAATGCGATTTCCGCCAGAGTGCTTTTGGGCCTTTCAAACGAGGGCTACTTTTTGGGCGATTTTTGCGAAATTTCTCTTGTTCCCCTCTTTGCACTTTTTCAGAAAATGCGGGTTTTGGGTGACCTTGAGAAAATTGCCATAACTTGGCAATTCGGGCACTCTTTGAGCCGCGTTTTGCGCCAAAATCTTGCCCAGTCTTTGCGCTTAAAGAGTATACTAATTAAAGGATAATGCCATGTCCGCCAGAGTGCTTTTGGGCTTTTCAAACGCGGGCTACTTTTTTGGCGATTTTTGAGAAATTTCCCATGGTTCCCCCTTTGCACTTTTTCAGAAAATGCCGGTTTTGGGGAACCTGGCGAAAATTGCCATAACTTGGCAATTTGGGCACTCTTTGAGCCGCTGTTTGCAACAAAATCGTGCCCAGTCTTTGCACTTTAAGAGTATACTAATTACAGGATAATGCCATTTGCACCAGAGCGCTTTTAGCCATTTCAAACGAGGCCTACTTTTTGGGCGATTTTTGAAACATTTTCATTGGTCCCCCCTTTGCACTTTTTCAGAAAATGCTTGTTTAGGGTGACCTTGCAAAAATTGCCATAACTTGGCAATTCGGGTACTTTTGGAGCCGCTGTTTGCGCCTAAATTTTGTCAAGTCTTTGCACTTTAAGAGCATACTAATTAGAGGATAATGCCATTTGTGCTAGAGTGCTTTGGGGCCTTTCAAACGAGGGCTACTTTTTAGGCGATTTTTGAAAAATTTCTCTTGGTCCCCGCTTTGCACTTTTTTAGAAAATGCGGGTTTTGGGTGACCTTGCCAAAATTGCCAACCCTAACCCTAACCCTAACCTTTGGAGCCCCTGTTTTCGCCAAAATCTTCTCCAGTCTTTGCAGTTTAAGTGCATACTAAATAAAGGATAATGCCATTTGCGCCGGATTGTCTTTGGGCCTTTCAAACGAAGGCTCTTTTTTGGGCGATTTTTGAAAAATTTAGCTTGGTCCCTCCTTTGCAAAGGCAAGGCAATTTAGGCAAGGTCACCCAAAACCGGCATTTTCTGAAAAAGTGCAAATGGGGGACGAAGAGAAATTTTTCAAAGATCGCCTAAAAAACAGCCCTCACTTAAAAAAGCCAACAGCACGCTGGCCGAAAGGGCATTATCCCTTAATTAGCATGCAGTTAAAGTGAAAAGACTGGAGAAAATTTTGGCGCAAGAAAAAGCTCCAAAAGTGAACGAAAGGCCAAGTGATGGCAATTTTTGAAAGGTCACCCAAAACCCAAGAAAATGCGGGTTTTGGGTGACCTTGCCAAAATTGCCACAACTTAGTTATTCGGGCACTTTTGGAGCCGCCTTTTGCACGAAAATCTCTTCTAGTCTTTGCACTTTAAGAGCATACTAATTGAAGGATAATGCCATTTGCGCCAGAGTGCTTTTAGGCCTTTCAAACGATGGCTACTTTTTCGGCGATTTTTGAAAAATTTCCCTTGGTCTCCCCTTTGCACTTTTTTAGAAAATGCTGGCTTTGGGTGACCTTGCAAAAAATTGCCATCACTTGGCCATTTGGGCACTTTTGGTGCCGTTGTTTGCGCCAAAATCGTTTCCACTTTTTGCACGTCAAGTGCGTACTAATTAGAGGATAATGCCACTTGCGCGAGACTACTTATGGGTTTTTTAAGCGAGGGCTACCTTTTGGGCGATTTTTGAAAAATTTCCTTTGGTCCCCTCTTTGCACTTTTTCAGAAAATGCGGGTTTGGGTGACCTGGCCAAAATTGCCATAACCTGGCCATTCGGGCACTTTTGGAGCCGCTGTTTGCGCCAAAATGTTTTCCAGCCCTTGCAGTTTAAGTGCATACTAATGAAAAAATAATAGCATTTGCGCCAGAGTGCTTTTGGGCCTTTCAAACGAGGGCTACTTTTTGGGCGATTTTTGAAAAGTTTCCCTTGGTCCCCCCTTTGCACTTGTTCAGAAAATGCGGGTTTTTGGTGACCTTGCCAAAATTGCCATAACTTGGTTATTCGGGCAATTTTGGAGCCGCTTTTTGCACCAAAATCTTCTCTAGTGTTTGCAACTTAAACAGCATACTAATTGGAGGATAATGCCATTTGCGCCAGAGGGCTTTTAGGTCTTTAAAACGATAGCTACTTTTTCGGCGATTTTTGAAAAATTTCCCTTGGTCCTCCCTTTGCACTTTTTCAGAAAATGCGGGTTTTGGGTGACCTTGCAAAAATTGCCATAACTTCGCCGTTCGGGCACTTTTGGAGCCGTTTCCTGCACCAAAATCTCCTCCAGTCCTTGCACCTTCAGAGCATACTAGTTCAGGTATAATGCCCCTTACGGCAGAGTGCTTCTGGGCCGTTTAAACGAAGGCTACTTTTTAAGCGTTTTTTGAAAAATTTCCCTTCGTCCTCCCTTTGCACTTTTTCAGAAAATGCGGGTTTTGGGTGACCTTGCGAGAATTGCCATAACTTGGCCATTCGGGCACTTTTAAAGCCGCTGTTGGCACCAAAATCTTCTCCAGTCTTTGCACTTTAAATGCGTCTAAATTATAGGATAATACCGTTTGCGCCAGTTTGCTTTTGGGCCTTTCAAACGAGGGCTACTTTTTGGGCGATTTTTAAAAATTTTCCTTGGTCCCCCCTTTGCTCTTTTACAAAAAATGCGGGTTTTGGGTGACCTTGCAAAAATTGCCGTAACTTGGCCATTGGGGCACTTTTAGAGCTGCCTTGTGCGTTAAAATCTTCTCCAGTCTTTGCAGTATAAGTGGATACAAATTAGAGGATAATGACATTTTCGCCAGAGTGTTCTTGGCCCTTTGAAGCGAGGGATACTTTTTGGGCGATTTTTTAAAAGTTTCTCTTGGTGTCCTCTTTGCTTTTTTTCAGAAAATGCGGGTTTTGGGTGACTTTCCGAAAATTGCTATAACTTGGCCATTCGAGCACCTTTGGAGCCGCTGTTTGCGCCTAAAACAATTCCAGTCCTTACACTTTAAGTGCGTACTAATTAGACGATAATGCCATTTGCGCAACAGTGCTTTTGGGCCTTTTCAGCGAGGGCATCCTTTTGGGCGATTTTTTAAAAAATTTGCGTTGGTCCCCCCTTTGCACTTTTTCAGAAAAAGCAGGTTTTGGGTGACCTTGCGAAAAGTGCAATAACTTAGCCATTCGGGCACTTTTGGAGCCGATGTCTGAACCAAAATCTTCTCCAGTCTTTGCACTTTCAGTGCATACTATTTAGACGATAATCCCATTTGCGCCAGAGTCCTTTTGGGCCTTTTAAGCGAGGGCATCTTTTTGGGCGATTTTTGGAAAATTTCTATTGGTCCCCGTTTTGCCTTTTTTAAGAAAATGCGGGTTTTAAGTGACCTGGCCAAAATTGCCATAACCTGGCAATTCGGGCACTTTTGGAGCCGCTGTTTGCGCCAAAATGTTTTCCAGTCTTTGCAGTTTAAGTGCATACTAATGAAAGGATAATGGCATTTGCGCCAGAGTGCTTTTGGGCCTTTCAAACGAGGGCTCTTTTTTGGGCGATTTTTGAAAAGTTTCCGTTGTTCCCCCCGTTGCACTTTTTCAGAAAATGCGGGGTTTGGGTGACCTTGCAGAAATTGTTGTAACTTGGCCATTCGGGCACGTTTGGAGCCGCCGTTTGCGCCAAAATCCTTTCCAGTCTTTGCACTTTAAGTGCATGTTAAATAAAGGATAATGCCATTGGCGAGAGAGTGCTTATGGGCCTTTTAAGGGAGTTCTACCTTTTGGGAGATTTTTGAAAAATTTCTATTGGTCCCCCTTTTGCACTTTTTAAGAAAATGCAGGTTTTGGGTGACCTTCCCAAAATTGTTGTAACTTGGCCATTCCGGCACTTTTCGAGCCGCTGTTTGCGAAAAAACCTTCTCCAGTCTTTGCACTTAAAGTGTATGCTGAATAGAGGATAATGTTATTTCCGGCAGAGTACTTCTGAGCCTTTTAAGCGAAGGCTACTTTTTATGCGATTTTTGAAAAATTTCCCTTGGTCCCCCCTTTGTACTTTTTCAGAAAATGAGGGTTTTGGGTGACCTTGGGAAAATTGCCATAACTTCGCCGTTCGGGCACTTTTGGAGACGTTGTCTGCGCCAAAATCTTCTCCAGTCTTTGCACCTTTAGAGCATACTAGTTCGTGGATTATGCCACTTACGGCAGAGTGCTTTTGGGCCTTTTAAACGAAGGCTACTTTTTGGGCGATTTTTGGAAAATTTCCCTTGGTCCGCCCTTTGCACTTTTTCAGAAAATGCGGGTTTTGGGTGACCTTGCGAGAATTGCCATAACTTGGCCATTCGGGCACTTTTAAAGCCGCTGTTGGCGCCAAAATCGTCTGCAGTCTTTGCCCTTTAAGTGCATAATAATTACAGGATAATACTATTTGCGCAAGAGTGCTTTTCTGCCTTTCAAACAAGATTTACTTTTTGGACGATTTTTGAAAAATTTTCCTTGGTCCCCCCTTTGCTCTTTTACAGAAAATGCGGGTTTTGGGTGACCTTGCAAAAATTGCCATAACTTGGCCATTCTGGCACTTTTAGAGCCGCCTTGTGCGCTAAAATCTTCTCCAGTCTTTGCAGTATGAATTAAGGGTGCCCCACTTTAAGTTCAGGCTGTCCTTGTTAGCTCTACGTACAGAACTCACTGAGTTACACTACACTTATGGGTACGCCACCTTAAGCGCAGACCCTGTTGGTTACCTCTATGTTAAGAATTACTGGTTTACACCACACATATGGTTGTCCAACCTTAAGGGCAGCCTATGTTGGGTAGCTCTACCTACAGAATTACTAGGGTAAACTACACTTATGGGTATCTAACCTTATGTTTAGCCTATTGTTGTTAGCTCCATTTACAGAATAACTGGGTTACACTACACTTATCGATGCTTCACCTTAAGTGCAGCCTATGTTGGTTACTTCTACCTAGAGAATCACTGGGTTACACTATAGTTATGGGTGGGCCACATTAAGTGCAGTTTTGGTTCGTTACCTCAAGTTTCACAATCACTTGCTTACACCACACTTATGGGTGTCTAACGTTAAGTTTAGCTTTTTGTTGTTAGCTCCACCTACAGAATAACTGGGTTACACTATAGTTATGGGTGCGCCACCTTAAGTGCAGCCTATGTTGGCTACCTCCATTTCCAGAATCACTTGCTGACACCAAACTTCTGGGTGTCTAATGTTAAGTTTAGCCTATTGTTGTTAGGTTAACCTACAGAATAACTGGGTTGCACTACACTTATTGATGCGCCACCTTAACTTCAGCCTATGTTGGTTACCTCTTCCTTCAGAATCACCGGGCTTTACTTCACTTATGGGTGTCCAGCCTTAAATGCAGCCTATGATGGTAAGCACTACATTCAGAATCACTGAAGTAAACTACAGGTATGGGTGTCCAACCTTACTTGAAGCCTCTGTTTATTAGCTGTACCTTCAGAATCACTGGGTTACACTACACTTATTGGTGTCCAGCACCAAGTGCAGCGTATGATTGTTAAGTCTACTTACAGAATCACTGGATTACAGTAGACTTATGGATGCCCCACCTAAAGTTCTCCGTATGTTTGTAGAGTCTACGTACAGAATCAATAAGTTGCACTACACTTATGGGTTCGCCGCCCTAGATGCAGCCTATGTTGGTTACCTCTAGTTTAAGAATCACTTGCTTACACAACACATATAGGTGTCCACCCTTAAATAAAGCATCTGTTTGTATATTCTAGCTACAGAATCACTGGGGACACTATACTTATGGGTGTCTGGCGTTAAGTTTATCCTATTGTTTTCAGCTTCCCCTACAGAATAACTGGGTTACACTACAAGATTTTGACCGATTTCAAGATTTTAACTTTCCACAATCCTGAATTCAAGATTTTGGCCGATTTCAAGATTTTAGCTTTCCAAAATCCTAAATTCAAGCTTTTGGCGGATTTCAAGATTTTAGCTTTCCAAAATCTTGATTTCAAGATTGTGGCCGATTTCAAGATTTTAGCTTTCCAAAATCCTGAATTCAAGATTTTGGCCGATTTTAAGATTTTAGCTTTCCAAAATCCTCAATTCAAGATTTTGGCCGATTTACGGATTTTAGATTTCCACAATCCTGAATTCAAGATTTTGACCGATTTCAAGATTTTAGCCTTCCACAATCCTGAATTCAAGATTCTGGCCGATTTCAAGATTTTAGCTTTCCAAAATCCTGAATTCAAGATCTTGGCAGATTTCAAGATTTTAGCGTTCCAAAATCCTAAATTCAAGATCTTGGCCGATTTCAAGATTTTAGCTTTCCACAATCTTGAATTCAAGATTTTGACCGAATTCAAGATTTTAGCTTTCCAAAATCCTGATTTCAAGATTCTGGCCGATTTCAAGATTTTAGCTTTCCAAAATCCTGAATTCAAGATTTTGGCCGATTTCAAGATTTTAGCTTTCCAAAATCCTGATTTCAAGATCTTGGCCGATTTCAACATTTTAGTTTTCCAAAATCCTGAATTCAACATCTTGGCCGATTTCGAGATTTTAGCTTTCCACAATATTGAATTCAACATTTTGACCGAATTCAAGATTTTACCTTTCCAGAATCCTGAATTCAAGATTTCGGCCGATTTCAAGATTTTAGCTTTCCAAAATCCTGAATTCAAGATCTTGGCCGGTTTCAAGATTTTAGCTTTCCAGCATCCTGAATTCAATTTTTTAGCTTTCCACAATCCTGAATTGAAGATTTTGCCCGATTTGAAGATTTTAGCTTTCCAAAATTCTGATTTCAAGATCTTGGCCGATTTCAAGATTTTAGCTTTCCAAAATCCTGAATTCAAGATTTTGGCTGATTTCAAGATTTTAGCTTCCCACAATCCTGAAATCAAGATTTTGGCCGATTTACGGATTTTAGCTTTCCAAAATCCTGAATTCAAGATTTTGACCGATTTCAAGATTTTAGCCTTCCACAATCCTGAATTCAAGATTTTGGCCGATTTCAAGATTTTAGCTTTCCAAAATCCTGAATTGAAGATTCTGGTCGATTTCAAGATTTTAGCTTTCCAAAATCCTGAATTCAATACCTTGGCCGATTTCAAGATTTAAGCTTTCCAAAATCCTGAATTCAAGATTTTGGCTGATTTCAAGATTTTAGCTTCCCACAATCCTGAAATCAAGATTTTGGCCGATTTACGGATTTTAGCTTTCCAAAATCCTGAATTCAATATCTTGGCCGATTTCAAGATTTTAGCTTTCCACAATCCTGAATTCAAGATTTTGACCGATTCCAAGATTTGAGCTTTCCACATTCTGAAATCAAGATTCTGGCCGATTTCAAGATTTTAGCTTTCCCAAATCCTGATTTCAACATTTTTGCCGATTTCAAGATTTTAGCTTTCCAAAATCCTGAATTCAAGATTCTGGCCGATTTCAAGATTTTAGCTTTCCAAAATCCTGAATTCAAGATCTTGGCCGATTTGAATTTTTAGCTTTCCAAAATCATGAATTCAAGATCTTGGCTGATTTCAAGATTTTAGCTTTCCACAATCCTGAATTCAACATTTTGGCCGATTTCAAGATTTTAGCTTTCAGAAATCCTGAAGTCAAGATTTTGGCCGATGTCAAGTTTTTTGCTTTCCACAATCCTGAATTCAAGATTTTGCCCGAATTCAAAATTTTAGCTTTCCAAAATCCTGAATTCAAGATTTTGGCCGATTTCAAGATTTTAGCTTTCCAAAATCCTGATTTGAAGATTCTGGCCGATTTCAAGATTTTAGCTTTCCAAAATCCTAAATTCAAGATTTTGGCCGATTTCAAGATTTTAGCTTTCCAAAATCCTGAATTCAAGATTTTGGCCGATTTCAAGATTTTAGCTTTCCAAAATCCTGAATTCTAGATTTTGGCCGCTTTCAAGATTTTAGCTTTCCACAATCCTGAATACAAGATTTTGGCCGATTTCAAGATTTAAAATTTCCAAAATCCTGAATTCAAGATTTTGGCCGATTTCAAGATTTTAGCTTTCCAAAATCCTAAATGGAAGATCTTGGCCGATTTCAAGATTTTATCTTTCCAAAACTCTGATTTTAAAGTTTTGGCCGATTTTCGGATTTTAGTTTTCCAAAATCCTGAATTCAAGATCTTGGCCGATCTCAAGATTTTAGCTTTCCACAATGCTGAATTCAAGATTTTGGCCGATTTCAAGATTTTAGCTTTCCAAAATCCTGAAGTCAAGATCTTGGCCGATTTCAAGATTTTAGCTTTCCAAAATCCTGAATTCAAGATTTTGCCCGATTTCAAGATTTAAGCTTTCCAAAATCCTGATTTCAAGACTTTGGCCGATTTCAAGATTTTAGCTTTCCAAAATCCTGAATTCAAGATTTTGGCCGATTTCAAGATTTTAGCTTTCCAAAATCCTGAATTCAAGATTTTGGCCGATTTCAAGATTTTAGCTTTCCAAAATCCTGAATTGAAGATTCTGGTCGATTTCAAGATTTTAGCTTTCCAAAATCCTGAATTCAATACCTTGGCCGATTTGACGATTTTAGCTTTCCAAAATCCTGAATTCAAGATTTTGGCTGATTTCAAGATTTTAGCTTCCCACGATCCTGAAATCAAGATTTTGGCCGATTTACGGATTTTAGCTTTCCAAAATCCTGAATTCAAGATTTTGGCCGATTTCAAGATTTTAGCTTTCCAAAATCCTGATTTGAAGATTCTGGCCGATTTCAAGATTTTAGCTTTCCAAAATCCTAAATTCAAGATTTTGGCCGATTTCAAGATTTTAGCTTTCCAAAATCCTGAATTCTAGATTTACGCCGCTTTCAAGATTTTAGCTTTCCACAATCCTGAATTCAAGATTTTTGCCGATTTCAAGATTTAAAATTTCCAAAATGCTGATTTCAAGATTTTGGCCGATTTCAAGATTTTAGCTTTCCAAAATCCTAAATGGAAGATCTTGGCCGATTTCAAGATTTTAGCTTTCCAAAACTCTGATTTTAAAGTTTTGGCCGATTTTCGGATTTTAGTTTTCCAAAATCCTGAATTCAAGATCTTGGCCGATCTCAAGATTTTAGCTTTCCACAATGCTGAATTCAAGATTTTGGCCGATTTCAAGATTTTAGCTTTCCAAAATCCTGAATTCAAGATTTTGGCCGATTACAAGATTTTAGCTTTCCACAATCCTGAATTCAAGATCCTGACTAATTTCAAGATTTTAGCTTTCCACAATCCTGAATTGAAGATTTTGACCAATATCAAGATTTTAGCTTTCCACAATCCTGAATTCAAGATTTTGGACGATTTCAAGATTTTACCTTTCCAAAATCCTCAATTCAAGATTTTCGCCGATTTACGGATTTTAGCTTTCCAAAATCCTGAATTCAAGATCTTGGGCGATTTCAAGATTTTAGCTTTCCAAAATCCTGAATTCAAGATTTTGACCGATTTGAAGATTTTAGGTTTCCACAATCCTGAATTCAAGATTTTGGCCGATTTCAAGACTTTAGCTTTCCACAATCCTCATTTCAAGATTCTGGCCGATTTCAAGATTTTAGCTTTCCAAAATCCTGAATTCAAGATTTTGGTTTATTTCAAGATTTTAGCTTTCCAAAATCCTGAATTCAAGATTTTGGTTTATTTCAAGATTTTAGCTTTCCAAAATCCTGATTTCAACATTCTGGCCGATATCAAGATTTAAGCTTTCCAAAATCCTCCATTCAAGATTTTAGCTTTCCAAAAACCTAAATACAAGATTTTGACCGATTTGAAGATTTTTGCTTTCCACAATCCTGAATTAACGACTTTGGCCGATTTCAAGATTTTAGCTTTCCAAAATCCTGATTTCAACATTCTGGCCGATTTCAAGATTTTAGCTTTCCACAATCCTGAATTCAAGATCTTGGCCGATTTCAAGATTTAAGCTTTCCAAAATCCTGAATTCAAGATTTTGGCCGATTTCAAGATTTTAGCCTTCCAAAATCCTGAATTCAAGATTTTGGCCGATGTCAAGGTTTACGCTTTCCAAAATCGTGACTTCAAGATTTTCGCCGATTGCAAGATCTTAGCTTTCCAAAATCCTGAAGTCAAGATTTTGGCCGATTTACGGATTTTAGCTTTCCAAAATCCTGAATTCAAGATCTAGGCCGATTTCAAGATTTTAGCTTTCCACAATCCTGTTTTCAAGATTTTGACCGATTTCAAGATTTTAGCTTTCCACAATCCTGAATTCAAGATTTTGGCCGATTTCAAGATTTTAGCTTTCCAAAATCTTGAATTCAGGATTGTGGAAAGCTAAAATCTTGAAATTCGGCCAAAATCTTGAATTCACCATTTTGGAAAGCTAAAATCTTGAAATCGGCCAAGATCTTGAATTCAGGATTTTTGAAAGCTAAAATCCGTAAATCGGCCAAAATCTTAAAATGAGAGATTTGGAAAGCTAAAATCTTGAAATCTGCCAAAATCTTGAAGGCAGGATTTTGGAAAGCTAAAACCTTGAAATCGGCAGAGATCTTGAATTCAGGATTTTGGAAAACTAACATTTTGAAATCTGCCAGAATCTTGAAATCAGGATTTTGGAAAGCTAAAATCCTGAAATCGGCCAAAATCTTGAATATAGGATCGTGGAAAGCTAAAATCTTGAAATCGGTCAAAATTTTGAGTTCAGGATTCTGGAAACCATAAAATCTTCAAATCGGCCAAGATCTTGAATTCAGGATTTTGGAAAGCTAAAATGTTTAAATCGACCAACATCTTCAATTCAGGATTTTGGAAAGCTAAAATCTTGAAATCGGCCAAGATCTTGAGTTCAGGATTTTGGAAAGCTAAAATCTTGAAATCGGCCAAAATCTTGAATTCAGGATTTTGGAAAGCTAAAATCTTGAAATCGGCCAAGATCTTGAATTCAGGATTTTGGAAAGCTAAAATCTTGAAATCGGCCAAAATCTTGAATTCAGGATTTTGGAAAGGTAAAATCTTGAAAAGGGCGAAAATCTTGAATTCAGGATTTTGCAAAGCTAAAATCTTGAAATCGGCCAGAATCTTGAAATCAGGATTTTGGAAAGCTAAAATCTTGAAATCGGCCCAAATCTTGAATTCAGGATTGTGGAAAGGTAAAACCTCGAAATAGGCCAAAATCTTGAATTCAGGATTGTGGAAAGCTAAAATCTTGAAATCGGTCAAAATCTTCAATTCAGGATTGTGGAAAGCTAAAATCTTGAAATCGGCCAGGATCTTGAATTTAGGATTTTTGAAAGCTAAAATCCGTAAATCGGCCAAAACCTTGAATTCAGGATTTTGGAAAGCTAAAATCTTGAAAAGGGCGAAAATCTTGAGTTCAGGATTTTGGAAAGCTAAAATCTTGAAATCGGCCAAAATCTTGAATTCAGGATTTTGGAAAGCTAAAATCTTGATATCGGCCAAGATCTTGAATTCAGGATTTTGGAAAGCTAAAATCTTGAAATCGGCCAAAATCTTGAATTCAGGATTTTGGAAAGCTAAAATCTTGAAATCGGCCAAAATCTTGAACTCAGGATTTTGGAATGGTAAAATCTTGAGATCGGACAAGATCTTGAATTCAGGATTTTCGATAGCTAAAATCTTGAAATCGGCCAAGATCTTGAATTCAGGATTTTGGAAAGCTAAAATCTTGACATCGGTCAAAATCTTGAATTCAGGATTGTGGAAAGCTAAAATCTTGAAATCGGCCAAAATCTTGAATTCAGGATTGTGGAAAGCTAAAATCTTGAAATCGGTCGAAATCTTGAATTCAGGATTGTGGATTGCTAAAATCTTGAAATCGGCCAAGATCTTGAATTCAGGATTTTGGAAAGCTAAAATCTTGAAATCAGCCAAAACCTAGAATTTAGGATTTTGGAAAGCTAAAATCTTGTAATCGGCCAAGTTCTTGAATTCAGGATTTTGGAACGCTAAAATCTTGAAATCGGCCATGATCTTGAATTGAGGATTTTGGAAAACTAAAATCTTGAAATCGCCCAAAACCTAGAATTCAGGATTTTGGAAAGCTAAAATCTTGAAATCGGCCAAGATCTTGAAATCAAGATGTTGGAAAGCTAAAATCTTGAAATCGGCCAAAATCTTGAATTCAGGATTTTGGAAAGCTAAAATCTTGAAATGCGTTAAAATCTTGAATTCAGGACTTTGGAAAGCTAAAATCTTGAAATCGGCCGAGATCTTGAAATCAGGATTTTGGAAAGCGAAAATCTTGAAATCGGGCAAAATCTTGAATTTAGGATTTTGGAAAGCTAAAATCTTGAAATCGGCCAGAATCTTGAAATCAGGATTTTGGAAAGCTAAAATCTTGAAATCGGCCAAAATCTTGAATTCAGGATTGTGGAAAGGTAAAATCTCGAAATAGGCCAAAATCTTGAATTTAGGATTTTGGAAAGCTAAAATCTTGAAATCGGCCAAAATCTTGAATTTAGGATTTTGGAAAGCTAAAATCTTGAAATCGGCCAGAATCCTGAACTCGGGATTTTGGAAAGCTAAAATCTTGAAATCGGCCAAGTTCTTCAATCAGGATTTTGGAAAGCTAAAATATTGAAATCGGCCAACACCTAGAATTCAAGATTTTGGAAAGCTAAAATCTTGCAATCGGCCAAGATCTTGAATTCAGGATTTTGGAAAGCTAAAATCTTGAAATCAGCCATGATCTTGAATTCACAATTTTGGAAAGCTAAAATCTTGAAAAGGGCAAAAATCTTGAATTCAGGATTTTCGAAAGCTAAAATCTTAAAAAGGGCGAAAATCTTGAATTCAGGATTTCGGAAAGCTAAAATCTTGAAATCGCCCAAAATCTTGAAATCGGCCAAAATCTTGAATTCAGGATTTTGGAAAGCTAAAATCTTGAAATCGGCCAAGATCTTGAATTCAGGATTTTGGAAAGCTAAAATCTTGAAATCGGCCAAAATCTTGACTTCAGGATTGTGGAAAGCTAAAATCTTGAAATCGGCCAAGATCTTGAATTCAGGATTTTGGAAAGCTAAAATCCGTAAATCGGACAAAATCTTGAATTCAGGATTTGGGAAAGCTAAAATCTTGAAAAGGCGAAAATCTTGAATTCAGGATTTTGGAAAGCTAAAATCTTGAAATCGGCCAAAATCTTGAATTCAGGATTTTCGAAAGCTAAAATCTTGAAATCGGCCAAAATCTTGAATTCAGGATTTTGGAAAGCTAAAATTTTGAAATCGACCAAGATCTTGAATTCAGGATTTTGGAAAGCTAAAATCTTGAAATCAGCCAAGATCTTCAATTCAGGATTTTGGAAAGCTAAAATCTTGAAATCGGTCAAAATCTTGAATTCAGGATTGTGGAAAGCTAAAATCTTGAAATCGGCCAAGTTCTTGAATTCAGGATTTTGGAAAGCTAAAATCTTGAAATCAGGCGAAACCTAGAATTTAGGATTTTGGAAAGCTAAAATCTTGTAATCGGCCAAGATCTTGAATTCAGGATTTTGGAAAGCTAAAATCTTGAAATCGGCCATGATCTTGAATTCAGGATTTTGGAAAGCTAAAATCCGGAAATCGGCCAAGATCTTCAATCCAGGATTTTGGAAAGCTAAAATCTTGAAATCGGCCAGAATCTTGAAATCAGGATTTTGGAATGCTAAAATCTTGAAATCGGCCAAAATCTTGAATTCAGGATTTCGGAAACCTAAAATCTTGAAATCGGCCAGAATCTTGAAATCAGGACTTTGGAATGCTAAAATCTTGAAATCGGCCAAAATCTTGAATTCAGGATTGTGGAAAGCTAAAATCTTGAAATCGGTCAAAATCTTGAATTCAGGATTTTGGAAAGCGAAAATTCTGAAATCGGCCAAGATCTTGAATTCAGGATTTTGGAAAGCTAAAATCTTGAAATGGGCCATGATCTTGAATTCAGCATTTTGGAAAGCTAAAATCTTGCAATCGCCGAAAACCTAGAATTCAGGATTTTGGAAAGCTAAAATCTTGAAATCGGCCAAGATCTTGAATTCAGGATTTTGGAAAGCTAAAATCTTGACATCGGCCAAGATCTTGAAATCAAGATGTTGGAAAGCTAAGATCTTGAAATCGGCCAAAATCTTGAATTCAGGATTTTGGAAAGCTAAAATCTTGAAATCGGCCAAGATCTTGAATTCAGGATTTTGGAAAGCTAAAATCTTGAAATCGGCCAAAATCTTGAATTTAGGATTTCGGAAAGCTAAAATCTTGAAATCCGCCATGATCTTCAATTCAGGATTTAGGAAAGCTAAAATAATGAAATCGGCCAGAATCTTGAACTCGGGATTTTGGAAAGCTAAAATCTTGAAATCGGCCAAGTTCTTGAATCAGGATTTTGCAAAGCTAAAATATTGAAATCGGCGAAAACCTAGAATTCAGGATTTTGGAAAGCTAAAATCTTGCAATCGGCCAAGATCTTGAATTCAGGATTTTGGAAAGCTAAAATCTTGAAATCGGTCATGATCTTGAATTCAGAATTTTGGAAAGCTAAAATCTTTAATTCGGCCATGATCTTGAATTCAGAATTTTGGAAAGCTAAAATCTTGACATCGGCAAAAATCTTGAATTCAGGATTTTGGAAAGCTAAAATCTTGAAATCGGCCAACATCTTGAATTCAGGATTTTGGAAAGCTAAAATATTGAAATCGAGAAAAATCTTAAATTCAGGATTTTCGAAAGCTAAAATCTTGAAATCGGCCGACATCTTGAATGCAGGATTTTGGAAAGCTAAAATCTTGAAATCGGCCAGAATCTTGAAATAAGGATTTTGGAAAGCTAAAATCTTCAAATCAGCCAAGATCCTGAATTCAGGATTTTGGAAAGCTAAAATCTTGAAATCGGGCAAAATCTTGAATTCAGGATTTTGGAAAGCTAAAATCTTGAAATTGGCCAAAATCTTGAATTCAGGATTTTGGAAAGCTATAATCTTGAAAAGGGCGAAAATCTTGAATTCAGGATTTTGGAAAGCTAAAATCTTGAAATCGGCCAGAATCTTGAAATCAGGATTTTGGAAAGCTAAAATCTTGAAATCGGCCAAAATCTTGAATTCAGGATTGTGGAAAGCTAAAATCTCGAAATCGGCCAAGATCTTGAATTCAGGATTGTGGAAAGAAAAAATCTTGAAATCGGTCAAAATCTTCAATTCAGGATTGTGGAAAGCTAAAATCTTGAAATCGGCCAAGCTCTTGAATTTAGGATTTTGGAAAGCTAAAATCCGTAAATCGGCCAAAATCTTGAATTCAGGATTTTGGATAGCTAAAATCTTGAAAAGGGCGAAAATCTTGAATTCAGGATTTTGGGAAGCTAAAATCTTGAAATCTGCCAAAATCTTGAATTTAGGATTTTGGAAAGCTAAAATCTTGAAATCGGCCAAAATCTTGAATTAAGGATTTTGGAAAGCTAAAATCTTGAAATCGGCCAAGATCTTGAATTCAGGATTTTGGAAAGCTAAAATCTTGAAATCGGCCAAAATCTTGAATTCAGGATTTTGGAAAGCTAAAATCTTGAAATCGGCCAAGATATTGAATTCAGGATTTTGGAAAGCTAAAATCCGTAAATCGGCCAAAATCTTGAATTCAGGATTGTGGGAAGCTAAAATCTTGAAATCGGCCAAAATCTTGAATTCAGGATTTTGGAAAGCTAAAATATTGAAATCGAGAAAAATCTTGAATTCAGGTTTTTCGAAAGCTAAAATCTTGAAATCGGCCGAGATCTTGAATGCAGGATTTTGGAAAGCTAAAATCTTGAAATCGGCCAGAATCTTGAAATAAGGATTTTGGAAAGCTAAAATCTTGAAATCAGCCAAGATCCTGTATTCAGGATTTTGGAAAGCTAAAATCTTGAAATCGGCCAAAATCGTGAATTTAGGATTTTGGAAAGCTAAAATCTTGAAATCGGCCAAAATCTTGAATTCAGGATTGTGGAAAGCTAAAATCTTGAAATCGGCCAGAATCTTGAAATCAGGATTTTGGAAAGCTAAAATCTTGAAATCGGCCAAAATCTTCAATTCAGGATTGTGGAAATCTAAAATCTCGAAATCGGCCAAGATCTTGACTTCAGGATTGTGGAAAGAAAAAATCTTGAAATCGGTCAAAATCTTCAATTCAGGATTGTGGAAAGCTAAAATCTTGAAATCGGCCAAGATCTTGAATTTAGGATTTTGGAAAGCTAAAATCCGTAAATCGGCCAAAATCTTGAATTCAGGATTTTGGAAAGCTAAAATCTTGAAAAGGGCGAAAATCTTAAATTCAGGATTTTGGAAAGCTAAAATCTTGAAATCTGCCAAAATCTTGAATTCAGCATTTTGGAAAGCTAAAATCTTGAAATCGGCCAAAATCTTGAATTAAGGATTTTTGAAAGCTAAAATCTTGAAATCGGCCAAGATCTTGAATTCAGGATTTTGGGAAGCTAAAATCTTGAAATCGGCCAAAATCTTGAATTCAGGATTTTTAAAGCTAAAATCTTGAAATCGGCCAAAATCTTGAACTCAGGATTTTGGAATGCTAAAATCTTGAGATCAGACAAGATCTTGAATTCAGGATTTTCGAAAGATAAAATCTTGAAATCGGCCAACATCTTGAATTCAGGATTTTGGAAAGCTAAAATCTTGAAATCGGCCAAAATCTTGAATTCAGGATTGTGGAAAGCTAAAATCTTAAAATCGGTCAAAATCTTGAATTCAGGACGGTGGAAGGCTAAAATCTTGAAATCGGCCAAGATCTTGAATTCAGGATTTTGGAAACCTAAAATCTTGAAATCGCCCAACACCTAGAAATCAGGATTTTGGAAAGCTAAAATCTTGACATCGGCCAAGATCTTGAAATCAAGATGTTGCAAAGCTAAAATCTTGAAATCGGCCAAAATCTTGAATTCAGGATTGTGGAAAGCTAAAATCTTGAAATAGGTCAAAATCTTGAATACAGGACTGTGGAAGGCAAAAATCTTGAAATCGGCCAAGATCTTGAATTCAGGATTTTGGAAAGCTAAAATCTTGAAATCGGCCAGAATCTTGAACTCGGGATTTTGGAAAGCTAAAATCTTGAAATCGGCCAAGTTCTTCAATCAGGATTTTGGAAAGCTAAAATCTTGAAATCGGCCATGATCTTGAATTCAGGATTTTGGAAAGGTAAAAACTTGAAATCGCCCAACACCTAGAAATCAGGATTTTGGAAAGCTATAATCTTGACATCGGCCAAGATCTTGAAATCAAGATGTTGGAAAGCTAAAATCTTGAAATCGGCCAAAATCTTGAACTCAGGATTTTGGAAAGCTAAAATCTTGAAATGCGTTAAAATCTTGAATTGAGGACTTTGGAAAGCTAAAATCTTGAAATCGGCCGAGATCTTGAAATCAGGATTTTGGAAAGCTAAAATCTTGAAATCGGCCAAGATCTTGAATTCAGGATTTTGGAAAGCTAAAATCTTGAAATCGGCCAAAATCTTGAATTCAGGATTTTGGAATGCTAAAATCTTGAGATCAGACAAGATCTTGAATTCAGTATTTTCGAAAGATAAAATCTTGAAATCGGCCAACATCTTGAATTCATGATTTTGGATAGCTAAAATCTTGACATCGGTCAAAATCTTGAATTCAGGATTGTGGAAAGCTAAAATCTTGAAATCGGCCAAAATCTTGAATTCAGGATTGTGGACAGCTAAAATCTTGAAATCGGTCAAAATCTTGAATACAGGACTGTGGAAGGCAAAAATCTTGAAATCGGCCAAGATCTTGAATTCAGGATTTTGGAAAGCTAAAATCTTGAAATCGGCCAGAATCTTGAACTCGGGATTTTGGAAAGCTAAAATCTTGAAATCGGCCAAGTTCTTCAATCAGGATTTTGGAAAGCTAAAATCTTGAAATCGGCCATGATCTTGAATTCAGGATTTTGGAAAGGTAAAAACTTGAAATCGCCCAACACCTAGAAATCAGGATTTTGGAAAGCTAAAATCTTGACATCGGCCAAGATCTTGAAATCAAGATGTTGGAAAGGTAAAATCTTGAAATCGGCCAAAATCTTGAACTCAGGATTTTGGAAAGCTAAAATCTTGAAATGCGTTAAAATCTTGAATTGAGGACTTTGGAAAGCTAAAATCTTGAAATCGGCCGAGATCTTGAAATCAGGATTTTGGAAAGCTAAAACCTTGAAATCGGCCAAGATCTTCAATTCAGGATTTTGGAAGGCTAAAATCTTGAAATCGGCCAGAATCTTGAACTCGGGATTTTGGAAAGCTAAAATCTTGAAATCGCCCAAGTTCTTCAATCAGGATTTTGGAAAGCTAAAATCTTGAAATCGGCCATGATCTTGAATTCAGAATTTTGAAAAGCTAAAATCTTGAAAAGGGCGAAAATCTTGAATTCATTATTTTGGAAACCTAATATCTTGAAATCGGCCAAAATCTTGAATTCAGGATTTTGGAAAGCTAAAATCTTGAAATCGGCCAAAATCTTGAATTCAGGATTTTTGAAAGCTAAAATCTTGAAATCGGCCAAGATCTTGAATTCAGGAATTTGGAAAGCTAAAATCTTGAAATCGGCCAAAATCTTCAATTCAGGATTGTGGAAAGCTAAAATCTTGAAATCGGCCAAGATCTTGAATTCAGGATTTTGGAAAGCTAAAATCCGTATCTCGGCCAAAATCTTGAATTCAGGATTTTGGAAAGCTAAAATCTTGAAAAGGGCGAAAATCTTGAATTCAGGATTTTGGAAAGCTAAAATGTTGAAATCGGCCAAAATCTTGAATTCAGGATTTTGGAAAGCTAAAATCTTGAAATCGGCCAGAATCTTGAATTCAGGATTTTGGAAAGCTAAAATATTGAAATCGGCAAAAATCTTGAATTTAGGATTTTGGAAAGCTAAAATCTTGATATCGGCCAAGATCTTGAATTCTGGATTTTGGAAAGCTAAAATCTTGAAATCGGCCAAAATCTTGAATTCAGGATTTTGGAAAGCTCAAATCTTGACATCGGTCAAAATCTTGAATTCAGTATTTTCGAAAGCTAAAATCTTGAAATCGGCCAAAGTCTTGAAGTCAGGATTTTGGAAAGCTAAAATCTCAAAATCGGCAAAGATCTTGAATTCAGGATTTTGGAAAGCTAAAATCTTGAAATCGGCCAGAATCTTGAAATAAGGATTTTGGAAAGCTAAAATCTTGAAATCGGGCAAGATCCTGAATGCAGGATTTTGAAAAGCTAAAATCTTGAAATCGGCCAAAATCTTGAATTCAGGATTTTGGAAAGCTAAAATCTTGAAATCGGCCAAAATCTTGAATTCAGGATTTTGGAAAGCTAAAATCTTGAAAAGGCCGAAAATCTTGAATTTAGGATTTTGGAAAGCTAAAATCTTGAAATCGGCCAGAATCTTGAAATTAGGATTTTGGAAAGCTAAAATCTTGAAATCGGCCCAAATCTTGAATTCAGGATTGTGGAAAGCTAAAATCTCGAAATCGGCCAAAATCTTGAATTCAGGATTGTGGAAAGCTAAAATCTTGAAATCGGTCAAAATCTTGAATTCAGGATTGTGGAAAGCTAAGATCTTGAAATCGGCCAAGATCTTGAAATAAGGATTTTGGAAAGCTAAAATCTTGAAATCGGACAAAATCTTGAATTTAGGATTTTGGAAAGCTAAACTCTTCAAATCGACCAAGATCTTGAATTCAGGATTTTGGAAAGCTAAAATCTTGAAATCGGCCAAAATCTTGAAATCAGGATTTTGGAAAGCTAAAATCTTGAAATCGGCCATGATCTTGAATTCAGAATTTTGGAAAGCTAAAATCTTGAAAAGGGCAAAAATCTTGAATTCAGGATTTTCGATAGCAAAGATCTTGAAAAGGGCGAAAATCTTAAATTCAGGATTTTGGAAAGCTAAAATCTTGAAATCGACCAAAATCTTGAATTCATGATTTTGGAAAGCTAAAATCTTGAAATCGGCCAAAATCTTGAATTCAGGATTTTCGAAAGCTAAAATCTTGAAATCGGCCAAGATCTTGAATTCAGGATTTTGGAAAGCTAAAATCTTGAAATCGGCCAAAATCTTGAATTGAGGATTGTGGAAAGCTAAAATCTTAAAATCGGCCAAAATCTTGAATTTAGGATTTTGGAAAGCTAAAATCTTGAAATCAGGATTTTGGAAAGCTAAAATCTTGAAATCGGCCAAGATCTTGAATTCAGGATTTTTAAAGCTAAAATCTTGAAATCGGCCAAAATCTTGAATTCAGGATTGTGGAAAGCTAAGATCTTGAAATCGGCCAAGATCTTGAAATAAGGATTTTGGAAAGCTAAAATCTTGAAATCGGACAAAATCTTGAATTTAGGATTTTGGAAAGCTAAACTCTTCAAATCGACCAAGATCTTGAATTCAGGATTTTGGAAAGCTAAAATCTTGAAATCGGCCAAAATCTTGAAATCAGGATTTTGGAAAGCTAAAATCTTGAAATCGGCCATGATCTTGAATTCAGAATTTTGGAAAGCTAAAATCTTGAAAAGGGCAAAAATCTTGAATTCAGGATTTTCGAAAGCAAAGATCTTGAAAAGGGCGAAAGTCTTGAATTCAGTATTTTGGAAAGCTAAAATCTTGAAATCGACCAAAATCTTGAATTCATGATTTTGGAGAGCTAAAATCTTGAAATCGGCCAAAATCTTGAATTCAGGATTTTGGAAAGCTAAAATCTTGAAATCGGCCAAGATCTTGAATTCAGGATTTTGGAAAGCTAAAATCTTGAAATCGGCCAAAATCTTGAATTGAGGATTGTGGAAAGCGAAAATCTTGAAATCGGCCAAAATCTTGAATTCAGGATTTTGGAAAGCTAAAATCTTGAAATCAGGATTTTGGAAAGCTAAAATCTTGAAATCGGCCAAGATCTTGAATTCAGGATTTTTCTAGCTAAAATCTTGAAATCAGCCAAAATCTTGAATTCAGGATTTTGGAAAGCTAAAATCTTGAAATCGACCAAAATCTTGAATTCATGATTTTGGAAAGCTAAAATCTTGAAATCGGCCAAAATCTTGAATTCAGGATTTTGGAAAGCTAAAATCATGAAATCGGCCAAGATCTTGAATTCAGGATTTTGGAAAGCTAAAATCTTGAAAACGGCCAAAATCTTGAATTGAGGATTGTGGAAAGCTAAAATCTTGAAATCGGCCAAAATCTTGAATTCAGGATTTTTAAAGCTAAAATCTTGAAAACGGCCAAAATCTTGAAATCAGGATTTTGGAAAGCTAAAATCTTGAAATCGGCCAAGATCTTGAATTCAGGATTTTTAAAGCTAAAATCTTGAAATCGGCCAAAATCTTGAATTCAGGATTTTGGAAAGCTAAAATCTTGAAATCGGCCAAGATCTTGAATTCAGGATTTTGGAAAGCTAAAATCCGTAAATCGGCCAAAATGTTAAAATGATGGTTTTGGAAGGCTAAAATCTTGAAATCTGCCAAAATCTTGAATTCAGGATTTTGGAAAGCTAAAATTTTGAAATCGGCCAAGATCTTGAATTCAGGATTCTGGAAAGCTAACATCTTGGAATCGGCCAGAATCTTGAAATCAGGATTTTGGAAATCTAAAATCTTGAAATCGGCCAAAATCTTGAATTGAGGATTGTGGAAAGGTAAAATCTTGAAATCGGACAAAATCTTGAATTCAGGATTGTGGAAAGGTAAAATCTTCAAATCGGCCAAGATCTTGAATTCAGGATTTTGGAAATCTAAAATCTTGAAATCGGACAAAATCTTGAATTCAGGATTGTGGAAAGCTAAAATCTTGAAATCGGCCAAAATCTTGAATTCAGGATTTTGGAAAGCTAAAATATTGAAATCGGCAAAAATCTTGAATTTAGGATTTTGGAAAGCTAAAATCCGTAGATCGGCCAAAATCTTGAATTCAGGATTTTCGAAAGCTAAAATCTTGAAACGGGGGAAAATCTTGAATTCAGGATTTTGGAAAGCTAAAATCTTAAAATCGGCCAAAATCTTGAATTCAGGATTTTGGAAAGCTAAAATATTGAAATCGGCAAAAATCTTGAATTCAGGATTTTGGAAAGCTAAAATCTTGAAATCGGCCAAGATTTTGAATTCTGAATTTTGGAAAGCTAAAATCTTGAAATCGGCCAAAATCTTGAATTCAGGATTTTGGAAAGCTAAAATCTTGACATCGGTCAAAATCTTGAATTCAGGATTTTGGAAAGCTAAAATCTTGAAATCCGCCAAGATCTTGAATTCAGGATTTTGGAAAGCTAAAATCTTGACATCGGTCAAAATCTTGAATTCAGGATTTTGGAAAGCTAAAATCTTGAAATCGGCCAAAATCTTGAATTCAGAATTTTGGAAAGCTAAAATCTTGAAATCGGCAAAAATCTCGAATTCAGGAGTTTGGAAAGCTAAAATCTTGAAATCGGCCAAAATCTTGAATTCAGGATTTTGGAAAGCTAAAATATTGAAATCGGCAAAAATCTTGAATTTAGGATTTTGGAAAGCTAAAATCCGTAAATCGGCCAAAATCTTGAATTCAGGATTTTCGAAAGCTAAAATCTTGAAACGGGGGAAAATCTTGAATTCAGGATTTTGGAAAGCTAAAATCTTGAAATCGGCCAAAATCTTGAATTCAGGATTTTTGAAAGCTAAAATATTGAAATCGGCAAAAATCTTGAATTCAGGATTTTGGAAACCTAAAATCTTGAAATCGGCCAAGATCTTGAATTCTGGATTTTGGAAAGCTAAAATCTTGAAATCGGCCAAAATCTTGAATTCAGGATTTTGGAAAGCTAAAATCTTGACATCGGTCAAAATCTTGAATTCAGGATTTTGGAAAGCTAAAATCTTGAAATCCGCCAAGATCTTGAATTCAGGATTTTGGAAAGTTAAAACCTTGACATCGGTCAAAATCTTGAATTCAGGATTTTGGAAAGCTAAAATCTTGAAATCGGCCATTATCTTGAATTCAGAATTTTGGAAAGCTAAAATCTTGAAATCGGCAAAAATCTCGAATTCCAGATTTTGGAAAGCTAAAATCTTGAAATCGGCCAAAATCTTGAATTCAGGATTTTGGAAAGCTAAAATATTGAAATCGGTAAAAATCTTGAATTTAGGATTTTGGAAAGCTAAAATCTTGAAATCGGCCAAGATCTTGAATTCTGGATTTTGGAAAGCTAAAATCTTGAAATCGGCCAAAATCTTGAATTCAGGATTTTGGAAAGCTAAAATCTTGACATCGGTCAAAATCTTGAATTCAGGATTTTCGAAAGCTAAAATCTTGAAATCGGCCAAAGTCTTGAAGTCAGGATTTTGGAAAGCTAAAATCTCGAAATCGGCCAAGATCTTGAATTCAGGATTTTGGAAAGCTAAAATCTTGAAATCGGCCAGAATCTTGAAATAAGGATTTTGGAAAGCTAAAATCTTGAAATCGGCCAAGATCCTGAATGCAGGATTTTGAAAAGCTAAAATCTTGAAATCGGCCAAAATCTTGAATTCAGGATTTTGGAAAGCTAAAATCTTGAAATCGGCCAGAATCTTGAATTCAGGATTTTGGAAAGCTAAAATCTTGAAAAGAGCGAAAATCTTGAATTTGGGATTTTGGAAAGCTAAAATCTTGAAATCGGCCAAAATGTTGAATTCAGGATTTTGGAAAGCTAAACTCTTCAAATCGACCAAGATCTTGAAATCAGCATTTTGGAAAGCTAAAATCTTGAAATCGGCCATGATCTTGAATTCAGAATTTTGGAAAGCTAAAATCTTGAAAAGGGCAAAAATCTTGAATTCAGGATTTTCGAAAGCAAAGATCTTGAAAAGGGCAAAAATCTTCAATTCAGGATTTTGGAAAGCTAAAATCTTGAAATCGACCAAAATCTTGAATTCAGGATTTTGGAAAGCTAAAATCTTGAAATCGGCCAAGATCTTGAATTCAGGATTTTGGAAAGCTAAAATCTTGAAATCGGCCAAAATCTTGAATTGAGGATTGTGGAAAGCTAAAATCTTGAAATCGGCCAAAATCTTGAATTTAGGATTTTGGAAAGCTAAAATCTTGAAATCGGCCAAAATCTTGAAATCAGGATTTTGGAAAGCTAAAATCTTGAAATCGGCCAAAATCTTGAATTCAGGATTTTTAAAGCTAAAATCTTGAAATCGGCCAAAATCTTGAATTCAGGATTTTGGAAAGCTAAAATCTTGAAATCGGCCAAGATCTTGAATTCAGGATTTTTGAAAGCTAAAATCCGTAAGTCGGCCAAAATGTTAAAATGATGGTTTTGGAAGACTAAAATCTTGAAATCTGCCAAAATCTTGAATTCAGGATTTTGGAAAGCTAAAATCTTGAAATCGGCCAAGATCTTGAATTCAGGATTTTGGAAAGCTAACATCTTGGAATCGGCCAGAATCTTGAAATCAGGATTTTGGAAATCTAAAATCTTGAAATCAGCCAAAATCTTGAATTCAGGATTTTGGAAAGCTAAAATCTTGAAATCGGCCAAGATCTTGAATTCAGGATTTTGGAAAGCTAAAATCTTGAAATCGGTCAAGATCTTGAATTCAGAATTTTGGAAAGCTAAAGTCTTGAAATCGGCCATGATCTTGAATTCAGAATCTTTGGAAAGCTAAAATCTTGAAATCGGCAAAAATCTCGAATTCAGGATTTTGGAAAGCTAAAATCTTGAAATCGGCCAAAATCTTGAATTCAGGATTTTGGAAAGCTAAAATATTGAAATCGGCAAAAATCTTGAATTTAGGATTTTGGAAAGCTAAAATCTTGAAATCGGCCAAGATCTTGAATTCTGGATTTTGGAAAGCTAAAATCTTGAAATCTTCCAAAATCTTGAATTCAGGATTTTGGAAAGCTAAAATCTTGACATCGGTCAAAATCTTGAATTCAGGATTTTCGAAAGCTAAAATCTTGAAATCGGCCAAAGTCTTGAAGTCAGGATTTTGGAAATCTAAAATCTCGAAATCGGCCAAGATCTTGAATTCAGGATTTTGGAAAGCTAAAATCTTGAAATCGGCCAGAATCTTGAAATAAGGATTTTGGAAAGCTAAAATCTTGAAATCGGCCAAGAACCTGAATTCAGGATTTTGAAAAGCTAAAATCTTGAATTCAGGATTTTGGAAAGCTAAAATCTTGAAATCGGCCAAAATCTTGAATTCAGGATTTTGGAAAGCTAAACTCTTCAAATCGACCAAGATCTTGAAATCAGCATTTTGGAAAGCTAAAATCTTGAAATCGGCCATGATCTTGAATTCAGAATTTTGGAAAGCTAAAATCTTGAAAAGGGCAAAAATCTTGAATTCAGGATTTTCGAAAGCAAAGATCTTGAAAAGGGCAAAAATCTTCAATTCAGGATTTTGGAAAGCTAAAATCTTGAAATCGACCAAAATCTTGAATTCAGGATTTTGGAAAGCTAAAATCTTGAAATCGGCCAAGATCTTGAATTCAGGATTTTGGAAAGCTAAAATCTTGAAATCGGCCAAAATCTTGAATTGAGGATTGTGGAAAGCTAAAATCTTGAAATCGGCCAAAATCTTGAATTTAGGATTTTGGAAAGCTAAAATCTTGAAATCGGCCAAAATCTTGAAATCAGGATTTTGGAAAGCTAAAATCTTGAAATCGGCCAAAATCTTGAATTCAGGATTTTTAAAGCTAAAATCTTGAAATCGGCCAAAATCTTGAATTCAGGATTTTGGAAAGCTAAAATCTTGAAATCGGCCAAGATCTTGAATTCAGGATTTTTGAAAGCTAAAATCCGTAAGTCGGCCAAAATGTTAAAATGATGGTTTTGGAAGACTAAAATCTTGAAATCTGCCAAAATCTTGAATTCAGGATTTTGGAAAGCTAAAATCTTGAAATCGGCCAAGATCTTGAATTCAGGATTTTGGAAAGCTAACATCTTGGAATCGGCCAGAATCTTGAAATCAGGATTTTGGAAATCTAAAATCTTGAAATCAGCCAAAATCTTGAATTCAGGATTTTGGAAAGCTAAAATCTTGAAATCGGCCAAGATCTTGAATTCAGGATTTTGGAAAGCTAAAATCTTGAAATCGGTCAAGATCTTGAATTCAGAATTTTGGAAAGCTAAAGTCTTGAAATCGGCCATGATCTTGAATTCAGAATCTTTGGAAAGCTAAAATCTTGAAATCGGCAAAAATCTCGAATTCAGGATTTTGGAAAGCTAAAATCTTGAAATCGGCCAAAATCTTGAATTCAGGATTTTGGAAAGCTAAAATATTGAAATCGGCAAAAATCTTGAATTTAGGATTTTGGAAAGCTAAAATCTTGAAATCGGCCAAGATCTTGAATTCTGGATTTTGGAAAGCTAAAATCTTGAAATCTTCCAAAATCTTGAATTCAGGATTTTGGAAAGCTAAAATCTTGACATCGGTCAAAATCTTGAATTCAGGATTTTCGAAAGCTAAAATCTTGAAATCGGCCAAAGTCTTGAAGTCAGGATTTTGGAAATCTAAAATCTCGAAATCGGCCAAGATCTTGAATTCAGGATTTTGGAAAGCTAAAATCTTGAAATCGGCCAGAATCTTGAAATAAGGATTTTGGAAAGCTAAAATCTTGAAATCGGCCAAGATCCTGAATTCAGGATTTTGAAAAGCTAAAATCTTGAATTCAGGATTTTGGAAAGCTAAAATCTTGAAATCGGCCAAAATCTTGAATTCAGGATTTTGGAAAGCTAAACTCTTGAAAAGGGCGAAAATCTTGAATTCAGGATTTTGGAAAGCTAAAATCTTGAAATCGGCCAGAATCTTGAAATCAGGATTTTGGAAAGCTAAAATCTTGAAATCGGCCCAAATCTTGAATTCAGGATTGTGGAAAGCTAAAATCTCGAAATCGGCCAAAATCTTGAGTTCAGGATTGTGGAAAGCTAAAATCTTGAAATCGGTCAAAATCTTGAATTCAGGATTGTGGAAAGCTAAAATCTTGAAATCGGCCAAGATCTTGAATTCAGGATTTTGGAAAGCTAAAATCTTCAAATCGGCCAAAATCTTGAATTCAGGATTTTGGAAAGCTAAAATCTTGAAATCGGTCAAAATCTTGAATTCAGGATTGTGGAAAGCTAAAATCTTGAAATTGACCAAAATCTCGAATTCAGGAATTTGGAAAGCTAAAATCTTGAAATCGGCATGAATCTTGAAATCAGAATTTTGGAAGACAAAAAACTTGACATCGGCCAAAATCTTGAATTCAGGATTTTGGAAAGGTAAAATCTTGAAATCAGCCAATTTCTTGAATTAGAATTTTCGAAAGCTAAAATCTTGAAATCGGCCAAAAGCTACAATTCAGGATTTGGGAAAGCTAAAATCTTGTAATCGGCCAAGATCTTGAATTCTGGATTTTGGAAAGCTTAAGTCTTGAAATCGCCAAAAACCTAGAATTCAGGATTTTTGAAAGCTAAAATCTTGAAATCGGCCAGGATTTAAAATCAAGGTGTTCGAAAGCTGAAATCTTGAAATCGGCCAAAATCTTGAATTCAGGATTTTGGAAAGCTAAAATCTTGAAATGCGTGAAAATCTTGAATTCAGGACTTTGGAAAGCTAAAATCTTGAAATCGGCCAAGATCTTGAAATCAGGATTTTGGAAAGCTAAAATCTTGAAATCGGCCAAAATCTTGAATTTAGGATTTTGGAAAGCTAAAATCTTGAAATCGGCCAAGATCTTCAATCCAGGATAATGCCATTTGCGCCAGTGTCCTTTTGGGCCTTTCAAAGGAGGGCTTCTTTTTGGTGATTTTTGAAAAATTTTTCTTGGTCCCCCCTTTGCACTTTTTCAGAAAATGCAGGTTTAGGGTGACCTTGCAAAAATTGCCTTACCTCTGCCATTCGGACACTTTTGGAGCCGCCTTCTGCGCTAAAATTGTCTCCAGTCTTTGCACTTTAAGTGCTTACTAGTTCGGGCATAATGCCATTTGCGCCAGAGTGCTTTTGGGCCTTTCAAACGAAGGCTACTTTTTGGGCGATTTTTGAAAAATTTCCCTTGGTCCCCCTTTTGCACTTTTTCAGAAAATGCGGGTTTGGGTGAACTGTCGAAAATTGCCATAACTTGGCCATTCGGGCACTTTTGAATCCGCCTTATGCGCCAAAATCGGGGATAATGCCCCTTACAGCAGAGTGCTTTTGGGCCTTTTAAACGAAGGCTACTTTTAAGCGATTTTTGAAAAATTTCCCTTCGTCCGCTTTTTGCACTTTTTCAGAAAATGCGCGTTTTGAGTGACCTGGCGAGAATTGCCATAACTTGGCCATTCGGGCACTTTTAAGGCCGCTGTTGGCACCAAAATCTTCTCCTGTCTTTGCCCTTTAAGTGCATAATAATTACAGGATAATACTATTTGCGCAAGAGTGCTTTTCTGCCTTTCAAACGAGGTTTACTTCTTGGACGATTTTTGAAAAATTTCTTTTGGTCCCCCCTTTGCACTTTTTCAGAAAATGCGGGTTTTGAATGACCTCGCAAAAAATGCCATTACTTGGCCATTCGGGCACGTTTGGAGCCGCTGTTTGCGCCTAAAACAATTCCAGTCCTTACACTTTAAGTGCATACTAATTAGACGATAATGCCATTTGCGCAACAGTGCTTTTGGGCCTTTTCAGCGAGGGCATCCTTTTGGGCGCTTTTTTAAAAAATTTCCCTTGGTCCCCCCTCGCACTTTTTCAGAAAATGCGGGTTTTGGGTGACCTTGCGAAAATTGCAATAACTTGGCCATTCGGGCACTTTTGGAGCCGATGTTTCAACCAAAATCTTCTCCAGTCTTTGCACTTTCAGTGCATACTATTTAGAGGATAATGCCATTTGCGCCAGAGTGCTTTTGGGCCTTTTAAGCGAGGGCTACTTTTCAGGCGATTTTTAAAAAATTTCCTTTGGTCCTCCCTTTGTACTTTTTTAGAAAATGTGGGTATTTGCTGACTTTCCAAAAATTGCCATAACTTGGTCATTCGGGCACTTTTGGAGCCGCTGTTCTCGCCAAAATCTTCTCTTGGCGCTATAAGTGCATACTAATTAGAGTATAATGCCATTTATCTCAGAGTTTCTTTAAGCTTCTTAAGCGAGGCTACTTTTTAGGCGGTTTTTGAAAAATTTCCCTTGGTCCCCCCTTTGCACTTTTCAGAAAAAGCGGGTTTAGGGTGACCTTGCATAAATTGCCTTAACTGGGCCATTCGGGCGCTTTTGGAGCCGTTTTTTGCGTCAAAATCTTCTCCAATATTTGCACTATAGGGGCATACTATTTAGAGTAGAAGGCAATTTGCGCCAGAGTGCTTTTGGGCCTTTCAAGCGAAGGCTAGTTTTTGGGCGATTTTTGAAAAATTTCGCTTGGTGCCCCTTTCCCTCTTTTTTTTGAAAATGCGGGTTTTGGGTGACCTTGCGAAAATTGCCATAACTTTGCCATTCGAGAACTTTTGGAGCCGCCTTTTGCGCCAAAATCTTCTCTACTCTTTGCACTATAAGTGCATACTAATTGGAGGATAATGCCATTTGCGCCAGAGTGCTTTTAGGCCTTTTAGGCGAGGGCTATTTTTTGTCCCATTTTTAAAAAATTTTCCTTGGTCCCCCCTTTGCACGTTTTTTAGAAAGCGCGGGTTTTGGGTGACCTTTCAAAAATTGCCATAACGTGGCCTTTCGGGCACTTTTGGAGCTTTTTTTTGCGCCACAATTTTCTCCAGTCTTTGCACTTTAACTGCACACTAATTAGAGGATAATGCCATTTCGGCCAGAGTGCTGTTGGCCCTTTTGGGGAACTTCGAAAAATTTCTCTTCGTCCCCCCTTTGCACTTTTTCAGAAAATGCGGCTTTTGGGTGACCTTGCCTAAATTGCCATAACTTGGCCATTCGGGCCCTTTTGGAGCCGCTTTTTGTGCCAAAATCTTTTCCAGTCTTTACACTATAAGTGCATACTAATAAGAGGATAATGCCATTTCCGGCAGAGTGCTTTTGGGCCTTCAAACGAGGGCCACTTTTTGGGCGATTTTTGAAAAATTTCCCTTGGTCCTCCCTTTCCACTTTTTCAGAAAATGCGGGTTTTGGGTGACCTTGCGAAAATTGCCATACCTTGGCCATTCGGGCACTTTTGGAGCTGGATAATGCCATTTTGGCCAGAGTGCTGTTGGCCCTTTTAAGTGAGGGCTACTTTTTGGACGATTTCTGAAAAATTTCTTTTGGTGCCCTCTTTGCACTTTTTCAAAAAATGCGGGTTTTGGGTGACCTTTTTTAAATTGCCATAACTTGGCCATTCGGGCCCTTTCGGAACCGTTTTTTGCGCCAAAATCTTTTCCATCCTTTGCACTATAAGTGCATACTAATTAGAGGATAATGCCATTTGCGCCAGAGTGCTGTTGGGTTTTTGAAGGGAGGGCCACTTTTTGGGTGGTTTTTAAAAAATTTTCCTTGGTCCTCGCTTTGCACTTTTTCACAAAATGGGTCTTTTGGGTGACCTTTCGAGAATTGCCATAACTTAGCCATTCGGGCACTTTTGGATCCGGTTTTTACGCCAAAATCTTTTCCAGTCTTTGCACTTCAAGTGCATACTAAATGCAAGATGATGTTATTTGCGCCAGAGTACTTTTAGGCCTTTCAAACGAGGGCTACTTTTAGGGCGATTTTGGAAACATTTCCCTTGGTCCCCCCTTTGCACTTTTTCAGAAAATGCGGGTCTTGGGTGACCTTGCAAAAATTGCCATAACTTGGTCATTCGTGACGTTTTGGAGCTTCTTTTTGCGCCAAACTTTTTTTCAGTCTTTGCTTTCTAAGTGTATACAATTTACAGCATAATGACATTTGCGCCAGAGTGCTGTTGGCCTTTTGAAGCGAGGGCTACTTTTAGGGCGATTTTTGAAAACCTTCTCTTGGTCTCCCCTTTGCACTTTTTCTGAAAATGCAGCTTCTGGGGGACCTTCCGAAAATTGCCATAACTTCTCCATTCGGGCCCTGTTAGAGCCGCTGTTTGTGCCTAAATCTTCTCCAGTCTTTGCACTTTAAGCGCATACTAATTAAAGGATAATGCCATTTGCGCCAGTGTGCTTTTGGGCCTTTTAAAAGAGGGCTACTTTTTGGGCGATTTTTGAAAAATTTCTTTTAGTCCCCCCTTTGCACTTTTTCAGAAAATGCTAGTTTTCGGTGACCTCGCAAAAATTGTTGTAACTTGGTCATTCGGGCACTATCGGAGCCGCTGTTTGCGCCATAATCTTTTCAAGTCTTTGCACTTTAAGTGCATTTTAATTAAAGGATAATGCCATTGGCGCGAGAGTGCTTATGGGCCTTTAAAACGAAGGCTATCTTTTGGGGGTTTTTTCAAAAAAATTTCCTATGGTCCTCCCTTTGCACTTTTCCAGGAAATGTGGGTTTTGGGTGACCTTGCAAAAATTGCCACAACTTAGTTATTCGGGCACTTTTGGAGCCGCCTTTTGCACGAAAATCTCTTCTAGTCTTTGCACTTTAAGAGCATACTAATTGGAGGATAATGCCATTTGCGCCAGAGTGCTTTTAGGCCTTTCAAACGATGGCTACTTTTTCGGCGATTTTTGAAAAATTTCCCTTGGTCTCCCCTTTGCACTTTTTTAGAAAATGCTGGCTTTGGGTGACCTTGCAAAAAATTGCCATCACTTGGCCATTTGGGCACTTTTGGTGCCGTTGTTTTCGCCAAAATCATTTCCATTTTTTGCACGTTAAGTGCGTACTAATTAGACAATAATGCCACTTGCGCGAGACTACTTATGGGTTTTTTAAGCGAGCGCTACCTTTTGGGCGATTTTTGAAAAATTTCCTTTGGTCCCCTCTTTGCACTTTTTCAGAAAATGCGGGTTTGGGTGACCTTGCAGAAATTTTTGTAACTTGGCCATTCGAGCACGTTTGGAGCCGCCGTTTGCGCCAAAATCCTTTCCAGTCTTTGCACTTTAAGTGCTTGTTAAATAAAGGATAATGCCATTGGCGCGAGAGTGCCTATGGGCCTTTTAAGCGAAGGCTACCTTTTGGGGGATTTTTGAAAAATTTCTATTGGTCCCCCTTTTGCACTTTTTAAGAAAATGCGGGTTTTGGGTGACCTTCCGAAAATTGTTGTAACTTGGCCATTCCGGCACTTTTCGAGCCGCTGTTTGCGAAAAAACCTTCTCCAGTCTTTGCACTTTAAGTGTATGCTAAATAGAGGATAATGTTATTTCCGGCAGAGTACTTTTGAGCCTTTTAAGCGAAGGCTACTTTTTATGCGATTTTTGAAAAATTTCCCTTGGTCCCCCCTTTGCACTTTTTCAGAAAATGAGGGTTTTGGGTGACCTTTCAAAAATTGCCATCACTTGGCCTTTTGTTCACTTTTGGAGCTTTTTCTTGCGCCAAAATTTTCTCCAGTCTTTGCACTTTAACTGCATGCTAATTAAGGGATAATGCCCTTTCGGCCAGCGTGCTGTTGGCTTTTTTAAGTGAGGGCTGTTTTTTGGGCGATCTTTGAAAAATTTCTCTTCGTCCCCCATTTACACTTTTTCAGAAAATGCCGGTTTTGGGTGACCTTGCCTAAATTGCCATAACTTGGCCATTGCGGCACTTTTGGAGCCGCTTGTTTGCCTCCAAATCTTTTTTAGTCTTTGCAGTTTAAGTGCAGACAAATTTGAGGATAATGCCACTTGCGAGAGACTTCTTATGGGTTTTTTAAGCGAGGGCTATTTTTTGGGCAATTTTTGAAAAATTTCCCTTGGTCCCCTCTTTGCACTTTTTCAGAAAATGCGGGTTTGGGTGACCTGGCGAAAATTGCCATAACTTGGCCATTCGGGGACTTTTATAGCCGCCTTATGCGCCAAAATCATCTCCAGTCTTTGCACTTTTAGTGCATACTGATTAGAGGATAATGCCATTTGCGCCAGTGTGCTTTTTGGGCTTTTTAGGGAGGGCATCTTTTTGGGCGATTTTTGAAAAATTTCCCTTTGTCCCCCGTTTGCATTTTTTCAGAAAATGTGGCTTTTGGGTGACCTTGCAAAAATTGCCATAACTTCGCCATTCGGGCACTTTTGGAGCCGCCTTATGCGCCAAAATCTTGTCTAGGCTTTGCACTCTTAGTGCATACTTATTAGAGGAAAATGCCATTTGCGCCACAGTGCTTTTGGGCCTTTCAAACAAGGGATACTTTTTGGGGGATGTTTGAAAATTTTCCCTTGGTCCCCCCTTTGCACTTTTTCAGAAAATGCGGGTTTTGGGAGACCTTGCAAAAATTATTGTAACTTGGCCATTCGGGCACTTTTGGAGCCGCTGTTTAGGCCAAAATCTTTTCCAGTCTTTGCACTTTAAGTGCATTTTAATGAAAGGATAATGCCGTTATCGCGAGAGTACTTATGGCCCTTTTAAGCGAAGGCTACCTTTAGGGCGATTTTTGGAAAAGTTCCTTTGGTCCCCCCTTTGCACTTTTTCAGAAAATGCGGGTTTTTGGTGACCTTGCAAAAAATTGCCATCACTTGGCCATTCGGGCACTTTTGGAGCCGTTGTCTGCGCCAAAATCATTTCCAGTCTTTGCACGTTAAGTGCGTACTAATTAGAGGATAATGCCACTTGCACGAGACTACTTCTGGGTTTTTTAAGCGAGGGCTACTTTTTTTTCTAAAAATTTTCCCTAGTCCCCCCTTTGCACTTTTTTAGAAAATGCGGGTTTGGGTGACCTGGCGAAAATTGCCATAACTTGGCCATTCGGGCATTTTTGGAGCCGCCTTATAAGCAAAAATCTTGTCCAGTCTTTGCACGTTAAGAGCATAGAAATTACTGGATAATGCGATTTGCGCCAGAGTGCTTTTGGGCCTTTTAAACGAGGGCTTTTTGGGCGATTTTTGCGAAATTTCTGTTGTTCCCCTTTTTGCACTTTTTCAGAAAATGCGGGTTTTGGGTGACCTTGAGAAAATTGCCATAACTTGGCAATTCGGGCACTCTTTGAGCCGCGTTTTGCGCCAAAATCTTGCCCAGTCTTTGCGCTTAAAGAGTATACTAATTACAGGATAATGCGATTTGCACCAGAGCGCCTTTAGCCGTTTCAAACGAGGCCTACTTTTTGGGCGATTTTTGAAACATTTTCATTGGTCCCCCCTTTCCAATTTTTCAGAAAATGCTTGTTTAGGGTGACCTTGCAAAAATTGCCATAACTTGGCAATTCGGGTACTTTTGGAGCCGCTGTTTGCGCCTAAATTTTGTCAAGTCTTTGCACTTTAAGAGCATACTAATTAGAGGATAATGCCATTTGTGCTAGAGTGCTTTGGGGCCTTTCAAACGAGGGCTACTTTTTAGGCGATTTTTGAAAAATTTCTCTTGGTCCCCGCTTTGCACTTTTTTAGAAAATGCGGGTTTTGGGTGACCTTGCCAAAATTGCCAACCCTAACCTTTGGAGCCGCTGCTTTCGCCAAAATCTTCTCCAGTCTTTGCAGTTTAAGTGCATACTAAATAAAGGATAATGCCATTTGCGCCGGATTGTCTTTGGGCCTTTCAAACGAAGGCTCTTTTTTGGGCGATTTTTGAAAAATTTAGCTTGGTCCCTCCTTTGCAAAGGCAAGGCAATTTAGGCAAGGTCACCCAAAACCGGCATTTTCTGAAAAAGTGCTAATGGGGGACGAAGAGAAATTTTTCAAAGATCGCCCAAAAAACAGCCCTCACTTAAACAAGCCAACAGCACGCTGGCCGAAAGGGCATTATCCCTTAATTAGCATGCAGTTAAAGTGCAAAGACTGGAGAAAATTTTGGCGCAAGAAAAAAATCCAAAAGTGAACGAAAGGCCAAGTGATGGCAATTTTTGAAAGGTCACCCAAAACCCAAGAAAATGCGGGTTTTGGGTGACCTTGCCAAAATTGCCACAACTTAGTTATTCGGGCACTTTTGGAGCCGCCTTTCGCACAAAAATCTCTTCTAGTCTTTGCACTTTAAGAGCATACTAATTGGAGGATAATGCCATTTGCGCCAGAGTGCTTTTAGGGCTTTCAAACGATGGCTACTTTTTCGGCGATTTTTGAAAAATTTCCCTTGGTCTCCCCTTTGCACTTTTTTAGAAAATGCTGGCTTTGGGTGACCTTGCAAAAAATTGCCATCTCTTGGCCATTTGAGCACTTTTGGTGCCGTTGTTTGCGCCAAAATCGTTTCCACTTTTTGCACGTTAAGTGCGTACTAATTAGAGGATAATGCCACTTGCGCGAGACTACTTATGGGTTTTTTAAGCGAGGGCTACCTTTTGGGCGATTTTTGAAAAATTTCCTTTGGTCCCCTCTTTGCACTTTTTCAGAAAATGCGGGTTTGGGTGACCTGGCCAAAATTGCCATAACCTGCCCATTCGGGCACTTTTGGAGCCGCTGTTTGCGCCAAAATGTTTTCCAGCCCTTGCAGTTTAAGTGCATACTAATAAAAGGATAATGGCATTTGCGCCAGAGTGCTTTTTGGCCTTTCAAACGAGGGCTACTTTTTGGGCGATTTTTGAAAAGTTTCCCTTGGTCCCCCCTTTGCACTTGTTCAGAAAATGCGGGTTTTTGGTGACCTTGCCAAAATTGCCATAACTTGGTTATTCGGGCAGTTTTGGAGCCGCCTTTTGTACCAAAATCTTCTCTAGTCTTTGCAACTTAAACAGCATACTAATTGGAGGATAATGCCATTTGCGCCAGAGGGCTTTTAGGTCTTTAAAACGATAGCTACTTTTTGGGCGATTTTTGAAAAATTTCTCTTGGTCCCCCCTTTGCACTTTTTCAGAAAATGCAAGTTTTGGGTGCCCTTGCAAAAATTGCAATAACTTGGCCATTCGGGCACTCTTAGGAGCCCCTTTTTGCGCCAAAATCTTTTCCAGTCCTTGCACTTTAAGTGCATACTATTTAGACGATAATTTTATTTGCGCCAGAGTGCTTTTAAGCCTTTCAAACGAGGGCTACTTTTTGGGCGATTTTTGAAAAATTTCCCTTGGTCCTCCCTTTGCACTTTTTCAGAAAATGCGGGTTTTGGGTGACCTTGCAAAAATTGCCATAACTTCGCCGTTCGGGCACTTTTGAAGCCGTTTTCTGCACCAAAATCTCCTCCAGTCCTTGCACCTTCAGAGCATACTAGTTCAGGTATAATGCCCCTTACGGCAGAGTGCTTCTGGGCCGTTTAAACGAAGGCTACTTTTTAAGCGATTTTTGAAAAATTTCCCTTCGTCCTCCCTTTGCACTTTTTCAGAAAATGCGGGTTTTGGGTGACCTTGCGAGAATTGCCATAACTTCGCCATTCGGGCACTTTTAAAGCCGCTGTTGGCACCAAAATCTTCTCCAGTCTTTGCACTTTAAATGCGTCTAAATTATAGGATAATGCCATTTGCGCCAGTTTCCTTTTGGGCCTTTCAAACGAGGGCTACTTTTTGGGCGATTTTTAAAAATTTTCCTTGGTCCCCCCTTTGCTCTTTTACAAAAAATGCGGGTTTTGGGTGACCTTGCAAAAATTGCCATAACTTGGCCATTGGGGCACTTTTAGAGCTGTCTTGTGCGTTAAAATCTTCTCCAGTCTTTGCAGTATAAGTGGATACAAATTAGAGGATAATGACATTTTCGCCAGAGTGTTCTTGGCCCTTTGAAGCGAGGGATACTTTTTGGGCGATTTTTTAAAAGTTTCTCTTGGTCTCCGCTTTGCTTTTCTTCAGACAATGCGGGTTTTGGGTGACTGTCCGAAACTTGCAATAACTTGGCCATTCGAGCACCTTTGGAGCCGCTGTTTGCGCCTAAAACAATTCCAGTCCTTACACTTTAAATGCATACTAATTAGACGATAATGCCATTTGCGCAACAGTGCTTTTGGGCCTTTTCAGCGAGGGCATCCTTTTGGGCGATTTTTTAACAAATTTTCCTTGGTCCCCCCTTTGCACTTTTTCAGAAAAAGCGGGTTTTGGGTGACCTTGCGAAAATTGCAATAACTTGGCCATTCGGGCACTTTTGGAGCCGATGTCTAAACCAAAATCTTCTCCAGTCTTTGCACTTTCAGTGCATACTATTTAGAGGATAATGCCATTTGCGCCAGAGTCCTTTTGGGCCTTTTAAGCGAGGGCTATTTTTTAGCCGATTTTTGAAAAATTTCCTTTGGTCCCCACTTTGTACTTTTTTAGAAAATGCGGGTATTGGCTGACTTTGCGAAAATAGCCATAACTTGGTTATTCGGGCACTTTTGGAGCCGCTGTTCTCGCCAAAATCTTCTCCAGTCTTGGCGCTATAAGTGCATACTAATTAGAGGATAATGCCATTTACCTCAGAGTTTCTTTGGGCTTTTTAAGCGAGGCTACTTTTTAGGCGGTTTTTGAAAAATTTCCCTTGGTCTCCCCCTTTGCACTTTTTCAGAAAATGCGGGTTTAGGGTGACCTTGCATAAATTGCCTTAACTGGGCCATTCGGGCGCTTTTGGAGCTGTTTACTGCGTCAAAATCTTCTGCAATATTTGCAGTAGAGGGGCATACTATTTAGAGTAGAATGCAATTTGCGCCAGAGTGCTTTTGGGCCTTTCAAGCGAGGGCTAGTTTTTGGGCGATTTTTGAAAAATTTCCCTTGGTCCCACCTTCGTTTTTTTTTTTGAAAATGCGGGTTTTGGGTGACCTTGCCAAAATTGCCATAACTTTGCCATTCGAGAACTTTTGGAGCCGCCTTTTGCGCCAAAATCTTCCTAGTCTTTGCACTATAAGTGCATACTAATTGAAGGATAATGCCATTTGCGCCAGAGTGCTTTTAGGCCTTTTAAGCGAGGGCTATTTTTTGTCTCATTTTTAAAAAATTTTCCTTAGTTTTCCCTTTGCACTTTATTAGAAAACGCGGGTTTTGGGTGACCTTTCAAAAATTGCCATAACGTGGCCTTTCGGGCACTTTTGGAGCTTTTTCTTGCACCACAATTTTCTCCAGTCTTTGCACTTTAACTGCATACTAATTAAAGGATAATGCCATTTCGGCCAGAGTGCTGTTGGCCCTTTTAAGTGAGGGCTGTTTTTTGGGGGAACTTTGAAAAATTTCTCTTCGTCCCCCCTTTGCACTTTTTCAGAAAATGCGGCTTTTGGGTGACCTTGCCCAAATTGCCATAACTTGGCCATTCGGGCACTTTTGGAGCCGCTTGTTTCCCTCAAAATCTTCCCCAGTCTTTGCAGTTTAAGAGCATACAAATTAGAGATTAATGCCATTTGCGCAAGAGTGCTTTTGGGCCTTTCAAACGAGGGCTACTTTTTGGGCGATTTTTGAAAAATATCCCTTGGTCGTCCCTTTTCACTTTTCCAGAAAATGCGGGTTTTGGGTGACCTTGCGATAATTGCCATAACGTGCCCATTCGGACACTTTTGGAGCCGCTGTTTGCGGCAAAATATTCTCCAGTCTTTGCACTTTACGTTTATTTTAATTAGAGTATAATTCAGCTTGCGCCAGAGTGCTTTTGGGTTTTTCAAGCAAGGGCTACTTTTCGGGCGATTTTTGAAAAATTTCCCTTGGTTCCCCCTTTCCACTTTTTCAGAAAAATGCGGGGTTAGGGTGACCTTGCAAAATTTGCCATAACTCTGCTATTCTGGCACGTTTGGAGCTGCGTTTTGCGCCAAAATCGTCTCCAGTCTTGGCGCTTTAAGGGCATACTTATAAGAGGATAATGCCATTTGCACCAGAGTGCTTTTAGGCCTTTTAAGCGAGGGCTACTTTTTGGGCGATTTTTGAAAAAGTTCTCTTGGTCCCCCTTTGCACTTTTTCAGAAAATGCGGGTTTTGGGTGACGTTGCCTAAATTGCTATAACTTGGCCATTCGGGCCTTTTTGGAGGCGCTTTTTGCGCCAAAATCTTTTCCAGTCTTTGCACTATAAGTGCATACTAATTAGAGGATAATGCCATTTGGGCCAGAGTGCTTTTGGCCTTTTGAAGCGAGGGCCACTTTTTGGGCGATTTTTGAAAAATTTTCTTTGGTCCCCCCTTTGCAATTTTTCAGAAAATGCGGGTTTTGGATGACCTTGTGAGAATTCCTATAACTTAGCCATTCGGGCACTTTTGGATCAGCTTTTTGCGCCAAAATCTTTTCCCGTCTTTGCACTTCAAGTGCATACTAAATAGAGGATAATGCCATTCGCGCCAGAGGGCTCTCAGGGCATTCAAACGAGGGCTACTTTCTCAACGATTTTTGAAAAATTTCCCTTGGTCCCCCCTTTGCACTTTTTCAGAAAATGCGGGTTTTGGGTGACCTTGCGCAAATCTCAATAACGTGGCCATTCGGGCACTGTTTGGAGCCGCTGTTTCCGTTAAAATCTTCTCCCGTCTTTACACTTTAAGGGCATACTGATTGGAGGATAATGCCATTTGCCCCAGAGGTCTCTTAGGCCATTCAAACGAGGGCTATTTTTCGGGCGATTTTTGAAAAATTTCCCTTCGTCCCCCCATTAAACTTTTTTTAGAAAATGCGGGTTTTGGGTGACCTTGCGAAAATTGCCATACCTTGGCCATTCTTGCACTTTTGGAGCTGCTTTTTGCGCCAACATTTTTTCCAGTCTTTGCACTTTAACTGCATACTATTTAGAGGATAATGCCATTTTGGCCAGAGTGCTGTTGGCCCTTTTAAGTGAGGGCTACTTTTTGGACGATTTCTGAAAAATTTCTTTTCGTACCCCCTTTGGACTTTTTCAAAAAATGCGGGTTTTGGGTGACCTTTCGTCAATTGCCATAACTTGGTCATTCGGGACGTTTTGGAGCTGCTTTTTGTGCCAAACTCTTCTTCAGTCTTTGGATTATAAGTGGATTTTAGCTAGAGGATAATGGCATTTGCGCCAGAGTGCTGTTGGGTTTTTGAAGGGAGGGCCACTTTTTGGGAGATTTTTGAAAAATTTTCCTTGGTCGTCCCTTTGCACTTTTTCAGAAAATGCCTTTTTTGGGTGACCTTGCGAAAATTGCCATAACTTGGGAATTTGGGTACTTTTGGAGCCGCTGTTTGCGCCCAAACTTTGTCCAGTCTTTGCACTTTAAGAGCATTTAAATTAGAAGATAATGCGATTTGGTCTAGAGTGCTTTTGGGCTTTTAAGGCGAGGGCATCTTTTTGGGCGATTTTTGGAAAATTTCTATTGGTCCCCCTTTTGCCCTTTTTAAGAAAATGCGGGTTTTAAGTGACCTTGCGAAAATTGTTATAACTTGGCTATTAGGTCACTTTTGGAGCCGCTGTTTGGGCGAAAATCCTTTCCAGTCATTGCACTTTTCGTGCATTTTAATTAAAAGATAATGCCATTGGCGCGAGTGTCCTTATCGGCCACTAAAGCGAAGGCTACCTTTTGGGGGATTTTTGCAAAATTTCCCTTGGTCCTCCCTTTGCACTTTTTCAGAAAATGCGGGTTTTGGGTGACCTTGCAAAAATTGCCATAACTTCGCCGTTCGGGCACTTTTGGAGCCGTTTTTTGCGCCAAAATCTCCTCCAGTCCTTGCACCATTAGAGCATACTAGTTCAAGGATAATGCCACTTACGGCAGTGTGCTTTTGGACCTTTTAAACGAAGGCTACTTTTTCGGTGATTTTTCAAAAATTTCCCTTCGTCCGCCCTTTGCACGTTTTCACAAAATGCGGGTTTTGGGTGACCTTGCGAGAATTGCCATAACTTGGCCATTCGGGCACTTTTAAAGCCGCTGTATGCACCAAAATCTTCTCCAGTCTTTGCCCTTTAAGGGCATAATAATTATAGGATAATACTACTTGCGCAAGAGTGCTTTTCTGCCTTTCAAACGAGGTTTACTTTTTGGACGATTTTTGAAAAATTTCTTTTGCTCCTCCCTTTGCACTTTTTCAGAAAATGCGGGTTTTGAAAGACCTCGCGAAAATTGCCATAACCTAGCCATTCGAGCACGTTTGGAGCCGCTGTTTGCGCCAAAATGTTCTCCAGTGTTTGCACTTTAAATGCGTTTAAATTATAGGATAATGCCATTTGCGCCAGTGTGCTTTTGTGCCTTTCAAACGAGGGCTACGTTTTGGGCGATTTTTGAAAAATTTCCATTGGTCCCCCCTTTGCACTTTTTGAGAAAATGCGGGTTTAGGGTGACCTTGCGAAAATTGCCATAACTTGGCAATTCGGGTACTTTTGGAGCCACTGTTCGCGCCTAAATTTTGTCCAGTCTTTGCACTTTTAGAGCATACTAATTAGAGGATAATGCGATTTGTTCTAGAGTGCTTTTGGGCCTTTAAGGCGAGGGCATCTTTTTGGGCGATTTTTAAAAAATTTCTATTGGTCCCCTTTTTGCACCTTTTAAGAAAATGCAGGTTTAAGTGACGTTGCGAAAATTTTTAAAACTTGGCCATTCGGGCACTTTTGAAGCCGGTGTTTGCGCCCAAGCCTTGTCCAGTCTTTGCACTTTAAGTGCATACTATTTAGAGGATAATGTTATTTCCGCCAGAGTGCTTTTGAGAATTTAAAGCGAAGGCTAGTTTTTAGGCCATTTTTTAAAAATTTTCCTTGGTCCCCCCTTTGCACTTTTTTTAGAAAATGAGGGTTTTGGGTGACCTTGCGAAAATTCCTATAACTTGGCCATTCTTGCACTTTTGTAGCCGCTGTTTCCTCCTTAATCTTTTCCGGTCATTCCACTTTAAGTGTATACTAATTAGAGGATAATGCCTTTTGCGCCAGAGTGCTTTTGGGCCTTTCAAACGAAGGCTACTTTTTGGCCGATTTTTTAAAAATTTCCCTTGGTCCCCCGTTTGCGCTTTTACGGAAAATGCGGGTTTTGGGTGACCTTGCGAAATTTGCCATAAGTTGGCCATTCCTACACTCTTTGAGCCGCTTTTTTCGCCAAAATCTTTCCCAGTCTTTGCTCTTTAAGTGCATACTAAATAGAGGATAAAGCCATTTCCGCCAGAATCCTTTCGGCCTTTCAAACGGGGGGTTTTTTTTGGGCAATTTTGAAAAATTTTCCTTGGTCCCCCCTTTGCACTTTTTCAGAAAATGCGGGTTTTGGGTGACCTTGCGAAAATTGCCATAACTTGGCAATTTGAGTACTTTGGAGCCGCTGTTTGCGCCTAAATTGTGTCTAGTCTTTGCACTTTAAGAGCATACTAATAAGACGATAATGCGATCTGGTCTAGAGTGCTTTTGGGCCTTTAAGGCGAGGGCATCTTTTTAGGCGATTTTTGAAAAATTTCTATTGGTCCCCCTTTTGCACCTTTTAAGAAAATGCGGGTTTTAAGTGACCTTGCGAAAATTGTTATAACTTGGCTATTCGGGCCCTTTTGGAACCGCTTTTTGCGCCAAAATCTTTTCCATCCTTTGCACTATAAGTGCATACTAATTAGAGGATAATGCCATTTGCGCCAGAGTGCTGTTGGGGTTTTGAAGGGTGGGCCACTTTTTGGGTGATTTTTTAAAAATTGTTCTTGGTCCTCCCTTTGCACTTTTTCACAAAATGGAGCTTTTGGGTGACCTTGCGAGAATTGCCATAACTTAGCCATTCGGGCACTTTTGGAATCGCTTTTTGCGCCAAAATCTTTTGCAGTCCTTGCACTTCAAGTGCATACTAAATAGAAAATGATGTTATTTGCGCCAGAGTACTTTTAGGCTTTTAGGCCTTTCAAATGAGGGCTACTTTTTGGGCGATTTTTGAAAAATTTTCCTTGGTCCCCCCTTTGCACTTTTTGAGAAAATGCGGGTTTAGGGTGACCTTGCGAAAATTGCCATAACTTGGCAATTCGGGTACTTTTGGAGCCACTGTTCGCGCCTAAATTTTGTCCAGTCTTTGCACTTTTAGAGCATACTAATTAGAGGATAATGCGATTTGTTCTAGAGTGCTTTTGGGCCTTTAAGGCGAGGGCATCTTTTTGGGCGATTTTTAAAAAATTTCTATTGGTCCCCTTTTTGCACCTTTTAAGAAAATGCAGGTTTAAGTGACGTTGCGAAAATTTTTAAAACTTGGCCATTCGGGCACTTTTGAAGCCGGTGTTTGCGCCCAAGCCTTGTCCAGTCTTTGCACTTTAAGTGCATACTATTTAGAGGATAATGTTATTTCCGCCAGAGTGCTTTTGAGAATTTAAAGCGAAGGCTAGTTTTTAGGCCATTTTTTAAAAATTTTCCTTGGTCCCCCCTTTGCACTTTTTTTAGAAAATGAGGGTTTTGGGTGACCTTGCGAAAATTCCTATAACTTGGCCATTCTTGCACTTTTGTAGCCGCTGTTTCCTCCTTAATCTTTTCCGGTCATTCCACTTTAAGTGTATACTAATTAGAGGATAATGCCTTTTGCGCCAGAGTGCTTTTGGGCCTTTCAAACGAAGGCTACTTTTTGGCCGATTTTTTAAAAATTTCCCTTGGTCCCCCGTTTGCGCTTTTACGGAAAATGCGGGTTTTGGGTGACCTTGCGAAATTTGCCATAAGTTGGCCATTCCTACACTCTTTGAGCCGCTTTTTTCGCCAAAATCTTTCCCAGTCTTTGCTCTTTAAGTGCATACTAAATAGAGGATAAAGCCATTTCCGCCAGAATCCTTTCGGCCTTTCAAACGGGGGGTTTTTTTTGGGCAATTTTGAAAAATTTTCCTTGGTCCCCCCTTTGCACTTTTTCAGAAAATGCGGGTTTTGGGTGACCTTGCGAAAATTGCCATAACTTGGCAATTTGAGTACTTTGGAGCCGCTGTTTGCGCCTAAATTGTGTCTAGTCTTTGCACTTTAAGAGCATACTAATAAGACGATAATGCGATCTGGTCTAGAGTGCTTTTGGGCCTTTAAGGCGAGGGCATCTTTTTAGGCGATTTTTGAAAAATTTCTATTGGTCCCCCTTTTGCACCTTTTAAGAAAATGCGGGTTTTAAGTGACCTTGCGAAAATTGTTATAACTTGGCTATTCGGGCCCTTTTGGAACCGCTTTTTGCGCCAAAATCTTTTCCATCCTTTGCACTATAAGTGCATACTAATTAGAGGATAATGCCATTTGCGCCAGAGTGCTGTTGGGGTTTTGAAGGGTGGGCCACTTTTTGGGTGATTTTTTAAAAATTGTTCTTGGTCCTCCCTTTGCACTTTTTCACAAAATGGAGCTTTTGGGTGACCTTGCGAGAATTGCCATAACTTAGCCATTCGGGCACTTTTGGAATCGCTTTTTGCGCCAAAATCTTTTGCAGTCCTTGCACTTCAAGTGCATACTAAATAGAAAATGATGTTATTTGCGCCAGAGTACTTTTAGGCTTTTAGGCCTTTCAAATGAGGGCTACTTTTTGGGCGATTTTTGAAAAATTTTCCTTGGTCCCCCCTTTGCACTTTTTCAGAAAATGCGGGTCTTGGGTGGCGTTGCGAAAATTGCCATAACTTGGTCATTCGGAACGTTTTGGAGCTGCTTTTTGGGCCAAACTCTTCTTCAGTCCTTGCATTCTAAGTGTATACAATTTACAGGATAATGACATTTGCGCCAGAGTGCTGTTGGCCTTTTGAAGCCAGGGCTACTTTTTGGGCGATTTTTGAAAAACTTCTTTTGGTCTCCCCTTTGCACTTTTTCTGAAAATGCAGGTTTTGGGTGACCTTAAGAAAATTGCCATAACTTCGCCATTCGGGCCCTTTTTGAGCCGCTGTTTGTGCCTAAATCTTCTCCAGTCATTGCACTTTAAGTGCATAGTAATTAAAGAATAACGCCATTTTCGCCAGTGTGCTTTTGGCCTTTTAAACAAGGGCACTTTTTTGGGCGATATTTAAAAAATTTCCTTTAGTCCCCCCTTTGCACTTTTTCAGAAAATGCGGCTTTTGGGTGAGCTTGGAAAAATTGCCATAACTTGGCCATTCGGGCACTTTTGGGGCCGCTGTTTGCGCCAAAATGTTTTCCAGTCTTTACAGTTAAGTGCATACTAGTTAAAGGATAATGCCATTTGCGCCAGAGTGCCTTTGGGCCTTTCAAACCAGGGCTCTTTTTTGGGCGATTTTTGAAAAATTTCCCTCGGTCCCCCCTTTGAACTTTTTCAGAAAAATCGGGTTTTGGGTGACCTTGCAAAAATTGTTGTAACTTGGCCATTCGGGCACTTTTGGAGCCGCTGTTTGCGCCAAAATTCTTTCCAGTCTTTCCACTTTAAGTGCATTTTAAATAAAGGATAATGCCATTGGCGCGAGAGTGCTTATAGGCCTTTTAAGCGAAGGCTACCTTTTGGGGGATTTTTGAAAAATTTCCCTTGGTCCCTCCTTTGCACTTTTTCAGAAAATGCGGGTTTTGGGTGACCTTGCGAAAATTGCCATAACTGGATTATTCGGGCACTATTGGAGCCGCCTTTTACACCAAAATCGTTTCTAGTCTTTGCACTTTAAGCGCATACTAATTGGAGGATAATGCCATTTGCGCCAGAGTGCTTTTAGGCCTTTCAAACGATGGTTACTTTTTGGGCGATTCTTGAAAAGTTTCCCGTGGTCCCCCCTTTGCACTTTCTTCAGAAAATGCGGGTTTTGGGTGACCTTGCATAAATTGCAATAACTTGGCCATTGGGGCATTTTTTGCAGCCGCTTTTTGCGCCAAAATCTTTTCCAGTCTTTGCACTTTAAGTGCATACTAAATGGAGAATAATGCCATTTGCGCCAGAGTGCTTTTAAGCCTTTCAAACGAGGGCTACTTTTTGGGCGATTTTTAAAAAATTTCTCTGGGTCTCCCCTTTGCACTTTCTTAGAAAATGCTGATTTTTGGTTACCTTGCAAAAAAATAGCCATCACTTGGCCATCCGAGACTACTTATGGGCTTTTTAAGCGAGGGCTACCTTTTGGGCGATTGTTAAAAAAATTTTCCTTGGTCCCCCCTTTGTACTTTTTTAGAAATGCGGGTTTTGGGTGACCTTGCCAAAATTGCCATAACTGGGTTGTTCGGGCACCTTCGGGGCCGCTGTTTTCGCCAAAATCTTCTCCAGTCTCTGCGCTTTAAGTGCATGCAAATAAGAGGATAATGCCATTTGCCTCAGAGTTTTTTGCGCTTTTTAAGCCAGGGCTACTGTTGACCTTGCAAAAATTGTTGTAACTTGGCCATTCGGGCACTTTTGGAGCCGCTGTTTGCGCCAAAATCCTCTCCAGTTTTTGCAATTTAAGCGCGTTCTAATTAAAGGATAATGCCATTGGCACGAGCGTGGTTGTGGGCCTTTAAAGCGAAGGCTACCTTTCGGGGGATTTTTGAAAAATTTCCCTTGGTCCCCTCTTTGCAGATTTTCAGAAAATGTGGGTTTTGGGTGACCTTGCAAAAATTACGATAACTTGGTTATTCGGGCAGTTTTGGAGCCTCCTTTTGCACAAAAATCTTCTCTAGTCTTTGCACTTTAAGAGCATACTTATTAGAGGATAATGCCATTTGCGCCAGAGTGCTTTTAGGCCTTTCAAACGATGGCTACTTTTTAAGCGAATTTTGAAAAATTTCCCTTGGTCCCCCCTTTGCACTTTTTTTAGAAAATTCGGGTTTTGGGTGACCTTGCAAAAAATTGCCATCACTTGGCCATCCGGTCACTTTTGGAGCCGTTGTTTGCGCCAAAATAATTTTCTTTCTTGGCACGTTAAGTGCGTAGTAATTAGAGGATAATGCCACTTGCGCGGGACTACTAATGGGTTTTTTAAGCGAGCGCTACCTTTTGGGCGATTTTTGAAAAATTTCCCATGGTTCCCCCTTTGCACTTTTTCAGAAAATGCGGGTTTGGGTGACCTGGCGAAAATTGCCATAACTTTGCCATTCGCGAACTTTTGGGGCCGCCTTATGCGCCAAAATCTTGTCCAGTCTTTGCACTTTTAGCGCATACTAATTAGAGGAAAATGCCATTTGCGCCAGTGTGCTTTTGGGCCTTTTCAGGGAGCGCATCTTTTTGAGCGATTTTTTGAAAAATTTCCTTTGGTCCCCCGTTTGCGCTGTTTCAGAAAATGCGGCTTTTGGGTGACGTTGCAAAAATTGCCATAACTTGGCCATTCGGGCACTTTTGGAGCCGCTGTTTGCGCCAAAATTTTTTCCAGTCTTTGCTGTTTAAATGCATACTAATTAGAGGATAATGCCATTTGCGCCAGAGTGCTTTTTGGCCTTTCAAACGAGAGCTACGTTTTGGGCGATTTTTGAAAAGTTTCCCTTGGTCCCCCCTTTGCACTTTTTCTGAAAATGCGGGTTTTTGGTTACCTCGCCAAAAATGCCATTACTTCTTTATTCCGGCACTTTTGGAGCCGCCTTCTGCATTAAAATCTTCTCTAGTCTTTGCACTTTAAGAGCATACTAATTGGAGGATAATGCCATTTGCGCCAGAGTGCCTTTACGCCTTTCAAACGATGGCTACTTTTTGGGCGACTTTTAAAAAATGTTCCTTGGTCCCCACTTTTCACTTTTTCAGAAAATGCGGGTTTTGGGTGACCTTTCAAAAATTGCCATAACGTGGCCTTTCGGGCACTTTTGGACCTTTGTTTTGCGCCACAATTTTCTCCAGTCTTTGCACTTTAACTGCATACTACTTACAGGATAATGCCATTTCGGCCAGAGTGCTGGTGGCCCTTTTAAGTGAGGGCTGTTTTTTGGGGGGACTTTGAAAAATTTCTCTTCGTCCCCCCTTTGCACGTTTTCAGAAAATGCGGCTTTTGGGTGACCTTGCCCAAATTGCCATAACTTGGCCATTCGGGTACTTTTGGAGCCGCTTGTTTGCCTCAAAATCTTCTCCAGTCTTTGCAGTTTAAGTGCATACAAATTAGAAAATAATGCCATTTGCGCAAGAGTTCTTTTAGGCCTTTCAAACGAGGGCTTCTTTTTGGACGATTTTTGAAATATTTCCCTTGGTCCCCCCTTTGCACTTTTCCAGAAAATGCGGGTTTTGGGTGACCTTGCGATAATTGCCATAACGTGCCCATTCGGACACTTTTGGAGCCGCTGTTTGCGCCAAAATATTTTCCAGTCTTTGCACTTTAAGTTTATTTTAATTAGAGTATAATTCAGCTTGCGCCAGAGTACTTTTGGGTTTTTCAAGGAAGGGCTACTTTTCGGGCGATTTTTGAAAAATTTCCCTTGGTCCCCCCTTTCCACTTTTTCAGAAAAATGCGGGTTTAGGGTGACCTTGCGAAATTTGCCATAACTCTGCCATTCTTGCACTTTTGGAGAGGCGTTCTGCGCCAAAATCTTCTGCATTCTTGGCGCTATAAGTGCATGCAAATAAGAGGATAATGCCATTTGCCTCAGAGTTTTTTTGCGCTTTTTAAGCGAGGGCTACTATTGACCTTGCAAAAATTGTTGTAACTTGGCCATTCGGGCACTTTTGGAGCCGCTGATTGCGCCAAAATCCTCTCCAGTTTTTGCACTTTAAGTGCGTTTTAATTAAAGGATAATGCAATTCGCGCGAGAGTGGTTATGGGCCTTTAAAGCGAAGGCTACCTTTCGGGGGATTTTTGGAGCTGCTTTTTGCGCCAAACTCTTCCTCAGTCTTTGCATTATAAGTAGATGCAATTTACAGGATAATGACATTTGCACCTGAGTGCTGTTGGCCTTTTGAAGCAAGGGCGACTTTTTGGGCGATTTTTGAAAAACTTCTCTTGGTCTCCCCTTTCCACTTTTTCTGAAAATGCAGGTTTTGGGTGACCTTCTGAAAATTGCCATAACTTTGTTATTCGGGCCCTTTTTGAGCGGCTGTTTGCTCCTAAATCTTTTCTAGTCTTTGCACTTTAAGTGGATACTAATTAGAGGATAATGCCATTTGCGCCAGTGTGCTTTTGGGCCTTTTCAGGGAGGGCATCTTTTTGGGCGATTTTTGAAAAATTTCCTTTGGTCCCCCCTTTGCAGTTTTTCAGAAAATGCGGGTTTTTGGGCGACCTTGCCAAAATTGCCATAAGTTGGTCATTCGGGAACTTTTAGAGCCGCGTTTTTGCCTCAAAATCTTTTCTAGTCTTTGCACTTTAAGTGGACACTAATTAGAGGATAATGCCATTTGCGCCAGTGTGCTTTTGGGCCTTTTCAGCGAGGGCATCTTTTTGGGCGATTTTGGAAAAATTTCCTTTGGTCCCCCCTTTGCAGTTTTTCAGAAAATGCGGGTTTTTGGGCGACCTTGCCAAAATTGCCATAACTTGGTCATTCGGGAACTTTTAGAGCCGCGTTTTTGCCTCAAAATCTTTTCTAGTCTTTGCACTTTAAGTGGATACTAATTAGAGGATAATGCCATTTGCGCCAGAGTACTTTTGGGCCTTTCAAACGAAGGCTACTTTTTGGTGATTTTTGAAAAATTTTTCTTGGTCCCCCATTTGCTCTTTTACAAAAAATGCGGGTTTTGGGTGACCTTGCAAAAATTGCCATAACTTGGCCATTGGGGCACTTTTAGAGCCGCCTTGTGCGCTAAAATCTTCTCCAGTCTTTGCAGTATAAGTGGATACAAATTAGAGGATAATGACATTTTCGCCAGAGTGCTCTTGGCCCTTTGAAGCGAGGGGTACTTTTTGGGCGATTTTTTAAAAGTTTCTCTTGGTGTCCTCTTTGCTTTTTTTCAGAAAATGCGGGTTTTGGGTGACTTTCCGAAAATTGCTATAACTTGGCCATTCGAGCACCTTTGGAGCCGCTGTTTGCGCCTAAAACAATTCCAGTCCTTACACTTTAAGTGCATACTAATTAGACGATAATGCCATTTGCGCAACAGTGCTTTTGGGCCTTTTCAGCGAGGGCATCCTTTTGGGCGCTTTTTAAAAAAATTTCCCTTGGTCCCCCCTTCGCACTTTTTCAGAAAATGCGGGTTTTGGGTGACCTTGCAAAAATTGCAATAACTTGGCCATTCGGGCACTTTTGGAGCCGATGTTTCAACCAAAATCTTCTCCAGTCTTTGCACTTTCAGTGCATACTATTTAAAGGATAATGCCATTTGCGCCAGAGTGCTTTTGGGCCTTTTAAGCGAGGGCTACTTTTTAGGCGATTTTTAAAAAATTTCCTTTGGTCCTCCCTTTGTACTTTTTTAGAAAATGCGGGTATTGGCTGACTTTGCGAAAATTGTCATAACTTGGTCATTCGGGCACTTTTGGAGCCGCTGTTCTCGCCAAAATCTTCTCTTGGCGCTATAAGTGCATACTAATTAGAGTATAATGCCATTTACCTCAGAGTTTCTTTAAGCTTCTTAAGCGAGGCTACTTTTTAGGCGGTTTTTGAAAAATTTCCCTTGGTCTCCCCCTTTGCACTTTTTCAGAAAATGCGGGTTTAGGGTGACCTTGCATAAATTGCCTTAACTGGGCGATTCGGGCGCTTTTGGAGCCGTTTTCTGCGTCAAAATCTTCTCCAATATTTGCACTATAGGGGCATACTATTTAGAGTAGAATGCAATTTGCGCCAGAGTGCTTTTGGGCCTCTCAAGCGAAGGCTAATTTTTGGGCGATTTTTGAAAAATTTCGCTTGGTAACCCCTTTCCCTCTTTTTTTTTGAAAATGCGGGTTTTGGGTGACCTTGCGAAAATTACCATAACTTTGCCATTCGAGAACTTTTGGAGCCGCCTTTTGCGCCAAAATCTTCTCTACTCTTTGCACTATAAGTGCATACTAATTGGAGGATAATGCCATTTGCGCCAGAGTGCTTTTAGGCCTTTTAGGCGAGGGCTATTTTTTGTCCCATTTTTAAAAAATTTTCCTTGGTCCCCCCTTTGCACGTTTTTTAGAAAACGCGGGTTTTGGGTGACCTTTCAAAAATTGCCATAACGTGGCCTTTCGGGCACTTTTGGAGCTTTTTCTTGCGCCACAATTTTCTCCAGTCTTTGCACTTTAACTGCACACTAATTAGAGGATAATGCCATTTCGGCCAGAGTGCTGTTGGCCCTTTTAAGTGAGGGCTGTTTTTGGGGAACTTCGAAAAATCTCTCTTCGTCCCCCCTTTGCACTTTTTCAGAAAATGCGGGTTTTGGGTGACCTTGCGAAAATTGCCATACCTTGGCCATTCGGGCCCTTTTGGAGCTGAATAATGCCATTTTGGCCAGAGTGCTGTTGGCCTTTTTAAGTGAGGGCTACTTTTTGGACGATTTCTGAAAAATTTCTTTTGGTGCCCTCCTTGCACTTTTTCAAAAAATGCGGGTTTTGGGTGACCTTTTTTAAATTGCCATAACTTGGCCATTGGGGCCCTTTCGGAGCCGCTGTTTGTGCCTAAATCTTCTCCAGTCTTTGCACTTTAAGGGCATACTAATTAAAGGATAATGCCATTTGCGCCAGTGTGCTTCTGGGCCTTTTAAAACAGGGCTACTTTTTGGGCGATTTTTGAAAAATTTCTTTTAGTCCCCCCTTTGCACTTTTTCAGAAAATGCGAGTTTTGGAAGACCATGCAAAAATTGTTGTAACTTGGTCATTCGGGCACTTTCGGAGCCGCTGTTTGCGCCATAATCTTTTCAAGTCTTTGCACTTTAAGTGCATTTTAATTAAAGGATAATGCCATTGGCGCGAGAGTGCTTATGGGCCTTTAAAACGAAGGCTATCTTTTGGGGGTTTTTTGTTAAATTTCCCTTCGTCCTCCCTTTGCACTTTTCCAGGAAATGTGGGTTTTGGGTGACCTTGCAAAAATTGCCACAACTTAGTTATTCGGGCACTTTTGGAGCCGCCTTTTGCACGAAAATCTCTTCTAGTCTTTGCACTTTAAGAGCATACTAATTGGAGGATAATGCCATTTGCGCCATTGTGTTTTAAGGCCTTTCAAACGATGGCTACTTTTTCGGCGATTTTTGAAAAATTTCCCTTAGTCTCCCCTTTGCACTTTTTTAGAAAATGCTGGCTTTGGGTGACCTTGCAAAAAATTGCCATCACTTGGCCATTTGGGCACTTTTGGTGCCGTTGTTTGCGCCAAAATCATTTCCATTTTTTGCACGTTAAGTGCGTACTAATTAGAGGATAATGCCACTTGCGCGAGACTACTTATGGGTTTTTTAAGCAAGGGCTACCTTTTGGGCGATTTTTGAAAAATTTCCTTTGGTCCCCTCTTTGCACTTTTTCAGAAAATGCGGGTTTGGGTGACCTGGCCAAAATTGCCATAACCTGGCCATTCGGGCACTTTTGGAGCCGCTGTTTGCGCCAAACTGTTTTCCAGTCTTTGCAGTTTAAGTGCATACTAATGAAAGGATAATGGCATTTGCGCCAGAGTGCTTTTGGACCTTTCAAACGAGGGCTCTTTTTTGGGCGATTTTTGAAAAGTTTCTCTTGGTCCCCCCTTTGCACTTTTTCAGAAAATGCGGGGTTTGGGTGACCTTGCAGAAATTGTTGTAACTTCGCCATTCGGGCACGTTTGGAGCCGCCGTTTGCGCCAAAATCCTTTCCAGTCTTCGCACTTTAAGTGCATGTTAAATAAAGGATAATGCCATTGGCGCGAGAGTGCCTATGGGCCTTTTAAGCGAAGGCTACCTTTTGGGAGATTTTTGAAAAATTTCTATTGGTCTCCCTTTTGCACTTTTTAAGAAAATGCAGGTTTTGGGTGACCTTCCGAAAATTGTTGTAACTTGGCCATTCCGGCATTTTTCGAGCCGCTGTTTGCGAAAAAACCTTCTCCAGTCTTTGCACTTTAAGTGTATGCTAAATAGAGGATAATGTTATTTCCGGCAGAGTACTTTTGAGCCTTTTAAGCGAAGGCTACTTTTTATGCGATTTTTGAAAAATTTCCCTTGGTCCCCCCTTTGCACTTTTTCAGAAAATGAGGGTTTTGGGTGACCTTGCGAAAATTGCCATAACCTGGTCATTCGGGCACTTTTGTAGCCGCTGTTTGCGCCTAAATCTTCTCCAGTCCTTGCACTTCAAGTGTATACTAATTAGAGGATAATGCCACTTACCGCAGAGTGCTTTCGGGCCTTTCAAACGAAGGCTACTTTTTGGGCGATTTTTGAAAAATTTCCCTTGGTCCCCCCTTTGCAATTTTTCAGAAAATGCGGGTTTTGAATGACCTGGCAAAAATTGCCATAACTTGGCCATTGGGGCACTTTTGGAGCCGCGTTCTGCGCCAAAATCTTCTCCAGTCTTTGCAGTATTAGTGGATACAAATTAGTGGAGTGCTCTTGGCCCTTTGAAGCGAGGGGTACTTTTTAGGCGGTTTTTTAAAAGTTTATCTTGGTGTCCCCTTTGCTTTTTTTCAGAAAATGCGGGTTTTGGGTGACTTTCCGAAAATTGCTATAACTTGGCCATTCGAGCACGTTTGGAGCCGCTGTTTGCGCCTAAAACAATTCCAGTCCTTTCACTTTAAGTGCATACTAATTAGACGATAATGCCATTTGCGCAACAGTGCTTTTGGGCCTTTTCAGCGAGGGCATCCTTTTGGGCGATTTTTTAACAAATTTCCCTTGGTCCCCCCTTTGCACTTTTTCAGAAAAAGCGGGTTTTGGGTGACCTTACGGAAATTGCAATAACTTGGCCATTCGGGCACTTTTGGAGCCGATGTCTCAACCAAAATCTTCTCCAGTCTTTGCACTTTCAGTACATACTATTTAAAGGATATTGCCATTTGCGCCAGAGTCCTTTTGGGCCTTTTAAGCGAGGGCTACTTTTAAGGCGATTTTTCAAAAATTTCCTTTGGTCCCCACTTTGTACTTTTTTAAAAAATGCGGGTATTTGCTCACTTTGCGAAAATTGCCATAACGTGGTCATTCGGGCACTTTTGGAGCCGCTGTTCTCGCCAAAATCTTCTCCAGTCGTGACACTATAAGTGCATACTAATTAGAGGATAATGCCATTTGCTTCAGAGTTTCTTTCGGCTCTTTAAGCGAGGCTACTTTTTAGGCGATTTTTGAAAAATTTCCCTTGGTCTCCCCCTTTGCACTTTTTCAGAAAATGCGGGTTTAGGGTGACCTTGCAAAAATTGCCATAACTGGGCCATTCGAGAACTTTTGGAGCCGCCTGTTGCGCTAAAATCTTCTCTAGTCTTTGCACTATAAGTGCATACTAATTGGAGGATAATGCCATTTGCTCCAGAGTATTTTTAGGCCTTTTAAGCGAGGGCTACTTTTTGTCCCATTTTTAAACAATTTTCCTTGGTCTCCCCTTTGCACTTCTTTAGAAAACGCGGGTTTTGGGTGACCTTCCGAAAATTGCCCTAACTTCGCCATTCGGGCCCTTTTTGAGCGGCTGTTTGCGCCTAAATCTTTTCTAGTCTTTGCACTTTAAGTGGATACTAATTATAGGATAATTCCATTTGCGCCAGCGTGCTTTTGGGCCTTTTCAGCGAGGGCATCTTTTTGGGCGATTTTTGAAAAATTTCCTTTGGTCTTCCCTTTGCAGTTTTTCAGAAAATGCGGGTTTTGGGCGACCTTGTCAAAATTGCCATAACTTGTTCATTCGGGAACTTTTGGAGCCGCTTTTTTGCCTGAAACTCTTTTTCAGTCTTTGCCCTTTAAGTGCATACTAATTAGAGGATAATGCCATTTGCGCAAGTGTGCTCTTGAGCCTTTCAAACGAGGTCTACTTTTTTGAAGATTTTTGAAAAATTTTCCTTGGTCCCCCCGTTCTTTTTTTTTTTAGAAAATGCGGGTTTTGAATGACCTCGCCAAAAATGCCATAACTTGGCCATTCGGGAACTTTTGGAGCCGCTGTTTGAACCAAAATGTTCCTTGCACTTTAAACGGGTACTACTTAGAGGATAATGCCATTTGCGCCAGTGTCCTTTTGGGCCTTTCAAACGAGGGCTACTTTTTGGTGATTTTTGAAAAATTTTTCTTGGTCCCCTCTTTGCACTTTTTCAGAAAATGCGGGTTTAGGGTGACCTTGCAAAAATTACCATATCTCTGCGATTCGGGCACTTTTGGAGCCGCCTTCTGCGCTAAAATCGTCTCCTGTCTTTGCACTTTAAGTGCATACTAGTTTGCGCATAATGCCAGTTGCGCCAGAGTGCTTTTGGGCCTTTCCAACGAAAGCTACTTTTTGGGCGATTTTTGAAAAATTTCCCTTGGTCCCCCCTTTGCACTTTTTCAGAAAATTCGGGTTTTGGGTGACCTTGCAAAAAATTGCCATTACTTGAAACCGCCTTATGCGCCAAAATCTTGTCCAGTCTTTGCACTTTTATTGCATATTAATTAGAGGATAATGCCATTTGCGCCAGTGTGCTTTTGGGCCTTTTCAGGGAGGGCATTTTTTTGGGCGATTTTTGAAAAATTTCCCTTGGTCCCCCGTTTGCGCCTTTTGAAAAAATGTGGCTTTTGGGTGACGTTGAAAAAATAGCCATAACTTGGCCATTCGGGCACTTTTGGAGACGCTGTTTGCGCCAAAATGTTTTCCAGTCTTTGCAGTTTAAGTGCATGCTAATTAAAGGATAATGCCATTTGCGCCAGAGTGCTTTTGGGCCTTTCAAACGAGGGCTACTTTTTGGGCGATTTTTGAAAAGTTTGCCTTGGTCCCCCCCTTGCACTTGTTCAGAAAATGCGGGTTTTTGGTGACCTTGCCAAAATTGCCATAACTTGGTTATTCGGGCACTTTTGGAGCCGCCTTTTGAACCAAATTCTTCTCTAGTCTTGGCAACTTAAACAGCATACTAATTGGAGGATAATGCCATTTGCGCCAGAGGGCTTTTAGGTCTTTCAAACGATGGCTACTTTTTGGGCGATTTTTGAAAAATTTCTCTTGGTCCCCCCTTTGCACTTTTTCAGAAAATGCAAGTTTTGGGTGCCCTTGCAAAAATTGCAATAACTTGGCCATTCGGGCACTCTTTGGAGCCGCTTTTTGCGCCAAAATCTTTTCCAGTCCTTGCACTTTAAGTGCATACTATTTAGACGATAATTCTATTTGCGCCAGAGTGCTTTTAAGCCTTTCAAACGAGGGCTACTTTTTGGGCGATTTTTGAAAAATTTCCCTTGGTCCGCCTTTTGCACTTTTTAAGAAAATGCGGGTTTTGGGTGACCTTGCAAAAATTGCCATAACTTTGCCGTTCGGGCACTTTTGGAGCCGTTTTCTGCGCCAAAATCTCCTCCAGTCCTTGCACCTTCAGAGCATACTAGTTCGGGTATAATGCCCCTTACGGCAGAGTGGTTCTGGGCTGTTTAAAGGAAAACTACTTTTTAAGCGATTTTTGAAAAATTTCCCTTCGTCCTCCCCTTGCACTTTTTCAGAAAATGCGGGTTTTGGGTGACCTAGCGAGAATTGCCATAACTTGGCCATTAGGGCACTTTTAAAGCCGCTGTTGGCACCAAAATCTTCTCCATTCTTTGCCCTTTAAGTGCATAATAATTACAGGATAATACTATTTGCGCAAGAGTGCTTTTTCTGCCTTTCAAACGAGGTTTACTTTTTGGACGATTTTTGAAAAATTTCTTTTGGTCCCCCCTTTGCACTTTTTCAGAAAATGCGGGTTTTTAATGATCTCGCGAAAATTGCCATAACTTAGCCATTCGGGCACGTTTGGAGCCGCTGTTTGCGCCAAAATGTTCTCCAGTTTTTGCACTTTAAATGCGTGTAAACTATAGGATAATGCCATTTGCGCCAGTTTGCTTTTGGGCCTTTCAAACGAGGGCTACTTTTTGGGCGATTTTTAAAAATTTTCCTTGGTCCCCCTTGCTCTTTTACAAAAAATGCGGGTTTTGGGTGACCTTGCAAAAATTGCCATAACTTGGCCATTGGGGCACTTTTAGAGCTGCCTTGTGCGTTAAAATCTTCTCCAGTCTTTGCAGTATAAGTGGATACAAATTAGAGGATAATGACATTTTCGCCAGAGTGTTCTTGGCCCTTTGAAGCGAGGGATACTTTTTAGGCTATTTTTTAAAAGTTTCTCTTGGTCTCCGCTTTGCTTTTCTCAGAAAATGCGGGTTTTGGGTGACTTTGCGAAACTTGCAATAACTTGGCCATTCAAGCACCTTTGGAGCCGCTGTTTGCGCCTAAAACAATTCCACTCCTTACACTTTAAGTGCATACTAATTAGACGATAATGCCATTTGCGCAACAGTGCTTTTGGGCCTTTTCAGCGAGGGCATCCTTTTGGGCGATTTTTTAAAAAATTTCCCTTGGTCCCCCCTTTGCACTTTTTCAGAAAAAGCGGGTTTTGGGTGACCTTGCGAAAAGTGCAATAACGTAGCCATTCGGGCACTTTTGAAGCCGATGTTTGAATCAAAATCTTCTCCAGTCTTTGCACGTCTAGTGCATACTATTTAGAGGATAATGCCATTTGCGCCAGAGTCCTTTTGGGCCTTTTAAGCGAGGGCTATTTTTTAGCCGATTTTTGAAAAATTTCCTTTGGTCCCCCCTTTGTACTTTTTTAGAAAATGCGGGTATTGGCTGACTTTGCGAAAATAGCCATAACTTGGTTATTCGGGCACTTTTGGAGCCGCTGTTCTCGCCAAAATCTTCTCCAGTCTTGGCGCTATAAGTGCATACTAATTAGAGGATAATGCCATTTACCTCAGAGTTTCTTTGGGCTTTTTAAGCGAGGCTACTTTTTAGGCGGTTTTTGAAAAATTTCCCTTGGTCTCCCCCTTTGCACTTTTTCAGAAAATGCGGGTTTAGGGTGACCTTGCATAAATTGCCTTAACTGGGCCTTTCGGGCGCTTTTGGAGCCGTTTTCCGCGTCAAAATCTTCTGCAATATTTGCAGTAGAGGGGCATACTATTTAGAGTAGAATGCAATTTGCGCCAGAGTGCTTTTGGGCCTTTCAAGCGAGGGCTAGTTTTAGGGCGATTTTTGAAAAATTTCCCTTGGTCCCACCTTCGTTTTTTTTTTTGAAAATGCGGGTTTTGGGTGACCTTGCCAAAATTGCCATAACTTTGCCATTCGAGAACTTTTGGAGCCGCCTTTTGCGCCAAAATCTTTTCTAGTCTTTGCACTATAAGTGCATACTAATTGAAGGATAATGCCATTTGCGCCAGAGTGCTTTTAGGCCTTTTAAGCGAGGGCTATTTTTTGTCCCATTTTTAAAAAATTTTCCTTAGTTTTCCCTTTGCACTTTATTAGAAAACGCGGGTTTTGGGTGACCTTTCAAAAATTGCCATAACGTGGCCTTTCGGGCACTTTTGGAGCTTTTTCTTGCACCACAATTTTCTCCAGTCTTTGCACTTTAACTGCATACTAATTAGAGGATAATGCCATTTCGGCCAGAGTGCTGTTGGCCCTTTTAAGTGAGGGCTGTTTTTTGGGGGAACTTTGAAAAATTTCTCTTCGTCCCCCCTTTGCACTTTTTCAGAAAATGCGGCTTTTGGGTGACCTTGCCCAAATTGCCATAACTTGGCCATTCGGGCACTTTTGGAGCCGCTTGTTTGCCTCAAAATCTTCCCCAGTCTTTGCAGTTTAAGAGCATACAAATTAGAGAATAATGCCATTTGCGCAAGAGTGCTTTTGGGCCTTTCAAACGAGGGCTACTTTTTGGGCGATTTTTGAAAAATATCCCTTGGTCGTCCCTTTTCACTTTTCCAGAACATGCGGGTTTTGGGTGACCTTGCGATAATTGCCATAACGTGCCCACTCGGACACTTTTGGAGCCGCTGGTCGCGCCAAAATATTCTCCAGTCTTTGCACTTTACGTTTATTTTAATTAGAGTATAATTCAGCTTGCGCCAGAGTGCTTTTGGGTCTTTCAAGGAAGGGCTACTTTTCGGGCGATTTTTGAAAAATTTCCCTTGGTCCCCCCTTTCCACTTTTTCAGAAAAATGCGGGTTTAGGGTGACCTTGCAAAATTTGCCATAACTCTGCTATTCTGGCACGTTTGGAGCTGCGTTCTGCGCCAAAATCGTGTCCAGTCCTGGCGCTTTAAGGGCATACTTATAAGAGGATAATGCCATTTTCTTCAGGGTGCTTTTAGGTCTTTTAAGCGAGGGCTACTTTTTGGGCGATTTTTGAAAAATTTCTCTTCGTCCCCCCTTTGCACTTTTTCAGAAAATGCGGGTTTTAGGTGACGTTGCCTAAATTGCCATAACTTGGCCTTTTTGAAGGCGCTTTTTGCGCCAAAATCTTTTCCAGTCTTTGCACTATAAGTGCATACTAATTAGAGGATAATGCCATTTGGGCCAGAGTGCTTTTGGCCTTTTGAAGCGAGGGCCACTTTTTGGGCGATTTTTGAAAAATTTTCTTTGGTCCCCCCTTTGCACTTTTTCAGAAAATGCGGGTTTTGGATGACCTTGTGAGAATTCCTATAACTTAGCCATTCGGGCACTTTTGGATCAGCTTTTTGCGCCAAAATCTTTTCCCGTCTCTGCACTTCAAGCGCATACTAAATAGAGGATAATGCCATTCGCGCCAGAGGGCTCTCAGGGCATTCAAACGAGGGCTACTTTCTGGGCGATTTTTGAAACATTTCCCTTGGTCCCCCCTTTGCACTTTTTCAGAAAATGCGGGTTTTGGGTGACCTTGCGCAAATCTCAATAACTTGGCCATTCGGGCACTGTTTGGAGCCGCTGTTTCCGTTAAAATCTTCTCCCGTCTTTACACTTTAAGGGCATACTGATTGGAGGATAATGCCATTTGCCCCAGAGGTCTCTTAGGCCATTCAAACGAGGGCTATTTTTAGGGCGATTTTTGAAAAATTTCCCTTCGTCCCCCCATTAAACTTTTTTTAGAAAATGCGGGTTTTGGGTGACCTTGCGAAAATTGCCATACCTTGGCCATTCTTGCACTTTTGGAGCTGCTTTTTGCGCCAACATTTTTTCCAGTCTTTGCACTTTAACTGCATACTATTTAGAGGATAATGCCATTTTGGCCAGAGTGCTGTTGGCCCTTTTAAGTGAGGGCTACTTTTTGGACGATTTCTGAAAAATTTCTTTGGGTACCCCCTTTGGACGTTTTCAAAAAATGCGGGTTTTGGGTGACCTTTCCTCAATTGCCATAACTTGGTCATTCGGGACGTTTTGGAGCTGCTTTTTGTGCCAAACTCTTCTTCAGTCTTTGGATTATAAGTGGATTCTAGTTAGAGGATAATGGCATTTGCGCCAGAGTGCTGTTGGGTTTTTGAAGGGAGGGCCACTTTTTGGGTGATTTTTTGAAAAATTTTCCTTGGTCGTCCCTTTGCACTTTTTCACAAAATGGGGCTTTTGGGTGACCTTGCGAGAATTGCCATAACTTTTTACGCCAAAATCTTTTGCAGTCTTTGCACTTCAAGTGCATGCTAAATAGAAGATGATGTTGTTTGCGCCAGAGTGCTTTTAGGCCTTTCAAACGAGGGCTACTTTTTGGGCGATTTTTGAAAAATTTCCCTTGGTCCCCCCTTTGCACTTTTTCAGAAAATGCGGGTCTTGGGTAACGTTGCGAAAATTGCCATAACTTGGTCATTCGGGACCTTCTTCAGTCTTTGCATTATAAGTGGATACAATTTACAGGATAATGACATTTGCGCCAGAGTGCTGTTGGCCTTTTGAAGCGAGGGCTACTTTTTGGGCGATTTTTGAAAAACTTCTTTTGGTCTCCCCTTTGCACTTTTTCTGAAAAGGCAGGTTTTGAAAGACTTTCCGAAAATTGCCATAACTTCGCCACTCGGGCCCTTTTTGAGCCACTGTTTGTGCCTAAATCTCCTCCGGTGTTTGCACCTTAAGAGCATACTAGTTCGGGTATAATGCCACTTACGGCAGTGTGCTTTTGGACCTTTTAAACGAAGGCTACTTTTTGGGCGATTTTTCAAAAATTTCCCTTCGTCCGCCCTTTGCACGTTTTCAGAAAATGCGGGTTTTGGGTGACCTTGCGAGAATTGCCATAATTTGGCCATTCGGGCACTTTTGAAGCCGCTGTATGCACCAAAATCTTTTCCAGTCTTTGCCCTTTAAGGGCATAATAATTACAGGATAATACTACTTGCGCAAGAGTGCTTTTATGCCTTTCAAACGAGGTTTACTTTTTGGGCGATTTTTGAAAAATTTCTTTTGCTCCTCCCTTTGCACTTTTTCAGAAAATGCGGGTTTTGAATGACCTCGCGAAAATTGCCATAACTTAGCCATTCGGGCACGTTTGGAGCCGCTGTTTGCGCCAAAATGTTTTCCAGTGTTTGCACTTTAAATGCGTTTAAATTATAGGATAATGCCATTTGCGCCAGTTTGCTTTTGGGCCTTTCAAACGAGGGCTACGTTTTGGGCGATTTTTGAAAAATTTCCATTGGTCCCCCCCTTGCACTTTTTGAGAAAATGCGGGTTTAGGGTGACCTTGCGAAAATTGCCATAACTTGGCAATTCGGGTACTTTTGGAGCCGCTGTTCGCGCCTAAATTTTGTCCAGTCTTTACACTTTTAGAGCATACTAATTAGAGGATAATGCGATTTGTTCTAGAGTGCTTTTGGGCCCTTAAGGCGAGGGCATCTTTTTGGGCGATTTTAAAAAAATTTCTATTGGTCCCCTTTTTGCACCTTTTAAGAAAATGCAGCTTTAAGTGACGCTGCGAAAATTTTTAAAACTTGGCCATTCGGGCACTTTTGAAGCCGGTGTTTGCGCCCAAGCCTTGTCCAGTCTTTGCACTTTAAGTGCATACTATTTAGAGGATAATGTTATTTCCGCCAGAGTGCTTTTGAGAATTTAAAGCAAAGGCTAGTTTTTAGGCGATTTTTGAAAAATTTTCCTTCGTCCCTCCTTCGCACTTTTTTAGAAAATGAGGGTTTTGGGTGACCTTACGAAAATTCCTATAACTTGGCCATTCTTGCACTTTTGTAGCCGCTGTTTCCGCCTTAATCTTTTCCGGTCATTCCACTTTAAGTGTATACTAATTAGAGGATAATGCCTTTTGCACCAGAGTGCTTTTGGGCCTTTCAAACGAGGGCTACTTTTTGGCCGATTTTTTAAAAATTTCCCTTGGTCCGCCGTTTGCGCTTTTACGGAAAATGCCGGTTTTGGGTGACCTTGCGAAATTTCCCATAAGTTGGCCATTCCGGCACTCTTTGAGCCGCTTTTTTCGCCAAAATCTTTCCCAGTCTTTGTTCTTTAAGTGCATACTAAATAGAGGATAATGCCATTTCCGCCAGAATCCTTTTCGGTCTTTCAAACGGGGGGTTTTTTTGGGCGATTTTTGAAAAATTTTCCTTGGTCACCCCTTTCCACTTTTTTAGAAAATGCGGGTTTTGGGTGACCATGCAAAAATTGCAATAGCTTGGCCATTCGGGTACTGTTGGAGCCGTTGTTACTGCCAAAATTATCTCCAGTCTTTGTACCTTAAGTGCATACTAATTGGAGGATAATGCCATTTGCGCCAGAGTGCTTTTAGCCGTTTGAAACAAGGCCTACTTTTTGGGCTATTTTTGAAAAATTTCCCTTGGTCCCCCCTTTGCACTTTTTCAGAAAATGCGGGTTTTGGGTGACCTTGCGAAAATTGCCATAACTTGGCAATTTGAGTACTTTGGAGCAGCTGTTTGCGCCTAAATTATGTCTAGTCTTTGCACTTTAAGAGCATACTAATTAGACGATAATGCGATTTGGTCTAGAGTGCTTTTGGGCCTTTAAGGCGAGGGCATCTTTTTAGGCGATTTTTGAAAAATTTCTATTGGTCCCCCTTTTGCACCTTTTAAGAAAATGCGGGTTTTAAGTGACCTTGCGAAAATTGTTATAACTTGGCTATTCGGGCCCTTTTGGAACCGCTTTTTGCGCCAAAATCTTTTCCATCCTTTGCACTATAAGTGCATACTAATTAGAGGATAATGCCATTTGCGCCAGAGTGCTGTTGGGGTTTTGAAGGGAGGGCCACTTTTTGGGTGATTTTTTAAAAATTTTTCTTGGTCCTCCCTTTGCACTTTTTCACAAAATGGAGCTTTTGGGTGACCTTGCGAGAATTGCCATAACTTAGCCATTCGGGCACTTTTCGATTCGCTTTTTGCGCCAAAATCTTTTGCAGTCCTTGCACTTCAAGTGCATACTAAATAGAAACTGATGTTATTTGCGCCAGAGTACTTTTAGGCTTTTAGGCCTTTCAAACGAGGGCTACTTTTTGGGCGATGTTTGAAAAATTTCCCTTGGTCCCCCCTTTGCACTTTTTCAGAAAATGCGGGTCTTGGGTGACGTTGCGAAAATTGCCACAACTTGGTCATTCGGGACGTTTTGGAGCTGCTTTTTGGGCCAAACTCTTCTTCAGTCTTTGCATTCTAAGTGTATACAATTTACAGGATAATGACATTTGCGCCAGAGTGCTGTTGGCCTTTTGAAGCCAGGGCTACTTTTTGGGCGATTTTTGAAAAACTTCTCTTGGTCTCCCCTTTGCACTTTTTCTGAAAATGCAGGTTTTGGGTGACCTTAAGAAAATTGCCATAACTTCGCCATTCGGGCCCTTTTTGAGCCGCTGTTTGTGCCTAAATCTTCTCCAGTCATTGCACTTTAAGTGCATAGTAATTAAAGAATAACGCCATTTGCGCCAGTGTGCTTTTGGCCTTTTAAACGATGGCATATTTTTGGGCGATATTTAAAAAATTTCCTTTAGTGCCCCCTTTGCACTTTTTCAGAAAATGCGGCTTTTGGGTGAGCTTGGGAAAATTGCCATAACTTGGCCATTCGGGCACTTTTGGGGCCGCTGTTTGCGCCAAAATGTTTTCCAGTCTTTGCAGTTTAAGTGCATACTAGTTAAAGGATAATGCCATTTGCGCCAGAGTGCCTTTGGGCCTTTCAAACCAGGGCTCTTTTTTGGGCGATTTTTGAAAAATTTCCCTCGGTCCCCCCTTTGAACTTTTTCAGAAAATTCGGGTTTTGGGTGACCTTGCAAAAATTGTTGTAACTTGGCCATTCGGGCACTTTTGGAGCCGCTGTTTGCGCGAAAATTCTTTCCCGTCTTTCCACTTTAAGTGCATTTTAAATAAAAGATAATGCCATTGGCGCGAGAGTGTTTATATGCCTTTTAAGCGAAGGCTACCTTTTGGGGGATTTTTGAAAAATTTCCCTTGGTCCCTCCTTTGCACTTTTTCAGAAAATGCGGGTTTTGGGTGACCTTGCGAAAATTGCCATAACTTGATTATTCGGGCACTATTGGAGCCGCCTTTTGCACCAAATTCGTTTCTAGTCTTTGCACTTTAAGCGCATACTAATTGGAGGATAATACCATTTGCGCCAGCGTGCTTTTAGGCCTTTCAAACGATGATTACTTTTTGGGCGATTATTGAAAAGTTTCCCGTGGTCCCCCCTTTGCACTTTTTCAGAAAATGCGGGTTTTGGGTGACCTTGCAAAAATTGCAATAACTTGGCCATTGGGGCACTTTTTGCAGCCGCTTTTTGCGCCAAAATCTTTTCCAGTCTTTGCACTTTAAGTGCATACTAAATGGAGAATAATGCCATTTGCGCCAGAGTGCTTTTAAGCCTTTCAAACAAGGGCTACTTTTTGGGCGATTTTTGAAAAATTTCTCTTGGTCTCCCCTTTGCACTTTCTTAGAAAATGCTGATTTTTGGTTACCTTCCAAAAAAAATAGCCATCACTTGGCCATCCGGGCACTTTTGCAGCCGTTCTTTGCGCCAAAATCATTTCCATTCTTTGCACCTTAAGTGCGTACTAATTAGAGGATAATGCCACTTGCGCGAGACTACTTATGGGCTTTTTAAGCGAGGGCTACCTTTTGGGCGATTGTTTAAAAAATTTTCCTTGGTCCCCCGGTTCCTTTTTTTTAGAAAATGCGGGTTTTGAATGACCTCGCGAAAATTGCCATCTGTTTGAACCAAAATGTTCCCCAGTCTTTGCACTTTAAACGCGTACTACTTAAAGGATAATGCCATTTGTGCTAGAGTGCTTTGGGGCCTTTCAAACGAGGGCTACTTTTTATGCGATTTTTGAAAAATTTCCTTTGGTCCCCCCTTTGTACTTTTTTAGAAATGCGGGTTTTGGGTGACCTTGCCAAAATTGCCATAACTGGGTTGTTCGGGCACCTTTGGGGCCGCCGTTTTCGCCAAAATCTTCTCCAGTCTCTGCGCTTTAAGTGCATGCAAATAAGAGGATAATGCCATTTGCCTCAGAGTTTTTTGCGCTTTTTAAGCAAGGGCTACTGTTGACCTTGCAAAAATTGTTGTAACTTGGCCATTCGGGCACTTTTGGAGCCGCTGTTTGCGCTAAAATCCTCTCCAGTTTTTGCACTTTAAGTGCGTTCTAATTAAAGGATAATGCCATTGGCGCGAGAGTGGTTGTGGGCCTTTAAAGCGAAGGCTACCTTTCGGGGGATTTTTGAAAAGTTTTCCTTGGTCCCCTCTTTGCAGATTTTCAGAAAATGTGGGTTTTGGGTGACCTTGCAAAAATTGCGATAACTTGGTTATTCGGGCAGTTTTGGAGCCTCCTTTTGCACAAAAATCTTCTCTAGTCTTTGCACTTTAAGAGCATACTTATTGGAGGATAATGCCATTTGCGCCAGAGTGCTTTTAGGCCTTTCAAACGATGGCTACTTTTTAAGCGAATTTTGAAAAATTTCCCTTGGTCTTCCCTTTGCACTTTTTAAGAAAATTCGGGTTTTGTTTGACCTTGCAAAAAATTGCCATCACTTGGCCATCCGGTCACTTTTGGAGCGGTTGTTTGCGCCAAAATAATTTCCTTTCTTGGCACGTTAAGTGCGTAGTAATTAGAGGATAATGCCACTTGCGCGAGACTACTAATGGGTTTTTTAAGCGAGCGCTACCTTTTGGGCGATTTTTGAAAAATTTCCCATGGTTCCCCCTTTGCACTTTTTCAGAAAATGCGGGTTTGGGTGACCTGACGAAAATTGCCATAACTTGGCCATTCGGGCACTTTTGGGGCCGCCTTATGCGCCAAAATCCTGTCCAGTCTTTGCACTTTTAGCGCATACTAATTAGAGGAAAATGCCATTTGCGCCAGTGTGCTTTTGGGCCTTTTCAGGAAGGGCATCTTTTTAAGCGATTTTTTGAAAAATTTCCTTTGGTCCCCCGTTTGCGCTTTTTCAGAAAATGCGCCTTTTGGGTGACGTTGCAAAAATTGCCATAACGTGGCCATTCGGGCACTTTTGGAGACGCTGTTTGCGCCAAAATTTTTTCCAGTCTTTGCTGTTTAAGTGCATACAAATTAGAGGATAATGCCATTTGCGCCAGAGTGCTCTTTGGCCTTTCAAACGAGGGCTAAGTTTTGGGCGATTTTTGAAAAGTTTCCCTTGGTCCCCCCTTTGCACTTTTTCTGAAAATGCGGGTTTTTCGTGACCTTGCCAAAAATGACATTACTTGGTTATTCCGGCACTTTTGGAGCCGCCTTTTGCATTAAAATCTTCTCTAGTCTTTGCACTTTAAGAGCATACTAATTGGAGGATAATGCCATTTGCGCCAGAGTGCCTTTACGCCTTTCAAACGATGGCTACTTTTTGGGCGACTTTTGAAAAATGTTCCTTGGTCCCGCTTTTCACTTTTTCAGAAAATGCGGGTTTAGGTGACCTTGCAAAAATTGCCATAACTTGGTTATTCGGGCATTTTTGGAGCCGCTTCTTTTGCACCAAAATCTTCTCTAGTCTTTGCACTTTAAGAGCATACTTATTGGAGGATAATGCCATTTGCGCCAGAGTGCTTTTAGCCGTTTCTAACGAGGGCTTCTTTTGGGGCGATTTTTGAAAAATTTCCCTTGGTCCCCCCTTTGCACTTTTTCAGAAAATGCGGGTTTAGGGTGACCTTGCATAAATTGCCTTAACTGGGCCATTCGGGCGCTTTTGGAGCCGTTTTCTGCGTCAAAATCTTCTCCAATATTTGCACTATAGGGGCATACTATTTAGAGTAGAATGCAATTTGCGCCAGAGTGCTTCTGGGCCTTTCAAGCGAAGGCTAGTTTATGGGCGATTTTTGAAAAATTTCCCTTGGTCCCCCCTTCGTTTTTTTTTTTGAAAATGCGGGTTTTAAGTGACCTTGCGAAAATTGCCATAACTTTGTCATTCGAGAACTTTTGGAACCGCCTTTTGCGCCAAAATCTTCTCTAGTCTTTGCACTATAAGTGCACACTAATTGGAGGATAATGCCATTTGCGCCAGAGTGCTTTTAGGCTTTTTAGGCGAGGGCTATTTTTTGTCCCATTTTTAAAAAATTTTCCTTGGTCCCCCCTTTCAACGTTTTTTAGAAAACGCGGGTTTTGGGTGACCTTTCAAAAATTGCCATAACGTGACCTTTCGGGCACTTTTGAAGCTTTTTCTTGCGCCACAATTTTCTCCAGTCTTTGCACTTTAACTGCATACTAATTAGAGGATAATGTAATTTCGCCCAGAGTGCTCTTGGCCCTTTTAAGTGAGGGCTGTTTTTGGGGAACTTCTAAAAATTTTTCTTCGTCCCCCCTTTGCACTTTTTCAGAAAATGCGGCTTTTGGGTGACCTTGCCTAAATTGCCATAACTTGGCCATTGGGGCACTTTTAGAGCCGCCTTGTGCGCTAAAATCTTCTCCAGTCTTTGCAGTATAAGTGGATGCAAATTAGAGTATAATGACATTTTCGCCAGAGTGCTCTTGGCCCTTTGAAGCGAGGGGTACTTTTTGGGCGATTTTTTAAAAGTTTCTCTTGGTGTCGTCTTTGCTTTTTTTCAGAAAATGCGGGTTTTGGGTGACTTTCCGAAAATTGCTATAACTTGGCCGTTCGAGCACCTTTGGAGCCGCTGTTTGCGCCTAAAACAATTCCAGTCCTTACACTTTACGTGCATAGTAATTAGACGATAATGCTTTTTGCGCAACAGTGCTTTTGGGCCTTTTCAGCGAGGGCATCCTTTTGGGCGCTTTTTTAAAAAATTTCCCTTGGTCCCCCCTTTGCACTTTTTCAGAAAATGCGGGTTTTGGGTGACCTTGCGAAAATTGCAATAACTTGGCTATTCGGGCACTTTTGGAGCCGATGTCTCAACCAAAATCTTCTCCAGTCTTTGCACTTTTAGTGCATACAATTTAGAGGATAATGCCATTTGCGCCAGAGTGCTTTTGGGCCTTTTCAGCGAGGGCATCTTTTTGGGCGATTTGTGAAAAATTTCCTTTGGTCCCGCCTTTGCAGTCTTTCAGAAAATGCGGGTTTTTGGGCGACCTTGCCAAAATTGCCATAACTTGGTCATTCGGGAACTTTTGGAGCCGCGTTTTTGCCTCAAAATCTTTTCTAGTCTTTGCACTTTAAGTGGATACTAATTAGAGGATAATGCCATTTGCGCCAGTGTCCTTTTGGGCCTTTCAAAGGAGGGCTACTTTAGGGTGATTTTTGAAAAATTTTTTTTGGTCCCCCCTTTGCACTTTTTCAGAAAATGCAGGTTTAGGGTGACCTTGCAAAAATTGCCATACCTCTGCCATTCGGACACTTTTGGAGTCGCCTTCTAAGCTAAAATCGTCTCCAGTCTTTGCACTTTAAGTGCATACTAGTTCGGGCATAATGCCACTTGCGCCAGAGTGCTTTTGGGCTTTTCAAACGAAGGCTACTTTTTGGGCGATTTTTGAAAAATTTCCCTTGGTCCCCCCTTTGCACTTTTTCAGAAAATGCGAGTTTGGGTGAACTGGCGAAAATTGCCATAACGTGGCCATTCGGGCACTTTTGAATCCGCCTTATGCGCCAAAATCGGGGATAATGCCCCTTACAGCAGAGTGCTTTTGGGCCTTTTAAACGAAGGCTACTTTTAAGCGATTTTTGAAAAATTTCCCTTCGTCGGCCCTTTGCACTTTTTCAGAAAATGCGGGTTTTGAGTGACCTGGCGAGAATTGCCATAACTTGGTCATTCGGGCACTTTTAAGGCCGCTGTTGGCACCAAAATCTTCTCCTGTCTTTGCCCTTTAAGTGCATAATAATTACAGGATAATACTATTTGCGCAAGAGTGCTTTTCTGCCTTTCAAACAAGGTTTACTTTTTGGACGATTTTTGAAAAATTTCTTTTGGTCCCCCCTTTGCACTTTTTCAGAAAATGCGGGTTTTGAATGACCTCGCAAAAATTGCCATTCCTTGGCCATTCGGGCACGTTTGGAGCTGCTGTTTGCGCCAAAATGTTCTCCAGTGTTTGCACTTTAAATGCGTCTAAATTATAGGATAATGCCATTTGCGCCAGTGTGCTTTTGGGCCTTTTAAGCGAGGGCTACTTTTTGGGCGATTTTTAAAAATTTTCCTTGGTCCCCCATTTGCTCTTTTACAAAAAATGCGGGTTTTGGGTGACCTTGCAAAAATTGCCATAACTTGGCCATTGGGGCACTTTTAGAGCCGCCTTGTGCGCTAAAATCTTCTCTAGTCTTTGCAGTATAAGTGGATACAAATTAGAAGATAATGACATTTTCGCCAGAGTGCTCTTGGCCCTTTGAAGCGAGGGCATCTTTTTGGGCGATTTTTGAAAAATTTCCTTTGGTCGTCCCTTTGTACTTTTTTAGAAAATGCGGGTATTGGCTGACTTTGCGAAAATTGCCATAACTTGGTCATTCGGGCACTTTTGGAGCCGCTGTTCTCGCCAAAATCTTCTCTTGGCGCTATAAGTGCATACTAATTAGAGTTTAATGCCATTTACCTCAGAGTTTCTTTAAGCTTCTTAAGCGAGGCTACTTTTTAGGCGGTTTTTGAAAAATTTCCCTTGGTCCCCCTTTTGCACTTTTCAGAAAATGCGGGTTTAGGGTGACCTTGCATAAATTGCCTTAACTGGGCCATTCGAGCGCTTTTGGAGCCGTTTTCTGCGTCAAAATCTTCTCCAATATTTGCACTATAGGGGCATACTATTTAGAGTAGAATGCAATTTGCGCCAGAGTGCTTTTGGGCCTTTCAAGCGAAGGTTAGTTTTTGGGCGATTTTTGAAAAATTTCGCTTGGTCCCCCTTTCCCTCTTTTTTTTGAAAATGCGGGTTTTGGGTGACCTTGCGAAAATTGCCATAACTTTGCCATTCAAGAACTTTTGGAGCTGGATAATGCCATTTTGGCCAGAGTGCTGTTGGCCCTTTTAAGTGAGGGCTACTTTTTGGACGATTTCTGAAAAATTTCTTTTGGTGCCCTCTTTGCACTCTTTCAAAAAATGCGGGTTTTGGGTGACCTTTTTTAAATTGCCATAACTTGGCCATTCGGGCCCTTTCGGAACCGCTTTTTGCGCCAAAATCTTTTCCATCCTTTGCACTATAAGTGCATACTAATTAGAGGATAATGCCATTTGCGCCAGAGTGCTGTTGGGTTTTTGAAGGGAGGGCCACTTTTTGGGTGATTTTTGAAAAATTTTCCTTGGTCCTCGCTTTGCACTTTTTCACAAAATGGGGCTTTTGGGTGACCTTTCGAGAATTGCCATAACTTAGCCATTCGGGCACTTTTGGATCCAAAATCTTTTGCAGTCTTTGCACTTCAAGTGCATACTAAATACAAGATTCTGTTATATGCGCCAGAGTACTTTTAGGCCTTTCAAACGAGGGCTACTTTTTGGGCGATTTTGGAAACATTTCCCTTGGTCCCCTATTTGCACTTTTTCAGAAAATGCGGGTCTTGGGTGACCTTGCGAAAATTGCCATAACTTGGTCATTCGTGACGTTTTGGAGCTTCTTTTTGCGCCAAACTCTTTTTCAGTCTTTGCTTTCTAAGTGTATACAATTTACAGCATAATGACATTTGCGCCAGAGTGCTGTTGGCCTTTTGAAGCGAGGGCTACTTTTTGAGCGATTCTTGAAAAACTTCTCTTGGTCTCCCCTTTGCACTTTTTCTGAAAATCCAGCTTCTGGGGGACCTTCCGAAAATTGCCATAACTTCTCCATTCGGGCCCTGTTAGAGCCGCTGTTTGTGCCTAAATCTTCTCCAGTCTTTGCACTTTAAGGGCATACTAATTAAAAGATAATGCCATTTGCACCAGTGTGCTTTTGGGTCTTTTAAAAGAGGGCTACTTTTTGGGCGATTTTTGAAAAATTTCTTTTAGTCCCCACTTTGCACTTTTTCAGAAAATGCGAGTTTTGGGTGACCTTGCAAAAATTGTTGTAACTTGGTCTTTCGGGCACTTTCGGAGCCGCTGTTTGCGCCATAATCTTTTCAAGTCTTTGCACTTTAAGTGCATTTTAATTAAAGGATAATGCCATTGGCGCGAGAGTGCTTATGGGCCTTTAAAACGAAGGCTATCTTTTGGGGGTTTTTTGAAAAATTTCCCTTGGTCCTCCCTTTGCACTTTTCCAGGAAATGTGGCTTTTGGGTGACCTTGCAAAAATTGCCACAACTTAGTTATTCGGGCACTTTTGGAGCCGCCTTTGGCACGAAAATCTCTTCTAGTCTTTGCACGTTAAGAGCATACTAATTGGAGGATAATGCCATTTGCGCCAGAGTGCTTTTAGGCCTTTCAAACGATGGCTACTTTTTCGGCGATTTTTGAAAAATTTCCCTTGGTCTCCCCTTTGCACTTTTTTAGAAAATGCTGGCTTTGGGTGACCTTGCAAAAAATTTCCATCACTTGGCCATTTGGGCACTTTTGGTGCCGTTGTTTTCGCCAAAATCATTTCCATTTTTTGCACGTTAAGTGCGTACTAATTAGAGGATAATGCCACTTGCGCGAGACTACTTATGGGTTTTTTAAACGAGGGCTACCTTTTGGGCGATTTTTGAAAAATTTCCTTTGCTCCCCTCTTTGCACTTTTTCAGAAAATGCGGGTTTGGGTGACCTGGCCAAAATTGCCATAACCTGGCCATTCGGGCACTTTTGGAGCCGCTGTTTGCGCCAAAATGTTTTCCAGTCTTTGCAGTTTAAGTGCATACTAATGAAAGGATAATGGCATTTGCGCCAGAGTGCTTTTGGGCCTTTCAAACGAGGGCTCTTTTTTGGGCGATTTTTGAAAAGTTTCCCTTGGTCCCCCCTTTGCACCTTTTCAGAAAATGCGGGGTTTGGGTGACCTTCCGAAAATTGTTGTAACTTGGCCATTCCGGCACTTTTCGAGCCGCTGTTTGCGAAAACACCTTGTCCAGTCTTTGCACTTTAAGTGTATGCTAAATAGAGGATAATGTTATTTCCGGCAGAGTACTTTTGAGCCCTTTAAGCGAAGGCTACTTTTTATGCGATTTTTGAAAAATTTCCCTTGGTCCCCCCTTTGCACTTTTTCAGAAAATGAGGGTTTGGGGTGACCTTGGGAAAATTGCCATAACCTGGTCATTCGGGCACTTTTGTAGCCGCTCTTTGCGCCTAAATCTTCTCCAGTTTTTGCACCTCAAGTGTATACTAATTAGAGGATAATGCCACTTACCGCAGAGTGCTTTTGAGCCTTTCAAACGAAGGCTACTTTTTGGGCGATTTTTGAAAAATTTCTCTTGGTCCCCCCTTTCCAATTTTTCAGAAAATGCGGGTTTTGAATGACCTGGCAAAAATTGCCATAACGTGGCCATTCTGGCACTTTTGGAGCCGCTTTTCTCGCCAAAATCTTCTCCAGTCTTGGCGCTATAAGTGCATACTAATTAGAGTAGAATGCAATTTGCGCCAGAGTGCTTTTGGGCCTTTCAAGCGAGGGCTAGTTTTTGGACGATTTTTCCCTTGGTCCCCCCTTCGCTCTTTTCGTAGAAAATGCTGGTTTTGGGTGACCTTGCCAAAATTGCCATAACTTAGCCATTCGAGAACTTTTGGAGCCGCCTAATGCGCCAAAATCTTTTGTATTCTTTGCACTTTAAGTGCATCCTAATTAGAGGATAATGACACTTGCGCCAGAGTGCTTTTAAGCCTTTTAAGCGAGGGCTACTTTTTGTCCCATTTCTTAAAAATTTTCCTTTTTTCCCCCTTTGCACTTTTTTAGAAAACGTGGGTTTTGGGTGACCTTTCAAAAATTGCCATCACTTGGCCTTTCGTTCACTTTTGGAGCTTTTTCTTGCGCCAAAATTTTCTCCAGTCTTTGCACTTTAACTGCATGCTAATTAAGGGATAATGCCCTTTCGGCCAGCGTGCTGTTGGCTTTTTTAAGTGAGGGCTGTTTTTTGGGCGATCTTTGAAAAATTTCTCTTCGTCCCCCATTTGCACTTTTTCAGAAAATGCCGGTTTTGGGTGACCTTGCCTAAATTGCCATAACTTGGCCATTGCGGCACTTTTGGAGCCGCTTGTTTGCCTCAAAATCTTCTTTAGTCTTTGCAGTTTAAGTGCATACAAATTTGAGGATAATGCCACTTGCGCGAGACTTCTTATGGGTTTTTTAAGCGAGGGCTATTTTTTGGGCAATTTTTGAAAAATTTCCCTTGGTCCCCTCTTTGCACTTTTTCAGAAAATGCGGGTTTGGGTGACCTGGCGAAAATTGCCATAACTTGGCCATTCGGGGACTTTTATAGCCGCCTTATGCGCCCAAATCATCTCCAGTCTTTGCACTTTTAGTGCATACTGATTAGAGGATAATGCCATTTGCGCCAGTGTGCTTTTTGGGCTTTTTAGCGACGGCATCTGTTTGGGCGATTTTTGAAAAATTTTTTCTTTGTCCCCTGTTTGCACTTTTTCAGAAAATGTGGCTTTTTGATGACCTTGCAAAAATTGCCATAACTTCGCCATTCGGGCACTTTTGGAGCCGCCTTATGCGCCAAAATCTTGTCTAGGCTTTGCACTCTTAGTGCATACTTATTAGAGGATAATGCCATTTGCGCCACAGTGCTTTTGGGCCTTTCAAACAAGGGATACTTTTTGGGGGATGTTTGAAAATTTTCCCTTGGTCCCCCCCTTTGCACTTTTTCAGAAAATGCGGGTTTTGGGAGACCTTGCAAAAATTATTGTAACTTGGCCATTCGGGCACTTTTGGAGCCGCTGTTTACGCCAAAATCTTTTTCAGTCTTTGCACTTTAAGTGCATTCTAATGAAAGGATAATGCCGTTATCGCGAGAGTGCTTATGGCCCTTTTAAGCGAAGGCTACCTTTAGGGCGATTTTTGGAAAAGTTCCTTTGGTCCCCCCTTTGCACTTTTTCAGAAAATGCGGGTTTTTGGTGACCTTGCAAGAAATTGCCATCACTTGGCCATTCGGGCACTTTTGGAGCCGTTGTCTGCGCCAAAATCATTTCCAGTCTTTGCACGTTAAGTGCGTACTAATTAGAGGATAATGCCACTTGCGGGAGACTACTTCTGGGTTTTTTAAGCGAGGGCTACTTTTTTTTCTAAAAATTTTCCCTGGTCCCCCCTTTGCACTTTTTTAGAAAATGCGGGTTTGGGTGACCTGGCGAAAATTGCCATAACTTGGCCATTCGCGCACTTTTGGAGCCGCCTTATAAGCAAAAATCTTGTCCAGTCTTTGCACGTTAAGAGCATAGAAATTACTGGATAATGCGATTTCCGCCAGAGTGCTTTTGGGCCTTTCAAACGAAGGCTACTTTTTGGGCGATTTTGCGAAATTTCTCTTGTTCCCCTTTTTGCACTTTTTCAGAAAATGCGGGTTTTGGGTGACTTTGAGAAAATTGCCATAACTTGGCAATTCGGGCACTCTTTGAGCCGCGTTTTGCGCCAAAATCTTACCCAGTCTTTGCGCTTAAAGAGTATACTAATTACAGGATAATGCCATGTCCGCCAGAGTGCTTTTGGGCCTTTCAAACGCGGGCTACTTTTTGGGCGATTTTTGAGAAATTTCCCTTGGTTCCCCCTTTGCACTTTTTCAGAAAATGCTGGTTTTGGGGGACCTGGCGAAAATTGCCATAACTTGGCAATTCGGGCACTCTTTGAGCCGCTGTTTGCAACAAAATCGTGTCCAGTCTTTGCACTTTAAGAGTATACTAATTACAGGATAATGCCATTTGCACCAGAGCGCTTTTAGCCGTTTCAAACGAGGCCTAATTTTTGGGCGATTTTTGAAAAATTTTCATTGGTCCCCCCTTTGCACTTTTTCAGAAAATGCGGGCTTAGGGTGACCTTGCGAAAAATGGCCATAACTTGGCAATTCGGGTACTTTTGGAGCCGCTGTTTGCGCCTAAATTTTGTCAAGTCTTTGCACTTTAAGAGCATACTAATTAGAGGATAATGCCATTTGTGCTAGAGTGCCTTGGGGCCTTTTAAACGAGGGCTACTTTTTAGGCGATTTTTGAAAAATTTCTCTTGGTCCCCGCTTTGCACTTTTTTAGAAAATGCGGGTTTTGGGTGACCTTGCCAAAATTGCCATAACTTGGTTTTTTCGGGCACGTTTGGAGCCGCTGTTTTCGCCAAAATCTTCTCCAGTCTTTGCAGTTTAAGTGCATACTAAATAAAGGATAATGTCATTTGCGCCGGAGTGTTTTTGGGCCTTTCAAACGAAGGCTCTTTTTTGGGCGATTTTTGAAAAATTTAGCTTGGTCCCCACTTTGCACTTTTTTTAGAAAATGCGGGTTTTGGGTGACCTTGCCAAAATTGCCATAACTTCGCCGTTCGGGCACTTTTGGAGCCGTTTTCTGCAACAAAATCTTCTTCAGTCTTTGCACCTTAAGAGCATACTAGTTTGGTTCTTTGGAGCCGCTTTTTGCGCCAAAATCTTTTCCAGTCTTTGCACTTTAAGTGCATACAATTTAGACGATAATTCTATTTGCGCCAGAGTGCTTTTGGGCCTTTCAAACAAGGGCTACTTTTTGGGCGATTTTTGAAAAATTTCCCTTGGTCCCCCCTTTGTACTTTTTCAGAAAATGCGGGTTTTGGGTGACCTTGCAAAAATTGCCATAACTTCGCCGTTCTGGCACTTTTGGAGCCGTTTTCTGCGCCAAAATCTTATCCAGTCTTTGCACCTTAAGAGCATATTAGTTAGAGGATAATGCCGTTTGCGCCAGAGTGCTCTTGGCCCTTTGAAGCGAGGGCTACTTTTTGGGCGATTTTTGAGAAATTTTCCTTGCTCCCCCCTTTACACTTTTTCAGAAAATGCGGGTTTTGGGTGACCTTGCAAAAATTGCCATAACTTCGCCGTTCGGGCACTTTTGGAGACGTTTTCTGCGCCAAAATCTTCTCCAGTCTTTGCACCTTAAGAGCATACTAGTTCGTGGATAATGCCACTTACGGCAGAGTGCTTTTGGGCCTTTTAAACGAAGGCTACTTTTTGGGCGATTTTTGGAAAATTTCCCTTGGTCCGCCCTTTGCACTTTTTCAGAAAATGCGGGTTTTGGGTGACCTTGCGAGAATTGCCATAACTTGGCCATTCGGGCACTTTTAAAGCCGCTGTTGGCGCCAAAATCGTCTGCAGTCTTTGCCCTTTAAGTGCATAATAATTACAGGATAATACTATTTGCGCAAGAGTGCTTTTCTGCCTTTCAAACAAGATTTACTTTTTGGACGATTTTTGAAAAATTTTCCTTGGTCCCCCCTTTGCTCTTTTACAGAAAATGCGGGTTTTGGGTGACCTTGCAAAAATTGCCATAACTTGGCCATTCTGGCACTTTTAGAGCCGCCTTGTGCACTAAAATCTTCTCCAGTCTTTGCAGTATGAATTAAGGGTGCCCCACTTTAAGTTCAGGCTGTCCTTGTTAGCTCTACGTACAGAACTCACTGAGTTACACTACACTTATGGGTACGCCACCTTAAGCGCAGACCCTGTTGGTTACCTCTATGTTAAGAATTACTGGTTTACACCACACATATGGTTGTCCAACCTTAAGGGCAGCCTATGTTGGGTAGCTCTACCTACAGAATTACTAGGGTAAACTACACTTATGGGTATCTAACCTTATGTTTAGCCTATTGTTGTTAGCTCCATTTACAGAATAACTGGGTTACACTACACTTATCGATGCTTCACCTTAAGTGCAGCCTATGTTGGTTACCTCTACCTAGAGAATCACTGGGTTACACTATAGTTATGGGTGGGCCACATTAAGTGCAGTTTTGGTTCGTTACCTCAAGTTTCACAATCACTTGCTTACACCACACTTATGGGTGTCTAACGTTAAGTTTAGCTTTTTGTTGTTAGCTCCACCTACAGAATAACTGGGTTACACTATAGTTATGGGTGCGCCACCTTAAGTGCAGCCTATGTTGGTTACCTCCATTTTCAGAATCACTTGCTGACACCAAACTTCTGGGTGTCTAATGTTAAGTTTAGCCTATTGTTGTTAGGTTAACCTACAGAATAACTGGGTTGCACTACACTTATTGATGCGCCACCTTAACTTCAGCCTATGTTGGTTACCTCTTCCTTCAGAATCACCGGGCTTTACTTCACTTATGGGTGTCCAGCCTTAAATGCAGCCTATGATGGTAAGCACTACATTCAGAATCACTGAAGTAAACTACAGGTATGGGTGTCCAACCTTACTTGAAGCCTCTGTTTATTAGCTGTACCTTCAGAATCACTGGGTTACACTACACTTATTGGTGTCCAGCACCAAGTGCAGCGTATGATTGTTAAGTCTACTTACAGAATCACTGGATTACAGTAGACTTATGGATGCCCCACCTAAAGTTCTCCGTATGTTTGTAGAGTCTACGTACAGAATCAATAAGTCGCACTACACTTATGGGTTCGCCGCCCTAGATGCAGCCTATGTTGGTTACCTCTAGTTTAAGAATCACTTGCTTACACAACACATATAGGTGTCCACCCTTAAGTAAAGCATCTGTTTGTATATTCTACCTACAGAATCACTGGGAACACTATACTTATGGGTGTCTAGCGTTAAGTTTATCCTATTGTTTTCAGCTTCCCCTACAGAATAACTGGGTTACACTACAAGATTTTGACCGATTTCAAGATTTTAGCTTTCCACAATCCTGAACTCAAGCTTTTGGCCGATTTCAAGATTTTAGCTTTCCAAAATCCTGAATTCAAGCTTTTGGCCGATATCAAGATTTTAGCTTTCCAAAATCCTGATTTCAAGATTCTGGCCGATTTCAAGATTTTAGCTTTCCAAAATCCTGAATTCAAGATTCTGGCCGATTTTAAGATTTTAGCTTTCCAAAATCCTGAAATCAAGATTTTGGCCGACTTACGGATTTTAGCTTTCCAAAATCCTGAATTCAAGATCTTGGCCGATTTCAAGATTTTGACCGATTTCAAGATTTTAGCTTTCCAAAATCCTGATTTCAAGATTCTGGCCGATTTCAAGATTTTAGCTTTCCAAAATCCTGAATTCAAGATCTCGGCCGATTTCAAGATTTTAGCGTTCCAAAATCCTGAATTCAAGATCTTGGCCGATTCAAGATTTTAGCTTTCCACAATCTTGAATTCAAGATTTTGACCGAATTCAAGATTTTAGCTTTCCACAATCCTCAATTCAAGATTTTGGCCGATTTCAAAATTATAGCTTTCCAAAATCCTGATTTCAAGATTCTGGCCGATTTCAAGATTTTAGCTTTCCAAAATCCTGAATTCAAGATTTTGGCCGATTTCAATATTTTAGCTTTCCAAAATCCAGATTTCAAGATCTTGGCCGATTTCAAGATTTTAGCTTTCCAAAATCCTGAATTCAAGATTTTGGCCGATTTCAAGATTTTAGCTTTCGACAATCCTGACTTCAAGATTTTGGCCGATTTCAAGATTTTAGCTTTCCAAAATCCTCAATTCAAAATTTTGGCCGATTTCAAGATTTTAGCTTTCCAAAATCATGATTTCAAGATTTTAGCTTTCCAAAATCCTGAATTCAAGATCTTCGCCGATTTCAAGATTTTAGCTTTCCACAATCCTGAATTCAAGATTTTGACCGATTTCAAGATAATAGCTTTCCACAATCCTGAATTCAAGATTTTGACCGATTTCAAGATTTTAGCTTTCCAAAATCCCGAATTCAAGATTCTGGCCGATATCAAGATTTTAGCTTTCCAAAATCCTGAATTCAAGATTTTGGCCGATTTCAAGATTTTAGCTTTCCAAAATCATGATTTCAAGATCTTGGCCGATTTCAAGATTTTAGCTTTCCAAAATCCTGAATTCAAGATTTTGGCCGATTTCAAGATTTTAGCTTTCCAAAATCATGATTTCAAGATCTTGGCCGATTTCAAGATTTTAGCTTTCCAAAATTCTGAATTCAAGATTTTGGCCGATTTCAAGATTCTAGCTTTCCACAATTCTGAATTCAAGATTTCGGCCGATTTCAAGATTTTAGCTTTCCAAAATCCGGAATTGAAGATCTTGGCCGATTTCAAAATTTTAGCTTTCCACAATCCTGATTTCAAGATCTTGGCCGATTTCAAGATTTTAGCTTTCCAAAATCCTGAATTCAAGATTCTGGCCGATTTCAAGATTTTAGCTTTCCAAAATCCTGAATTCAAGATTTTGGCCGGTTTTAAGATTTTAGCTTTCCTAAATCCTGAATTCAAGATTTTGGCCGATTTCAAGAGTTTAGCTTTCCAAAATCCTGAATTCAAGATTTTGGCCGACGTGAAATTTTTTTGCTCTCCCAAATCCTGATTTCAAGACTCTTGCCGATTTCAAGATTTTAGCTTTCCAAAATCCTGAATTCAAGATTTTGGCCAATTTCAAGATTTTAGCTTTCCAAAATCCTAAATTCAAGATCTTGGCCGATTTCAAGATTTTAGCTTTCCACAATCCTGAATTCAAAATTTTAGCTTTCCACAATCCTGAATTCAAGATTTTGGCCGATTTCAAGATTTTAGCTTTCCAAAATCCTGATTTCAAGATCTTGGCCGATTTCAAGATTTTAGCTTTCCAAAATCCTGACTTAAAGATCTTGGCCGATATCAAGATTTTAGCTTTCCAAAATCCTGAATTCAAGATTTTGGCCGATTTACGGATTTTAGCTATCCAAAATCCTGAATTCAAAATCTTGGCCGATTTCAAGATTTTAGCTTTCCACAATCCTGAATTCAAGATGTTGGCCGATTTCAAGATTTTAGCTTTCAGAAATCCTGAAGTCAAGATTTTGTCCGATGTCAAGTTTTTTGCTTTCCACAATCCTGAATTCAAGATTTTGTTCGATTTCAAGATTTTGATTTTCCAAAATCCTGAATTCAAGATGTTGGCCGATTTCAAGATTTTAGCTTTCCAAAATCCTGATTTCAAGATTCTGGCCGATTTCAAGATTTTAGCTTTCCAAAATCCTGAATTCAAGATTTTGGCCGCTTTTAAGATTTTAGCTTTCCAAAATCCTGAATTCAAGATTTACGCCTGTTTCAAGATTTTAGCTTTCCACAATCCTGAATTCAAGATTTTGGCCGATTTGAAGATTTTAGCTTTCCAAAATCCTGAATTTAAGATTTTGGCCGATCTCAAGATTTTAGCTTTCCAAAATCCTGAATGCAAGATCTTGGCCGATCTCAAGATTTTAGCTTTCCAAAATCCTGAGTTCAAGATTTTTGCCGATTTCAAGATCTAAGCTTTCGAAAATCCCGAATTCAAGATTTTGGCCGCTGTCAAGTTTTTTGCTTTCCAAAATTCTGATTTCAAGATTTTGTCCGATTTCAAGAATCAGCTTTCCAAAATCCTCAATTCAAGATTTTGGCCGATTTACGAATTTTAGCTTTCCAAAATCCTGAATTCAAGATCTTAGCCGATCTCAAGATTTTAGCTTTCCACAATCCTGAATTCAAGATTTTGGCCGATTTCAAGATTTTGGCCGATTTCAAGATTTTAGCTTTCCGAAATCCTGAAGTCAAGATTTTGGCCGATGTCAAGTTTTTTGCTTTCCACAATCCTGAATTCAAGATTTTCCCGATTTCAAGATTTTAGCTTTCCAAAATCCTGAATTCAAGATTTTGGCCGATTTCAAGATTTTAGCTTTCCAAAATCCTGATTTTAAGATTCTGGCCGATTTCAAGATTTTAGCTTTCCAAAATCCTGAATTGAAGATTTTGGCCGATTTCAAGATTTTAGCTTTCCAAAATCCTGAATTCAAGATTTACGCCCCTTTCAAGATTTTAGCTTTCCACAATCCTGAATTCAAGATTTTGGCCGATTTGAAGATTTTAGCTTTCCAAAATCCTGAATTTAAGATTTTGGCCGATCTCAAGATTTTAGCTTTGCAAAATCCTGAATGCAAGATCTTTGCCGATCTCAAGATTTTAGCTTTCCAAAATCCTGAGTTCAAGATTTTGGCCGATTTCAAGATCTAAGCTTTCGAAAATCCCGAATTCAAGATTTTGGCCGCTGTCAAGTTTTTTGCTTTCCAAAATTCTGATTTCAAGATTTTGTCCGATCTCAAGATTTCAGCTTTCCAAACTCCTCAATTCAAGATTTTGGCCGATTTACGGAATTTAGCTTTCCAAAATCCTTAATTCAAGATCTTAGCCGATCTCAAGATTTTAGCTTTCCTACAATCCTGAATTCAAGATTTTGGCCGATTTCAAGATTTTAGCTTTCAGAAATCCTAAAGTCAAGATTTTGGCTGATGTCAAGTTTTTTGCTTTCCACAGGCCTGAATTCAAGATTTTGGCCGATTTCAAGATTTTAGCTTTCAGAAATCCTAAAGTCAAGATTTTGGCTGATGTCAAGTTTTTTGCTTTCCACAGGCCTGAATTCAAGATTTTGGCCGATTTCAAGATTTTAGCTTTCCAAAATCCTGATTTCAAGATTCTGGCCGATTTCAATATTTTAGCTTTCCAAAATCCTGAATTCAAGATTTTGGCCGATTTCAAGATTTTAGCTTTCCAAAATCCTGAATTCAAGATTTACGCCGCTTTCAAGATTTTACCTTTCCACAATCCTGAATTCAAGATTTTGGCCGATTTCAAGATTTTAGCTTTCCAAAATCCTGAATTCAAGATTTTGGCCGATCTCAAGATTTTAGCTTTCCAAAATGCTGAATGCAAGATCTTGGCCTATCTCAAGATTTTAGCTTTCCAAAATCCTGAGTTCAAGATTTTGGCCGATTTCAAGATCTAAGCTTTCGAAAATCCTGAATTCAAGATTTTGGCCGATGTCAAGTTTTTTGCTTTCCAAAATTCTGATTTCAAGATTTTGTCCGATTTCAAGATTTTAGCTTTCCAAAATCCTGAATTCAAGATCTTGGCCGATTTCACGATTTTAGCTTTCCAAAATACTGAATTCAAGATTTTGGCTGATTTCAAGATTTTAGCTTTCCAAAATCCTGAATTCAAGATTTTGGCCGATTACAAGACTTTAGCTTTCCACAATCCTGAATTCACAATTTTGGCCGATTTCAAGATTTTAGCTTTTCACAATCCTGATTTCAAGATTTTGGACGATTTCAAGATTTTACCTTTCCAAAATCCTCAATTCAAGATTTTGGCCGATTTACGGATTTTAGCTTTCCAAAATCATGAATTCAAGATCTTGGGCGATTTCAAGATTTTAGCTTTCCAAAATCCTGAATACAAGATCTTGACCGATTTGAAGATTTTAGGTTTCCACAATCCTGAATTCAAGATTTTGGCCGATTTCAAAACTTTAGCTTTCCACAATCCTGAATTCACAATTTTTGCCGATTTCAAGAGTTTAGCTTTCCACAATCCTGAATTCAAGATTTTGGCCGATTTCAAGATTTTAGCTTTCCAAAAACCTGATTTCAAGATTCTGGCCGATTTCAAGATTTTAGGTTTCCAAAATCCTGAATTGAAGATTTTGACCGATTTCAAGATTTTAGCTTTCCAAAATCCTGAATTCAAGATTTTGGGCGATTCCAAGATTTTAGCTATCCAAAATCCTGAATTCAAGATCTTGGCCGATTTCAAGATTTTAGCTTTCCACAATCCTGAATTCAAGATTTTGGCCGATTTAAAGATTTTAGCTTTCAGAAATCCTGAAGTCAAGATTTTGGCCGATGTCAAGTTTTTTGCTTTCCACAATCCTGAATTCAAGATTTTGCCCTATTTCAAGATTTTGGCTTTCCAAAATCTTGAATTCAAGATGTTGGCCGATTTCAAGATTTTAGCTTTCCAAAATCCTGATTTCAAGATTCTGGCCGATTTCAAGATTTTAGCTTTCCAAAATCCTGAATTCAAGATTTTGGCCGATTTCAAGAGTTTAGCTTTCCAAAATCCTGAATTCAAGATCTTGGCCGATTTCAAGATTTGAGCTTTCCATAATCCTCTATTCAAGATTTCAGCTTTCCAAAAACCTGAATTCAAGATTTTGACCGATTTGAAGATTTTAGCTTTCTCAATCCTGAATTCACGATTTTGGCCGATTTCAAGATTTTTGCTTTCCAAAATCCTGACTTCAAGATTTTGGCCGATTTCAAGATTTTAGCTTTCCACAATCCTGAATTCAAGATTTTGGCCGATTTCAAGATTTTAGCTTTCCAAAATCCTGATTTCAAGATTCTGGCCGATTTCAAGATTTTAGGTTTCGAAAATCCTGAATTGAAGATTTTGACCGATTTCAAGATTTTAGGTTTCAAAAATCCTGAATTCATGATTTTGGGCGATTCCAAGATTTTAGCTTTTCAAAATCCTGCCTTCAAGATTTTCGCCGATTTACGGATTTCAGCTTTCCAAAATCCTGAATTCAAGATCTTGGCCGATTTAAAGATTTTAGCTTTCCACAATCCTGAATTCAAGATTCTGGCCGATTTCAAGATTTTAGCTTTCGACAATGATGAATTCAAGATTTTGGCGGATCTCAAGATTTTAGCTTTCCAAAATCCTGAATTCAAGAGTTTGGCCGATATCAAGATTTTAGCTTTCCAAAATCCTGATTTCAAGATTCTGGCCAATTTCAAGATTTTAGCTTTAAAAAAACCTGAATTCAAGATTTTTGCCGATTTACGGATTTTAGCTTTCCAAAATCCTGAATTCAAGATTTTGGCCGATTTACGGATTTTAGCTTTCCAAAATCCTGAATTCAAGATCTTGGCCGATTTCAAGACTTTAGCTTTGCACAATCCGGAATTTAAGATTTTGACCGATTTCAAGATTTTAGCTTTCCAAAATCCTGACTTCAAGATTTTGGCCGATTTCAAGATTTTAGCTTTCCAAAATACTGATTTCAAGATTCTGGCTGATTTCAAGACTTTAGCTTTCCAAAATCCTGAATTCAAGATTTTGGCCGATTTACGGATTTTAGCTTTCCAAAATCCTGAATTCAAGATCTTGGCCGATTTCAAGATTTTAGCTTTCTACAATCCTGAATTCAAGATTTTGACCGATTTCAAGATCTTAGCTTTCCACAATCCTGAATTCAAGATTCTGGCCGATTTCAAGATTTTAGCTTTCCAAAATCCTGATTTCAAGATTCTGGCCGATTTCAAGATTTTAGCTTTACAAAAACCTGAATTCAAGATTTTTGCCGATTTACGGATTTTAGCTTTCCAAACTCCTGAATTCAAGATTTTGGCCGATTTCAAGATTTTTGCTTTCCAAAATCCTGACTTCAAGATTTTGGCCGATTTCAAGATTTTAGCTTTCCACAATCCTGAATTCAAGATTTTGGCCGATTTCAAGATTTTAGCTTTCCAAAATCCTGATTCCAAGATTCTGGCCGATTTCAAGATTTTAGGTTTCGAAAATCCTGAATTGAAGATTTTGACCGATTTCAAGATTTTAGCTTTTAAAAATCCTGAATTCATGATTTTGGGCGATTCCAAGATTTTAGCTTTTCAAAATCCTGCCTTCAAGATTTTGGCCGATTTACGGATTTCAGCTTTCCAAAATCCTGAATTCAAGATCTTGGCCGATTTAAAGATTTTAGCTTTCCACAATCCTGAATTCAAGATTCTGGCCGATTTCAAGATTTTAGCTTTCGACAATGATGAATTCAAGATTTTGGCGGATCTCAAGATTTTAGCTTTCCAAAATCCTGAATTCAAGAGTTTGGCCGATATCAAGATTTTAGCTTTCCAAAATCCTGATTTCAAGATTCTGGCCAATTTCAAGATTTTAGCTTTAAAAAAACCTGAATTCAAGATTTTTGCCGATTTACGGATTTTAGCTTTCCAAAATCCTGAATTCAAGATTTTGGCCGATTTACGGATTTTAGCTTTCCAAAATCCTGAATTCAAGATCTTGGCCGATTTCAAGACTTTAGCTTTGCACAATCCGGAATTTAAGATTTTGACCGATTTCAAGATTTTAGCTTTCCAAAATCCTGACTTCAAGATTTTGGCCGATTTCAAGATTTTAGCTTTCCAAAATACTGATTTCAAGATTCTGGCTGATTTCAAGACTTTAGCTTCCCAAAATCCTGAATTCAAGATTTTGGCCGATTTACGGATTTTAGCTTTCCAAAATCCTGAATTCAAGATCTTGGCCGATTTCAAGATTTTAGCTTTCTACAATCCTGAATTCAAGATTTTGACCGATTTCAAGATCTTAGCTTTCCACAATCCTGACTTCAAGATTTTGGCCGATTTCAAGATTTTAGCTTTCCAAAATACTGATTTCAAGATTCTGGCTGATTTCAAGACTTTAGCTTTCCAAAATCCTGAATTCAAGATTTTGGCCGATTTACGGATTTTAGCTTTCCAAAATCCTGAATTCAAGATCTTGGCCGATTTCAAGACTTTAGCTTTGCACAATCCGGAATTTAAGATTTTGACCAATTTCAAGATTTTAGCTTTCCAAAATCCTGACTTTAAGATTTTGGCCGATTTCAAGATTTTAGCTTTCCAAAATACTGATTTCAAGATTCTGGCTGATTTCAAGACTTTAGCTTTCCAAAATCCTGAATTCAAGATTTTGGTCGATTTCAAGATTTTAGCTTTCCAAAATCCTGAATTCAAGATTTTGGCCGATGTCAAGTTTTTTGCTTTCCACAATCCTGAATTCAAGATTTTGGGCGGTTTCAAGATTTTAGCTTTCCATAATCCTGAATTCAATATTTTGACCGATTTCAAGATTTTAGCTTTCCAAAATCCTGAATTCAAGATTTTGGCCGATTTCAAGATTTTAGCTTTCGACAATGCTGGATTCAAGATTTTGGCCGATTTCAAGATTTTAGCTTTCCAAAATCCTCAATTCAAGATTTTGGCCGATTTCAAGATTTTAGCTTTCCAAAATCCTGAATTCAAGATTTTGACCGATTTCAAGATTTTAGCTTTCCACAATCCTGAATTCAAGATTTTGGCCTATTTCAAGATTTTAGCTTTCCAAAATCCTGAATTCAAGATTTTGGCCGATTTACGGATTTTAGCTTTCCAAAATCCTAAATTCAAGATCCCTGCCGATTTCAAGATTTTAGCTTTAAAAAATCCTGAATTCAAGATTTTGACCGATTTCAAGATTTTAGCTTTCCACAATCCTGAATTCAAAATTTTGGCCGATTTCAAGATTGTAGCTTTCCAAACTCCTGAATTCAAGATTTTGGCCGATTTCAAGATTTTAGCTTTCCAAAATCCTGAATTCAAGATTTTGGCCGATTTCAAGATTTTAGCTTTCCAAAATCCTGAATTCAAGATTTTGACCGATTTCAAGATTTTAGCTTTCCAAAATCCTGATTTCAAGATTCTGGCCGATTTCAAGATTTTAGCTTTACAAAATCCTGAATTCAAGATTTTGGCCGATTTACGGATTTTAGCTTTCCAAAATCCTGACTTCAAAATTTTGGCCAAATTCAAGATTTTAGCTTTGCAAAATCCTGAATTCAAGATCTTGGCTGATTTCAAAATTTCAGCTTTCCACAATCTTGAATTCAAGATTTTGACCGATTTCAAGATTTTAGCTTTCCACAATACTGAATTAACGATTTTGACCGATTTCAAGATTTTAGCTTTCCATAAAATCTTGAAATCGGCCAAAATCTTGAAGTCAGGATTTTGGAAAGCCAAAATCTTGAAATCGGCCAGAATCTTGAAATCAGGATTTTGGAAAGCTAAAATCTTGAAAGCGGCGAAAATTTTGAATTCAGGATTGTGGAAAGCTAAAATCTTGAAATCGGTCAAAATCTTGAATTCAGGATTTTTTAAAGCTAAAATCTTGAAATCGGCAGGGATCTTTAATTCAGGATTTTGGAAAGCTAACATCCGTATATCGGCCAAAATCTTGAATTCAGGATTTTGGAAAGCTAAAATCTTGAAATCGGCCAAAATCTTGAATTCAGGATTGTGGAAAGCTAAAATCTTGAAATCGGTCAAAATCTTGAATTTAGGATTGTGGAAAGCTAAAATCTTAAAATCGGCCAAAATCTTGAATTGAGGATTCTGGAAAGCTACAATCGAGAAATTGGCCAGGATCTTGAATTCAGGATTTTGGAAAGCTAAAATCCGTAAATCGGCCAAAATCTTGAATTCAGGATTTTGGAAAGCTAAAATCTTGAAATCAGGATTGTGGAAAGCAAAAATTGTGAAATCAGCCAAGATCTTGAATTCAGGATTTTGGAAAGCTAAAATCCGTAAATCGGCCAATATCTTGAATTCAGGATTTTCGAACGCTAAAATCTTGAAATCGGCAAAAATCTTGGATTCAAGATTTTGGAAAGCTAAAATCTTGAAATCGGCCAAGATCTTGAATTTAGGATTTTGGAAAGCTAAAATCTTGAAATAAGCCAAAATCTTGAAATCAGGATTTTGGAAAGCTAAAATCTTGAAATAAGCCAAAATCTTGAAATCAGGATTTTGGAAAGCTAAAATCTTGGAATCGGCCAAAATCTTGAATTCAGGATTGTGGAAAGCTAAAATCTTGAAATCGGAGAAAATCTACAATTGAGGATTGTGGAAAGCTAAAATCTTGAAATTGGCCAAAATGTTGACTTCAGGATTTTGGAAAGCTAAAATCTTGAAATCGCCCAAAATCTTGAATTCAGGATTTTGGAAAGCTAAAATCCGTAAATCGGCCAAAATCTTGAATTCAGGATTGTGGAAAGCTAAAATCTTCAAATCGGTCAAAATCTTCAATTCAGGATTGTGGAAAGCTAAAATCTTGAAATCGGTCGAAATCTTGAATTCAGGATTGTGGAAAGGTAAAATCGTAAAATCGGGGAAGATCTTGAATTCAGAATTTTGAAAAGCTAAAATCCGTAAATCGGCCAAAATCTTGAAATCAGGATTTTGGAAATCTAAAATCTTGAAATCGGCCAAAATCTTGAAGTCAGGATTTTGGAAAGCTAACATCTTGAAATCGGCCAGAATCTTGAAATCAGGATTTTGGAAAGCTAAAATCTTGAAATCGGCCAAAATCTTGAATTCAGGATTGTGGAAAGCTAAAATCTTGAAATCGGTCAAAATCTTGAATTCAGGATTCTGGAAAGCTAAAATCTTGAAATCGGCATTGATCTTGAATTCAGGATCTTGGAAAGCTAAAATCCGTAAATCGGCCAAAATCTTGAATTCAGGATTTTGGAAAGCTAAAATCTTGAAATCGGCCAAAATCTTGAATTCAGGATTGTGGAAAGCTAAAATCTTGAAATCGGTCGAAATCTTGAATTCAGGATTGTGGAAAGCTAAAATCGTGAAATCGGCCAGGATCTTGAATTCAGGATTTTGGAAAGCTAAAATCCGTAAATCGGGCAAAATCGTGAATTCAGGATTTTGGAAAGCTAAAATCTTGAAATAAGGAGTTTGGAAAGCTAAAGTCCGTAAATCGGTCAAAATCTTGAATTCAGGATTGTGGAAAGCTAAAATCTTGAAATCGGTCAAAATCTTGAATTCAGGATTGTGGAAAGCTAAAATCTTGAAATCGGCCAAGATGTTGAATTCAGGATTTTGGAAAACTAAAATCCGTAAATGGGCCAAAATTTTGAATTCAGGATTTTGCAAAGGTAAAATCTCTAAATCGGTTAAAATGTTGGATTCAGGATTTTGGAAAGCTAAAATCTTGAAATCGGCCAAGATTTTGAATTCAGGATTTTGGAATGCTAAAATCTTGAAATAAGCCAAAATCTTGAATTCAGGATTTTGGAAAGCTAAAATATTGAAATCGGCCAGAATCTTGAAATCAGGTTTTGGGAAAGCTAAAATCTTGGAATCGGCCAAAATCTTGAATTCAGGATTGTGGAAAGCTAAAATCTTGAAATCGGTCAAAATCTTGAATTGAGGATTGTGGAAAGCTAAAATCTTGAAATCGTCCAAAATCTTGACTTCAGGATTTTGGAAAGCTAAAATCTTGAAATCAGCAAAAAACTTGAATTCAGGATTGTGGAAAGCTAAAATCTTGAAATCTGCCAAAATCTTGCATTCAGGATTGTCGAAAGCTAAAATCCTGAAATCGGTCAAAATCTTGAATTCAGGATTGTGGAAAGCTGAAATCTTGAAATCGGCCAAAATCTTGAATTCAGGATTGTGGAAAGCTAAAATCTTGATATCTGCCAAAATCTTGAATTCAGGATTTTGGAAAGCTAAAATCTGGAAATCGGCCAAGATCTTGAATTCAGGATTTTGGAAAGCTGACATGTTAAAATCGGCCAAAATCTTGAATCCAGCATTTTGGAAAGCTAAAATCTTGAGATCGGCCAGAATCTAGAAATCACGATCTTAGAAAGCTAAAATCTTGAAATCGGCCAAAATCTTGAATTCAGGATTGTGGAAAGCTAAAATCTTGAAATCGGTCAGAATCTTTAATTCAGGATTGTGGAAAACTAAAATCTTGAAATCGGCCAAAATCTTGAATTCAGGATTGTGGAAAGCTAAAATCTTGAAATCGGCCAGAATCTTGGAATCAGGATTTTGGAAAGCTAAAATCTTGAAATGGGCCAAAATCTTGAATTCAGGATTGTGGAAAGCAAAAAATTTGACATCGGCCAAAATCTTGAATTCAGGATTTTGGAAAGCTAAAATCTTGAAATTCGGCCAAAATCTTGAATTCAGGATTTTGGAAAGCTAAAATCTTCAAATCGGTCAAAATCTTGAGATCGGCCAATATCTTAAATTCAGCCAGTATCTTGAATTCAGGATTTTGGAAAGCTAAAACCTTGAAATCGGCCAAAATCTTGAATTTAGGATTGTGGAAAGCTAAAATCTTGAAATCGACCAAGATCTTGAATTCAGGATTTTGGAAAGCTAAAATCCGTAAATCGGCCTAAATCTTGAATTCAGGATTTTGGAAAGCTAAACTCTTGAAATCGGTCAAAATCTTGAATTCAGGATTTTGGAAAGCTAAAGTCTTGAAATCGGTAAAAATCTTGAATTCAGGATTGTGGAAAGCTAAAATCTTGAAATCGGCCAAGATCTTGAATTCAGGATTTTGGAAAGCTAAAATCTTCTAATCGGCCAAAATCTTGAAATCGGCCAATATCTTGATTTTATCCAATATCTTGAATTCAGGATTTTGGGAAGCTAAAATCTTGAAATCGACCAAAATCTTGAATTTAGGGTTGTGGAAAGCTTAAATCTTGAAATCGGCCAAAATCTTGAATTCAGGATTGTGGAAAGCAAAAAATTTGACATCGGCCAAAATCTTGAATTCAGGATTTTGGAAAGCTAAAATCTTGAAATTTGGCCAAAATCTTGAATTCAGGATTTTGGAAAGCTAAAATCTTCAAATCGGCCGAAATCTTGAAATCGGCCAATATCTTGAATTTAGCCAGTATCTTGAATTCAGGATTTTGGAAAGCTAAAATCTTGAAATCGGTCAAAATCTTGAATTCAGGATTTTGGAAAGCTAAAACCTTGAAATCGGCCAGAATCTTGAATTCAGGATTTTGGAAAGCTAAAATCTTGAAATCGGTCAAAATCTTGAATTCAGGATTGCGGAAAGCTAAAATCTTGAAATCGGCCAAGATCTTTAATTCAGGATTTTGGAAAGCTAAAATCTTGAAATCGGCCTAAATCTTGATTTCAGGATTCTGGAAAGCAAAAATCTTGAAATCGGCCAAAATCTTCAATTCAGGATTGTGGAAAGCAAAAAACTTGACATCGGCCAAAATCTTGAATTCAGGATTTTGGAAAGCTAAAATCTTGACATCGGCCAAAATCTTGAATTCAAGATTTTGGAAAGCTAAAATCTTCAAAACGGCCAAAATCTTGAACTCGGCCAATATCTTGAATTCAGCCAATATTTTGAGTTCAGGATTTTGGAAAGCTAAAATCTTGAAATCGGCCAAAATCTTGAATTTAGGGTTGTGGAAAGCTAAAATCTTGAAATCGGCCAAAATCTTGAATTCAGGATTGTGGAAAGCAAAAAATTTGACACAGGCCAAAATCTTGGATTCAGGATTTTGGAAAGCTAAAATCTTGAAATTCGGCCAAAATCTTGAATTCAGGATTTTGAAAAGATAAAATCTTCAAATCGGTCAAAATCTTGAAATCGGCCAATATCTTAAATTCAGCCAGTATCTTGAATTCAGGATTTTGGAAAGCTAAAATCTTGAAATTGGCCAAAATCTTGAATTTAGGATTGTGGAAAGCTAAAATCTTGAAATCGGCCAAGATCTTGAATTCAGGATTTTGGAAAGCTAAAATCCGTAAATCGGCCAAAATCTTGAATTCAGGATTTTGGAAAGCTAAACTCTTGAAATCGGTCAAAATCTTGAATTCAGGATTTTGGAAAGCTAAAATCTTGAAATCGGCAAGAATTTTGAATTCAGGATTTTGGAAAGCTAAAATCTTGAAATCGGCCAAAATCTTCAATTCAGGATTGTGGAAAGCAAAAAACTTGACATCGGCCAAAATCTTGAATTCAGGATTTTGGAAAGCTAAAATCTTGAAATCGGCCAAAATCTTGAATTCAAGATTTTGGAAAGCTAAAATCTTCAAATCGGCCAAAATCTTGAAATCGGCCAATATCTTGAATTCAGCCAATATCTTGAGTTCAGGATTTTGGAAAGCTAAAATCTTGAAATCGGCCAAAATCTTGAATTTAGGGTTGTGGAAAGCTAAAATCTTGAAATCGGCCAAAATCTTGAATTCAGGATTGTGGAAAGCAAAAAATTTGACATCGGCCAAAATCTTGAATTCAGGATTTTGGAAAGCTAAAATCTTGAAATTCGGCCAAAATCTTGAATTCAGGATTTTGAAAAGCTAAAATCTTCAAATCGGTCAAAATCTTGAAATCGGCCAATATCTTGAATTCAGCCAGTATCTTGAATTCAGGATTTTGGAAAGCTAAAATCTTGAAATTGGCCAAAATCTTGAATTTAGGATTGTGGAAAGCTAAAATCTTGAAATCGGCCAAGAATTGGAATTCAGGATTTTGCAAAGCTAAAATCCGTAAATCGGCCAAAATCTTGAATTCAGGATTTTGGAAAGCTAAACTCTTGAAATCGGTCAAAATCTTGAATTCAGGATTTTGGAAAGCTAAAATCTTGAAATCGGCCAGAATCTTGAATTCAGGATTTTGGAAAGCTAAAATCTTGAAATCGGCCAAAATCTTCAATTCAGGATTGTGGAAAGCAAAAAACTTGACATAGGCCAAAGTCTTGAATTCAGGATTTTGGAAAGCTAAAATCTTGAAATCGGCCAAAATCTTGAATTCAAGATTTTGGAAAGCTAAAATCTTCAAATCGGCCAAAATCTTGAAATCGGCCAATATCTTGAATTCAGCCAATATCTTGAGTTCAGGATTTTGGAAAGCTAAAATCTTGAAATCGGCCAAAATCTTGAATTTAGGGTTGTGGAAAGCTAAAATCTTAAAATCGGCCAAAATCTTGAATTCAGGATTGTGGAAAGCAAAAAATTTGACATCGGCCAAAATCTTGAATTCAGGATTTTGGAAAGCTAAAATCTTGAAATTCGGCCAAAATCTTGAATTCAGGATTTTGGAAAGCTAAAATCTTCAAATCGGTCAAAATCTTGAAATCGGCCAATATCTTGAATTCAGCCAGTATCTTGAATTCAGGATTTTGGAAAGCTAAAATCTTGAAATTGGGCAAAATCTTGAATTTAGGATTGTGGAAAGCTAAAATCTTGAAATCGGCCAAGATCTTGAATTCAGGATTTTGGAAAGCTAAAATCCGTAAATCGGCCAAAATCTTGAATTCAGGATTTTGGAAAGCTAAACTCTTGAAATCGGTCAAAATCTTGAATTCAGGATTTTGGAAAGCTAAAATCTTCAAATCGGCCAGAATCTTGAATTCAGGATTTTGGAAAGCTAAAATCTTGAAATCGGCCAAAATCTTGAATTTAGGGTTGTGGAAAGCTAAAATCTTGAAATCAGCCAAGATCTTGAATTTAGGATTTTGTAAAGCTAAAATCTTCAAATCGGTCAAAATATTGAATTCAGGATTGTGAAAAGCTAAAATCTTGAAATCGGCCAGAATCTTGAAATCAGGATTTTGGAAAGCTAAAATCTTGAAATCGGCCAAAATCTTGAATTCAAGATTTTAGAAAGCTAAAATCTTCAAATCGGCCAATATCTTGAATTCAGGATTTTGGAAAGCTAAAATCTTGAAATGGGCCAAAATCTTGAATTTAGGGTTGTGGAAAGCTAAAATCTTGAAATCGGCCAAGATCTTGAATACAGGATTTTGGAAAGCTAAAATCTTCAAATCGGTCAAAATATTGAATTCAGGATTGTGAAAAGCTAAAATCTTGAAATCGGGCAAAATCTTAAGTTCAGGATTTTGGAAAGCTAAAATACGTAAATCGGCGAAAATCTTGAATTCAGGATTTTGGAAAACTAAAATCTTGAAATCGGCCAAAATCTTGAATTCAGGATTTTGGAAAGCTAAAATCTTGAAATCGGCCAAGATCTTAAATTCAGGATTTTGGAAAGCTAAAATCTTGAATTCAGGATTTTGGAAAGCTAAAATCTTGAAATCGGTCAAAATCTTGAATTCAGGATTGTGGAAAGCTAAAATCTTGAAATCGGCCAAAATCTTGAATTCAGGAGTTTGGAAAGCTAAAATCCGTAAATCGCCCAAAATCTTGAATTCAGGATTTTGGAAAGCAAAAAACTTGACATCGGCCAAAATCTTGAAATCAGGATTTTGGAAAGCTAAAAACTTGAAATCGGCCAGAATCTTAAAATCATGATTTTGGAAAGCTAAAAACTTGAAATCGGTCAAAATCTTGAATTCAGGATTGTGGAAAGCTAAAATCTTGAAATCGGCCAAAATCTTGAATTCAGGAGTTTGGAAAGCTAAAATTCGTAAATCGGCCAAAATCTTGAATTCAGGATTGTGGAAAGCTAAGATCTTGAAATCGGCCAAAATCTTGAATTCAGGAGTTTGGAAAGCGAAAATCTTGAAATCGGCCAGAATCTTGAATTCAGGATTTTGGAAAGCAAAAAACTTGACATCGGCCAAAATCTTGAAATCAGGATTTTGGAAAGCTAAAATCTTGAAATCGGCCAGAATCTTGAAATCAGGATTTTGGAAAGCTAAGATCTTCAAATCGGCCAAAATATTGAATTGAGGATTGTGGAAAGCTAAAATCTTGAAATCGGCGAGAATCTTGAATTCAGGATTTTGAAAAGCTAAAATCTTGAAATCGGTCAAAATCTTGAATTCAGGATTGTGGAAAGCTAAAATCTTGAAGTCGGCCAAAATCTTGAATTCAGGAGTTTGGAAAGCTAAAATCCGTAAATCGGCCAAAATCTTGAATTCAGGATTTTGGAAAGCAAAAAACTTGACATCGGCCAAAATCTTGAAATCAGGATTTTGGAAAGCTAAAATCTTGAAATCGGCCAGAATCTTGAAACCAGGATTTTGCAAAACTAAGATCTTCAAATCGGCCAAAATATTGAATTCAGGATTGTGGAAAGCTAAATCTTGAAATCGGCCAGAATCTTGAATTCAGGATTGTCGAAAGCTAAAATCTCGAAATCGGCCAAAATCTTGAATTCAGGATTGTGGAAAGCTAAAATCTTGATATCGGCCAAGGTCTTCAATTCAGGATTGTGCAAAGCTAAAATCTTGAAATCGGCCAACATCTTGAATTCTGGATTTTGGAAAGCTAAAATCTTGAAATCGGCCAAGATCTGGAATTCAGGAATTTGGAAAGCTAAAATCTAGAAATCGGCCAAGATCTGGAATTCAGGATTTTGGAAAGCTAAAATCTTGAAATCGGCCAAAATGTTGAATTCAGGATTGTGGAAAGCTAAAATCTTGAAATCGGCCAACATCTTGAATTCAGGATTTTGGAAAGCTAAAATCTTAAAATCGGCCAGAATCTTGCTATCAGGATTTTGGAAAGCTGAAATCTTAAAATCGGCCAACATCTTGAATTCAGGATTGTGGAAAGCTAAAATCTTCAAATCGGCAAAGATCTTGAACTAAGGATTGTGGAGAGCTAAAATCTTGAAATCGGCCAGAATCTAGAAATCACCATCTTGGAAAGCTAAAATCTTGAAATCGGCCAAAATCTTGAATTCAGGATTGTGGAAAGCTAAAATCTTGAAATCGGCCAGAATCTTGCAATCAGGATTTTGGAAAGCTAAAATCTTGAAATCGGCCAAAATCTTGAATTCAGGATTGTGAAAAGCTAAAATCTTTAAATCGGCCAGAATCTTGCAATCAGGATTTTGGAAAGCTAAAATCTTGAAATCGGCCAAAATCTTGAATTCAGGATTGTGGAAAGCAAAAAATTTGACATCAGCCAAAATCTTTAATTCAGGATTTTGGAAAGCTAAAATCTTCAAATCGGCCAAAATCTTGAAATCGGCCAACATCTTGAATTCAGCCAGTATCTTGAATTCAGGATTTTGGAAAACTAAAATCTTGAAATCGGCCAAAATCTTGAATTTAGGATTGTGGAAAGCTAAAATCTTGAAATCGGCGAAGATCTTGAATTCAGGATTTTGGAAAGCTAAAATCCGTAAATCGGCCAAAATCTTGAATTCAGAATTTTGGAAACCTAAACTCTTGAAATCGGTCAAAATCTTGAATTCAGGATTTTGGAAAGCTAACATCTTGAAATCGGCCAGAATCTTGAATTCAGGATTTTGGAAAGCTAAAATCTTGAAATCGGTCAAAATCTTGAATTCAGGATTGTGGAAAGCTAAAATCTTAAAATCGGCCAAGATCTTGAATGCAGGATTTTGGAAAGCTAAAATCTTGAAATCGGCCTAAATCTTGAATTCAGGATTGTGGAAAGCAAAAATCTTGAAATCGGCCAAAATCTTCAATTCAGGATTGTGGAAAGCAAAAAACTTGACATCGGCCAAAATCTTGAATTCAGGATTTTGGAAAGCTAAAATCTTGAAATCGGCCAAGATTTTGAATTCAGGATTTTGGAAAGCTAAAATCTTGAAATCGGCCAGAATCTTGAAATCAGGTTTTGGGAAAGCTAAAATCTTGGAATCGGCCAAAATCTTGAATTCAGGATTATGGAAAGCTAAAATATTGAAATCGGTCAAAATCTTGAATTGAGGATTGTGGAAAGCTAAAATCTTGAAATCGTCCAAAATCTTGACTTCAGGATTTTGGAAAGCTAAAATCTTGAAATCAGCAAAAAACTTGAATTCAGGATTTTGGAAAGCTAAAATCTTGAAATAAGCCAAAATCTTGAATTCAGGATTTTGGAAAGCTAAAATCTTGAAATCGGCCAAAATCTTGAATTTAGGGTTGTGGAAAGCTAAAATCTTGAAATCGGCCAAAATCTTGAAATCGGCCAATATCTTCATTTCAGCCAATATCTTGAATACAGGATTTTGGAAAGCTAAAATCTGGAAATCGGCCAAAATCTTGGATTTAGGGTTGTGGAAAGCTAAAATCTTGAAATCGGCCAAAATCTTGAATTCAGGATTGTGGAAAGCAAAAAATTTGACATCGGCGAAAATCTTGAATTCAGGATTTTGGAAAGCTAAAATCTTGAAATTCGGGCAAAATCTTAAATTCAGGATTTTGGAAAGCTAAAATCTTCAAATCGGCCGAAATCTTGAAATCGGCCAATATCTTGAATTCAGCCAGTATCTTGAATTCAGGATTTTGGAAAGCTAAAATCTTGAAATCGGCCAAAATCTTGTATTTAGGATTGTGGAAAGCTTAAATCTTGAAATCGGCCAAGATCTTGAATTCAGGATTTTGGAAAGCTAAAATCCGTAAATCGGCAAAAATCTTGAATTCAGGATTTTGGAAAGCTAAAATCTTGAGATCGGCCAAGATCTAGAATTCAGGATTTTGGAAAACTAAAATCCGTAAATCGGCCAAAACTTTAAAATCAGAGTTTTGGAAAGCTAAAATCTTGAAATCGGCCAAAATCTTGAATTCAGGATTTTCGAAAGCTTATATCTTGAAATCGGCCAAAATCTTGAACTCAGGATTTTGGAAAGCTAAAATCTTGAGATTGGCCAAGATCTTGCATTCAGGATTTTGGAAAGCTAAAATCTTGAAATCGGCCATAATCTTGAATTTAGGATTTTTGAAAGCTAAAATCTCAAAATCGGCCAAAATCTTGAATTCAGGATTGTGGAAAGCTAAAATCTTGAAAGCGACGTAAATCTTGAATTGAGGATTTTGGAAAGCTAAGATCTTGAAATCGGCCAAAATCTTGAATTCAGGACTTTGCAAAGCTAAAATCTTGAATTCGGCCAAAATCTTGAAGTCAGGATTTTCGAAAGCAAAAAACTTGAAACCGGCCAAAATCTTGAATTCAGGATTTTGGAAAGGTAAAATCTTGAAATCGGCCAAAATCTTCAATTCAGGAGTTTGGAAAGCTAAAATCTTGAAATCGGCCAAGATCTTGGATTCGGGATTTTGGAAAGCTAAAATCTTGAAATCGGCCAAAATCTTAAAGTCAGGATTTTGGAAAACTAAAATCTTGAAATCGGCCAAAATCTTGAAATCAGGATTTTGGAAAGCTAAAATCTTGAAATCGGCCAAAATTTTGAATTCAGGATTGTGGAAAGCTAAAATCTTGAAATCGGTGAAAATCTTGAATTCAGGTTTCTGGAAAGCTAAAATCTTGAAATCGGCAGGGATCTTGAATTCAGGATTTTGGAAAGCTAAAATACGTAAATCGGCGAAAATCCTGAATTCAGGATTTTGGAAAACAAAAATCTTGAAATCTGCCAAAATCTTGAATTCAGGATTTTGGAAAGCTAAAATCTTGAAATCGGCGAACATCTTGAATTCAGGATTGTGGAAAGCTAAAATCTTGAAATCGCCCAAAATCTTGAATTCAGGAGTTTGGAAAGCTAAAATCCGTAAATCGGGCAAAATCTTGAATTCAGGATTTTGGAAAACAAAAAACTTGCCATCGGCCAAGATCTTGAATTCAGGATTTTGGAAAGCTAACATCTTGAAATCGGCCAAAATTTTGAATTCAGGATTGTAGAAAGCAAAAATCCGTAAATCGGCCAAAATCTTGAATTCAGGATTTTGGAAAGCTAAAATCTTCAAATCGGCCAAAATCTTGAATTCAGGATTTTTGAAAGGTAAAATCTTGAAATCGGCCAAAATCTTGAATTCAGGATTTTGGAAAGCCAAAATCTTGAAATCTGCCAAAATCTTGAATTCAGGATTGTGGAAAACTAAAATCTTGAAATCGGCCAAGATCTTGAATTCAGGATTGTGGAAAGTTAAAATCTTGAAATCGGCCAAGATCTTGAATTCAGGATTTTGGAAAACTAAAATCTTGAAATCGGCCAAAATCTTGAATTCAGGTTTTTGGAAAGCTAAAATCTTAAAATCCGGCAGAATCTTGCTATCAGGATTTTGGAAAGCTGAAATCTTGAAATCGGCCAAGATCTTGAATTCAGGATTGTGGAAAGCTAAAATCTTGAAATCGGCCAACATCTTGAACTCAGGATTTTGGAAAGCTAAAAAATTCAAATCGGTCAAAATCTTGAATTCAGGATTTTGGAAAGCTAAAATCTTGAAATCGGCCAAAATCTTGAATTCAGGATTTTGGAAACCTAAAATCTTGAAATCGGCCAGAATCTTGAAATCAAGATTTTTGAAAGCTACAATCTTAAAATCGGCCAAAATCTTGAATTCAGGATTGTGGAAAGCTAAAATCTTGAAATCCGTCAAAATCTTGAATTCAGGATTGTGGAAAGCTAAAATCTTGAAATCGGCCAAGATGTTATATTCAGGATTTTGGAAAGCTAAAATCTTGAAATCAGCCAAGATCTTGAATTCAGGATTTTGGAAAGCTAAAATCGGTAAATCGGCCAAAATCTTGAATTCAGGATTGTGGAAAGCTAAAATCTTGAAATCGGTCAAAATCTTGAATTCAGGATTTTGGAAAGCTAAAATCTTGAAATCGGTCAAAATCTTGAATTCAGGATTGTGGAAAGCTAAAATCTTGAAATCGGCCAAGATCTTGAATTCAGGATTGTGGAAAGCAAAAATCTTGAAATCGGCCAAAATCTTCAATTCAGGATTGTGGAAAGCAAAAAACTTGACATCGGCCAAAATCTTGAATTCAGGATTTTGGAAAGCTAAAATCTTGAAATCGGCCAGAATCTTGAAATCAGGATTTTGGAAAGCTAAAATCTTGAAATCGGCCAAAATCTTGAAATCGGCCAATATCTTGAATTCAGCCAATATCTTGAATTCAGGATTTTGGAAAGCTAAAATCTTGAAATCGGCCAAAATCTTGAATTTAGGGTTGTAGAAAGCTAAAATCTTGAAATCGGCCAAAATCTTGAATTCAGGATTGTGGAAAGCAAAAAATTTGACATCGGCCAAAATCTTGAATTCAGGATTTTGGAAAGCTAAAATCTTGAAATTCGGCCAAAATCTTAAATTCAGGATTTTGGAAAGCTAAAATCTTCAAATCGGCCGAAATCTTGAAATCGGCCAATATCTTGTATTTAGGATTGTGGAAAGCTTAAATCTTGAAATCGGCCAAGATCTTGAATTCAGGATTTTGGAAAGCTAAAATCCGTAAATCGGCCAAAATCTTGAATTCAGGATTTTGGAAAGCTAAAATCTTGAGATCGGCCAAGATCTAGAATTCAGGATTTTGGAAAACTAAAATCCGTAAATCGGCCAAAACTTTAAAATCAGAGTTTTGGAAAGCTAAAATCTTGAAATCGGCCAAAATCTTGAATTCAGGATTGTGGAGAGCTAAAATCTTGAAATCGGCCAAAATCTTGAATTCAGGATTTTGGAAAGCTAAAATCTTCAAATCGGACAAAATCTTAAAATCAGAATTTTCGAAAGCAAAAATCTTGACATCGGCCAAAATCTTGAATTCAGGATTTTCGAAAGCTTATATCTTGAAATCGGCCAAAATCTTGAACTCAGGATTTTGGAAAGCTAAAATCTTGAGATTGGCCAAGATCTTGCATTCAGGATTTTGGAAAGCTAAAATCTTGAAATCGGCCATAATCTTGAATTTAGGATTTTTGAAAGCTAAAATCTTAAAATCGGCCGAAATCTTGAATTCAGGATTGTGGAAAGCTAAAATCTTGAAAGCGACGTAAATCTTGAATTGAGGATTTTGGAAAGCTAAAATCTTGAAATCGGCCAAAATCTTGAATTCAGGACTTTGCAAAGCTAAAATCTTGAATTCGGCCAAAATCTTGAAGTCAGGATTTTCGAAAGCAAAAAACTTGAAACCGGCCAAAATCTTAAACTCAGGATTTTGGAAAACTAAAATCTTGAAATCGGCCAAAATCTTGAAATCAGGATTTTGGAAAGCTAAAATCTTGAAATCGGCCAAAATTTTGAATTCAGGATTGTGGAAAGCTAAAATCTTGAAATCGGTGAAAATCTTGAATTCAGGTTTCTGGAAAGCTAAAATCTTGAAATCGGCAGGGATCTTGAATTCAGGATTTTGGAAAGCTAAAATCCGTAAATCGGCCAAAATCTTGAATTCAGGATTTTGGAAAGCTAAAATCTTGAAATCGACCAAAATCTTCAATTCAGGATTGTGGAAAGCTAAAATCTTGAAATCGGTCAAAATCTTGAATTCAGGACTTTCCAAAGCTAAAATCTTGAATTCGGCCAAAATCTTGAAGTCAGGATTGTGGAAAGCTAAAATCTTGAAATCGGCCAAAATCATGAATGCACGATTGTGGAAAGCTAAAAACTTGAAATCGGCCAACATCTTGAACTCAGGATTTTGGAAAGCTAAAATCTTCAAATCGGTCAAAATCTTGAATTCAGGATTGTGGAAAGCTAAAATCTTGAAATCGGCCAAAATCTTGAATTCAGGATTTTGGAAAGCTAAAATACGTAAATCGGCGAAAATCCTGAATTCAGGATTTTGGAAAACTAAAATCTTGAAATCGGCCAAAATCTTGAATTCAGGATTTTGGAAAGCTAAAATCTTGAAATCGGCCAGAATCTTGAAATCAAGATTTTTGAAAGCTACAATCTTAAAATCGGCCAAAATCTTGAATTCAGGATTGTGGAAAGCTAAAATCTTGAAATCGGCCAAGATGTTATATTCAGGATTTTAAAAAGCTAAAATCTTGAAATCAGCCAAGATCTTGAATTCAGGATTTTGGAAAGCTAAAATCGGTAAATCGGCCAAAATCTTGAATTCAGGATTGTGGAAAGCTAAAATCTTGAAATCGGTCAAAATCTTGAATTCAGGATTTTGGAAAGCTAAAATCTTGAAATCGGTCAAAATCTTGAATTCAGGATTGTGGAAAGCTAAAATCTTGAAATCGGCCAAGATCTTGAATTCAGGATTTTGGAAAGCTAAAATCTTGAAATCGGCCTAAATCTTGAATTCAGGATTGTGGAAAGCAAAAATCTTGAAATCGGCCAAAATCTTCAATTCAGGATTGTGGAAAGCAAAAAACTTGACATCGGCCAAAATCTTGAATTCAGGATTTTGGAAAGCTAAAATCTTGAAATCGGCCAGAATCTTGAAATCAGGATTTTGGAAAGCTAAAATCTTGAAATCGGCCAAAATCTTGAAATCGGCCAATATCTTGAATTCAGCCAATATCTTGAATTCAGGATTTTGGAAAGCTAAAATCTTGAAATCGGCCAAAATCTTGAATTTAGGGTTGTAGAAAGCTAAAATCTTGAAATCGGCCAAGATCTTGAATTCAGGATTTTGGACAGCTAAAATCTTCAAATCGGTCAAAATATTTAATTAAGGATTGTGAAAAGCTAAAATCTTGAAATCGGCCAAAATCTTGAGTTCAGGATTTTGGAAAGCTAAAATACGTAAATCGGCGAAAATCTTGAACTCAGGATTTTGGAAAACTAAAATCTTGAAATCGGCCAAAATCTTGAATTCAGGATTTTGGAAAGCTAAAATCTTGAAATCGGCCAGAATCTTGAAATCAGGATTTTGGAAAGCTAAAATCTTGAAATCGGCCAAAATCTTGAAATCGGCCAATATCTTGAATTCAGCCAATATCTTGAATTCAGGATTTTGGAAAGCTAAAATCTTGAAATCGGCCAAAATCTTGAATTTAGGGTTGTAGAAAGCTAAAATCTTGAAATCGGCCAAGATCTTGAATTCAGGATTTTGGACAGCTAAAATCTTCAAATCGGTCAAAATATTTAATTCAGGATTGTGAAAAGCTAAAATCTTGAAATCGGCCAAAATCTTGAGTTCAGGATTTTGGAAAGCTAAAATACGTAAATCGGCGAAAATCTTGAACTCAGGATTTTGGAAAACTAAAATCTTGAAATCGGCCAAAATCTTGAATTCAGGATTTTGGAAAGCTGAAATCTTGAATTCAGGATTGTGGAAAGCTAAATTCTTAAATCGGCCAAAATCTTGAATTCAAGAGTTTGGAAAGCTAAAATCCGTAGATCGGCCAAAATCTTGAAATCAGGATTTTGGAAAGCTAAAATCTTGAAATCGGCCAGAATCTTGAAATCAGGATTTTGGAAAGCTAAGATCTTCAAATCGGCCAAAATCTTGAATTCAGTATTGTGGAAAACTAAAATCTTGAAATCGGCCAGAATCTTGAATTCAGTATTGTGGAAAGCTAAAATCTTGTAATCGGGCAAAATCTTGAATTCAGGATTGTGGAAAGCTAAAATCTTGAAATCGGCCAAGATCTTGAATTCAGGATTGTGGCAAGCTAAAATCTTGAAATCGGCCAACATCTTGAATTCAGGATTTTGGAAACCTAAAATCTTGAAATCGGCCAAAATCTTGAATTGAGGATTTTGGAAAGCTAAAATCGTAAAATCGGGCAAAATCTTGAATTCAGGATTTTGGAAAGCTAAGATCCGTAAATCGGCCAAAATCTTGAATTCAGGATTTTGGAAAGCTAAAATCTTGAAATCGGCATTGATCTTGAATTTAGGATTTTGGAAAGCTAAAATCCGTAAATCGGCCAAAATCTTGAATTCAGGATTTTGTAAACCTAAAATCTTGAAATCGGCCAAAAATCTTGAATTCAGGATTGTGGAAAGCTTAAATCTTGAAATCGGTCAAAATCTTGAATTCAGGATTGTGGAAAGCTAAAATCTTGAAATCGGTCGAAATCTTGAATTCAGGATTGTGGAAAGCTAAAATCGTGAAATCGGCCAGGATCTTGAATTCAGGATTTTGGAAAGCTAAAATCCGTAAATCGGCCAAAATCGTGAATTCAGGATTTTGGAAAGCTAAAATCTTGAAATCAGGAGTTTGGAGAGCTAAAATCCGTAGATCGGTCAAAATCTTGAATTCAGGATTGTGGAAAGCTTAAATCTTGAAATCGGTCAAAATCTTGAATTCAGGATTGTGGAAAGCTAAAATCTTGAAATCGGTCGAAATCTTGAATTCAGGATTGTGGAAAGCTAAAATCTTGAAATCGGCCAAGATCTTGAATTCAGGATTTTGGAAAGCTAAAATCTTGAAATAAGCCAAAATCTTGAATTCAGGATTTTGGAAACCTAAAATCTTCAAATCGGCCAGAATGTTGAAATCAGGATTTTGGAAAGCTAAAATCTTGGAATCGGCCAAAATCTTGGATTCAGGATTGTGGAAAGCAAAAATCTTGAGATCGGCCAAGATCTGAAATTCAGGATTGTGGAAAGCTAAAATCTTGAAATCGGCCAAGATCTTGAATTCAGGATTTTCAAAAGCTAAAATCTTGAAATCGGTCAAAATCTTGAATTCAGGATTTTGGAAAGCTAAAATCTTGAAATCGGTCAAAATCTTGAATTCAGGATTGTGGAAAGCAAAAATCTTCAAATCGGCCATGATCTTGAATTCAGGATTTTGGAAAGCTAAGATCTTGAAACCGCCGAAAACCTAGAATTCAGGATTTTGGAAAGCTAAAATCTTGAAACCGGCCAAGATCTTGAATTCAGGATTTTGGAAGGCTAAAATCTCGAAATCGGCCAAGATCTTGAAATCAAGATGTTGGAAAGCTAAAATCTTGAAATCGGCGAAAATCTTGAATTCAGGATTGTGGAAAGCTAAAATCTTGAAATCGGCCAAAATCTTGAATTCAGGATTTTCTAAAGGTAAAATCTTGAAATCGGCCAAAATCTTGAATTCAGGATTTTGGAAAGCTAAAATCTTGAAATCGGCCAAAATCTTGAAATCAGGATTTTGGAAAGCTAAAATCTTGAAATCGGCCAAAATCTTCGATTCAGGATTGTGGAAAGCTAAAATCTTAAAATCGGTCAAAATCTTGAATTCAGGATTGTGGAAAGCTAAAATCTTGAAATCGGCCAAGATCTTGAATTCAGTATTTTGGAAAGCTAAAATCCTGAAATCAGCCAAAACCTAGAATTCAGGATTTTGGAAAGCTAAAATCTTGAAACCGGCCAAGACCTTAAATTCAGGATTTTGGAAAGCTAAAATCTTAAAATCGGCCAAATTCTTGAACTCAGGATTTTGGAAAGCTAAAATCTTGAGATCGGCCAAGATCTTGAATTCAGGATTTTCGAAAGCTAAAATCTTGAAATCGGCCAAGATCTTGAATTCAGGATTTTGGAAAGCTAAAATCGGTAAATCGGCCAAAACCTTGAATTCAGGATTGTGGAAAGCTAAAATCTTGAAATCGGTCAAAATCTTGAGTTCAGGATTTTGGAAAGCTAAAATACGTAAATCGGCGAAAATCTTGAATTCAGGATTTTGGAAAACTAAAATCTTGAAATCGGCCAAAATCTTGAATTCAGGATTTTGGAAAGCTAAAAACTTGAAATGGGCCAATATCTTGAATTCAGGATTTTGGAAAGCTAAAATCTTGAAATCGGCCAAAATCTTTAATTCAGGATTTTGGAAAGCTGAAATCTTGAATTCAGGATTGTGGAAAACTAAATTCTTAAATCGGCCAAAATCTTGAATTCAAGAGTTTGGAAAGCTAAAATCCGTAAATCGGCCAAAATCTTGAATTCAGGATTTTGGAAAGCAAAAAACTTGACATCGGCCAAAATCTTGAAATTTGGATTTTGAAAAGCTAAAATCTTGAAATCGGCCAGAATCTTGAAATCAGGATTTTGGAAAGCTAAGATCTTCAAATCGGCCAAAATCTTGAATTCAGGATTGTGGAAAACTAAAATCTTGAAATCGGCCAGAATCTTGAATTCGGTATTGTGGAAAGCTAAAATCTTGTAATCGGGCAAAATCTTGAATTCAGGATTGTGGAAAGCTAAAATCTTGAAATCGGCCAAGATCTTGAATTCAGGATTGTGGAAAGCTAAAATCTTGAAATCGGCTAACATCTTAAATTCAGGATTTTGGAAATCTAAAATCTTGAAATCGGCCAAAATCTTGAATTCAGGATTTTGGAAAGCTAAAATTGTAAAATCGGCCAAAATCTTGAATTCAGGATTTTGGAAAGCTAAAATCTTGAAATCGGCATTGATCTTGAATTCAGGATTTTGGAAAGCTAAAATCCGTAAATCGGCCAAAATCTTGAATTCAGGATTTTGTAAACCTAAAATCTTGAAATCGGCCAAAAATCTTGAATTCAGGATTGTGGAAAGCTAAAATCTTGAAATCGGTCAAAATCTTGAATGCAGGATTGTGGAAAGCTAAAATCTTGAAATCGGTCGAAATCTTCAATTCAGGATTGTGGAAAGCTAAAATCGTGAAATCGGCCAGGATCTTGAATTCAGGATTTTGGAAAGCTAAAATCCGTAAATCGGGCAAAATCGTGAATTCAGGATTTTGCAAAGCTAAAATCTTGAAATCAGGAGTTTGGAGAGCTAAAATCCGTAGATCGGTCAAAATCTTGAATTCTGGATTGTGGAAAGCTAAAATCTTGAAATCGGCCAAAATGTTGGATTCAAGATTTTGGAAAGCTAAAATCTTGAAATCGGCCAAGATCTTGAATTCAGGATTTTGGAAAGCTAAAATTTTGAAATAAGCCAAAATCTTGAATTCAGGATTTTGGAAAGCTAAAATCTTCAAATCGGCCAGAATGTTGAAATCAGGATTTTGGAAAGCTAAAGTCTTGGAATCGGCCAAAATCTTGGATTCAGGATTGTGGAAAGCTAAAATCTTGAAGTCGGTCAAAATCTTGAATTAGGATTGTCGAAAGCTAAAATCTCGAAATCGGCCAAAATCTTGGATTCAGGATTTTGGAACGCTAAAATCTTGAAATCGGCCAAGATCTTGAATTCAGGATTTTGGAAAGCTAAAATCTTGAAATAAGCCAAAATCTTGAATTCAGGATTTTGGAAAGCTAAAATCTTGAAATCGGCCAAGATCTTGAATTCAGGTTTTTGCAAACCTAAAATCTTGAAATCGGCCAAGATCTTGAATTCAGGATTTTGGAAAGCTAAAATCTTGAAATCGGTCAAAATCTTGAATTCAGGATTGTGGAAAGCTAAAATCTTGAAATCGGCGAAACTCTTGAATTCAGGAGTTTGGAAAGCTAAAATCCGTAAATCGGCCAAAATCTTAAATTCAGGATTTTGGAAAGCAAAAAACTTGACATCGGCGAAAATCTTGAAATCAGGATTTTGGAAAGCTAAAATCTTGAAATCGGCCAAAATCTTGAATTCAGGATTGTGGAAAGCTAAAATCTTGAAATCGGCCAACATCTTGAATTCAGGATTTTGGAAAGCTAAAATCTTAAAATCGGCCAGAATCTTGCTATCTGGATTTTGGAAAGCTGAAATCTTGAAATCGGCCAAGATCTTGAATTGAGGATTGTGGAAAGCTTAAATCTTGAAATCGGCCAAGATCTTGAACTCAGGATTTTGAAAGCTAAAATCTTCAAATCGGTCAAAATCTTGAATTCAGGATTTTGGAAAGCTAAAATCTTGAAAAGGGCGAATATCTAGAATTCAGGATTTTGGAAAGCTAAAATCTTGAAATCGGCCAAAATCTTGAATTCAGGATTTTGGAAAGGTAAAATCTTGAAATAGGGCAAAATCTTGAACTCAGGATTTTGGAAAGCTAAACTCTTGAGATCGGCCAAGATCTTGAATTCAGGATTTTCGAAAGCTAAAATCTTGAAATCGGCCAAGATCTTGAATTCAGGATTTTGGAAAGCTAAAATCTTGATATCGGCCAAAATCTTGAATTCAGGATTTTTGAAAGCTAAAATCTTAAAATCGGCAAAAATCTTGAACTCAGGATTGTGGAAAGCAAAAATCTTGAGATCGGCCAAGATCTTGAATTCAGGATTGTGGAAAGCTAAAATCTTGAAATCGACCAAGATCTTGAATTCAGGATTTTCAAAAGCTAAAATCTTGAAATCGGTCAAAATCTTGAATTCAGGATTTTGGAAAGCTAAAATCTTGAAATCGGTCAAAATCTTGAATTCAGGATTGTGGAAAGCTAAAATCTTGAAATCGGCCAAGATCTTGAATTCAGGATTTTGGAAAGCTAAAATCTTCAAATCGGCCATGATCTTGAATTCAGGATTTTGGAAAGCTAAGATCTTGAAATCGCCGAAAACCTAGAATTCAGGATTTTGGAAAGCTAAAATCTTGAAACCGGCCAAGATCTTGAATTCAGGATTTTGGAAGGCTAAAATCTCGAAATCGGCCAAGATCTTGAAATCAAGATGTTGGAAAGCTAAAATCTTGAAATCGGCGAAAATCTTGAATTCAGGATTGTGGAAAGCTAAAATCTTGAAATCGGCCAAAATCTTGAATTCAGGATTTTCTAAAGGTAAAATCTTGAAATCGGCCAAAATCTTGAATTCAGGATTTTGGAAAGCTAAAATCTTGAAATCGGCCAAAATCTTCGATTCAGGATTGTGGAAAGCTAAAATCTTAAAATCGGTCAAAATCTTGAATTCAGGATTGTGGAAAGCTAAAATCTTGAAATCGGCCAAGATCTTGAATTCAGGATTTTGGAAAGCTAAAATCCTGAAATCAGCCAAAACCTAGAATTTAGTATTTTGGAAAGCTAAAATCTTGTAATCGGCCAAGTTCTTGAATTCAGGATTTTGGAAAGCTAAAATGTTGAAATCGGCCATGATCTTGAATTTAGGATTTTGGAAAGCTAAGATCTTGAAATCGCCGAAAACCTAGAATTCAGGATTTTCGAAAGCTAAAATCTTGAAACCGGCCAAGATCTTAAATTCAGGATTTTGGAAGGCTAAAATCTTGATATCGGGCAAGATCTTGAAATCAAGATGTTGGAAAGCTAAAATCTTGAAATCGGCCAAAATCTTGAATTCAGGATTTTGGAAAGCTAAAATCTTAAAATCGGCCAAATTCTTGAACTCAGGTTTTTGGAAAGCTAAAATCTTGAGATCGGCCAAGATCTTGAATTCAGGATTTTCGAAAGCTAAAATCTTCAAATCGGCCAAGATCTTGAATTCAGGATTTTGGAAAGCTAAAATCGGTAAATCGGCCAAAACCTTGAATTCAGGATTGTGGAAAGCTAAAATCTTGAAATCGGTCAAAATCTTGAATTCAGGATTGTGGAAAGCTAAAATCTTGAAATCGGCCAAGATCTTGAATTCAGGATTTTCGAAAGCTTAGATCTTGAAATCGGCCAAAATCTTGAATTCACGATTTTGGAAAGCTAACATCTTAAGATCGGCCAAGATCTTGCATTCAGGATTTTGCAAAGCTAAAATCTTGAAATCGGCCAAAATCTTCAATTCAGGATTTTGGAAAGCTAAAATATTAAAATCGGCCAGAATCTTGAAATCGGGATTTTGGAATGCTAAAATCTTGAAATCGGCCAAAATCTTGAATTCAGGATTTTGGAAAGCTAAAATGTTGTAATCGGGCAAAATCTTGCATTCAGGATTGTGGAAAGCAAAAAACTTGACATCGGCCAAAATCTTGACTTCAGCATTTCTGAAAGCTAAAATCTTAAAATCGGCCAAAATCTTGAATTCAGGATTGTGGAAAGCTAAAATCTTGAAATCGGCCAAGATCTTGAATTCAGGATTTTGGAAAGCTAAAATCTTGAAATCGGCCAAAATCTCGAGTTCAGGATTTTGGAAAGCTAAAATATTGAATCGACCAGATTCTTGAAATCAGGATTTTGGAAAGCTTAAATCATGCAATCGGCCAGAATCTTGAATTCAGGATTGTGGAAAGCTAAAATCTTGAAATCGGCCAAAATCTTGAATTCAGGATTGTGGAAAGCAAAAAGCTTGAAATCGGCCAAGATCTTGAATTCAGCTTTTTGAAAGCTCAAATCTTTAAATCGGCAAAAATCTTGAATTCAGGATTGTGGAAAGCTAAAATCTTGAAATGGGCCAAAGTTTTGAATTCAGGATTTTGGAAAGCTTAAATCTTGAAATCGGTTAAAATCTTGAATTCAGGATTGTGGAGAGCTAAAATCTTGAAATCGGCCAAAATCTTGAATTCAGGATTGTGGAGAGCTAAAATCTTGAAATCGGCCAGAATCTTGAATTCAGAATGTGGAAAGCTAAAATCTTGGAATCGGTCAAAATGTTGAATTCACGATTGTGGAAAGCTAAAATCTTGAAATCGGCCAAGATATTGAATTCAGGATTTTGGAAAGCTAAAATCCGTAAATCGGCAAAAATCTTGATTTCAGGATTGTGGGAAGCTAAAATCTTGAAATCGGCCAAAGTCTTGAAATCAGGATTTTGGAAAGCTAAAATCTTGAAATCGGCCAGAATCTTGAATTCAGAATGTGGAAAGCCAAAATCTTGGAATCGGTCAAAATCTTGAATTCACGATTGTTTAAAGCTAAAATCTGGAAATCGGCCAAGATATTGAATTCAGGATTTTGGAAAGCTAAAATCCGTAAATCGGCAAAAATCTTGATTTCAGGATTGTGGGAAGCTAAAATCTTGAAATCAGCCAAAATCTTGAATTCAGGAATTTGCAAAGCTAAAATCTTGAAATCGGCCAGGATATTGAATTCAGGATTTTGGAAAGCTAATATTCGTAAATCGGCCAAAATCTTGATTTCAGGATTGTGGGAAGCTAAAATCTTGAAATCAGCCAAAATCTTGAATTCAGGATTTTGGAAAGCTAAAATCTTGAAATCGGCCAGGATTTGAAATCAAGATGTGGGAAAGCTAAAATCTTGAAATCGGCCAAAATCTTGAACTCAGGATTTTGGAAAGCCAAAATCTTGAAATCGGCCAGAATCTTGAAATCAGGATTTTGGAAAGCTAAAATCTTGAAATCGGCCAAAATCTTGAATTGAGGATTGTGGAAAGCTAAAATCTTGAAATCGGCCAAAATCTTCAATTCAGGATTGTGGAAAGCTAAAATCTTGAAATCGGTCAAAATCTTGAATTCAGGATTGTGGAAAGCTAAAATCTTTAAATCGGCCAAGATCTTGAATTCAGGATTTTGGAAAGCTAAAATCTTGAAATCAGGCAAAACCTAGAATTTAGGATTTTGGAAAGCTAAAATCTTGTAATCGGCCAAGATCTTGAATTCAGGATTTTGGTAAGATAAAACCTTTAAATCGGCCATGATCTTGAATTCAGGATTTTGGAAAGCTAAACTCTTGAAATCGCCAAAAACCTAGAATTCAGGATTTTGGAAAGCTAAAATCTTGAAATCGGCCAAGATCTTGAATTCAGGATTTTGGAAAGCTAAAATCTTGAAATCGGCCAGGATTTGAAATCAAGATGTTGGAAAGCTAAAATCTTGAAATCGGCCAAAATCTTGAATTCAGGATTTTGGAAAGCTAAAATCTTGAAATGCGTTAAAATCTTGAATTCAGAACTTTGGAAAGCTAAAATCTTGAAATCGGCCAAGATCTTGAAATCAGGATTTTGGAAAGCTAAAATCTTGAAATCGGCCAAAATCTTGAATTTAGGATTTTGGAAAGCTAAAATCTTGAAATCGGCCAAGATCTTCAATTCAGGAAAATGTCATTTGCGCCAGTGTCCTTTTGGGCCTTTCAAAGGAGGGCTTCTTCTTGGTGATTTTTGAAAAATTTTTCTTGGTCTCCCCTTTGCACTTTTTCAGAAAATGCAGGTTTAGGGTGACCTTGCAAAAATTACCATACCTTTGCCATTCGGACACTTTTGGAGCCGTCTTCTGCGCTAAAATCGTCTCCAGTCTTTGCACTTTAAGTGCATACTAGTTCGGGCATAATGCCATTTGCGCCAGAGTGCTTTTGGGCCTTTCAAACGAAGGCTACTTTTTGGGCGATTTTTTTAAAATTTCCCTTGGTCCCTCCTTTGCACTTTTTCAGAAAATGCGGGTTTGGGTGAACTGGCGAAAATTGCCATAACTTAACCATTCGGGCACTTTTAAGGCCGTTGTTGGCACCAAAATCTTCTCCTGTCTTTGCCCTTTAAGTGCATAATAATTACAGCATAATACTATTTGCGCAAGAGTGCTTTTCTGCCTTTCAAACGAGGTTTACTTTTTGGACGATTTTTGAAAAATTTCTTTTGGTCCCCCCTTTGCACTTTTTCAGAAAATGCAGGTTTTGAATGACCTCGCAAAAATTGCCATTACTTGGCCATTCGGGCACGTTTGGAGCCGCTGTTTGCGCCTAAAATCTTCTCTAGTCTTTGCACTATAAGTGCATACTAATTGGAGGAGCACTTTTGGAGCTGGATAATGCCATTTTGGCCAGAGTGCTGTTGGCCCTTTTAAGTGAGGGCTACTTTTTGGACGATTTCTGAAAAATTTCTTTTGGTGCCCTCCTTGCACTTTTTCAAAAAATGCGGGTTTTGGGTGACCTTTTTTAAATTGCCATAACTTGGCCATTCGGGCCCTTTCGGAACCGCTTTTTGCGCCAAAATCTTTTCCATCCTTTGAACTATAAGTGCATATTAATTAGAGGATAATGCCATTTGCGCCAGAGTGCTGTTGGGTTTTTGAAGGGAGGGCCACTTTTTGGGTGATTTTTGAAAAATTTTCCTTGGTCCTCGCTTTGCACTTTTTCACAAAATGGGGCTTTTGGGTGACCTTTCGAGAATTGCCATAACTTAGCCATTCGGGCACTTTTGGATCCGGTTTTTGCGCCAAAATCTTTTGCCGTCTTTGCACTTCAAGTGCATACTAAATACAAGATGATGTTATTTGCGCCAGAGTACTTTTAGGCCTTTCAAACGAGGGCTACTTTTTGGGCGATTTTGGAAACATTTCCCTTGGTCCCCCCTTTCCACTTTTTCAGAAAATGCGGGTCTTGGGTGACCTTGCGAAAATTGCCATAACTTGGTCATTCGTGACGTTTTGGAGCTTCTTTTTGCGCCAAACTTTTTTTCGGTCTTTGCTTTCTAAGTGTATACAATTTACAGGATAATGCCATTTGCGCCAGAGTGCTGTTGGCCTTTTGAAGCGAGGGCTACTTTTTGGGCGATTTTTGAAAAACTTCTCTTGGTCTCCTCTTTGCACTTTTTCTGAAAATGCAGCTTCTGGGGACCTTCCGAAAATTGCCATAACTTCTCCATTCGGGCCCTGTTAGAGCCGCTGTTTGTGCCTAAATCTTCTCCAGTCTTTGCACTTTAAGTGCATACTAATTAAAGGATAATGCCATTTGCGCCAGTGTGCTTTTGGGCATTTTAAAAGAGGGCTACTTTTTGGGCGATTTTTGAAAAATTTCTTTTAGTCCCCCCTTTGCACTTTTTCAGAAAATGCGAGTTTTGGGTGACCTTGCAAAAATTGTTGTAACTTGGTCATTCGGGCACTATCGGAGCCGCCGTTTGCGCCATAATCTTTTCAAGTCTTTGCACTTTAAGTGCATTTTAATTAAAGGATAATGCCATTGGCGCGAGAGTGCTTATGGGCCTTTAAAACGAAGGCTATCTTTTGGGGTTTTTTTTAAAAAATTTCCCTTGGTCCTCCCTTTGCACTTTTCCAGGAAATGTGGGTGTTGGGTGACCTTGCAAAAATTGCCACAACTTAGTTATTCGGGCACTTTTGGAGCCGCCTTTTTGCACGAAAATCTCTTCTAGTCTTTGCACTTTAAGAGCATACTAATTGGAGGATAATGCCATTTGCGCCAGAGTGCTTTTAGGCCTTTCAAACGATGGCTACTTTTTCGGCGATTTTTGAAAAGTTTCCCTTGGTCTCCCCTTTGCACTTTTTTAGAAAATGCTGGCTTTGGGTGACCTTGCAAAAAATTGCCATCACTTGGCCATTTGGGCACTTTTGGTGCCGCTGTTTGCGTCAAAATCATTTCCATTTTTTGCACGTTAAGTGCGTACTAATTAGAGGATAATGCCACTTGCGCGAGACTACTTATGGGTTTTTTAAGCGAGGGCTACCTTTTGGGCGATTTTTGAAAAATTTCCTTTGTTCCCCTCTTTGCACTTTTTCAGAAAATGCGGGTTTGGGTGACCTGGCCTAAATTGCCATAACCTGGCCATTCGGGCACTTTTGGAGCCGCTGTTTGCGCCAAAATGTTTTCCAGTCCTTGCAGTTTCAGTGCATACTAATGAAAGGATAATGGCATTTGCGCCAGAGTGCTTTTGGGCCTTTCAAACGAGGGCTTTTTTTTGGGCAATTTTTGAAAAGTTTCCCTTGGTCCCCCCTTTGCACTTTTTCACAAAATGCGGGGTTTGGGTGACCTTGCAGAAATTTTTGTAACCTGGCCATTCGAGCACGTTTGGAGACGCCGTTGGATAATGCCATTGGCGCGAGAGTGCTTATGGGCCTTTTAAGCGAAGGCTACCTTTTGGGGGATTTTTGAAAAATTTCTATTGGTCCCCCTTTTGCACTTTTTAAGAAAATGCGGGTTTTTGGTGACCTTGCGAAAATTGCCATAACCTGGTCATTCGGGCACTTTTGTAGCCGCTGTTTGCGCCTAAATCTTGTCCAGTTTTTGCACTTCAAGTGTATACTAATTAGAGGATAATGCCACTTACCGCAGAGTGCTTTTGGGCCTTTCAAACGAAGGCTACTTTTTGGGCGATTTTTGAAAAATTTCCCTTGGTCCCCCCTTTGCAATTTTTCAGAAAATGCGGGTTTTGAATGACCTGGCAAAAATTGCCATAACTTGGCCATTCTGGCACTTTTGGAGCCGCTTTTCTCGCCAAAATCTTCCCCAGTCTTGGCGCTATAAGTGCATACTAATTAGAGTAGAATGCAATTTGCGCCAGAGTGCTTTTGGGCCTTTCAAGCGAGGGCTAGTTTTTGGACGATTTTTCCCTTGGTCGCCCCTTCGCTCTTTTCGTAGAAAATGCTGGTTTTGGGTGACCTTGCCAAAATTGCCATAACTTAGCCATTCGAGAACTTTTGGAGCCGCCTAATGCGCCAAAATCTTTTGTATTCTTTGCACTATAAGTGCATACTAATTAGAGGATAATGACACTTGCGCCAGAGTGCTTTTAAGCCTTTTAGGCGAGGGCTACTTTTTGTCCCATTTCTTAAAAATTTTCCTTTTTTCCCCCTTTGCACTTTTTTAGAAAACGTGGGTTTTGGGTGACCTTTCAAAAATTGCCATCACTTGGCCTTTCGTTCACTTTTGGAGCTTTTTCTTGCGCCAAAATTTTCTCCAGTCTTTGCACTTTAACTGCATGCTAATTAAGGGATAATGCCCTTTCGGCCAGCGTGCTGTTGGCTTTTTTAAGTGAGGGATGTTTTTTGGGCGATCTTTGAAAAATTTCTCTTCGTCCCCCATTTGCACTTTTTCAGAAAATGCCGGTTTTGGGTGACCTTGCCTAAATTGCCATAACTTGGCCATTGCGGCACTTTTGGAGCCGCTTGTTTGCCTCAAAATCTTCTTTAGTCTTTGCAGTTTAAGTGCATACAAATTTGAGGATAATGCCACTTGCGCGAGACTTCTTATGGGTTTTTTAAGCGAGGGCTATTTTTTGGGCAATTTTTTAAAAATTTAACTTGGTCCCCTCTTTGCACTTTTTCAGAAAATGCGGGTTTGGGTGACCTGGCGAAAATTGCCATAACTTGGCCATTCGGGGACTTTTATAGCCGCCTTATGCGCCAAAATCATGTCCAGTCTTTGCACTTTAAGGGCATACTAATTAAAGAATAATGCCATTTGCGCCAGTGTGCTTTTAGGCCTTTTAAACGAGGGCATCTTTTTGGGCGATATTTGAAAAAATTTCCTTTAGTCCTCCCTTTGCACTTTTTCAGAAAATGCGGCTTTTGGGTGATCTTGCCAAAATTGCCATAACTTGGCCATTCGGGCACTTTTGGAGCCGCTGTTTGCGCTGCAAGGTTTTCCAGTCTTTGCAGTTTAAGTGCATACTAGTTAAAGGATAATGCCATTTTCGCCAGAGTGCTTTTGAGGCTTTCAAACGAGGGCTACTTTTTGGGCGATTTTTGAAAAATTTCCTTTAGTCGACCCTTTGCACTTTTTCAGAAAATGCGGGTTTTGGGTGACCTTGCAAAAATTGTTGTAACGTGGCCATTCGGGCACTTTTGGAGGCGCTATTTGGGCCAAAATCTTTTCAAGTCTTTGCACTTTAAGTGCATTTTAATTAAAGGATAATGCCATTGGCGCGAGAGTGCTTATGGGCCTTTAAAGCGAAGGCTACCTTTTGGGGGATTTTTGAAAAATTTCCCTTGGTCCTCCCTTTGCACTTTTTCAGAAAATGTGGGTTTTGGGTGACCTTGCGAAAGTTGCCATAACTTGGCCATTCGGGTACTTTTGGAGCCGTTGTCCAGTCTTTGCACTTTAAGTGCATACTATTTAGAGGATAATGTTATTTCCGCCAGAGTGCTTTTGAGCATTTTAAGCGAAGGCTACTTTTTAGGCGATTTTTGATTTTCCCTTGGTCCCCCCTTTGCACTTTTTCAGAAAATGAGGGTTTTGGGTGACCTTGCGAAAATTCCTATAACTTGGCCATTCTTGCACTTTTGTAGCCGCTGTTTGCGCCTAAATCTTTTTCGGTTATTCCACTTTAAGTGTATACTAATTACAGGATAATGCCTTTTGCGGCAGAGTGCTTTTGAACCTTTCAAGCGAGGGCTACTTTTTTGGCGATTTTTGAAAAATTTCTCTTGGTCCCCGCTTTGCACTTTTTTAGAAAATACGGGTTTTGGGTGACCTTGCCAAAATTGCCATAACTTGGTTGTTCGGGCACTTTTGGAGCCGCTGTTTGCGCGTAAATCTTTTCCAGTGTTTGCACTTTAAGTGCATACTAATTAGAGGATAATGCCATTTTCGCCAGAGTGCTTTTAAGCCTTTTTAGCGAGGGCATCTTCTTTGGCGATTTTTGAAAAAGTTCCTTTGATCCCCCCTTTGCACTTCTTCAGAAAATGCGGGTTTTGAATGATCTCGCGAAAATTGCCATAACTTGGCCATTTGGGCACTTTTGGAGCCCCTGTTTACGCCAAAACGTTTTCCAGTGTTTGCACTTTTAATGCGTACAAATTAGAGGATAATGCCATTTACGCCAGAGTGCTTTTGGGCCTTTCAAACGAGGGCTACTTTTTGGCCGATTTTTTAAAAATTTCCCTTGGTCCCCCGTTTGCACTTTTACGGAAAATGCGGGTTTTGGGTGACCTTTCGAAATTTGCCATAACTTGGCCATTCGGGCACTCTTTGAAGCCGCTTTTTGCGCCAAAATATTTTCCAGTCTTTGCATTTTAAGTACATACTAATTAGAGGATAATGCCATTTGCGCCAGAGTGCTTGTGGGCCTTTTCAGCGAGAGCATCTTTTTGGGCGCAAATGGCATGATTTTTGAAAAATTTCTCTTGGTCACCCCTTTGCACTTTTTAAGAAAATGCGGGTTTTGGGTGACCTTGCCAAAATTTGCCATAACTTGGTCATTCGGGAACTTTTGGAGCCGCTGTTCTGCCCCAAAATCTTCTCCAGTCTTTGCCCTTAAAGTGCATACTAATTAGAGGATAATGCCATTTACTATTTAGAGGATAATGTTATTTCCGCCAGAGTGCTTTTGAGATTTTTAAGCAAAGGCTACTTTTTAGGCGATTTTTGAAAAATTTCCCTTGGTCCCCCCTTTGCTCTTTTCCAGAAAATGCGGCTTTTGTGTGAACTAGCGATAATTGCCATAACTTGCCCATTCGGACACTTTTGGAGCCGCTGTTTGCGCCAAAATATTCTCCAGTCTTTGCACTTTAAGTGCATTTTAATTAGAGTATAATTCAACTTGCGCCAGAGTGCTTTTTTGCCTTTCAAACGAGGGCTACTTTTTGGGCGATTTTTGAAAAATTTCCCTTGGTACCCCCTTTGCACTTTTTCAGAAAATGCGGGTCTTGGGTAACGTTGCGAAAATTGCCATAACTTGGTCATTCGGGACCTTCTTCAGTCTTTGCATTATAAGTGGATACAATTTACAGGATAATGACATTTGCGCCAGAGTGCTGTTGGCCTTTTGAAGCGAGGGCTACTTTTTGGGCGATTTTTGAAAAACTTCTTTTGGTCTCCCCTTTGCACTTTTTCTGAAAAGGCAGGTTTTGAATGACTTTCCGAAAATTGCCATAACTTCGCCACTCGGGCCCTTTTTGAGATGCTGTTTGTGCCTAAATCTTCTCCAGTGTTTGCACTTTAAGTGCATACTAATTAAAGGATATTGCCATTGTGCCAGTGTGCTTTTAGGCCTTTTAAGCGAGGGCTACTTTTTGGGCGATTTTTGAAAAATTTCTCTTGGTCCCCCCTTTGCACTTTTTAAGAAAATGCGGGTTTTGGGTGACGTTGCCTAAATTGCTATAACTTGGCCATTCGGGCCTTTTTGGAGGCGCTTTTTGCGCCAAAATCTTTTCCAGTCTTTGCACTATAAGTGCATACTAATTAGAGGATAATGCCATTTGGGCCAGAGTGCTTTTGGCCTTTAGAAGCGAGGGCCACTTTTTGGGCGATTTTTGAAAAATTTTCTTTGGTCCCCCCTTTGCACTTTTTCAGAAAATGCGGGTTTTGGATGACCTTGTGAGAATTCCTATAACTTAGCCATTCGGGCACTTTTGGATCAGCTTTTTGCGCCAAAATCTTCTCCCGTCTTTGCAGTTCAAGCGCATACTAAATAGAGGATAATGCCATTCGCGCCAGAGGGCTCTCAGGGCATTCAAACGAGGGCTACTTTCTGGGCGATTTTTGAAAAATTTCCCTTGGTCCCCCCTTTGCACTTTTTCAGAAAATACAGGTTTTGGGTGACCTTGCGCAAATCTCAATAACTTGGCCATTCGGGCACTGTTTGGAGCCGCTGTTTCCGTTAAAATCTTCTCCCGTCTTTACACTTTAAGGGCATACTGATTGGAGGATAATGCCATTTGCCCCAGAAGGCTCTTAGGCCATTCAAACGAGGGCTATTTTTCGGGCGATTTTTGAAAAATTTCCCTTCGTCCCCCCTTTAAACTTTTTTTAGAAAATGCGGGTTTTGGGTGACCTTGCGAAAATTGCCATACCTTGGCCATTCTTGCACTTTTGGAGCTGGTTTTTGCGCCAACACTTTTTCCAGTCTTTGCACTTTAACTGCATACTATTTAGAGGATAATGGCATTTTGGCCAGAGTGCTGTTGGCCCTTTTAAGTGATGGCTACTTTTTGGACGATTTCTGAAAAATTTCTTTTGGTACACCCTTTGGACTTTTTCAAAAAATGCGGGTTTTGGGTGACCTTTCCTCAATTGCCATAACTTGGTCATTCGGGACGTTTTGGAGCTGCTTTTTGTGCCAAACTCTTCTTCAGTCTTTGGATTATAAGTGGATTTTAGTTAGAGGATAATGGCATTTGCGCCAGAGTGCTGTTGGGTTTTTGAAGGGAGGGCCACTTTTTGGGTGATTTTTGAAAAATTTTCCTTGGTCGTCCCTTTGCACTTTTTCACAAAATGGGGCTTTTGGGTGACCTTGCGAGAATTGCCATAACTTAGCCATTCGGGCACTTTTGGATCCGCTTTTTGCGCCAAAATCTTCTCCCGTCTTTGCAGTTCAAGCGCATACTAAATAGAGGATAATGTCATTCGCGCCAGAGGGCTCTCAGGGCATTCAAACGAGGGCTACTTTCTGGGCGATTTTTGAAAAATTTCCCTTGGTCCCCCCTTTGCACTTTTTCAGAAAATGCGGGTTTTGGGTGACCTTGCGCAAATCTCAATAACTTGGCCATTCGGGCACTGTTTGGAGCCGCTGTTTCCGTTAAAATCTTCTCCCGTCTTTACACTTTAAGGGCATACTGATTGGAGGATAATGCCATTTGCCCCAGAGGGCTCTTAGGCCATTCAAACGAGGGCTATTTTTCGGGCGATTTTTGAAAAATTTCCCTTCGTCCCCCCTTTAAACTTTTTTTAGAAAATGCGGGTTTTGGGTGACCTTGCGAAAATTGCCATACCTTGGCCATTCTTGCAGTTTTGGAGCTGCTTTTTGCGCCAACATTTTTTCCAGTCTTTGCACTTTAACTGCATACTATTTAGAGGATAATGGCATTTTGGCCAGAGTGCTGTTGGCCCTTTTAAGTGAGGGCTACTTTTTGGACGATTTCTGAAAAATTTCTTTTGGTACCCCCTATGGACTTTTTCAAAAAATGCGGGTTTTGGGTGACCTTTCCTCAATTGCCATAACTTGGTCATTGGGGACGTTTTGGAGCTGCTTTTTGTGCCAAACTCTTCTTCAGTCTTTGGATTATAAGTGGATTTTAGTTAGAGGATAATGGCATTTGCGCCAGAGTGCTGTTGGGTTTTTGAAGGGAGGGCCACTTTTTGGGTGATTTTTGAAAAATTTTCCTTGGTCGTCCCTTTGCACTTTTTCACAAAATGGGGCTTTTGGGTGACCTTGCGAGAATTGCCATAACTTAGCCATTCGGGCACTTTTGGATCCGCTTTTTACGCCAAAATCTTTTGCAGTCTTTGCACTTCAAGTGCATGCTAAATGGAAGATGATGTTGTTTGCGCCAGAGTGCTTTTAGGCCTTTCAAACGAGGGCTACTTTTTGGGCGATTTTTGAAAAATTTCCCTTGGTACCCCCTTTGCACTTTTTCAGAAAATGCGGGTCTTGGGTAACGTTGCGAAAATTGCCATAACTTGGTCATTCGGGACCTTCTTCAGTCTTTGCATTATAAGTGGATACAATTTACAGGATAATGACATTTGCGCCAGAGTGCTGTTGGCCTTTTGAAGCGAGGGCTACTTTTTGGGCGATTTTTGAAAAACTTCTTTTGGTCTCCCCTTTGCACTTTTTCTGAAAAGGCAGGTTTTGAATGACTTTCCGAAAATTGCCATAACTTCGCCACTAGGGCCCTTTTTGAGCCGCTGTTTGTGCCTAAATCTTCTCCAGTGTTTGCACTTGAAGTGCATACTAATTAAAGGATATTGCCATTGTGCCAGTGTGCTTTTAGGCCTTTTAAACGAGGACATCTTTTTGGGCGATATTTGAAAAATTTCCTTTAGTTCCCCCTTTGCACTTTTTCAGAAAATGCGGCTTTGGGAATTTCTATTGGTCCCCCTTTTGCTCTTTTTAAGAAAATGCGGGTTTTAAGTGACCTTGCGAAAATTGTTATAACTTGGCTATTAGGTCACTTTTGGAGCCGCTGTTTGGGCGTAAATCCTTTCCAGTCATTGCACTTTTCGTGCATTTTAATTAAAAGATAATGCCATTGGCGCGAGTGTCCTTATCGGCCACTAAAGCGAAGGCTACCTTTTGGGGGATTTTTGAAAAATTTCCCTTGGTCCTCCCTTTGCACTTTTTCAGAAAATGCGGGTTTTGGGTGACCTTGCAAAAATTGCCATAACTTCGCCGTTCGGGCACTTTTGGAGCCGTTTTCTGCGCCAAAATCTCCTCCAGTCTTTGCACCTTAAGAGAATACTAGTTCAGGGATAATGCCACTTACGGAAGTGTGCTTTTGGACCTTTTAAACGAAGGCTACTTTTTGGGCGATTTTTCAAAAATTTCCCTTCGCCCTTTGCACGTTTTCAGAAAATGCGGGTTTTGGGTGACCTTGCGAGAATTGCCATAACTTGGCCATTCGGGCACTTTTAAAGCCGCTGTATGCACCAAAATCTTGTCCACTCTTTGCCCTTTAAGGACATAATAATTATAGGATAATACTACTTGCGCAAGAGTGCTTTTCTGCCTTTCAAACGAGGTTTACTGTTTGGACGATTTTTGAAAAATTTCTTTTGCTCCTCCCTTTGCACTTTTTCAGAAAATGCGGGTTTTGAATGACCTCGCGAAAATTGCCATAACTTAGCCATTCGGGCACGTTTGGAGCCGCTGTTTGCGCCAAAATGTTCTCCAGTGTTTGCACTTTAAATGCGTTTAAATTATAGGATAATGCCATTTGCGCCAGTGTGCTTTTGGGCCTTTCAAATGAGGGCTACGTTTTGGGCGATTTTTGAAAAATTTCCATTGGTCCCCTCTTTGCACTTTTTGAGAAAATGCGGGTTTAGGGTGACCTTGCGAAACTTGCCATAACTTGGCAATTCGGGTACTTTTGGAGCCGCTGTTCGCGCCTAAATTTTGTCCAGTCCTTGCACTTTTAGAGCATACTAATTAGAGGATAATGCGATTTGTTCTAGAGTGGTTTTGGGCCTTTAAGGCGAGGGCATCTTTTTGGGCGATTTTAAAAAAATTTCTATTGGTCCCCTTTTTGCACCTTTTAAGAAAATGCAGCTTTAAGTGACGTTGCGAAAATTTTTAAAACTTGGCCATTCGGGCACTTTTGAAGCCGGTGTTTCCGCCCAAACCTTGTCCAGTCTTTGCACTTTAAGTGCATACTATTTAGAGGATAATGTTATGTCCGCCAGAGTGCTTTTGAGAATTTAAAGCGAAGGCTAGTTTTTAGGCGATTTTTGAAAAATTTTCCTTGGTCCCCCCTTTGCACTTTTTTAGAAAATGAGGGTTTTGGGTGACCTTGCGAAAATTTTTATAACTTGACCATTCTTGCACTTTTGTAGCCGCTGTTTCCTCCTTAATCTTTTCCGGTCATTCCACTTTAAGTGTATACTAATTAGAGGATAATGCCTTTTGCGCCAGAGTGCTTTTGGGCCTTTCAAACGAGGGCTACTTTTTGGCCGATTTTTTAAAAATTTCCCTTGGTCTCCCGTTTGCGCTTTTACGGAAAATGCGGGTTTTGGGTGACCTTGCGAAATTTCCCATAAGTTGGCCATTCCGGCACTCTTTGAGCCGCTTTTTCGCCAAAATCTTTCCCAGTCTTTGCTCTTTAAGTGCATTTTAAATAGAGGATAATGCCATTTCCGCCAGAATCCTTTTCGGCCTTTCAAACGGGGGTTTTTTTTTGGGCAATTTTGAAAAATTTTCCTTGGTCCCCCCTTTCCACTTTTTTAGAAAATGCGGGTTTTGGGTGACCATGCAAAAATTGCCATAGCTTGGCCATTCGGGTACTGTTGGAGCCGTTGTTACTGCCAAAATTATCTCCAGTCGTTGCACCTTAAGTGCATACTAATTGGAGGATAATGCCATTTGCGCCAGAGTGCTTTTAGCCGTTTGAAACGAGGCCTACTTTTTGGGTGATTTTTGAAAAATTTCCCTTGGTCCCCCCTTTGCACTTTTTCAGAAAATGCGGGTTTTGGGTGACCTTGCGAAAATTGCCATAACTTGGGAATTTGAGTACTTTGGAGCCGCTGTTTGCGCCTAAATTATTTCTAGTCTTTGCACTTTAAGAGCATACTAATTAGACGATAATGCGATTTGGTCTAGTGCTTTTGGGCCTTTAAGGCGAGGGCATCTTTTTAGGCGATTTTTGAAAAATTTCTATTGGTCCCCCTTTTGCACCTTTTAAGAAAATGCGGGTTTTAAGTGACCTTGCGAAAATTGTTATAACTTGGCTATTCGGGCCCTTTTGGAACCGCTTTTTGCGCCAAAATCTTTTCCATCCTTTGCACTATAAGTGCATACTAATTAGAGGATAATGCCATATGTGCCAGAGTGCTGTTGGGGTTTTGAAGGGAGGGCCACTTTTTGGGTGATTTTTTATGAATTTTCCTTGGTCCTCTCTTTGCACTTTTTCACAAAATGGGGCTTTTGGGTGACCTTGCGAGAATTGCCATAACTTAGCCATTCGGGCACTTTTGGATTCGCTTTTTGCGCCAAAATCTTTTGCAGTCCTTGCACTTCAAGTGCATACTAAATAGAAAATGATGTTATTTGCGCCAGAGTACTTTTAGGCTGTTAGGCCTTTCAAATGAGGGCTACTTTTTGGGCGATTTTTGAAAAATTTCCCTTGGTCCCCCCTTGGCACTTTTTCAGAAAATGCGGGTCTTGGGTGGCGTTGCGAAAATTGCCATAACTTGGTCATTCGGGACGTTTTGGAGCTGCTTTTTGAGCCAAACTCTTCTTCAGTCTTTGAATTCTAAGTGTATACAATTTACAGGATAATGACATTTGCGCCAGAGTGCTGTTGGCCTTTTGAACCCAGGGCTACTTTTTGGGCGATTTTTGAAAAACTTCTTTTGGTCTCCCCTTTGCACTTTTTCTGAAAATGCAGGTTTTGGGTGACCTTAAGAAAATTGCCATAACTTCGCCATTCGGGCCCTTTTTGAGCCGCTGTTTGTGCCTAAATCTTCTCCAGTCATTGCACTTTAAGTGCATAGTAATTAAAGAATAACGCCATTTGCGCCAGTGTGCTTTTGGCGTTTTAAACGAGGGCATCTTTTTGGGCGATATTTAAAAAATTTCCTTTAGTCCCCCCTTTGCACTTTTTCAGAAAATGCGGCTTTTGGGTGAGCTTGGGAAAATTGCCATAACTTGGCCATTCGGGCACTTTTGGGGCCGATGTTTGCGCCAAAATGTTTTCCAGTCTTTGCAGTTTAAGTGCATACTAGTCAAAGGATAATGCCATTGGCGCGAGAGTGCTTATAGGCCTTTTAAGCGAAGGCTACCTTTTGGGGGATTTTTGAAAAATTTCCCTTTGTGCCTCCTTTGCACTTTTTCGGAAAATGCGGGTTTTGGGTGACCTTGCCAAAATTGCCATAACTGGATTATTCGGGCACTATTGGAGCCGCCTTTTGCACCAAAATCGTTTCTACTCTTTGCACTTTAAGCGCACGCTAATTGGAGGATAATGCCATTTGCGCCAGAGTGCTTTTAGGCCTTTCAAACGATGGTTACTTTTTGGGCGATTATTGAAAAGTTTCCCGTGGTCCCCCCTTTGCACTTTTTCAGAAAATGCGGGTTTTGGGTGACCTTGCAAAAATTGCAATAACTTGGCCATTGGGGCACTTTTTGCAGCCGCTTTTTACGCCATAATCTTTTCCAGTCTTTGCACTTTAAGTGCATACTAAATGGAGAATAATGCCATTTGCGCCAGAGTGTTTTAAGCCTTTCAAACGAGGGCTACTTTTTGGGCGATTTTTGAAAAATTTCTCTTGGTGTCCCCTTTGCACTTTCTTAGAAAATGCTGATTTTTGGTTACCTTGCAAAAAAATAGCCATCACTTGGCCATCCGGGCACTTTTGCAGCCGTTCTTTGCGCCAAAATCATTTCCATTCTTTGCACCTTAAGTGCGTACTAATTAGAGGATAATGCCACTTGCGCGAGACTACTTATGGGCTTTTTAAGCGAGGGCTACCTTTTGGGCGATTGTTAAAAACATTTTCCTTGGTCCCCCCTTTGTACTTTTTTAGAAATGCGGGTTTTGGGTGACCTTGCCAAAATTGCCATAACTGGGTTGTTCGGGCACCTTTGGGGCCGCTGTTTTCGCCAAAATCGTCTCCAGTCTCTGCGCTTCAAGAGCATGCAAATAAGAGGATAATGCCATTTGCCTCAGAGTTTTTTGCGCTTTTTAAGCCAGGGCTACTGTTGACCTTGCAAAAGTTGTTGTAACTTGGCCATTCGGGCACTTTTGGAGCCGCTGTTTGCGCCAAAATCCTCTCCAGTTTTTGCACTTTAAGCACGTTCTAAGTAAAGGATAATGCCATTGGCGCGAGAGTGGTTGTGGCCCTTTAAAGCGAAGGCTACCTTTCGGAGGATTTTTTAAAAATTTCCCTTGGTCCCCTCTTTGCAGATTTTCAGAAAATGTGGGTTTTGGGTGACCTTGCAAAAATTGCGATAACTTGGTTATTCGGGCACTTTTGGAGCCGCCTTTTGCACGAAAATCTTTTCTAGTCTTTGCACTTTAAGAGCATACTAATTGGAGGATAATGCCATTTGCGCCAGAGTGCTTTTAGGCCTTTCAAACGATGGCTACTTTTTAAGCGAATTTTGAAAAATTTCCCTTTTGCCATTTGCGCCAGTGTGCTGTTGGGCCTTTTCAGCGAGGGCATCTTTTTGGGCGATTTTTGAAAAATTTCCTTTGGTCCCCCCTTTGCAGTTTTTCAGAAAATGCGAGTTTTGGGTGACCTTGCAAAAATTGTTGTAACTTGGTCATTCTGGCACTTTCGGAGCCGCTGTTTGCGCCATAATCTTTTCAAGTCTTTGCACTTTAAGTGCATTTTAATTAAAGGATAATGCCATTGGCGCGAGAGTGCTTATTGGCCTTTAAAACGAAGGCTATCTTTTGGGGGTTTTTTGAAAAATTTCCCTTGGTCCTCCCTTTGCACTTTTCCAGGAAATGTGGGTTTTGGGTGACCTTGCAAAAATTGCCACAACTTAGTTATTCGGGCACTTTTGGAGCCGCCTTTTGCACGAAAATCTCTTCTAGTCTTTGCACTTTAAGAGCATACTAATTGGAGGATAATGCCATTTGCGCCAGAGTGCTTTAAGGCCTTTCAAACGATGGCTACTTTTTCGGCGATTTTTGAAAAGTTTTCCTTGGTCTCCCCTTTGCACTTTTTTAGAAAATGCTGGCTTTGGGTGACCTTGCAAAAAATTGCCATCACTTGGCCATTTGGACACTTTTGGTGCCGTTGTTTGCGCCAAAATCATTTCCATTTTTTGCACGTTAAGTGCGTACTAATTAGAGGATAATGCCACTTGCGCGAGACTACTTATGGGTTTTTTAAGCAAGGGCTACCTTTTGGGCGATTTTTCAAAAATTTCCTTTGGTCCCCTGTTTGCACTTTTTCAGAATATGCGGGTCTGGGTGACCTGGCCAAAATTGCCATAACCTGGCCATTCGGGCACTTTTGGTGCCGCTGTTTGCGCCATAATGTTTTCCAGTCTTTGCAGTTTAAGTGCATACTAATGACAGGATAATGGCATTTGCGCCAGAGTGCTTTTGGGCCTTTCAAACGAGGGCTCTTTTTTGGGCGATTTTTGAAAAGTTTCCCTTGGTCCCCCCTTTCCACTTTTTCAGAAAATGCGGGGTTTGGGTGACCTTGCAGAAATTGTTGTAACTTGGCCATTCGGGCACTTTTGGAGCCGCCGTTTGCGCCAAAATCCTTTCCAGTCTTTGCACTTTAAGTGCATGTTAAATAAAGGATAATGCCATTGGCGCGAGAGTGCTTATGGGCCTTTTAAGCGAAGGCTACCTTTTGGGAGATTTTTGAAAAATTTGTATTGGTCCCCCTTTTGCACTTCTTAAGAAAATGCAGGTTTTGGGTGACCTTCCGAAAATTGTTGTAACTTGGCCATTCCGGCACTTTTCGAGCCGCTGTTTGCGAAAAAACCTTCTCCAGTCTTTGCACTTTAAGTGTATGCTAAATAGAGGATAATGTTATTTCCGGCAGAGTACTTTTGAGCCTTTTAAGCGAAAGCTACTTTTTATGCGATTTTTGAAAAATTTCCCTTGGTCCCCCCTTTGCACTTTTTCAGAAAATGAGGGTTTTGGGTGACCTTGCGAAAATTGCCATAACCTGGTCATTCGGGCACTTTTGTAGCCGCTGTTTGCGCCTAAATCTTCTCCAGTCTTTGCACTTCAAGTGTATACTAATTAGAGGATAATGCCACTTACCGCAGAGTGCTTTTGGGCCTTTCAAACGAAGGCTACTTTTTGGGCGATTTTTGAAAAATTTCCCTTGGTCCCCCCTTTGCAATTTTTCAGAAAATGCGGGTTTTGAATGACCTGGCAAAAATTGCCATAACTTGGCCATTCTGGCACTTTTGGAGCCGCTTTTCTCGCCAAAATCTTCTCCAGTCTTGGCGCTATAAGTGCATACTAATTAGAGTAGAATGCAATTTGCGCCAGAGTGCCTTTGGGCCTTTCAAGCGAGGGCTAGTTTTTGGACGATTTTTCCCTTGGTCCCCCCTTCGCTCTTTTCGTAGAAAATGCTGGTTTTGGGTGACCTTGCCAAAATTGCCATAACTTAGCCATTCGAGAACTTTTGGAGCCGCCTAATGCGCCAAAATCTTTTGTATTCTTTGCACTATAAGTGCATACTTTTGGAGCCGATGTTTCAACCAAAATCTTCTCCAGTCTTTGCACTTTCAGTGCATACTATTTAGAGGATATTGCCATTTACGCCAGAGTCCTTTTGGGCCTTTTAAGCGAGGGCTACTTTTTAGGCGATTTTTGAAAAATTTCCTTTGGTCCCCACTTTGTACTTTTTTAGAAAATGCGGGTATTTGCTCACTTTGCGAAAATTGCCATAACTTGGTCATTCGGGCACTTTTGGAGCCGCTGTTCTCGCCAAAATCTTCTCCAGTCGTGACGCTATAAGTGCATACTAATTAGAGGATAATGCCATTTGCTTCAGAGTTTCTTTCGGCTCTTTAAGCGAGGCTACTTTTTAGGCGATTTTTGAAAAATTTCCCTTGGTCCCCCCTTTGCACTTTTTCAGAAAATGCGGGTTTAGGGTGACCTTGCAAAAATTGCCATAACTGGGCCATTCGAGAACTTTTGGAGCCGCCTGTTGCGCTAAAATCTTCTCTAGTCTTTGCACTATAAGTGCATACTAATTGGAGGATAATGCCATTTGCTCCAGAGTGTTTTTAGGCCTTTTAAGCGAGGGCTACTTTTTGTCCCATTTTTAAACAATTTTCCTTGGTCTCCCCTTTGCACTTTTTTAGAAAACGCGGGTTTTGGGTGACCTTCCGAAAATTGCCATAACTTCGCCATTCGGGCCCTTTTTGAGCGGCTGTTTGCGCCTAAATCTTTTCTAGTCTTTGCACTTTAAGTGGATACTAATTATAGGATAATTCCATTTGCGCCAGCGTGCTCTTGGGCCTTTTCAGCGAGGGCATCTTTTTGGGCGATTTTTGAAAAATTTCCTTTGGTCTCCCCTTTGCAGTTTTTCAGAAAATGCGGGTTTTGGGCGACCTTGTCAAAATTGCCATAACTTGGTCATTCGGGAACTTTTGGAGCCGCCTTTTTGCCTCAAACTCTTTTTCAGTCTTTGCCCTTTAAGTGCATACTAATTAGAGGATAATGCCATTTGCGCAAGTGTGCTCTTGGGCCTTTCAAACCAGGTCTACTTTTTTGAAGATTTTTGAAAAATTTTCCTTGCTTATTTGCCCATTCGGACACTTTTGGAGCCGCTGTTTGCGCCAAAATATTCTCCAGTCTTTGCACTTTAAGTGCATTTTAATTAGAGTATAATTCAACTTGCGCCAGAGTGCTTTTTTGCCTTTCAAACGAAGGCTACTTTTTGGGCGATTTTTGAAAAATTTCCCTTGGTCCCCCCTTTCCTCTTTTTCCTTAAAATGCCGGTTTAGGGTGACCTTGCAAAAATTGCCATAACTTGGCCATTGGGGCACTTTTGGAGCCGCGTTCTGCGCCAAAATCTTCTCCAGTCTTTGCAGTATTAGTGGATACAAATTAGTGGAGTGCTCTTGGCCCTTTGTAGCGAGGGGTACTTTTTGGGCGGTTTTTTAAAAGTTTATCTTGGTGTCCCCTTTGCTTTTTTTCAGAAAATGCGGGTTTTGGGTGACTTTCCGAAAATTGCTATAACTTGGCCATTCGAGCACCTTTGGAGCCGCTGTTTGCGCCTAAAACAATTCCAGTCCTTACACTTTAAGTGCATACTAATTAGACGATAATGCCATTTGCGCAACAGTGCTTTTGGGCCTTTTCAGCGAGGGCATCCTTTTGGGCGATTTTTTAAAAAATTTTCCTTGGTCCCCCCTTTGCACTTTTTCAGAAAATGAGGGTTTTGGGTGACCTTACGGAAATTGCAATAACTTGGCCATTCGGGCACTTTTGGAGCCGATGTTTGAACCAAAACCTTCTCCAGTCTTTGCACTTTGCATACTATTTAGAAGATATTGCAATTTACGCCAGAGTCCTTTTGGGCCTTTTAAGCGAGGGCTACTTTTTAGGCGATTTTTGAAAAATTTCCTTTGGTCCCCACTTTGTACTTTTTTAGAAAATGCGGGTATTTGCTCACTTTGCGAAAATTGCCATAACTTGGTCATTCGGGCACTTTTGGAGCCGCTGTTCTCGCCAAAATCTTCTCCAGTCGTGACGCTATAAGTGCATACTAATTAGAGGATAATGCCATTTGCTTCAGAGTTTCTTTCGGCTCTTTAAGCGAGGCTACTTTTTAGGCGATTTTTGAAAAATTTCCCTTGGTCCCCCCTTTGCACTTTTTCAGAAAATGCGGGTTTAGGGTGACCTTGCAAAAATTGCCATAACTGGGCCATTCGAGAACTTTTGAAGCCGCCTGTTGCGCTAAAATCTTCTCTAGTCTTTGCACTATAAGTGCATACTAATTGGAGGATAATGCCATTTGCTCCAGAGTGTTTTTAGGCCTTTTGAGCGAGGGCTACTTTTTGTCCCATTTTTAAACAATTTTCCTTGGTCTCCCCTTTGCACTTTTTTAGAAAACGCGGGTTTTGGGTGACCTTCCGAAAATTGCCATAACTTCGCCATTCGGGCCCTTTTTGAGCGGCTGTTTGCGCCTAAATCTTTTCTAGTCTTTGCACTTTAAGTGGATACTAATTATAGGATAATTCCATTTGCGCCAGCGTGCTTTTGGGCCTTTTCAGCGAGGGCATCTTTTTAGGCGATTTTTGAAAAATTTCCTTTGGTCTCCCCTTTGCAGTTTTTCAGAAAATGCGGGTTTTGGGCGACCTTGTCAAAATTGCCATAACTTGGTCATTCGGGAACTTTTGGAGCCGCTTTTTGCGCCAAAATCTTTTCCGGTCTTTGCACTATAAGTGCATGCTAATAAGAGGATAATGCCATTTGCGGCAGAGTGCTTTTGGCCTTTCAAACGTGGGCCACTTTTTGGGCAATTTTTAAAAAATTTTCCTTGGTCCCCCCTTTGCACTTTTTTAGAAAATGCGGGTTTTGGATGACCTTGCGAGAATTGCTATAACTTAGCCATTCGGGCCCTTTTGGATCAGCTTTTTGCGCCAAAATCTTCTCCCGTCCTTGCACTTTAAGGGCATACTAAATAGAGGATAATGCCATTCGCGCCAGAGGGCTCTTAGGCCATTCAAACGAGGGCTACTTTCTCGGCGATGTTTGAAAAATTTCCCTTGGTCCTCCCTTTGCACGTTTTCAGAAAATGCGGGTTTTGGGTGACCTTGCGCAAATCTCAATGACTTGGCCATTCGGGCCCTTTTTGGAGCCGCTGTTTCCGTTAAAATCTTCTCCAGTCTTTACACTTTAAGTGGATTCTAATTGGATGATAATGCCATTTGCCCCAGAGGGCTCTTAGGCCATTCATACGAGGGCTACTTTTCGGGCGATTTTTGAAAAATTTCCCTTCGTCCCCCCTTTCCACTTTTTCAGAAAATGCGGGTTTTGGGTGACCTTGCGAAAATTGCCATACCTTGGCAATTCGGGCCCTTTTGGAGCTGGATAATGCCATTTTGGCCAGAGTGCTGTTGGCCCTTTTAAGTGAGGGCTTTTTTTTGGACGATTTCTGAAAAATTTCTTTTGGTGCCCTCTTTGCACTTTTTCAAAAAATGCAGGTTTTGGGTGACCTTTTTTAAATTGCCATAACTTGGCCATTCGGGCCCTTTCGGAGCCGCTGTTTGTGCCTAAATCTTCTCCAGTCTTTGCACTTTAAGGGCATACTAAATAAAGGATAATGCCATTTGCGCCAGTGTGCTTTTTGGCCTTTTAACAGAGGGCTACTTTTTGGGCGATTTTTGAAAAATTTCTTTTAGTCCCCCCTTTGCACTTTTTCAGAAAATGCGAGTTTTGCGTGAGCTTGCAAAAATTGTTGTAACTTGGTCATTCGGGCACTTTCGGAGCCGCTGTTTGCGCCATAATCTTTTCAAGTCTTTGCACTTTAAGTGCATTTTAATTAAAGGATAATGCCATTGGCGCGAGAGTGCTTATTGGCCTTTAAAACGAAGGCTATCTTTTGGGGTTTTTTGAAAAATTTCCCTTGGTCCTCCCTTTGCACTTTTCCAGGAAATGTGGGTTTTGGGTGACCTTGCAAAAATTGCCACAACTTAGTTATTCGGGCACTTTTGGAGCCGCCTTTTGCACGAAAATCTCTTCTAGTCTTTGCACTTTAAGAGCATACTAATTGGAGGATAATGCCATTTGCGCCAGAGTGCTTTAAGGCCTTTCAAACGATGGCTACTGTTTCGGCGATTTTTGAAAAGTTTCCCTTGGTCTCCCCTTTGCACTTTTTTAGAAAATGCTGGCTTTGGGTGACCTTGCAAAAAATTGCCATCACTTGGCCATTTGGACACTTTTGGTGCCGTTGTTTGCGCCAAAATCATTTCCATTTTTTGCACGTTAAGTGCGTACTAATTAGAGGATAATGCCACTTGCGCGAGACTACTTATGGGTTTCTTAAGCAAGGGCTACCTTTTGGGCGATTTTTGAAAAATTTCCTTTGGTCCCCTCCTTGCACTTTTTCAGAAAATGCGGGTTTGGGTGACCTGGCCAAAATTGCCATAACCTGGCCATTCGGGCACTTTTGGTGCCGCTGTTTGCGCCAAAATGTTTTCCAGTCTTTGCAGTTTAAGTGCATACTAATGAAAGGATAATGGCATTTGCGCCAGAGTGCTTTTGGGCCTTTCAAACGAGGGCTCTTTTTTGGGCGATTTTTGAAAAGTTTCCTTTGGTCCCCCCTTTCCACTTTTTCAGAAAATGCGGGGTTTGGGTGACCTTGCAGAAATTGTTGTAACTTGGCCATTCGGGCACGTTTGGAGCCGCCGTTTGCGCCAAAATCCTTTCCAGTCTTTGCACTTTAAGTGCATGTTAAATAAAGGATAATGCCATTGGCGCGAGAGTGCTTATGGGCCTTTTAAGCGAAGGCTACCTTTTGGGAGATTTTTGAAAAATTTGTATTGGTCCCCCTTTTGCACTTCTTAAGAAAATGCAGGTTTTGGGTGACCTTCCGAAAATTGTTGTAACTTGGCCATTCCGGCACTTTTCGAGCCGCTGTTTGCGAAAAAACCTTCTCCAGTCTTTACACTTTAAGTGTATGCTAAATAGAGGATAATGTTATTTCCGGCAGAGTACTTTTGAGCCTTTTAAGCGAAGGCTACTTTTTATGCGATTTTTGAAAAATTTCCCTTGGTCCCCCCTTTGCACTTTTTCAGAAAATGAGGGTTTTGGGTGACCTTGCGAAAATTGCCATAACCTGGTCATTCGGGCACTTTTGTAGCCGCTGTTTGCGCCTAAATCTTCTCCAGTCTTTGCACTTCAAGTGTATACTAATTAGAGGATAATGCCACTTACCGTAGAGTGCTTTTGGGCCTTTCAAACGAAGGCTACTTTTTGGGCGATTTTTGAAAAATTTCCCTTGCTCCCCCCTTTGCAATTTTTCAGAAAATGCGGGTTTTGAATGACCTGGCAAAAATTGCCATAACTTGGCCATTCTGGCACTTTTGGAGCCGCTTTTCTCGCCAAAATCTTCTCCAGTTTTGGCGCTATAAGTGCATACTAATTAGAGTAGAATGCAATTTGCGCCAGAGTGCCTTTGGGCCTTTCAAGCGAGGGCTAGTTTTTGGACGATTTTTTCCTTGGTCCCCCCTTCGCTCTTTTCGTAGAAAATGCTGGTTTTGGGTGACCTTGCCAAAATTGCCATAACTTGGCCATTCGGGCACTTTTGGAGCCGCTGTTTGCGCGTAAATCTTTTCCAGTGTTTGCCCTTTAAGTGCATACTATTTAGAGGATAATGTTATTTCCGCCAGAGTGCTTTTGAGAATTTTAAGCAAAGGCTACTTTTTAGGCGATATTTGAAAAATTTCCCTTGGTCCCCCCTTTGCTCTTTTCCAGAAAATGCGGCTTTTGTGTGAACTAGCGATAATTGCCATAACTTGCCCATTCGGACACTTTTGGAGCCGCTGTCTGCGCCAAAATATTTTTCAGTCTTTGCACTTTAAGTGCATTTTAATTAGAGTATAATTCAACTTGCGCCAGAGTGCTTTTTTGCCTTTCAAACGAAGGCTACCTTTTGGGCGATTTTTGAAAAATTTCACTTGGTCCCCCCTTTCCTCTTTTTCTGAAAAATGCCGGTTTAGGGTGACCTTGCAAAAATTGCCATAACTTGGCCATTGGGGCACTTTCGGAGCCGCGTTCTGCGCCAAAATCTTCTCCAGTCTTTGCAGTATTAGTGGATACAAATTAGTGGAGTGCTCTTGGCCCTTTGAAGCGAGGGGTACTTTTTGGGCGGTTTTTTTAAAGTTTATCTTGGTGTCCCCTTTGCTTTTTTTCAGAAAATGCGGGGTTTGGGTGACTTTCCGAAAATTGCTATAACTTGGCCATTCGAGCACCTTTGGAGCCGCTGTTTGCGCCTAAAACAATTCCAGTCGTTACACTTTAAGTGCATACTAATTAGACGATAATGCCATTTGCGCAACAGTGCTTTTGGGCCTTTTCAGCGAGGGCATCCTTTTGGGCGATTTTTTAAAAAATTTTCGTTGGTTCCCCCTTTGCACTTTTTCAGAAAATGAGGGTTTTGGGTGACCTTACGGAAATTGCAATAACTTGGCCATTCGGGCACTTTTGGAGCCGATGTTTGAACCAAAATCTTCTCCAGTCTTTGCACTTTCAGTGCATACTATTTAGAGGATATTGCCATTTACGCCAGAGTCCTTTTGGGCCTTTTAAGCGAGGGCTACTTTTTAGGCGATTTTTGAAAAATTTCCTTTGGTCCCCACTTTGTACTTTTTTAGAAAATGCGGGTATTTGCTCACTTTGCGAAAATTGCCATAACTTGGTCATTCGGGCACTTTTGGAGCCGCTGTTCTCGCCAAAATCTTCTCCAGTCGTGACGCTATAAGTGCATACTAATTAGAGGATAATGCCATTTGCTTCAGAGTTTCTTTCGGCTCTTTAAGCGAGGCTACTTTTTAGGCGATTTTTGAAAAATTTCCCTTGGTCCCCCCTTTGCACTTTTTCAGAAAATGCGGGTTTAGGGTGACCTTGCAAAAATTGCCATAACTGGGCCATTCGAGAACTTTTGGAGCCGCCTGTTGCGCTAAAATCTTCTCTAGTCTTTGCACTATAAGTGCATACTAATTGGAGGATAATGCCATTTGCTCCAGAGTGTTTTTAGGCCTTTTAAGCGAGGGCTACTTTTTGTCCCATTTTTAAACAATTTTCCTTGGTCTCCCCTTTGCACTTTTTTAGAAAACGCGGGTTTTGGGTAACCTTCCGAAAATTGCCATAACTTCGCCATTCGGGCCCTTTTTGAGCGGCTGTTTGCGCCTAAATCTTTTCTAGTCTTTGCACTTTAAGTGGATACTAATTATAGGATAATTCCATTTGCGCCAGCGTGCTTTTGGGCCTTTTCAGCGAGGGCATCTTTTTGGGCGATTTTTGAAAAATTTCCTTTGGTCTCCCCTTTGCAGTTTTTCAGAAAATGCGGGTTTTGGGCGACCTTGTCAAAATTGCCGTAACTTGGTCATTCGGGAACTTTTGGAGCCGCCTTTTTGCCTCAAACTCTTTTTCAGTCTTTGCCCTTTAAGTGCATACTAATTAGAGGATAATGCCATTAGCGCAAGTGTGCTCTTGGGCCTTTCAAACGAGGTCTACTTTTTTGAAGATTTTTGAAAAATTTTCCTTACCCATTTGCCCATTCGGACACTTTTGGAGCCGCTGTTTGCGCCAAAATATTCTCCAGTCTTTGCACTTTAAGTGCATTTTAATTAGAGTATAATTCAACTTGCGCCAGAGTGCTTTTTTGCCTTTCAAACGAAGGCTACTTTTTGGGCGATTTTTGAAAAATTTCCCTTGGTCCCCCCTTTGCACTTGTTAAAAAAATGCGGGTTTTTTGTGACCTTGCCAAAATTGCCATAACTTGGTTATTCGGGCACTTTTGGAGCCGCCTTTTGCACCAAAATCTTCTCTAGTCTTTGCAACTTAAACAGCATAATAATTGGAGGATAAGGCCATTTGCGCCAGAGGGCTTTTAGGTCTTTCAAACGATGGCTACTTTTTGGGCGATTTTTGAAACATTTCTCTTGGTCCCCCCTTTGCACTTTTTCAGAAAATGCAAGTTTTGGGTGCCCTTGCAATAATTGCAATAACTTGGCCATTCGGGCACTCTTTGGAGCCGCTTTTTGCGCCAAAATCTTTTCCAGTCCTTGCACTTTAAGTGCATACTATTTAGACGATAATTCTATTTGCGCCAGAGTGCCTTTAAGCCTTTCAAACGAGGGCTACTTTTTGGGCGATTTTTGAAAAATTTCCCTTGGTCCTCCCTTTGCACTTTTTTAGAAAATGCGGGTTTTGGGTGACCTTGCAAAAATTGCCATAACTTCGCCGTTCGGGCACTTTTGGAGCCGTTTTCTGCGCCAAAATCTCCTCCAGTCCTTGCACCTTCAGAGCATACTAGTTCGGGTATAATGCCCTTTACGGCAGAGTGCTTCTGGGCCGTTTAAACGAAGGCTACTTTTTAAGCGATTTTTGAAAAATTTCCCTTCGTCCTCCCCTTGCACTTTTTCAGAAAATGCGGGTTTTGGGTGACCTTGCGAGAATTGCCATAACTTGTCCATTCGGGCACTTTTAAAGCCGCTGTTGGCACCAAAATCTTCTCCAGTCTTTGCCCTTTAAGTGCATAATAATTACAGGATAATACTTTTTGCGCAAGAGTGCTTTTTCTGCCTTTCAAACGAGGTTTACTTTTTGGACGATTTTTGAAAAATTTCTTTTGGTCCCCCCTTTGCACTTTTTCAGAAAATGCGGGTTTTTAATGATCTCGCGAAAATTGCCATAACTTAGCCATTCGGGCACGTTTGGAGCCGCTGTTTGCGCCAAAATGTTCTCCAGTGTTTGCACTTTAAATGCGTCTAAATTATAGGATAATGCCATTTGCGCCATTTTGCTTTTGGGCCTTTCAAACGAGGGCTACGTTTTGGGCGATTTTTAAAAATTTTCCTTGGTCGCCCATTTGCTCTTTTACAAAAAATGCGGGTTTTGGGTGACCTTGCAAAAATTGCCATAACTTGGCCATTGGGGCACTTTTAGAGCTGCCTTGTGCGCTAAAATCTTCTCCAGTCTTTGCAGTATAAGTGGATACAAATTAGAGGATAATGACATTTTCGCCAGAGTGTTCTTGGCCCTTTGAAGCGAGGGATACTTTTTGGGCGATTTTTTAAAAGTTTCTCTTGGTCTCCGCTTTGCTTTTCTTCAGAAAATGCGGGTTTTGGGTGACTTTCCGAAACTTGCAATAACTTGGCCATTCGAGCACTTTTGGAGCCGCTGTGTGCGCCTAAAACAATTCCAGTCCTTACACTTTAAGTGCATACTAATTAGACGATAATGCCATTTGGGCAACAGTGCTTTTGGGCCTTTTCAGCGAGGGCATCCGATTTTTTAAAAAATTTCCCTTGGTCCCCCCTTTGCACTTTTTCAGAAAAAGCGGCTTTTGGGTGACCTTGCGAAAAGTGGAATAACTTAGCCATTCGGGCACTTTTGGAGCCGATGTTTGAACGAAAATCTTCTCCAGTCTTTGCACTTTCAGTGCATACTATTTAGAGGATAATGCCATTTGCGCCAGAGTCCTTTTGGGCCTTTTAAGCGAGGGCTATTTTTTAGCCGATTTTTGAAAAATTTCCCTTGGTCCCCCCTTTGCACTTTTTCAGAAAATGCGGGTCTTGGGTAACGTTGCGAAAATTGCCATAACTTGGTCATTCGGGACCTTCTTCAGTCTTTGCATTATAAGTGGATACAATTTACAGGATAATGACATTTGCGCCAGAGTGCTGTTGGCCTTTTGAAGCGAGGGCTACTTTTTGGGCGATTTTTGAAAAACTTCTTTTGGTCTCCCCTTTGCACTTTTTCTGAAAAGGCAGGTTTTGAATGACTTTCCGAAAATTGCCATAACTTCGCCACTCGGGCCCTTTTTGAGCCGCTGTTTGTGCCTAAATCTTCTCCAGTGTTTGCACTTTAAGTGCATACTAATTAAAGGATATTGCCATTGTGCCAGTGTGCTTTTAGGCCTTTTAAACGAGGACATCTTTTTGGGCGATATTTGAAAAATTTCCTTTAGTTCCCCCTTTGCACTTTTTCAGAAAATGCGGCTTTGGGGTGATCTTGCGAAAATTGCCATAACTTGGTTATTCGGGCACTTTTGGAGCCGCTGTTTGCGCTGCAAGGTTTTCCAGTCTTTGCAGTTTAAGTGCATACTAGTTAAAGGATAATGCCATTTTCGCCAGAGTGCTTTTGGGCTTTTCAAACGAGGGCTACTTTTTGGGCGATTTTTGAAAAATTTCCCTTAGTCGCCCCTTTGCACTTTTTCAGAAAATGCGAGTTTTGGGTGACCTTGCACAAATTGTTGTAACGTGGCCATTCGGGCACTTTTGGAGGCGCTTTTTGCGCCAAAATCTTTTCAAGTCTTTGCACTTTAAGTTCATTTTAATTAAAAGATAATGCCATTGGCGCGAGAGTGCTTATGGGCCTTTAAAGCGAAGGCTACCTTTTAAGGGAATTTTTGAAAAATTTCCCTTGGTCCTCCCTTTGCACTTTTTCAGAAAATGTGGGTTTTGGGTGACCTCGCGAAAGTTGCCATAACTTGGCCATTCGGGTACTATTGGAGCCGTTGTTAGTACCAAAATCATCTGCAGTCTTTGCACTTTAAGTGCATGCTAATTGGAGGATAATGCCATTTGCGCCAGAGCGCCTTTAGCCGTTTCAAAAGAGGCCTACGTTTTGGGCGATTTTTGAAAAATTTCCATTGGTCCCCCCTTTTCACTTTTTGAGAAAATGCGGGTGTAGGGTGACCTTGCAAAAATTGCCATAACTTGGCAATTCGGGAACTTTTGGAGCCGCTGTTTGCGCCTAAATTTTGTCCAGTCTTTGCACTTTTAGAGCATACTAATTAGAGGATAATGCGATTTGGTCTAGAGTGCTTTTGAGCCTTTAAGGCGAGGGCATCTTTTTGAGCGATTTTTAAAAAATTTCTATTGGTCCCCCTTGTGCTTTTGAGAATTTTAAGTGAAGGCTAGTTTTTAGGCGATTTTTGAAAAATTTCCTTTGGTCCCCCCTTCGCACTTTTTCAGAAAATGAGGGTTTTGGGTGACCTTGCAAAAATTCCTATAACTTGGCCATTCTTGCACTTTTGTAGCCGCTGTTTGCGCCTTAATCTTTTCCGGTCATTCCACTTTAAGTGTATACTAATTAGAGGATAATGCCTTTTGCGGCACAGTGCTTTTGAACCTTTCAAGCGAGGGCTACTTTTTAGGCGAATTTTTAAAAATTTCTCTTGGTCCCCGCTTTGCACTTTTTTTAGAAAATACGGGTTTTGGGTGACCTTGCCAAAATTGCCATAACTTGGCCATTCGGGCACTTTTGGAGCCGCTGTTTGCGCGTAAATCTTTTCCAGTCTTTGCACTTTAAGACCATACTAATTAGAGGATAATTCCATTTGCGCCAGAGTGCTTTTAAGCCTCTTTAGCGAGGGCATCTTCTTTGCCGATTTTTGAAAAAGTTCCTTTGGTCCCCCCTTTGCACTTCTTCAGAAAATGCGGGTTTTGAATGATCTCGCAAAAATTGCCATAACTTGGCCATTTGGGCACTTTTGGAGCCCCTGTTTACGCCAAAACGTTTTCCAGTGTTTGCACTTTTAATGCGTACAAATTAGAGGATAATGCCATTTGCGCCAGAGTGCTTTTGGGCCTTTCAAATGAGGACTACTTTTTGGCCGATTTTTTAAAAATTTCCGTTGGTCCCCCGTTTGCGCTTTTACGGAAAATGCGGGTTTTGGGTGACCTTTCGAAATTTGCCATAACTTGGCCATTCGGGCACTCTTTGAAGCCGCTTTTTGCGCCAAAATCTTTTCCGGTCTTTGCATTTTAAGTACATATTAATTAAAAGATAATGCCATTTGCACCAAAGTGCTTGTGGGCCTTTTCAGCGAGGGCATCTTTTTGGGCGCAAATGGCATGATTTTTTAAAAATTTCCCCTGGTCATCCCTTTGCACTTTTTAAGAAAATGCGGGTTTTGGGTGACCTTGCCAAAATTGCCATAACTTTGCCATTCGAGAACTTTTGGAGCCGCCTTTTGCGCCAAAATCGTCTCTAGTCTTTGCACTATAAGTGCATACTAATTGGAGGATAATGCCATTTGCGCCAGACTGCTTTTAGGCCTTTTAGGCGAGGGCTATTTTTTGTCCCATTTTTAAAAAATTTTCCTTGGTCTCCCCTTTGCACGTTTTTTAGAAAACGCGGGTTTTGGGTGACCTTTCAAAAATTGCCATAACGTGGCCTTTCGGGCACTTTTGGAGCTTTTTCTTGCGCCACAATTTTCTCCAGTCTTTGCACTTTAACTGCACACTAATTAGAGGATAATGCCATTTCGGCCAGAGTGCTGTTGGCCCTTTTAAGTGAGGGCTGTTTTTGGTGAACTTCCAAAAATCTCTCTTCGTCCCCCCTTTGCACTTTTTCAGAAAATGCAACTTTTGGGTGACCTTGCCTAAATTGCCATAACTTGGCCATTCGGGCACTTTTGGAGCCGCTTTTTGCGCCAAAATCTTTTCCAGTCTTTGCACTATAAGTGCATGCTAATAAGAGGATAATGCCATTTGCGGCAGAGTGCTTTTGGCCTTTCAAACGTGGGCCACTTTTTGGGCGATTGTTGAAAAATTTTCCTTGGTCCCCCCTTTGCACTTTTTCAGAAAATGCGGGTTTTGGATGACCTTGCGAGAATTGCTATAACTTAGCCATTCGGGCCCTTTTGGATCAGCTTTTTGCGCCAAAATCTTCTCCCGTCCTTGCACTTTAAGCGCATACTAAATAGAGGATAATGCTATTCGCGCCAGAGGGCTCTTAGGCCATTCAAACGAGGGCTACTTTCTCGGCGATTTTTGAAAAATTTCCCTTGGTCCTCCCTTTGCACTTTTTCAGAAAATGCGGGTTTTGGGTAACCTTGCGCAAATCTCAATGACTTGGCCATTCGGGCACTGTTTGGAGCCGCCGTTTCCGTTAAAATCTTCTCCAGTCTTTACACTTTAAGTGGATACTAATTGGAGGATAATGCCATTTGCCCCAGAGGGCTCTTAGGCCATTCATACGAGGGCTACTTTTCGGGCGATTTTTGAAAACTTTCCCTTCGTCCGCCCTTTCCACTTTTTCAGAAAATGCGGGTTTTGGGTGACGTTGCGAAAATTGCCATACCTTGGCCATTCGGGCCCTTTTGGAGCTGGATAATGCCATTTTGGCCAGAGTGCTGTTGGCCCTTTTAAGTGAGGGCTACTTTTTGGACGATTTCTTAAAAATTTCTTTTGGTGCCCTCTTTGCACTTTTTCAAAAAATGCAGGTTTTGGGTGACCTTTTTTAAATTGCCATAACTTGGCCATTCGGGCCCTTTCGGAGCCGCTGTTTGTGCCTAAATCTTCTCCAGTCTTTGCACTTTAAGGGCATACTAATTAAAGGATAATGCCATTTGCGCCAGTGTGCTTTTGGGCCTTTTAAAAGAGGGCTACTTTTTGGGCGATTTTTGAAAAATTTCTTTTAGTCCCCCCTTCGCACTTTTCCAGGAAATGTGGGTTTTGGGTGACCTTGCAAAAATTGCCACAACTTAGTTATTCGGGCACTTTTGGAGCCGCCTTTGGCACGAAAATCTCTTCTAGTCTTTGCACTTTAAGAGCATACTAATTGGTGGATAATGCCATTTGCGCCAGAGTGCTTTAAGGCCTTTCAAACGATGGCTACTTTTTCGGCGATTTTTGAAAAGTTTCCCTTGGTCTCCCCTTTGCACTTTTTTAGAAAATGCTGGCTTTGGGTGACCTTGCAAAAAATTGCCATCACTTGGCCATTTGGGCACTTTTGGTGCCGTTGTTTGCGCCAAAATCATTTCCATTTTTTGCAAGTTAAGTGCGTACTAATTAGAGGATAATGCCACTTGCGCGAGACTACTTATGGGTTTTTTAAGCAAGGGCTACCTTTTGGGCGATTTTTGAAAAATTTCCTTTGGTCCCCTCTTTGCACTTTTTCAGAAAATGCGGGTTTGGGTGACCTGGCCAAAATTGCCATAACCTGGCCATTCGGGCACTTTTGGTGCCGCTGTTTGCGCCAAAATGTTTTCCAGTCTTTGCAGTTTAAGTGCATACTAATGAAAGGATAATGGCATTTGCGCCAGAGTGCTTTTGGGCCTTTCAAACGAGAACTCTTTTTTGGGCGATTTTTGAAAAGTTTCCCTTGGTCCCCCCTTTGCACTTTTTCAGAAAATGCGGGGTTTGGGTGACCTTGCAGAAATTGTTGTAACTTGGCCATTCGGGCACGTTTGGAGCCGCCGTTTGCGCCAAAATCCTTTCCAGTCTTTGCACTTTAAGTGCATGTTAAATAAAGGATAATGCCATTGGCGCGAGAGTGCTTATTGGCCTTTTAAGCGAAGGCTACCTTTTGGGAGATTTTTGAAAAATTTGTATTGGTCCCCCTTTTGCACTTTTTAAGAAAATGCAGGTTTTGGGTGACCTCCCGAAAATTGTTGTAACTTGGCCATTCCGGCACTTTTCGAGCCGCTGTTTGCGAAAAAGCCTTCTCCAGTCTTTGCACTTTAAGTGTATGCTAAATAGAGGATAATGTTATTTCCGGCAGAGTACTTTTGAGCCTTTTAAGCGAAGGCTACTTTTTATGCGATTTTTGAAAAATTTCCCTTGGTCCCCTCTTTGCACTTTTTCAGAAAATGAGGGTTTTGGGTGACCTTGCGAAAATTGCCATAACCTGGTCATTCGGGCACTTTTGTAGCCGCTGTTTGCGCCTAAATCTTCTCCAGTCTTTGCACTTCAAGTGTATACTAATTAGAGGATAATGCCACTTACCGCAGAGTGCTTTTGGGCCTTTCAAACGAAGGCTACTTTTTGGGCGATTTTTGAAAAATTTCCCTTGGTCCCCCCTTTGCAATTTTTCAGAAAATGCGGGTTTTGAATGACCTGGCAAAAATTGCCATAACTTGGCCATTCTGGCACTTTTGGAGCCGCTTTTCTCGCCAAAATCTTCTCCAGTCTTGGCGCTATAAGTGCATACTAATTAGAGTAGAATGCAATTTGCGCCAGAGTGCTTTTGGGCCTTTCAAGCGAGGGCTAGTTTTTGGACGATTTTTCCCTTGGTCCGCCCTTTCGCTCTTTTCGTAGAAAATGCTGGTTTTGGGTGACCTTGCCAAAATTGCCATAACTTAGCCATTCGAGAACTTTTGGAGCCGCCTAATGCGCCAAAATCTTTTGTATTCTTTGCACTATAAGTGCATACTAATTAGAGGATAATGACACTTGCGCCAGAGTGCTTTTAAGCCTTTTAAGCGAGGGCTACTTTTTGTCCCATTTCTTAAAAATTTTCCTTTTTTCCCCCTTTACACTTGTTTAGAAAATACGGGTTTTGGGTGACCTTGCCAAAATTGCCATAACTTGGCCATTCGGGCACTTTTGGAGCCGCTGTTTGCACTTTAAGTGCATACTAATTAGAGGATAATGTCATTTGCGCCAGAGTGCTTTTAAGCCTTTTTAGCGAGGGCATCTTCTTTGGCGATTTTTGAAAAAGTTCCTTCGGTCCCCCCTTTGCACTTCTTCAGAAAATGCGGGTTTTGAATGATCTTGCGAAAATTGCCATAACTTGGCCATTTGGGCACTTTTGGAGCCCCTGTTTACGCCAAAACGTTTTCCAGTGTTTGCACTTTTAATGCGTAGAAATTAGAGGATAATGCCATTTACGCCAGAGTGCTTTTGGGCCTTTCAAATGAGGGCTACTTTTTGGCCGATTTTTTAAAAATTTCCCTTGGTCCCTTGTTTGCGCTTTTACGGAAAATGCGGGTTTTGGGTGACCTTTCGAAATTTGCCATAACTTGGCCATTCGGGCACTCTTTGAAGCCGCTTTTTGCGCCCAAATCTTTTCCAGTCTTTGCATTTTAAGTACATACTAAGTAGAGGATAATGCCATTTGCGCCAGAGTGCTGGTGGGCCTTTTCAGCGAGGGCATCTTTTTGGGCGCAAATGGCATGATTTTTGACAAATTTTCCTTGGTCACCCCTTTGCACTTTTTAAGAAAATGCGGGTTTTGGGTGACCTTGCCAAAATTTGCCATAACTTGGTCATTCGGGAACTTTTGGAGCCGCTGTTCTGCCCCAAAATCTTCTCCAGTCTTTGCCCTTTAAGTGCATACTAATTAGAGGATAATGCCATTTACTATTTAGAGGATAATGCTATTTCCGCCAGAGTGCTTTTGAGAATTTTAAGCAAAGGCTGCTTTTTAGGCGATTTTTTAAAAATTTCCCTTGGTCCCCCCTTTGCCCTTTTCCAGAAAATGCGGCTTTTAAGTGAACTAGCGATAATTGCCATAACTTGGACATTCGGACACTTTTGGAGCCGCTGTTTCCGCCAAAATATTCTCCAGTCCTTGCACTTTAAGTGCATTTTAATTAGAGTATAATTTAACTTGCGCCAGAGTGCTTTTTTGCCTTTCAAACGAAGGCTACTTTTCGGGCGATTTTTGAAAAATTTCCCTTGGTCCCCCCTTTCCTCTTTTTCTGAAAAATGCCGGTTTAGGGTGACCTTGCAAAAATTGCCATAACTTGGCTATTGGGAAACTTTTGGAGCCGCGTTCTGCGCCAAAATCTTCTCCAGTCTTTGCAGTATTAGTGGATAGAAATTAGTTGAGTGCTCTTGGCCCTTTGAAGCGAGGGGTACTTTTTGGGCGGTTTTTTAAAAGTTTATCTTGGTGTCCCCTTTGCTTTTTTTCAGAAAATGCGGGTTTTGGGTGACTTTCCGAAAATTGCTATAACTTGGCCATTCGAGCACCTTTGGAGCCGCTGTTTGCGCCTAAAACAATTCCAGTCCTTACACTTTAAGTGCATACTAATTAGACGATAATGCCATTTGCGCAACAGTGCTTTTGGGCCTTTTCAGCGAGGGCATCCTTTTGGGCGATTTTTTAAAAAAATTTCGTTGGTCCCCCCTTTGCACTTTTTCAGAAAATGAGGGTTTTGGGTGACCTTACGGAAATTGCAATAACTTGGCCATTCGGGCACTTTTGGAGCCGATGTTTCAACCAAAATCTTCTCCAGTCTTTGCACTTTCAGTGCATACTATTTAGAGGATATTGCCATTTACGCCAGAGTCCTTTTGGGCCTTTTAAGCGAGGGCTACTTTTTAGGCGATTTTTGAAAAATTTCCTTTGGTCCCCACTTTGTACTTTTTTAGAAAATGCGGGTATTTGCTCACTTTGCGAAAATTGCCATAACTTGGTCATTCGGGCACTTTTGGAGCCGCTGTTCTCGCCAAAATCTTCTCCAGTCGTGACGCTATAAGTGCATACTAATTAGAGGATAATGCCATTTGCTTCAGAGTTTCTTTCGGCTCTTTAAGCGAGGCTACTTTTTAGGCGATTTTTGAAAAATTTCCCTTGGTCCCCCCTTTGCACTTTTTCAGAAAATGCGGGTTTAGGGTGACCTTGCAAAAATTGCCATAACTGGGCCATTCGAGAACTTTTGGAGCCGTCTGTTGCGCTAAAATCTTCTCTAGTCTTTGCACTATAAGTGCATACTAATTGGAGGATAATGCCATTTGCTCCAGAGTGTTTTTAGGCCTTTTAAGCGAGGGCTTCTGTTTGTCCCATTTTTAAACAATTTTCCTTGGTCTCCCCTTTGCACTTTTTTAGAAAACGCGGGTTTTGGGTGACCTTCCGAAAATTGCCATAACTTCGCCATTCGGGCCCTTTTTGAGCGGCTGTTTGCGCCTAAATCTTTTCTAGTCTTTGCACTTTAAGTGGATACTAATTATAGGATAATTCCATTTGCGCCAGCGTGCTTTTGGGCCTTTTCAGCGAGGGCATCTTTTTGGGCGATTTTTGAAATATTTCCTTTGGTCTCCCCTTTGCACTTTTTAAGAAAATGCGGGTTTTGGGCGACCTTGTCAAAATTGCCATAACTTGGTCATTCGGGAACTTTTGGAGCCGCCTTTTTGCCTCAAACTCTTTTTCAGTCTTTGCCCTTTAAGTGCATACTAATTAGAGGATAATGCCATTTGCGCAAGTGTGCTCTTGGGCCTTTCAAACGAGGTCTACTTATTTGAAGATTTTTGAAAAATTTTCCTTGGTCCCCCCGTTCTTTTTTTTTTTAGAAAATGCGGGTTTTGAATGACCTCGCCAAAAATGCCATAACTTGGCCATTCGGGAACTTTTGGAGCCGCTGTTTGCGCCAAAATGTTCTCCAGTGTTTGCACTTTAAACGCGTACGACTTAGAGGATAATACCATTTGCGCCAGTGTCCTTTTGGGCCTTTCAAACGAGGCTTACTTTTTGGGCGATTTTTGAAAAATTTCCCTTGGTCCTCCCTTTGCACTTTTTCAGAAAATGCGGGTTTAGGGTGACCTTGCAAAAATTGCCATATCTCTGCGATTCGGGCACTTTTGGAGCCGCCTTCTGCCCTAAAATCGTCTCCCGTGTTTGCACTCTAAGTGAATACTAGTTTGGGCATAATGGCAGTTGCGCAAGAGTGCTTTTGGGCCTTTCCAACGAAAGCTACTTATTGGGCGATTTTTGAAAAATTTCCCTTGGTCCCCCCTTTGCACTTTTTCAGAAAATTCGGGTTTTGGGTGACCTTGCAAAAAATTGCCATTACTTGAAACCGCCTTATGCGCCAAAATCTTCTCCAGTCTTTGCACTTTTAATGCATACTAATTAGAGCATAATGCCATTTGCGCCAGTGTGCTTTTGGGCCTTTTCATGGAGGGCATCTTTTTGTGGCTTTTGGGTGACGTTGAAAAAATTGCCATAACTTGGCCATTCGGGCACTTTTGGAGACGCTGTTTGCGCCAAAATGTTTTCCAGTCTTTGCAGTTTAAGTGCATGCTAATTAAAGGATAATGCCATTTGCGCGAGAGTGCTTTTGTGCCTTTCAAACGAGGGCTACTTTTTGGGCGATTTTTGAAAAGTTTCCCTTGGTCCCCCCTTTGCACTTGTTCAGAAAATGCGGGTTTTTGGTGACCTTGCCAAAATTGCCATAACTTGGTTATTCGGGCACTTTTCGATCCGCCTTTTGCGCCAAAATCTTCTCTAGTCTTTGCAACTTAAACAGCATACTAATTGGAGGATAATGCCATTTGCGCCAGAGGGCTTTTAGGTCTTTCAAACGATGGCTACTTTTTGGGCGATTTTTGAAAAATTTCTCTTGGTCCCCCCTTTGCACTTTTTCAGAAAATGCAAGTTTTGGGTGCCCTTGCAAAAATTGCAATAACTTGGCCATTCGGGCACTCTTTGGAGCCGCTTTTTGCGCCAAAATCTTTTCCAGTCCTTGCACTTTAAGTGCATACTATTTAGACGATAATTCTATTTGCGCCAGAGTGCTTTTAAGCCTTTCAAACGAGGGCTACTTTTTGGGCGATTTTTGAAAAATTTCCCTTGGTCCTCCCTTGCACTTTTTTAGAAAATGCGGGTTTTGGGTGACCTTGCAAAAATTGCCATAACTTCGCCGTTCGGGCACTTTTGGAGCCGTTTTCTGCGCCAAGATCTCCTCCAGTCCTTGCACCTTCAGAGCATATTAGTTCGGGTATAATGCCCTTTACGGCAGAGTGCTTCTGGGCCGTTTAAACGAAGGCTACTTTTTAAGCGATTTTTGAAAAATTTCCCTTCGTCCTCCCCTTGCACTTTTTCAGAAAATGCGGGTTTTGGGTGACCTTGCGAGAATTGCCATAACTTGGCCATTCGGGCACTTTTAAAGCCGCTGTTGGCACCAAAATCTTCTCCAGTCTTTGCCCTTTAAGTGCATAATAATTACAGGATAATACTTTTTGCGCAAGAGTGCTTTTTCTGCCTTTCAAACGAGGTTTACTTTTTGGACGATTTTTGAAAACTTTCTTTTGGTCCCCCCTTTGCACTTTTTCAGAAAATGCGGGTTTTTAATGATCTCGCGAAAATTGCCATAACTTAGCCATTCGGGCACGTTTGGAGCCGCTGTTTGCGCCAAAATGTTCTCCAGTGTTTGCACTTTAAATGCGTCTAAATTAAAGGATAATGCCATTTGCGCCAGTTTGCTTTTGGGCCTTTCAAACGAGGGCTACTTTTTGGGCGATTTTTAAAAATTTTCCTTGGTCCCCCATTTGCTCTTTTACAAAAAATGCGGGTTTTGGGTGACCTTGCAAAAATTGCCATAACTTGGCCATTGGGGCACTTTTAGAGCCGCCTTGTGCGCTAAAATCTTCTCCAGTCTTTGCAGTATAAGTGGATACAAATTAGAGGATAATGACATTTTCGCCAGAGTGTTCTTGGCCCTTTGAAGCGAGGGATACTTTTTGGGCGATTTTTTAAAAGTTTCTCTTGGTCTCCGCTTTGCTTTTCTTCAGAAAATGCGGGTTTTGGGTGACTTTCCGAAACTTGCAATAACTTGGCCATTCGAGCACCTTTGGAGCCGCTGTTTGCGCCTAAAACAATTCCAGTCCTTACACTTTAAGTGCATACTAATTAGACGATAATGCCATTTGCGCAACAGTGCTTTTGGGCCTTTTCAGCGAGGGCATCCTTTTGGGCGATTTTTTAAAAAATTTCCCTTGGTCCCCCCTTTGCACTTTTTCAGAAAAAGCGGCTTTTGGGTGACCTTGCGAAAAGTGCAATAACTTAGCCATTCGGGCACTTTTGGAGCCGATGTTTGAACGAAAATCTTCTCCAGTGTTTGCACTTTCAGTGCATACTATTTAGAGGATAATGCCATTTGCGCCAGAGTCCTTTTGGGCCTTTTAAGCGAGGGCTATTTTTTAGCCGATTTTTGAAAAATTTCCCTTGGTCCCCCCTTTGCACTTTTTCAGAAAATGCGGGTCTTGGGTAACGTTGCGAAAATTGCCATAACTTGGTCATTCGGGACCTTCTTCAGTCTTTGCATTATAAGTGGATACAATTTACAGGATAATGACATTTGCGCCAGAGTGCTGTTGGCCTTTTGAAGCGAGGGCTACTTTTTGGGCGATTTTTGAAAAACTTCTTTTGGTCTCCCCTTTGCACTTTTTCTGAAAAGGCAGGTTTTGAATGACTTTCCGAAAATTGCCATAACTTCGCCACTCGGGCCCTTTTTGAGCCGCTGTTTGTGCCTAAATCTTCTCCAGTGTTTGCACTTTAAGTGCATACTAATTAAAGGATATTGCCATTGTGCCAGTGTGCTTTTAGGCCTTTTAAACGAGGACATCTTTTTGGGCGATATTTGAAAAATTTCCTTTAGTTCCCCCTTTGCACTTTTTCAGAAAATGCGGCTTTGGGGTGATCTTGCGAAAATTGCCATAACTTGGTTATTCGGGCACTTTTGGAGCCGCTGTTTCCGCTGCAAGGTTTTCCAGTCTTTGCAGTTTAAGTGCATACTAGTTAAAGGATAATGCCATTTTCGCCAGAGTGCTTTTGGGCTTTTCAAACGAGGGCTACTTTTTGGGCGATTTTTGAAAAATTTCCCTTAGTCGCCCCTTTGCACTTTTTCAGAAAATGCGAGTTTTGGGTGACCTTGCACAAATTGTTGTAACGTGGCCATTCGGGCACTTTTGGAGGCGCTGTTTGCGCCAAAATCTTTTCAAGTCCTTGCACTTTAAGTTCATTTTAATTAAAAGATAATGCCATTGGCGCGAGAGTGCTTATGGGCCTTTAAAGCGAAGGCTACCTTTTGGGGGATTTTTGAAAAATTTCCCTTGGTCCTCCCTTTGCACTTTTTCAGAAAATGTGGGTTTTGGGTGACCTTGCGAAAGTTGCCATAACTTGGCCATTCGGGTACTATTGGAGCCGTTGTTAGTGCCAAAATCATCTGCAGTCTTTGCACTTTAAGTGCATGCTAATTGGAGGATAATGCCATTTGCGCCAGAGCGCCTTTAGCCGTTTCAAAAGAGGCCTACATTTTGGGCGATTTTTGAAAAATTTCTATTGGTCCCCCCTTTTCACTTTTTGAGAAAATGCGGGTGTAGGGTGACCTTGCAAAAATTGCCATAACTTGCCAATTCGGGAACTTTTGGAGCCGCTGTTTGCGCCTAAATTTTGTCCAGTCTTTGCACTTTTAGAGCATACTAATTAGAGGATAATGCGATTTGGTCTAGAGTGCTTTTGAGCCTTTAAGGCGAGGGCATCTTTTTGGGCGATTTTTAAAAAATTTCTATTGGTCCCCCTTGTGCTTTTGAGAATTTTAAGTGAAGGCTAGTTTTTAGGCGATTTTTGAAAAATTTCCTTTGGTCCCCCCTTCGCACTTTTTCAGAAAATGAGGGTTTTGGGTGACCTTGCAAAAATTCCTATAACTTGGCCATTCTTGCACTTTTGTAGCCGCTGTTTGCGCCTTAATCTTTTCCGGTCATTCCACTTTAAGTGTATACTAATTAGAGGATAATGCCTTTTGCGGCACAGTGCTTTTGAACCTTTCAAGCGAGGGCTACTTTTTAGGCGAATTTTTAAAAATTTCTCTTGGTCCCCGCTTTGCACTTTTTTAGAAAATACGGGTTTTGGGTGACCTTGCCAAAATTGCCATAACTTGGCCATTCGGGCACTTTTGGAGCCGCTGTTTGCGCGTAAATCTTTTCCAGTGTTTGCACTTTAAGACCATACTAATTAGAGGATAATTCCATTTGCGCCAGAGTGCTTTTAAGCCTCTTTAGCGAGGGCATCTTCTTTGGCGATTTTTGAAAAAGTTCCTTTGGTCCCCCCTTTGCACTTCTTCAGAAAATGCGGGTTTTGAATGATCTCGCAAAAATTGCCATAACTTGGCCATTTGGGCACTTTTGGAGCCCCTGTTTACGCCAAAAAGTTTCCCAGTGTTTGCACTTTTAATGCGTACAAATTAGAGGATAATGCCATTTGCGCCAGAGTGCTTTTGGGCCTTTCAAATGAGGACTACTTTTTGGCCGATTTTTTAAAAATTTCCGTTGGTCCGCCGTTTGCGCTTTTACGGAAAATGCGGGTTTTGGGTGACCTTTCGAAATTTGCCATAACTTGGCCATTCGGGCACTCTTTGAAGCCGCTTTTTGCGCCAAAATCTTTTCCGGTCTTTGCATTTTAAGTACATATTAATTAGAGGATAATGCCATTTGCACCAAAGTGCTTGTGGGCCTTTTCAGCGAGGGCATCTTTTTGGGCGCAAATGGCATGATTTTTTAAAAATTTTCCCTGGTCATCCCTTTGCACTTTTTAAGAAAATGCGGGTTTTGGGTGACCTTGCCAAAATTTACCATAACTTGGTCAATCGGGAACTTTTGGAGCCGCTTTTTTGCCGCAAAATCTTTTCCAGTCTTTGCCCTTTAAGTGCATACTAATTAGAGGATAATGCCACTTACTATTTAGAGGATAATGTTATTTCCGCCAGAGTGCTTTTGAGAATTTTAAGGAAAGGCTACTTTTTATGCGATTTTTGAAAAATTTCCCTTGGTCCCCGCTTTGCACTTTTCCAGAAAATGCGAGTTTTGGGTGAACTATCGATAATTGCCATAACTTGCCTATTCGGACACTTTTGGAGCCGCTGTTTGCGCCAAAATATTCTCCAGTCTTTGCACTTTAAGTGCCTTTTAATTAGAGTATAATTCAACTTGCGCCAGAGTGCTTTTGGGCCTTTCAAGCAAGGGCTACTTTTTTGGCGATTTTTGAAAAATTTCCCTTGGTCCCCCCTTTCCTCTTTTTCAGAAAAATGCGGGTTTAGGGTGACCTTGCAAAATTTGCCATAACTCTGCTATTTGGGCACTTTTGGAGCCGCGTTCTGCGCCAAAATCTTCTTCAGTCTTTGCATTATAAGTGGATACTAATTACAGGATAATTTCATTTGCGCCAGAGTGCTTTTGGGTTTTTGAAGGGAGGGCCACTTTTTGGGCAATTTTTGAAAAATTTTCCTTGGTCGTCCCTTTGCACTTTTTCAGAAAATGCCTTTTTTGGGTGACCTTGCGAAAATTGCCATAACTTGGGAATTTGGGTACTTTTGGAGCCGCTGTTTGCGCCAAACCTTGTCCAGTCTTTGCACTTTAAGAGCATACAAATTAGAAGATAATGCGATTTGGTCTAGAGTGCTTTTGGGCCTTTAAGGCGAGGGCATCTTTTTGGGCGATTTTTAGAAAATTTCTATTGGTCCCCCTTTTGCCCTTTTTAAGAAAATGCGGGTTTTAAGTAACCTTGCGAAAATTGTTATAACTTGGCTATTAGGTCACTTTTGGAGCCGCTGTTTGGGCGAAAATCGTTTCCAGTCATTGCACTTTTCGTGCATTTTAATTAAAAGATAATGCCATTGGCGCGAGTGTCCTTATCGGCCACTAAAGCGAAGGCTACCTTTTGGGGGATTTTTGAAAAATTTCCCTTGGTCCTCCCTTTGCACTTTTTCAGAAAATGCGGGTTTTGGGTGACCTTGCAAAAATTGCCATAACTTCGCCGTTCGGGCACTTTTGGAGCCGTTTTCTGCGCCAAAATCTCCTCCAGTCCTTGCACCTTAAGAGAATACTAGTTCAGGGATAATGCCACTTACGGCAGTGTGCTTTTGGACCTTTTAAACGAAGGCTACTTTTTGGGCGATTTTTCAAAAATTTCCCTTCGTCCGCCCTTTGGACGTTTTCAGAAAATGCGGGTTTTGGGTGACCTTGCGAGAATTGCCATAACTTGGCCATTCGGGCACTTTTGAAGCCGCTGTATGCACCAAAATCTTCTCCAGTCTTTGCCCTTTAAGGGCATAATACTACTTGCGCAAGAGTGCTTTTATGCCTTTCAAACGAGGTTTACTTTTTGGACGATTTTTGAAAAATTTCTTTTGCTCCTCCTTTTGCACTTTTTCAGAAAATGCGGGTTTTGAATGACCTCGCGAAAATTGCCATAACTTAGCCATTCGGGCACGTTTGGAGCCGCTGTTTGCGCCAAAATGTTCTCCAGTGTTTGCACTTTAAATGCGTCTAAATTATAGGATAATGCCATTTGCGCCAGTTTGCTTTTGGGCCTTTCAAACGAGGGCTACGTTTTGGGCGATTTTTGAAAAATTTCCATTGGTCCCCCCTTTGCACTTTTTGAGAAAATGCGGGTTTAGGGTGACCTTGCAAAAATTGCCATAACTTGGCAATTCGGGTACTTTTGGAACCGCTGTTCGTGCCTAAATTTTGTCCAGTCTTTACACTTTTAGAGCATACTAATTAGAGTATAATACGATTTGTTCTAGAGTGCTTTTGGGCCCTTAAGGCGAGGGCATCTTTTTGGGCGATTTTAAAAAAATTTTTTATTGGTCCCCTTTTTGCACCTTTTAAGAAAATGCAGCTTTAAGTGACGTTGCGAAAATTTTTAAAACTTGGCCATTCGGGAACTTTTGAAGCCGGTGTTTGCGTCCAAGCCTTGTCAAGTCTTTGCACCTTAAGTGCATACTATTTAGAGGATAATGTTATGTCCGCCAGAGTGCTTTTGAGAATTTAAAGCAAAGGCTAGTTTTTAGGAGATTTTTGAAAAATTTTCCTTGGTCCCCCCTTCGCACTTTTTTAGAAAATGAGGGTTTTCGGTGACCTTACGAAAATTCCTATAACTTGACCATTCTTGCACTTTTGTAGCCGCTGTTTCCGCCTTAATCTTTTCCGGTCATTCCACTTTAAGTGTATACTAATTAGAGGATAATGCCTTTTGCGCCAGAGTGCTTTTGGGCCTTTCAAACGAGGGCTACTTTATGGCCGATTTTTGAAAAATTTCCCTTGGTCCCCCGTTTGCGCTTTTACGGAAAATGCGGGTTTTGGGTGACCTTGCGAAATTTGCCATAACTTGGCCATTCCGGCAGTTTTTGAGCCGCTTTTTTGACCAAAATCTTTCCCAGTCTTTGCTCTTTAAGTGCATACTAAATAGAGGATAATGCCATTTCCGCCAGAATCCTTTTCGGCCTTTCAAACGGGGGGTTTTTTTAAGCGATTTTTGAAAAATTTTCCTTGGTCCCCCTTTTCCACTTTTTTAGAAAATGCGGGTTTTGGGTGACCATGCAAAAATTGCCATAGCTTGGCCATTCGGGTACTGTTGGAGCCGTTGTTACTGCCAAAATTATCTCCAGTCTTTGCACCTTAAGTGCATACTAATTGGAGGATAATGCCATTTGCGCCAGAGTGCTTTTAGCCGTTTGAAACAAGGCCTACTTTTTGGGCGATTTTTGAAAAATTTCCCTTGGTCCCCCCTTTGCACTTTTTCAGAAAATGCGGGTTTTGGGTGACCTTGCGAAAATTGCCATAACTTGGGAATTTGAGTACTTTGGAGCCGCTGTTTGCGTCTAAATTATGTCTAGTCTTTGCACTTTAAGAGCATACTAATTAGACGATAATGCGATTTGGTCTAGAGTGCTTTTGGGCCCTTAAGGCGAGGGCATCTTTTTAGGCGATTTTTGAAAAATTTCTATTGGTTCCCCTTTTGCACCTTTTAAGAAAATGCGGGTTTTAAGTGACCTTGCGAAAATTGTTATAACTTGGCTATTCGGGCCCTTTTGGAACCGCTTTTTGCGCCAAAATCTTTTCCGTCCTTTGCACTATAAGTGCATACTAATTAGAGGATAATGCCATTTGCGCCAGAGTGCTGTTGGGGTTTTGAAGGGAGGGCCACTTTTTGGGTGATTTTTTAAAAATTTTCCTTGGTTCTCCCTTTGCACTTTTTCACAAAATGGGGCTTTTGGGTGACCTTGCGAGAATTGCCATAACTTAGCCATTCGGGCACTTTTGGATTCGCTTTTTGCGCCAAAATCTTTTGCAGTCCTTGCACTTCAAGTGCATACTAAATAGAAACTGATGTTATTTGCGCCAGAGTACTTTTAGGCTTTTAGGCCTTTCAAACGAGGGCTACTTTTTGGGCGATTTTTGAAAAATTTCCCTTGGTCCCCCCTTTGCACTTTTTCAGAAAATGCGGGTCTTGGGTGACGTTGCGAAAATTGCCACAACTTGGTCATTCCGGACGTTTTGGAGCTGCTTTTTGGGCCAAACTCTTCTTCAGTCTTTGCATTCTAAGTGTATACAATTTACAGGATAATGACATTTGCGCCAGAGTGCTGTTGGCCTTTTGAAGCCAGGGCTACTTTTTGGGCGATTTTTGAAAAACTTCTCTTGGTCTCCCCCTTGCACTTTTTCTGAAAATGCAGGTTTTGGGTGACCTTAAGAAAATTGCCATAACTTCGCCATTCGGGCCCTTTTTGAGCCGCTGTTTGTGCCTAAATCTTCTCCAGTCATTGCACTTTAAGTGCATAGTAATTAAAGAATAACGCCATTTGCGCCAGTGTGCTTTTGGTCTTTTAAACGAGGGCATCTTTTTGGGCGATATTTAAAAAATTTCCTTTAGTCCCCCCTTTGCACTTTTTCAGAAAATGCGGCTTTTGGGTGAGCTTGGGAAAATTGCTATAACTTGGCCATTCGGGCACTTTTGGGGCCGCTGTTTGCGCCAAAATGTTTTCCAGTCTTTGCAGTTTAAGTGCATACTAGTTAAAGGATAATGCCATTGGCGCGAGAGTGCTTATAGGCCTTTTAAGCGAAGGCTACCTTTTGGGGGATTTTTGAAAAATTTCCCTTGGTCCCTCCTTTGCACTTTTTCAGAAAATGCGGGTTTTGGGTGACCTTGCGAAAATTGCCATAAGTTGATTATTTGGGCACTATTGGAGCCGCCTTTTGCACCAAATTCGTTTCTAGTCTTTGCACTTTAAGCGTATACTAATTGGAGGATAATGCCATTTGCGCCAGAGTGCTTTTAGGCCTTTCAAACGATGGTTACTTTTTCGGCGATTATTGAAAAGTTTCCCGTGATCCCCCCTTTGCACTTTTTCAGAAAATGCGGGTTTTGGGTGACCTTGCAAAAATTGCAATAACTTGGCCATTGGGGCACTTTTTGCAGCCGCTTTTTGCGCCAAAATCTTTTCCAGTCCTTGCACTTTAAGTGCATACTAAATGGAGAATAATGCCATTTGCGCCAGAGTGCTTTTAAGCCTTTCAAACGAGGGCTACTTTTTGGGCGATTTTTGAAAAATTTCTCTTGGTCTCCCCTTTGCACTTTCTTAGAAAATGCTGATTTTTGGTTACCTTGCAAAAAAAATAGCCATCAGTTGGCCATCCGGGCACTTTTGCAGCCGCTCTTTGCGCCAAAATGATTTCCATTCTTTGCACCTTAAGTGCGTACTAATTAGAGGATAATGCCACTTGCGCGAGACTACTTATGGGCTTTTTAAGCGAGGGCTATTTTTTGTCCCATTTTTAAAAAATTTTCCTTGGTCCCCCCTTTCAACGTTTTTTAGAAAACGCGGGTTTTGGGTGACCTTTCAAAAATTGCCATAACGTGACCTTTCGGGCACTTTTGGAGCTTTTTCTTGCGCCACAATTTTGTCCAGTCTTTGCACTTTAACTGCATACTAATTAGAGGATAATGCCATTTCGCCCAGAGTGCTCTTGGCCCTTTTAACTGAGGGCTGTTTTTGGGGAACTTCGAAAAATTTTTCTTCGTTCCCCTTTGCACTTTTTCAGAAAATGCCGGTTTTGGGTGACCTTGCCTAAATTGCCATAACTTGGCCATTGGGGCATTTTTAGAGCCGCCTTGTGCGCTAAAATCTTCTCCAGTCTTTGCAGTATAAGTGGATGCAAATTAGAGGATAATGACATTTTCGCCAGAGTGCTCTTGGCCCTTTGAAGCGAGGGGTACTTTTTGGGCGAAGTTTCTCTTGGTGTCCTCTTTGCTTTTTTTCAGAAAATGCGGGTTTTGGGTGACTTTCCGAAAATTGCTATAACTTGGCCGTTCGAGCACCTTTGGAGCCGCTGTTTGCGCCTAAAACAATTCCAGTCCTTACACTTTACGTGCATACTAATTAGACGATAATGCCATTTGCGCAACAGTGCTTTTGGGCCTTTTCAGCGAGGGCATCCTTTTGGGCGCTTTTTTAAAAAATTTCCCTTGGTCCCCCCTTTGCACTTTTTCAGAAAATGCAGGTTTAGGGTGACCTTGCAAAAATTGCCATACCTCTGCCATTCGGACACTTTTGGAGCCGCCTTCTAAGCTAAAATCGTCTCCAGTCTTTGCACTTTAACTGCATACTTCGGGCATAATGCCATTTGCGCCAGAGTGCTTTTGGGCGTTTCAAACGAAGGCTACTTTTTGGGTAATTTTTGAAAAATTTCCTTTGGTCCCCCCTTTGCACTTTTTCAGAAAAGGCGAGTTTGGGTGAACTGGCGAAAATTGCCATAACGTGGCCATTCGGGCACTTTTGAATCCGCCTTATGCGCCAAAATCGGGGATAATGCCCCTTACAGCAGAGTGCTTTTGGGCCTTTTAAACGAAGGCTACTTTTAAGCGATTTTTGAAAAATTTCCCTTCGTCCGCCCTTTGCACTTTTCAGAAAATGCGGGTTTTGAGTGACCTGGCGAGAATTGCCATAACTTGGCCATTCGGGCACTTTTAAGGCCGCTGTTGGCCCCAAAATCTTCTCCTGTCTTTGCCCTTTAAGTGCATAATAATTACAGGATAATACTATTTGCGCAAGAGTGCTTTTCTGCCTTTCAAACGAGGTTTACTTTTTGGACGATTTTTGAAAAATTTCTTTTGGTCCCCCCTTTGCACTTTTTCAGAAAATGCGGGTTTTGAATGACCTCGCAAAAATTGCCATTACTTGGTCATTCGGGCACGTTTGGAGCCGCTGTTTGCGCCAAAATGTTCTGCAGTGTTTGCACTTTAAACGCGTCTAAATTATAGGATAATGCCATTTGCGCCAGTGTGCTTTTGGGCCTTTTAAGCGAGGGCTACTTTTTGGGCGATTTTTAAAAATTTTCCTTGGTCCCCCATTTGCTCTTTTACAAAAAATGCGGGTTTTGGGTGACCTTGCAAAAATTGCCATAACTTGGCCATTGGGGCACTTTTAGAGCCGCCTTGTGCGCTAAAATCTTCTCCAGTCTTTGCAGTATAAGTGGATACAAATTAGAGGATAATGACATTTTCGCCAGAGTCCTCTTGGCCCTTTGAAGCGAGCGGTACTTTTTGGGCGATTTTTTAAAAGTTTCTCTTGGTGTCCTCTTTGCTTTTTTTCAGAAAATGCGGGTTTTGGGTGACTTTGCGAAAATTGCTATAACTTGGCCATTCGAGCACCTTTGGAGCCGCTGTTTGCGCCTAAAACAATTCCAGTCCTTACACTTTAAGTGCATACTAATTAGACGATAATGCCATTTTCGCAACAGTGCTTTTGGGCCTTTTCAGCGAGGGCATCCTTTTGGACGCTTTTTAAAAAAATTTCCCTTGGTCCCCCCTTTGCACTTTTTCAGAAAATGCGGGTTTTGGGTGACCTTGCGAAAATTGCAATAACTTGGCCATTCGGGCACTTTTGGAGCCGATGTTTCAACCAAAATCTTCTCCAGTCCTTGCACTTTCAGTGCATAGAATTTAGAGGATAATGCCATTTGCGCCAGAGTACTTTTGGGCCTTTTCAGCGAGGGCATCTTTTTGGGCGATTTTTGAAAAATTTCCTTTGGTCCTCCCTTTGTACTTTTTTAGAAAATGCGGGTATTGGCTGACTTTGCGAAAATTGCCATAACTTGGTCATTCGGGCACTTTTGGAGCCGCTGTTCTCGCCAAAATCTTCTCTTGGCGCTATAAGTGCATACTAATTAGAGTATAATGCCATTTACCTCAGAGTTTCTTTAAGCTTCTTAAGCGAGGCTACTTTTTAGGCGGTTTTTGAAAAATTTCCCTTGGTCCCCCCTTTGCACTTTTCAGAAAATGCGGGTTTAGGGTGACCTTGCATAAATTGCCTTAACTGGGCCATTCGGGTGCTTTTGGAGCCGTTTTCTGCGTCAAAATCGTCTCCAATATTTGCACTATAGGGGCATACTATTTAGTGTAGAATGCAATTTGTGCCAGAGTGCTTTTGGGCCTTTCAAGCGAAGGCTAGTTTTTGGGCGCTTTTTGAAAAATTTCGCTTGGTCCCCGTTTCCCTCTTTTTTTTGAAAATGCGGGTTTTGGGTGACCTTGCCAAAATTGCCATAACTTTGCCATTCGAGAACTTTTGGAGCCGCCTTTTGCGCCAAAATCTTCTCTAGTCTTTGCACTATAAGTGCATACTAATTGGAGGATAATGCCATTTGCGCCAGAGTGCTTTTAGGCCTTTTAGGAGAGGGCTATTTTTTGTCCCATTTTTAAAAAATTTTCCTTGGTCCCCCCTTTGCACGTTTTTGAGAAAACGCGGGTTTTGGGTGACCTTTCAGAAATTGCCATAACGTGGCCTTTCGGGCACTTTTGGAGCTTTTTCTTGCGCCACGATTTTGTCCAGTCTTTGCACTTTAACTGCACACTAATTAGAGGATAATGCCATTTCGGGCAGAGTGCTGTTGGCCCTTTTAAGTGAGGGCTGTTTTTGGGGAACTTCGAAAAATTTCTCTTCGTCCCCCCTTTGCACTTTTTCAGAAAATGCGGCTTTGGGTGACCTTGCCTAAATTGCCATAACTTGGCCATTCGGGCCCTTTTGGAGCCGCTTTTTGCGCCAAAATCTTTTCCAATCTTTGCACTATAAGTGCATACTAATAAGAGGATAATGCCATTTGCGGCAGAGTGCTTTTGGCCTTTCAAACGAGGGCCACTTTTTGGGCGATTTTTGAAAAATTTTCCTTGGTCCCCCCTTTGCACTTTTTCAGAAAATGCGGGTTTTGGATGACCTTGCGAGAATTGCTATAACTTAGCCATTCGGGCGCTTTTGGATCAGCTTTTTGCGTCAAAATCTTCTCCCGTCGTTGCACTTTAAGCGCATACTAAATAGAGGATAATGCCATTCGCGCCAGAGGGTTCTTAGGCCATTCAAACGAGGGCTACTTTCTCGGCGATTTTTGAAAAATTTTCCTTGGTCCTCCCTTTGCACTTTTTCAGAAAATGCGGGTTTTGGGAAACCTTGCGCAAATCTCAATGACTTGGCCATTCGGGCACTGTTTGGAGCCGCTGTTTCCGTTAAAATCTTCTCCAGTCTTTACACTTTAAGTGGATACTAATTGGAGGATAATGCCATTTGCCCCAGAGGGCTCCTAGGCCATTCATACGAGGGCTACTTTTCGGGCGATTTTTGAAAAATTTCCCTTCGTCCCCCCTTTCCACTTTTTCAGAAAATGCGGGTTTTGGGTGACCTTGCGAAAATTGCCATACCTTGGCCATTCGGGCACTTTTGGAGCTGGATAATGCCATTTTGGCCAGAGTGCTGTTGGCCCTTTTAAGTGAGGGCTACTTTTTGGACGATTTCTGAAAAATTTCTTTTGGTGCCCTCTTTGCACTTTTTCAAAAAATGCGGATTTTGGGTGACCTTTTTTAAATTGCCATAACTTGGCCATTCGGGCCCTTTCGGAACCGCTTTTTGCGCCAAAATCTTTTCCATCCTTTGCACTATAAGTGCATACTAATTAGAGGATAATGCCGTTTGCGCCAGAGTGCTGTTGGGTTTTTGAAGGGAGGGCCACTTTTTGGGTGATTTTTGAAACATTTTCCTTGGTCCTCGCCTTGCACTTTTTCACAAAATGGGGCTTTTGGGTGACCTTTCGAGAATTGCCATAACTTAGCCATTCGGGCATTTTTGGATCCGGTTTTTGCGCCAAAATCTTTTGGAGTCTTTGCACTTCAAGTGCATACTAAATACAAGATGATGTTATATGCGCCAGAGTACTTTTAGGCCTTTCAAACGAGGGCTACTTTTTGGGCGATTTTGGAAACATTTCCCTTGGTCCCCTATTTGCACTTTTTCAGAAAATGCGGGTCTTGGGTGACCTTGCGAAAATTGCCATAACTTGGTCATTCGTGACGTTTTGGAGCTTCGTTTTGCGCCAAACTCTTTTTCAGTCTTTGCTTTCTAAGTGTATACAATTTACAGCATAATGACATTTGCGCCAGAGTGCTGTTGGCCTTTTGAAGCGAGGGCTACTTTTTGGGTGATTCTTGAAAAACTTCTCTTGGTCTCCCCTTTGCACTTTTTCTGAAAATGCAGCTTCTGGGGGACCTTCCGAAAATTGCCATAACTTCTCCATTCGGGCCCTGTTAGAGCCGCTGTTTGTGCCTAAATCTTGTCCAGTCTTTGCACTTTAAGGGCATACTAATTAAAGGATAATGCCATTTGCGCCAGTGTGCTTTTGGGCCTTTTAAAAGAGGGCTACTTTTTGGGCGATTTTTGAAAAATTTCTTTTAGTCCCCCCTTTGCACTTTTCCAGAAAATGCGAGTTTTGGGTGACCTTGCAAAAATTGTTGTAACTTTGTCATTCGGGCACTTTCGGAGCCGCTGTTTGCGCCATAATCTTTTCAAGTCTTTGCACTTTAAGTGCATTTTAATTAACGGATAATGCCATTGGCGCGAGAGTGCTTATGGGCCTTTAAAACGAAGGCTATCTTTTGGGGTTTTTTTGAAAAATTTCCCTTGGTCCTCCCTTTGCACTTTTCCAGGAAATGTGGGTTTTGGGTGACCTTGCAAAAATTGCCACAACTTAGTTATTCGGGCACTTTTGGAGCCGCCTTTTGCACGAAAATCTCTTCTAGTCTTTGCACTTTAAGAGCATACTAATTGGAGGATAATGCCATTTGCGCCAGAGTGCTTTTAGGCCTTTCAAACGATGGCTACTTTTTCGGCGATTTTTGAAAAATTTCCCTTGGTCTCCCCTTTGCAGTTTTTTAGAAAATGCTGGCTTTGGGTGACCTTGCAAAAAATTTCCATCACTTGGCCATTTGGGCACTTTTGGTGCCGTTGTTTGCGCCAAAATCATTTCCGTTTTTTGCACGTTAAGTGCGTACTAATTAGAGGATAATGCCACTTGCGCGAGACTACTTATGGGTTTTTTAAGCGAGGGCTACCTTTTGGGCGATTTTTGAAAAATTTCCTTTTTTCCCCGCTTTGCACTTTTTCAGAAAATGCGGGTTTGGGTGACCTGGCCAAAATTGCCATAACCTGGCCATTCGGGCACTTTTGGAGCCGCTGTTTGCGCCAAAATGTTTTCCAGTCTTTGCATTTTAAGTGCATACTAATGACAGGATAATGGCATTTGCGCTAGAGTGCTTTTGGGCCTTTCAAACGAGGGCTCTTTTTTGGGCGATTTTTGAAAAGTTTCCCTCGGTCTCCCCTTTGCACCTTTTCAGAAAATGCGGGGTTTGGGTGACCTTGGAGAAATTGTTGTAACTTGGCCATTCGGGCACGTTTGGAGCCGCCGTTTGCGCCAAAATCCTTTCCAGTCTTTGCACTTTAAGTGCATGTTAAATAAAGGATAATGCCATTGGCGCGAGAGTGCTTATGGGCCTTTTAAGCGAAGGCTACCTTTTGGGGGATTTTTGAAAAATTTCTATTGGTCCCTCTTTTGCACTTTTTAAGAAAATGCGGGTTTTGGGTGACCTTCCGAAAATTGTTGTAACTTGGCCATTCCGGCACTTTTCGAGCCGCTGTTTGCGAAAAAACCTTCTCCAGTCTTTGCACTTTAAGTGTATGCTAAATAGAGGATAATGTTATTTCCGGCAGAGTACGTTTGAGCCTTTTAAGCGAAGGCTACTTTTATGCGATTTTTGATAAATTTCCCTTGGTCCCCCCTTGGCACTTTTTCAGAAAATGAGGGTTTTGGGTGACCTTGCGAAAATTGCCATAACCTGGTCATTCGGGCACTTTTGTAGCCGCTGTTTGCGCCTAAATCTTCTCCAATTTTTGCACCTCAAGTGTATACTAATTAGAGGATAATGCCACTTACCGCAGAGTGCTTTCGAGCCTTTCAAACGAAGGCTACTTTTTGGGCGATTTTTGAAAAATTTCCCTTGGTCCCCCCTTTGCAATTTTTCAGAAAATGCGGGTTTTGAATGACCTGGCAAAAATTGCCATAACTTGGCCATTCTGGCACTTTTGGAGCCGCTTTTCTCGCCAAAATCTTCTCCAGTCTTGGCGCTATAAGTGCATACTAATTAGAGTAGAATGCAATTTGCGCCAGAGTGCCTTTGGGCCTTTCAAGCGAGGGCTAGTTTTTGGACGATTTTTCCCTTGGTCCCCCCTTCGCTCTTTCCGTAGAAAATGCTGGTTTTGGGTGACCTTGCCAAAATTGCCATAACTTAGCCATTCGAGAACTTTTGGAGCCGCCTAATGCGCCAAAATCTTTTGTATTCTTGGCACTTTAAGTGCATACTAATTAGAGGATAATGACACTTGCGCCAGAGTGCTTTTAAGCCTTTTAAGCGAGGGCTACTTTTTGTCCCATTTCTTAAAAATTTTCCTTTTTTCCCCCTTTGCACTTTTTTAGAAAACGTGGGTTTTGGGTGACCTTTCAAAAATTGCCATCACTTGGCCTTTCGTTCACTTTTGGAGCTTTTTCTTGCGCCAAAATTTTCTCCAGTCTTTGCACTTTAACTGCATGCTAATTAAGGGATAATGCCCTTTCGGCCAGCGTGCTGTTGGCTTTTTTAAGTGAGGGCTGTTTTTTGGGCGATCTTTGAAAAATTTCTCTTCGTCCCCCATTTGCACTTTTTCAGAAAATGCCGGTTTTGGGTGACCTTGCCTAAATTGCCATAACTTGGCCATTGCGGCACTTTTGGAGCCGCTTGTTTGCCTCAAAATCTTCTTTAGTCTTTGCAGTTTAAGTGCATACAAATTTGAGGATAATGCCACTTGCGCGAGACTTCTTATGGGTTTTTTAAGCGAGGGCTATTTTTTGGGCAATTTTTGAAAAATTTCCCTTGGTCCCCTCTTTGCACTTTTTCAGAAAATGCGGGTTTGGGTGACCAGGCGAAAATTGCCATAACTTGGCCATTCGGGGAATTTTATAGGCGCCTTATGCGCCAAAATCATCTCCAGTCCTTGCACTTTTAGTGCATACTGATTAGAGGATAATGCCATTTGCGCCACAGTGCTTTTGGGCCTTTCAAACAAGGGATACTTTTTGGGGGATGTTTGAAAATTTTCCCTTGATCCCCCCTTTGCACTTTTTCAGAAAATGCTGGTTTTGGGAGACCTTGCAAAAATTATTGTAACTTGGCCATTCGGGCACTTTTGGAGCCGCTGTTTAAGCCAAAATCTTTTCCAGTCTTTGCACTTTAAGTGCATTCTAATGAGAGGATAATGCCGTTATCGCGAGAGTGCTTATGGCCCTTTTAAGCGAAGGCTACCTTTAGGGCGATTTTTGGAAAAGTTCCTTTGGTCCCCCCTTTGCACTTTTTCAGAAAATGCGGGTTTTTGGTGACCTTGCAAAAAATTGCCATCACTTGGCCATTCGGGCACTTTTGGAGCCGTTGTCTGCGCCAAAATCATTTCCAGTCTTTGCACGTTAAGTGCGTACTAATTAGAGGATAATGCCACTTGCGCGAGACTACTTCTGGGTTTTTTAAGCGAGGGCTACTTTTTTTTCTAAAAATTTTCCCTGGTCCCCCCTTTGCACTTTTTTAGAAAATGCGGGTTTGGGTGACCTGGCGACAATTGCCATAACTTGGCCATTCGGGCACTTTTGGAGCCGCCTTATAAGCAAAAATCTTGTCCAGTCTTTGCACGTTAAGAGCATAGAAATTACTGGATAATGCGATTTCCGCCAGAGTGCTTTTGGGCCTTTCAAACGAGGGCTTTTTTTGGGCGATTTTTGCGAAATTTCTCTTGTTCCCCTTTTTGCACTTTTTCAGAAAATGCGGGTTTTGGGTGACCTGGCGAAAATTGCCATAACTTGGCAATTCGGGCACTCTTTGAGCCGCTGTTTGCAACAAAATCGTGCCCAGTCTTTGCACTTTAAGAGTATACTAATTACAGGATAATGCCATTTGCACCAGAGCGCTTTTAGCCGTTTCAAACGAGGCCTACTTTTTGGGCGATTTTTGAAAAATTTTCATTGGTCCCCCCTTTGCACTTTTTCAGAAAATGCGGGTTTAGGGTGACCTTGCAAAAATTGCCATAACTTGGCCATTCGGGTACTTTTGGAGCCGCTGTTTGCGCCTAAATTTTGTCAAGTCTTTGCACTTTAAGAGCATACTAATTAGAGGATAATGCCATTTGTGCTAGAGTGCCTTGGGGCCTTTTAAACGAGGGCTACTTTTTAGGCGATTTTTGAAAAATTTCTCTTGGTCCCCGCTTTGCACTTTTTTAGAAAATGCGGGTTTTGGGTGACCTTGCCAAAATTGCCATAACTTGGTTGTTCGGGCACGTTTGGAGCCGCTGTTTTCGCCAAAATCTTCTCCAGTCTTTGCAGTTTAAGTGAATACTAAATAAAGGATAATGCCATTTGCGCCGGAGTGTTTTTGGGCCTTTCAAACGAAGGCTCTTGTTTGGGCGATTTTTGAAAAATTTAGCTTGGTACCCCCTTTGCACTTTTTTTAGAAAATGCGGGTTTTGGGTGACCTTGCCAAAATTGCCATAACGTAGCCATTCGGGTACTTTTGGAGCCGTTGTTAGTGCCAATATCATCTGCAGTCTTTGCACGTTAAGTGCATACTAATTGGAGGATAATGCCATTTGCGCCAGAGCGCTTTTAGCCGTTTCAAACGAGGGCTTCTTTTGGGGCGATTTTTGAAAAATTTCCCTTGGTCCCCCCTTTGCACTTTTTCAGAAAGTGCGGGTTTAGGGTGACCTTGCAGAAATTGCCATAACTTGGCAATTCGGGTACTTTTGGAGCCGCTGTTTGCGCCCAAATTTTTCCAGTCTTTGCACTTTAAGAGCATACTAATTAGAGGATACTGCGATTTGGTCTAGAGTGCGTTTGGCCCTTTATTTCGAGGGCATCTTTTTGGGCGATTTTTGAAAAATTTCTCTTGGTCCCCCTTTTGCACCTTTTAAGAAAATGCGGGTTTTAAGTGACCTTGCGAAAACTGATATAACTTGGCCATTCGAGCACTTTTGGATAGGGTGTTTGCGCCCAAGCCTTGTCCAGTCTTTGCACTTTAAGTGCATACTATTTAGAGGATAATGTTATTTCCGCCAGAGTCCTTTTGAGAATTTTAAGCGAAGGCTACTCTTTAGGCAATTTTTGAAAAATTTCCCTTGGTCTTCCCTTTGCACTTTTTAGAAAATGGGGGTTTTGGGTGACCTTGCAAAAATTCCCATATCTTGGCCATTCTTGCACTTTTGCAGCCGCTGTTTGCGCCTAAATCTTTTCCGGTCATTGCACTTTAAGTGTATACTAATTACAGGATAATGCCTTTTGCTTCAAAGTGCTTTGAACCTTTCAAACGACTGTACTTCTTGGGCGATTTTTGAAAAATTTCTCTTGGTCCCCGCTTTGCACTTTTTTAGAAAATAAGGTTTTTGGGTGACCTTGCGTAAATTTGCCATAACTTGGCCATTCGGGCACTTTTGGAGCCGCTGTTTGCGCGTAAATCTTTTCCATTCCTTGCACTTTAAGTGCATACTAATTAGAGGATAATGCCATTTGTGCTAGAGTGCCTTGGGGCCTTTTAAACGAGGGCTACTTTTTAGGCGATTTTTGAAAAATTTCTCTTGGTCCCCGCTTTGCACTTTTTTAGAAAATGCGGGTTTTGGGTGACCTTGCCAAAATTGCCATAACTTGGTTGTTCGGGCACGTTTGGAGCCGCTGTTTTCGCCAAAATCTTCTCCAGTCTTTGCAGTTTAAGTGAATACTAAATAAAGGATAATGCCATTTGCGCCGGAGTGTTTTTGGGCCTTTCAAACGAAGGCTCTTGTTTGGGCGATTTTTGAAAAATTTAGCTTGGTCCCCCCTTTGCACTTTTTTTAGAAAATGCGGGTTTTGGGTGACCTTGCCAAAATTGCCATAACGTAGCCATTCGGGTACTTTTGGAGCCGTTGTTAGTGCCAATATCATCTGCAGTCTTTGCACGTTAAGTGCATACTAATTGGAGGATAATGCCATTTGCGCCAGAGCGCTTTTAGCCGTTTCAAACGAGGGCTTCTTTTGGGGCGATTTTTGAAAAATTTCCCTTGGTCCCCCCTTTGCACTTTTTCAGAAAGTGCGGGTTTAGGGTGACCTTGCAGAAATTGCCATAACTTGGCAATTCGGGTACTTTTGGAGCCGCTGTTTGCGCCCAAATTTTTCCAGTCTTTGCACTTTAAGAGCATACTAATTAGAGGATACTGCGATTTGGTCTAGAGTGCGTTTGGCCCTTTATTTCGAGGGCATCTTTTTGGGCGATTTTTGAAAAATTTCTCTTGGTCTCCCTTTTGCACCTTTTAAGAAAATGCGGGTTTTAAGTGACCTTGCGAAAACTGATATAACTTGGCCATTCGAGCACTTTTGGATAGGGTGTTTGCGCCCAAGCCTTGTCCAGTCTTTGCACTTTAAGTGCATACTATTTAGAGGATAATGTTATTTCCGCCAGAGTCCTTTTGAGAATTTTAAGCGAAGGCTACTTTTTAGGCGATTTTTGAAAAATTTCCCTTGGTCTTCCCTTTGCACTTTTTAGAAAATGGCGGTTTTGGGTGACCTTGCAAAAATTCCCATATCTTGGCCATTCTTGCACTTTTGCAGCCGCTGTTTGCGCCTAAATCTTTTCCGGTCATTGCACTTTAAGTGTATACTAATTACAGGATAATGCCTTTTGCTTCAAAGTGCTTTGAACCTTTCAAACGACTGTACTTCTTGGGCGATTTTTGAAAAATTTCTCTTGGTCCCCGCTTTGCACTTTTTTAGAAAATAAGGTTTTTGGGTGACCTTGCGTAAATTTGCCATAACTTGGCCATTCGGGCACTTTTGGAGCCGCTGTTTGCGCGTAAATCTTTTCCATTCCTTGCACTTTAAGTGCATACTAATTAGAGGATAATGCCATTTGCGCCAGAGTGCCTTTAAGCCTGTTTAGCGAGGGCATCTGTTTGGGCGATTTTTGAAAAAGTTCCCTTGGTCCCCCCTTTGCACTTTTTCAGAAAATGCGAGTTTTGAATGATCACGCGAAAATTGCCATAACTTCGCTATTTAAGCACTTTTGGAGCCGCTGTTAACGCCCAAAAGTTTTCCAGTGTTTGCACTTTAAGTGCATACTAATTAAAGCATAATGCCATTTGCGCCAGAGTGCTTTTAAGCCTCTTTAGCGAGGCCTTCTTTTGGCCGATTTTTTAAAAATTTCCCTTGGTCCCCCGTTTCCGCTTTTACGGAAAATGCGCGTTTTGGGTGACCTTGCGAAAATTGCCATTCGGGCACTCTTTGAAGCCGCTTTTTGCGCCAATATCTTTTCCAGTCTTTGCATTTTAAGTGCATACTAATTAGAGGATAATGCCATTTACTATTTAGAGGATAATGTTATTTCCGCCAGAGTGCTTTTGAGAATTTTAAGCGAAGGCTACTTTTTAGGCGATTTTTGAAAAATTTCCCTTGGTCCCCCGTTTGCACTTTTCCAGAAAATGCGGGCTTCGGGTGACCTTGCGATAATTGCCATAACTTGCCCATTCGGACACGTTTGGAGTCGCTGTTTGCGCCAAAATATTCTCCAGTCTTTGTACCTTGAGTGCATTTTAATTAGAGTGTAATTCAAATTAATTGCGCTAGAGTGCTTTTGGGCCTTTCAAGCAAGGGTTTTTTTTGGCGATGTTTGAAAAATTTCCCTTGGTCCCCCGTTTCCTCTTTTTCAGAAAAATGCGGGTTTAGGGTGACCTTGCGAAATTTGCCATAACTCTGCCATGCGGGCACTTTTGGAGCTGCGTTCTGCGCCAAAATCTTCTCCAGTCTTGACGCTATAAGGGCATACTTATAAGACGATAATGCCATTTGCCTCAGAGTTTTTTTGGCTTCTTAAGCGAGGGCTACTTTTTGGGCGATTTCCCTTGGTCCCCCGTTTGCACTTTTCCAGAAAATGCGGGTTTTGGGTGACCTTGCGATAATTGCCATAACTTGCCCATTCGGACACTTTTGGAGCCGCTGTTTGCGCCAAAATCTTTTCTAGTCTTTGCACTTTAAGCGCATACAATTTAGACGATAAATCTATTTGCGCCAGAGTGCTTTTGGGCCTTTCAAACGAGGGCTACTTTTTGGGCGATTTTCGAAAAATTTCCCTTGGTCCCGCCTTTGCACTTTTCCAGAAAATGCGGTTTTGGGTGACCTTGCAAAAATTGCCATAACTTCGCCGTTGGGGCACTTTTGGAGCCGTTTTCTGCACCAAAATCTTCTTCAGTCTTTGCACCTTAAGAGCATACTAGTTTGGCTCTTTGGAGCCGCTTTTTGCGCCAAAATCATTTCCAGTCTTTGCACTTTAAGTGCATACAATTTAGACGATAATTCTATTTGCGCCAGAGTGCTTTTGGGCCTTTCAAACAAGGGCTACTTTTTGGGCGATTTTTGAAAAATTTCCCTTGGTCCCCCCTTTGTACTTTTTCAGAAAATGCGGGTTTTGGGTGACCTTGCAAAAATTGCCATAACTTCGCCGTTCTGGCACTTTTGGAGCCGTTTTCTGCGCCAAATTCTTGTCCAGTCTTTGCACCTTAAGAGCATATTAGTTAGAGGATAATGCCGTTTGCGCCAGAGTGCTCTTGGCCCTTTGAAGCGAGGGCTACTTTTTGGGCGATTTTTGGAAAATTTCCCTTGCTCCCCCCTTTGCACTTTTTCAGAAAATGCGGGTTTTGGGTGACCTTGCGAGAATTGCCATAACTTGGCCATTCGGGCACTTTTAAAGCCGCTGTTGGCGCCAAAATCGTCTGTAGTCTTTGCCCTTTAAGTGCATAATAATTACAGGATAATACTATTTGCGCAAGAGTGCTTTTCTGCCTTTCAAACAAGATTTACTTTTTGGACGATTTTTAAAAAATTTTCCTTGGTCCCCCCTTTGCTCTTTTACAGAAAATGCGGGTTTTGGGTGACCTTGCAAAAATTGCCATAACTTGGCCATTCTGGCACTTTTAGAGCCGCCTTGTGCGCTAAAATCTTCTCCAGTCTTTGCAGTATGAATTAAGGGTGCCCCACTTTAAGTTCAGGCTGTCCTTGTTAGCTCTACGTACAGAACTCACTGAGTTACACTACACTTATGGGTACGCCACCTTAAGCGCAGACCCTGTTGGTTACCTCTATGTTAAGAATTACTGGTTTACACCACACATATGGTTGTCCAACCTTAAGGGCAGCCTATGTTGGGTAGCTCTACCTACAGAATTACTAGGGTAAACTACACTTATGGGTATCTAACCTTATGTTTAGCCTATTGTTGTTAGCTCCATTTACAGAATAACTGGGTTACACTACACTTATCGATGCTTCACCTTAAGTGCAGCCTATGTTGGTTACCTCTACCTAGAGAATCACTGGGTTACACTATAGTTATGGGTGGGCCACATTAAGTGCAGTTTTGGTTCGTCACCTCAAGTTTCACAATCACTTCCTTACACCACACTTATGGGTGTCTAACGTTAAGTTTAGCTTTTTGTTGTTAGCTCCACCTACAGAATAACTGGGTTACACTATAGTTATGGGTGCGCCACCTTAAGTGCAGCCTATGTTGGTTACCTCCATTTTCAGAATCACTTGCTGACACCAAACTTCTGGGTGTCTAATGTTAAGTTTAGCCTATTGTTGTTAGGTTAACCTACAGAATAACTGGGTTGCACTACACTTATTGATGCGCCACCTTAACTTCAGCCTATGTTGGTTACCTCTTCCTTCAGAATCACCGGGCTTTACTTCACTTATGGGTGTCCAGCCTTAAATGCAGCCTATGATGGTAAGCACTACATTCAGAATCACTGAAGTAAATTACAGGTATGGGTGTCCAACCTTACTTGAAGCCTCTGTTTATTAGCTGTACCTTCAGAATCACTGGGTTACACTACACTTATTGGTGTCCAGCACCAAGTGCAGCGTATGATTGTTAAGTCTACTTACAGAATCACTGGATTACAGTAGACTTATGGATGCCCCACCTAAAGTTCTCCGTATGTTTGTAGACTCTACGTACAGAATCAATAAGTTGCACTACACTTATGGGTTCGCCGCCCTAGATGCAGCCTATGTTGGTTACCTCTAGTTTAAGAATCACTTGCTTACACAACACATATAGGTGTCCACCCTTAAGTAAAGCATCTGTTTGTATATTCTACCTACAGAATCACTGGGGACACTATACTTATGGGTGTCTAGCGTTAAGTTTATCCTATTGTTTTCAGCTTCCCCTACAGAATAACTGGGTTACACTACACTTATTGATGCGCCACCTCAAGATTTTGACCAATTTCAAGATTTTAGCTTTCCACAATCCTGAATTCAAGATTTTGGCCGATTTCAAGATTTTAGCTTTCCAAAATCCTGAATTCAAACTTTTGACCGATTTCAAGATTTTAGCTTTCCAAAATCCTGAATTCAAGATTCTGGCCGATTTCAAGATTTTAGCTTTCCAAAATCCTGAATTCAAGATTCTGGCCGATTTTAAGATTTTAGCTTTCCAAAATCCTGAATTCAAGATTTTGGCCGATTTACGGATTTTAGCTTTCCAAAATCCTGAATCCAAGATCTTGGCCGATTTCAAGATTTTAGCTTTCCACAATCCTGAATTCAAGATTTTGACGGATTTCAAGATTTTGGCTTTCCACAATCCTGAATTCAAGATCTTGGCCGATTTCAAGATTTTAGCGTTCCAAAATCCTGAATTCAAGATCTTGGCCGATTTCTGGATTTTAGCTTTCAACAATCTTGAATTCATGATTTTGACCGAATTCAAGATTTTAGCTTTCCACAATCCTGAATTCAAGATTTTGGCCGATTTCAAGATTTTAGCTTTCCAAAATCCTGATTTCAAGATTCTGGCCGATTTCAAGATTTTAGCTTTCCAAAATCCTGAATTCAAGATTTTGGCCGATTTCAAGATTTTAGCTTTCCAAAATCCTGAATTCAAGATCTTGGCCGATTTGAAGATTTTAGCTTTCCAAAATCCTGAATTCAAGATTTTGGCCCACTTCAAGATTTTAGCTTTCCAAAATCCTGAATTCAAGATTCTGGCCGATTTCAAGATTTTAGGTTTCAGAAATCCTGAATTCAAGATTTTGCCCGATTTCAAGATTTTAGCTTTCCAAAATCCTGAATTCAAGATTTTGGCCGATTTCAAGATTTTAACATGGTATTAATTTGAGGAGGACTCGGAAAAAAAAATCCGAGTCCCAGATGGGATTTAAACCCACGACCCTCCGTGATCTAGTCGGATGCTCTAACCACTTGAGCTACTGGAGACTCTATGGTGAGCAAGGGCCAATTTGTGGGACTCAACTGGAACCGCATCACGCGGCTACACAGCCAAGTAGTGATAGGCACACAAGAAGTGAAGAACTCACTAACAGCATCGCGCTGTCACCTTAAAGCATATCCAAGATGCGGCCAACCAACCTCCAAAGTGAGTATATTAAAGATGAAACAACAACAACATGATATTAATTTGAGGAGGACTCGGAAAAAAAAATCCGAGTCCCAGATTCAAGATTTTAGCTTTCAAAAATCATGATTTCAAGACTCTGGCCGATTTGAAGATTTTAGCTTTCCAAAATCCTGAATTCAAGATTTTGGCCGAGATCAAGATTTTAGCTTTCCAAAATCCTGAATTCAAGATTTACGCCGCTTTCAGGATTTTAGCTTTCCACAATCCTGTATTCAAGATTTTGGCCGATCTACGGATTTTAGCTTTCCAAAATCCTGATTTCAAGATTCTGGCCGATTTCAAGATTTTACCTTTCCAAAATCCTGAATTCAAGATCTTGGCCGATTTCAAGATTTTAGCCTTCCAAAATCCTGAATTCAAGATCTTGGCCGATTTCGAGATTTTAGCTTTCCAAAATCATGAATTCAAGATTTTGGCCGACGTGAAATTTTTTTGCTTTCCCAAATCCTGATTTCAAGATTCTTGCCGATTTCAAGATTTTAGCTTTTCAAAATCCTGAATTCCAGATTTTGGCCGATTTCAAGATTTTAGCTTTCCAAAATCCTGAATTCAAGATTTTGGCCGATTGCAAGATTTTAGCTTTCCACAATCCTGAATTCAAGATTTTGACCGATTTCAAGATTTTAGCTTTCCACAATCCTGAATTCAAGATCTTGGCCGATTTGAAGATTTTAGCTTACCAAAATCCTGAATTGAAGATTTTGGCCGATTTCAAGATTTTAGCTTTTAAAAACCCTGAATTCAAGATCTTGGCCGATTTCAAGATCTTAGCTTTCCACAATCCTGATTTCAAGATTTTGACCGATTTCAAGATTTTAGCTTTCCACAATCCTGAATTTAACATTTTGGCCGATTTCAAGATTTTAGCTTTCCAAAATCGTGAGTTCAAGAATTTGGCCGATTTCAAGATTTTAGCTTTCCAAAATCCTGAATTCAAGTTTTTGGCCGATTTCAAGATTTTAGCTTTCCAAAATCCTGAATTCAAGATTTTGGCCGATTTCAAGATTTTAGCTTTCCAAAATCCTGAATTCAAGATTTCGACCGATTTCAAGATTTTTGCCTTCCACAATCCTGAATTCAAGATTTTGGCCGATTTCAAGATTTTAGCTTTCCAAAATCCTCATTTCAAGATTCTGGCCGATTTCAAGATTTTAGCTTTCCAAAATCCTGAATTCAAGATATTGGCCGATTTCAAGATTTTAGCTTTCCAAAATCCTGATTTCAAGATTCTGGCCGATTTCAAGATTTTAGCTTTCCAAAATCCTGAATTCAAGATTTTGGCTGATTTCAAGATTTTAGCTTCCCACAATCCTGAAATCAAGATTTTGGCCGATTTACGGATTTTAGCTTTCCAAAATCCTCAATTCAATATCTTGGCCGATTCCAAGATTTTAGCTTTCCAAGATGCTGAATTCAAGATTTTGGCAGATTACAAGATTTTAGCTTCCCACAATCCTGAAATCAAGATTTTGGCCGATTTACGGATTTTAGCTTTCCAAAATCCTGAATTCAATATCTTGGCCGATTTCAAGATTTTAGCTTTCCACAATCCTGAATTCAAGATTCTGGCCGATTTACGGATTTTAGCTTTCCAAAATCCTTATTTCAAGATTCTGGCCGATTTCAAGATTTTAGCTTTCAGAAATCCTGAATTCAAGATTTTGCCCGATTTCAAGATTTTAGCTTTCCAAAATCCTGAATTCAAGATTTTGGCCGATTTCAAGATTTTAGCTTTCAAAAATCCTGATTTCAAGATTCTGGCCGATTTGAAGATTTTAGCTTTCCAAAATCCTGAATTCAAGATTTACGCCGAGTTCAAGATTTTAGCTTTCCAAAATCCTGAATTCAAGATTTACGCCGCCTTCAGGATTTTAGCTTTCCACAATCCTGTATTCAAGACTTTGGCGGATTTACGGATTTTAGCTTTCCAAAATCCTGATTTCAAGATTCTGGCCGATTTCAAGATCTTAGCTTTCCAAAATCCTGAATTCAAGATCTTGGCCGATTTCAAGATTTTAGCCTTCCAAAATCCTGAATTCAAGATCTTGGACGATTTCGAGATTTTAGCTTTCCAAAATCATGAATTCAAGATTTTGGCCGACGTGAAATTTTTTTGCTTTCCCAAATCCTGATTTCAAGATTCTTGCCGATTTCAAGATTTTAGCTTTCCAAAATCCTGAGTTCAAGATTTAGGCCGATTTCAAGATTTTAGCTTTCCAAAATCCTGAATTCAAGATCTTGGCCGATTTCAAGATTTTAGCTTTCCACAATCCTGAATTCAAGATTTTGACCGATTTCAAGATTTTAGCTTTCCACAATCCTGAATTCAAGATCTTGGCCGATTTGAAGATTTTAGCTTTCCAAAATCCTGAATTCAAGATTTTGGCCCATTTCAAGATTTTAGCTTTCAAAAATCCTGATTTCAAGATTCTTGCCGATTTCAAGATTTTAGCTTTCCAAAATCCTGAATTCAAGATTTTGGCCGATTTGAAGATTTTAGCTTTCCAAAATCCTGAATTCAAGATTTACGCCGCTTTCAAGATTTTAGCTTTCCAAAATCCTGAATTCAAGATTTTAGAAGATTCACGGATTTTACCTTTCCAAAATCCAGAATTCAAGATCTTGGCCGATCTCAAGATTTTAGCTTTCCACAATCCTGAATTCAAGATTTTGGCCGATTTCAAGATTTTAGCTTTCAGAAAACCTGAAGTCAAGATTTTGGCCGATGTCAAGCTTTTTGCTTTCCACAATCCAGACTTCAAGTTTTTTCCCGATTTCAAGATTTTAGCTTTCCAAAATCCTGAATTCAAGATTTTGGCCAATTTCAAGAATTTAGCTTTCAAAAATCCTGATTTCAAGATTCTGGCCGATTTCAAGATTTTATCTTTCCGAAATCCTGAATTCAAGATTTTGGCCGATTTCAAGATTTTAGCTTTCCAAAATCCTGAATTCAAGATTTACGCCTCTTTCAAGATTTTAGCTTTCCAAAATCCTGAATTCCCGATTTTGGCCGATTTGAAGATTTTAGCTTTCCAAAATCCTGAATTCAAGATTTTGGCCGATTTCAAGATTTTAGCTTTCCACAATCCTAAAATAAACATGTCGGCCGTTTTCAAGATTTTAGCTTTCGAAAATCCTAATTTCAAGATTTTTGCCCATTTCAAGATTTTAGCTTTCCACAATCCTGAATTCAAGATTTTGGCCGATTTCAAGATTTTAGCTTTCAAAAATCCTGAATTCAAGATCTTTTCCCATTTTAAGGTTTTTGCTTTGCACAATCCTGAATTCAAGATTTTGGCCGATTTCAAGATTTCAGCTTTCCACAATCCTGAATTCAAGATTCTGCCCGATTGCAAGATTTTAGCTTTCCAAAAGCCTGAATTCAAGATTTTTGCCGATGTCAAGTTTTTTGCTTTCCAAAATCCTGATTTCAAGATTCTGGCCGATTTCAAGATTTTAGCTTTCCAAAATCCTGAATTCAAGATTTTGGCCGATTTCAAGATTTTAGCTTTCCACAATCCTGAAATCAACATGTCGGCCGTTTTCAAGATTTTAGCTTTCCAAAATCCTGATATCAAGAATCTGGCCGTTTGCAAGAGTTTAGCTTTCCAAAATCCTGAATTGAAGATTTTGGCCGATTTCAAGATTGTACCTTTCCAAAATCCTGAATTCGAGATCTCTGCCGATCTCAAGATTTTAGCTTTCCAAAATCCTGAGGTCAAGATTTTGGCCGATTTCAAGATTTTAGCTTTCCAAAATCCTGAATTCAAGATTTTGGCCAATATCAAGTTTTTTGCTGTCCAAAATTCTGATTTCAAGATTCTGGCCGATTTCAAGATTTTAGCTTTCCAAAATCCTGAATTCAAGACTTTGGCCGATCTCAAGATTTTAGCTTTCCACAATCCTGAATTCAAGATTTTGGCCAATTGCAAGATTTTAGCTTTCCAAAATCCTGATTTCAAGATTCTGGCCGATTTCAAGATTTTAGCTTTCCAAAATCCTGAATTGAAGATTTTGGCCGATTTCAAGATTTTAGCTTTCCAAAATCCTGAATTCAAGATCTTGGCCGAATTGAAGATTTTGGCCGATTTCAAGTTTTTCGCTTTCCAAAATTCTGTTTTTAAGATTCTGGCCGATTTCAAGATTTAAGCTTTCCAAAATCCTGAATTCAAGACTTTGGCCCATTTCAAGATTTCAGCTTTCCACAATCCTGAATTCAAGATTTTGTCCGATTTCAAGATTTTAGCTTTCGAAAATCCTGAATTCAAGATCTTGGCCGCTTTCAAGGTTTTTGCTTTCCTCAATCCAGAATTCAAGATTTTGGCCGATTTGAAGATCTTAGCTTTCCACAATCCTGAATTGAAGATTCTGGCCGATTGCAAGATTTTAGCTTTCCAAAATCCTGAATTCAAGATTTTGGCCGATTTCAAGATTTTAGCTTTCAAAAATCCTGAATTCAAGATCTCTCCCGATATGAAGATTTTAGCTTTGCAAAATCTTGAGTTCAAGGTTTTGGCCGATTTCAAGATTTTAGCTTTCCAAAATCCTGAATTCAAGATTTTGGCCCATTTCAAGATTTTAGCTTTCAAAAATCCTGATTTCAAGATTCTGGCCGATTTCAAGATTTTAGCTTTCCAAAATCCTGAATTCAAGATTTTGCCCGATTTCAAGATTTTAGCTTTCCACAATCCTGAATTCAAGATTTTGGCCCATTTCAAGATTTTAGCTTTCAAAAATCCTGATTTCAAGATTCTGGCCGATTGCAAGATTTTAGCTTTCCACAATCCTGAATTCAAGATTTTGACCGATTTCAAGATTTTAGCTTTCCACAATCCTGAATTCAAGATCTTGGCCGATTTGAAGATTTTAGCTTTCCAAAATCCTGAATTCAAGATTTTGGCCGATTTCAAGATTTTAGCTTTTAAAAACCCTGAATTCAAGATCTTGGCCGATTTCAAGATCTTAGCTTTCCACAATCCTGATTTCAAGATTTTGACCGATTTCAAGATTTTAGCTTTCCACAATCCTGAATTTAACATTTTGGCCGATTTCAAGATTTTAGCTTTCCAAAATCGTCATTTCAAGATCTTGGCCGATTTCAAGATTTTGGCTTTCCAAAATCCTGAATTCAAGATAATGGCCGATTTCAAGATTTTAGCTTTCCAAAATCGTGAGTTCAAGAATTTGGCCGATTTCAAGATTTTAGCTTTCCAAAATCCTGAATTCAAGATTTTGGCCGATTTCAAGATTTTAGCTTTCCAAAATCCTGAATTCAAGATTTTGGCCGATTTCAAAATTTTAGCTTTCCAAAATCCTGAATTCAAGATTTCGACCGATTTCAAGATTTTTGCCTTCCACAATCCTGAATTCAAGATTTTGGCCGATTTCAAGATTTTAGCTTTCCAAAATCCTCATATCAAGATTCTGGCCGATTTCAAGATTTTAGCTTTCCAAAATCCTGAATTCAAGATATTGGCCGATTTCAAGATTTTAGCTTTCCAAAATCCTGATTTCAAGATTCTGGCCGATTTCAAGATTTTAGCTTTCCAAAATCCTGAATTCAAGATTTTGGCTGATTTCAAGATTTTAGCTTCCCACAATCCTGAAATCAAGATTTTGGCCGATTTACGGATTTTAGCTTTCCAAAATCCTCAATTCAATATCTTGGCCGATTCCAAGATTTTAGCTTTCCAAGATGCTGAATTCAAGATTTTGGCAGATTTCAAGATTTTAGCTTCCCACAATCCTGAAAACAAGATTTTGGCCGATTTACGGATTTTAGCTTTCCAAAATCCTGAATTCAATATCTTGGCCGATTTCAAGATTTTAGCTTTCCACAATCCTGAATTCAAGATTCTGGCCGATTTACGGATTTTAGCTTTCCAAAATCCTTATTTCAAGATTCTGGCCGATTTCAAGATTTTAGCTTTCAGAAATCCTGAATTCAAGATTTTGCCCGATTTCAAGATTTTAGCTTTCCAAAATCCTGAATTCAAGATTTTGGCCGATTTCAAGATTTTAGCTTTCAAAAATCCTGATTTCAAGATTCTGGCCGATTTGAAGATTTTAGCTTTCCAAAATCCTGAATTCAAGATTTACGCCGAGTTCAAGATTTTAGCTTTCCAAAATCCTGAATTCAAGATTTACGCCGCCTTCAGGATTTTAGCTTTCCACAATCCTGTATTCAAGACTTTGGCCGATTTACGGATTTTAGCTTTCCAAAATCCTGATTTCAAGATTCTGGCCGATTTCAAGATCTTAGCTTTCCAAAATCCTGAATTCAAGATCTTGGCCGATTTCAAGATTTTAGCCTTCCAAAATCCTGAATTCAAGATCTTGGACGATTTCGAGATTTTAGCTTTCCAAAATCATGAATTCAAGATTTTGGCCGACGTAAAATTTTTTTGCTTTCCCAAATCCTGATTTCAAGATTCTTGCCGATTTCAAGATTTTAGCTTTCCAAAATCCTGAGTTCAAGATTTAGGCCGATTTCAAGATTTTAGCTTTCCAAAATCCTGAATTCAAGATCTTGGCCGATGTCAAGATTTTAGCTTTCCACAATCCTGAATTCAAGATTTTGACCGATTTCAAGATTTTAGCTTTCCACAATCCTGAATTCAAGATCTTGGCCGATTTGAAGATTTTAGCTTTCCAAAATCCTGAATTCAAGATTTTGGCCCATTTCAAGATTTTAGCTTTCAAAAATCCTGATTTCAAGATTCTTGCCGATTTCAAGATTTTAGCTTTCCAAAATCCTGAATTCAAGATCTTGGCCGATTTGAAGATTTTAGCTTTCCAAAATCCTGAATTCAAGATTTACGCCGCTTTCAAGATTTTAGCTTTCCAAAATCCTGAATTCAAGATTTTGGAAGATTCACGGATTTTAGCTTTCCAAAATCCTGAATTCAAGATCTTGGCCGATCTCAAGATTTTAGCTTTCCACAATCCTGAATTCAAGATTTTGGCCGATTTCAAGATTTTAGCTTTCAGAAAACCTGAAGTCAAGATTTTGGCCGATGTCAAGTTTTTTGCTTTCCACAATCCAGACTTCAAGTTTTTTCCCGATTTCAAGATTTTAGCTTTCCAAAATCCTGAATTCAAGATTTTGGCCAATTTCAAGATTTTAGCTTTCAAAAATCCTGATTTTAAGATTCTGGCCGATTTCAAGATTTTATCTTTCCGAAATCCTGAATTCAAGATTTTGGCCGATTTCAAGATTTTAGCTTTCCAAAATCCTGAATTCAAGATTTACGCCTCTTTCAAGATTTTAGCTTTCCAAAATCCTGAATTCCCGATTTTGGCCGATTTGAAGATTTTAGCTTTCCAAAATCCTGAATTCAGGATTTTGGCCGATTTCAAGATTTTAGCTTTCCACAATCCTAAAATAAACATGTCGGCCGTTTTCAAGATTTTAGCTTTCGAAAATCCTAATTTCAAGATTTTTGCCCATTTCAAGATTTTAGCTTTCCAAAATCCTGAATTCAAGATTTTGGCCGATTTCAAGATTTTAGCTTTCAAAAATCCTGAATTCAAGATCTTTTCCCATTTCAAGGTTTTTGCTTTGCACAATCCTGAATTCAAGATTTTGGCCGATTTCAAGATTTCAGCTTTCCACAATCCTGAATTCAAGATTCTGCCCGATTGCAAGATTTTAGCTTTCCAAAAGCCTGAATTCAAGATTTTTGCCGATGTCAAGTTTTTTGCTTTCCAAAATCCTGATTTCAAGATTCTGGCCGATTTCAAGATTTTAGCTTTCCAAAATCCTGAATTCAAGATTTTGGCCGATTTCAAGATTTTGGCTTTCCACAATCCTGAAATCAACATGTCGGCCGTTTTCAAGATTTTAGCTTTCCAAAATCCTGATATCAAGAATCTGGCCGTTTGCAAGAGTTTAGCTTTCCAAAATCCTGAATTGAAGATTTTGGCCGATTTCAAGATTGTACCTTTCCAAAATCCTGAATTCGAGATCTCTGCCGATCTCAAGATTTTAGCTTTCCAAAATCCTGAGGTCAAGATTTTGGCCGATTTCAAGATTTTAGCTTTCCAAAATCCTGAATTCAAGATTTTGGCCAATATCAAGTTTTTTGCTGTCCAAAATTCTGATTTCAAGATTCTGGCCGATTTCAAGATTTTAGCTTTCCAAAATCCTGAATTCAAGACTTTGGCCGATCTCAAGATTTTAGCTTTCCACAATCCTGAATTCAAGATTTTGGCCAATTGCAAGATTTTAGCTTTCCAAAATCCTGATTTCAAGATTCTGGCCGATTTCAAGATTTTAGCTTTCCAAAATCCTGAATTGAAGATTTTGGCCGATTTCAAGATTTTAGCTTTCCAAAATCCTGAATTGAAGATTTTGGCCGATTTCAAGATTTCAGCTTTCCACAATCCTGAATTCAAGATTCTGCCCGATTGCAAGATTTTAGCTTTCCAAAAGCCTGAATTCAAGATTTTTGCCGATGTCAAGTTTTTTGCTTTCCAAAATCCTGATTTCAAGATTCTGGCCGATTTCAAGATTTTAGCTTTCCAAAATCCTGAATTCAAGATTTTGGCCGATTTCAAGATTTTGGCTTTCCACAATCCTGAAATCAACATGTCGGCCGTTTTCAAGATTTTAGCTTTCCAAAATCCTGATATCAAGAATCTGGCCGTTTGCAAGAGTTTAGCTTTCCAAAATCCTGAATTGAAGATTTTGGCCGATTTCAAGATTGTACCTTTCCAAAATCCTGAATTCGAGATCTCTGCCGATCTCAAGATTTTAGCTTTCCAAAATCCTGAGGTCAAGATTTTGGCCGATTTCAAGATTTTAGCTTTCCAAAATCCTGAATTCAAGATTTTGGCCAATATCAAGTTTTTTGCTGTCCAAAATTCTGATTTCAAGATTCTGGCCGATTTCAAGATTTTAGCTTTCCAAAATCCTGAATTCAAGACTTTGGCCGATCTCAAGATTTTAGCTTTCCACAATCCTGAATTCAAGATTTTGGCCAATTGCAAGATTTTAGCTTTCCAAAATCCTGATTTCAAGATTCTGGCCGATTTCAAGATTTTAGCTTTCCAAAATCCTGAATTGAAGATTTTGGCCGATTTCAAGATTTTAGCTTTCCAAAATCCTGAATTCAAGATCTTGGCCGAATTGAAGATTTTGGCCGATTTCAAGTTTTTCGCTTTCCAAAATTCTGTTTTTAAGATTCTGGCCGATTTCAAGATTTAAGCTTTCCAAAATCCTGAATTCAAGACTTTGGCCCATTTCAAGATTTCAGCTTTCCACAATCCTGAATTCAAGATTTTGTCCGATTTCAAGATTTTAGCTTTCGAAAATCCTGAATTCAAGATCTTGGCCGCTTTCAAGGTTTTTGCTTTCCACAATCCTGAATTCAAGATTTTGGCCGATTTGAAGATCTTAGCTTTCCACAATCCTGAATTGAAGATTCTGGCCGATTGCAAGATTTTAGCTTTCCAAAATCCTGAATTCAAGATTTTGGCCGATTTCAAGATTTTAGCTTTCAAAAATCCTGAATTCAAGATCTCTCCCGATATGAAGATTTTAGCTTTGCAAAATCTTGAGTTCAAGGTTTTGGCCGATTTCAAGATTTTAGCTTTCCAAAATCCTGAATTCAAGATTTTGGCCCATTACAAGATTTTAGCTTTCAAAAATCCTGATTTCAAGATTATGGCCGATTTCAAGATTTTAGCTTTCCAAAATCCTGAATTCAAGATTTTGCCCGATTTGAAGATTTTAGCTTTCCAAAATCCTGAATTCAAGATTTACGCCGCTTTCAAGATTTTAGCTTTCCAAAATCCTGAATTCAAGATTTTGGAAGATTCACGGATTTTAGCTTTCCAAAATCCTGAATTCAAGATCTTGGCCGATCTCAAGATTTTAGCTTTCCACAATCCTGAATTCAAGATTTTGGCCGATTTCAAGATTTTAGCTTTCAGAAAACCTGAAGTCAAGATTTTGGCCGATGTCAAGTTTTTTGCTTTCCACAATCCTGAATTCAACATTTTGCCCGATTTCAAGATTTTAGCTTTCAAAAATCCTGAATTCAAGATTTTGGCCAATTTCAAGATTTTAGCTTTCAAAAATCCTGATTTCAAGATTCTGGCCGATTTCAACATTTGAGCTTTCCGAAATCCTGAATTCAAGATTTTGGCCGATTTCAAGATTTTAGCTTTCCAAAATCCTGAATTCAAGATTTACGCCGCTTTCAAGATTTTAGCTTTCCACAATCCTAAAATAAACATGTCGGGCGTTTTCAAGATTTTAGCTTTCGAAAATCCTAATTTCAAGATTTTTGCCCATTTCAAGATTTTAGCTTTCCACAATCCTGAATTCAAGATTTTGGCCGATTTCAAGATCTTAGCTTTCCACAATCCTGAATTGAAGATTCTGGCCGATTGCAAGATTTTAGCTTTCCAAAATCCTTAATTCAAGATTTTGGCCGATTTCAAGATTTTAGCTTTCCACAATCCTGAAATAAACATCTCGGCCGTTTTCAAGATTTTAGCTTTCCAAAATCCTGATTTCAAGATGCTGGCCGATTGCAAGATTTTAGCTTTCGAAAATCCTGAATTCAAGATTTTTGGCCGATTTTAAGATTTTAGCTTTCCAAAATCCTGAATTCAAGATCTTGGCCGATTTCAAGGTTTTTGCTTTCCACAATCCTGAATTCAAGACTTTGGCCCATTTGAAGATTTTAGCTTTCCACAATCCTGAATTCAAGATTTTTGGCCGATTTTAAGATTTTAGCTTTCCAAAATCCTGAATTCAAGATCTTGGCCGATTTCAAGATTTTAGCTTTCCAAAATCCTGAATTCAAGACTTTGGCCCATTTCAAGATTTTAGCTTTCCACAATCCTGAATTCAAGATTTTGTCCGATTTCAAGATTTTAGCTTTCGAAAATCCTGAATTCAAGATCTTGGCCGCTTTCAAGGTTTTTGCTTTCCACAATCCTGAATTCAAGATTTTGGCCGATTTGAAGATCTTAGCTTTCCACAATCCTGAATTGAAGATTCTGGCCGATTGCAAGATTTTAGCTTTCCAAAATCCTTAATTCAAGATTTTGGCCGATTTCAAGATTTTAGCTTTCCAAAATCCTGATTTCAAGATGCTGGCCGATTGCAAGATTTTAGCTTTCGAAAATCCTGAATTCAAGATTTTGGCCGATTTCAAGATTTTAGCTTTCAAAAATCCTGAATTCAAGATCTCTCCCGATATGAAGATTTTAGCTTTGCAAAATCTTGAGTTCAAGGTTTTGGCCGATTTCAAGATTTTAGCTTTCCAAAATCCTGAATTCAAGATTTTGGCCCATTTCAAGATTTTAGCTTTCAAAAATCCTGATTTCAAGATTCTGGCCGATTTCAAGATTTTAGCTTTCCAAAATCCTGAATTCAAGATTTTGGCCGATTTGAAGATTTTAGCTTTCCAAAATCCTGAATTCAAGATTTACGCCGCTTTCAAGATTTTAGCTTTCCAAAATCCTGAATTCAAGATTTTGGAAGATTCACGGATTTTAGCTTTCCAAAATCCTGAATTCAAGATCTTTGCCGATCTTAAGATTTTAGCTTTCCACAATCCTGAATTCAAGATTTTGGCCGATTTCAAGATTTTAGCTTCCAGAAAACCTGAAGACAAGATTTTGGCCGATGTCAAGTTTTTTGCTTTCCACAATCCTGAATTCAACATTTTGCCCGATTTCAAGATTTTAGCTTTCAAAAATCCTGAATTCAAGATTTTGGCCAATTTCAAGATTTTAGCTTTCAAAAATCCTGAATTCAAGATTTTGGCCGATTTCAAGATTTTAGCTTTCCACAATCCTAAAATAAACATGTCGGGCGTTTTCAAGATTTTAGCTTTCGAAAATCCTAATTTCAAGATTTTTGCCCATTTCAAGATTTTAGCTTTCCACAATCCTGAATTCAAGATTTTGGCCGATTTCAAGATCTTAGCTTTCCACAATCCTGAATTGAAGATTCTGGCCGATATCAATATTTTAGCTTTCCAAAATCCTGAATTCAAGATCTTGGCCGATTTCAAGATTTTAGCTTTCCCAAATCCTGAATTCAAGATTTTGGCCGATTTCAAGATTTTAGCTTTCGAAAATCCTGCTTTCAAGATCTTGGCCGATTTTAAGATTTTAGCTTTCCACAATCCTGAATTCATGATTTTGGCCGATTTCAAGATCTTAGCTTTCCACAATCCTGAATTCAAGATTTTGGCCGATCTCAAGATTTTAGCTTTCCACAATCCTGAATTCAAGATTTTGGCCGATTTCAAGATTTTAGCTTTCCACAATCCTGAATTGAAGATTTTGGCCGATTTCAAGATATTAGCTTTCCAAAATCCTGAATTCAAGATCTTGGGCGAATTCGAGATTTTTGCGGATTTCAAGTTTTTCGCTTTCCAAAATTCTGTTTTTAAGATTCTGGCCGATTTCAAGATTTAAGCTTTCCAAAATCCTGAATTCAAGACTTTGGCCCATTTCAAGATTTTGGCTTTCCACAATCCTGAATTCAAGATCTTGGCCGATTTGAAGGTTTTTGCTTTCCACAATCCTGAATTCAATTTTTTAGCTTTTCACAATCCTGAAATCAACATCTCGGCCGTTTTCAAGATTTTAGCTTTCCAAAATCCTGATTTCAAGATTCTGGCCGATTGCAAGATTTTAGCTTTCCAAAATCCTGAATTCAAGATTTTGGCCGATTTCAAGATTTTAGCTTTCAAAAATCCTGAATTCAAGATCTCTCCCGATCTCAAGATTTTAGCTTTCCAAAATCCTGAATTCAAGATCTTGGCCGATTTCAAGATTTTAGCTTTCCACAATCCTGAATTCAAGATTTTGTCCGATTTCAAGATATTAGCTTTCCACAATCCTGAATTCAAGATTTTGGCCGATCCCAAGATCTTAGCTTTCCACAATCCTGAATTCAAGATTTTGGCCGATTTGAAGATCTTAGCTTTCCACAATCCTGAATTCAAGATTTTGGCCGATTTCAAGATCTTAGCTTTCCAAAATCCTGAATTCAAGATTTTGTGCCGATCTCAAGATTTTAGCTTTCCAAAATCCTTTTTCAAGATTTTGGCCGATTTCAAGATTTTAGCTTTCCAAAATCCTGAATTCAAGATCTTGGCCGAATTCGAGATTTTGGCGAATTTCAAGTTTTTCGCTTTCCAAAATTCTGTTTTTAAGATGCTGGCCGATTTCAAGATTTAAGCTTTCCAAAATCCTCAATTCAAGACTTTGGCCCATTTCAAGATTTTAGGTTTCCACAATCGTGAATTCAAGATCTTGCCCGATTTGAAGGTTTTTGCTTTCCACAATCCTGAATTCAAGATTTTGGCCGATTTCAAGATTTTAGCTTTCCACAATCCTGAAATCAACATCTCGGCCGTTTTCAAGATTTTAGCTTTCCAAAATCCTGATTTCAAGATTCTGGCCGATTGCAAGATTTTAGCCTTCCAAAATCCTGAATTCAAGATTTTGGCCGATTTCAAGATTTTAGCTTTCAAAAATCCTGAATTCAAGATCTCTGCCGATCTCAAGATTTTAGCTTTTTAAAATCCTGAATTCAAGATCTTGGCCGATTTCAAGATTTTAGCTTTCCACAATCCTGAATTCAATATTTTGGCCGATTTCAAGATATTAGCTTTCCACAATCCTGAATTCAAGATTTTGGCCGATCTCAAGATCTTAGCTTTCCACAATCCTGAATTCAAGATTTTGGCCAATTTCAAGATCTTAGCTTTCCACAATCCTGAATTCAAGATTTTGGCCGATTTCAAGATCTTAGCTTTCCACAATCCTGAATTGAAGATTTTGTGCCGATCTCAAGATTTTAGCTTTCCACAATCCTGAATTCAAGATTTTGGCCGATTTCAAGATTTTAGCTTTCCACAATCCTGAATTCAAGATTTTGGCCGATTTCAAGATTTTAGCTTTCCAAAATCCAGAATTCAAGATCTGGGCCGATTTCAAGATTTTAGCTTTCGCCAATCCTGAATTCAAGAGTTTGGCCGATTTCAAGATTTTAGCTTTCCAAAATCCTGAATTCAAGGTATTGGCCGATTTCAAGATTTTAGCTTTCCACAATCCTGAATTCAAGATTTTGGCCGATTTCAAGATCTTAGGTTTCCACAATCCTGAATTCAAGATTTTGGCCGATCTCAAGATTTTAGCTTTCCACAATCCTGAATTCAAGATTTTGGCCGATTTCAAGATTTTAGCTTTCCACAATCCTGAATTCAAGAGTTTGGCCGATTTCAAGATTTTAGCTTTCCAAAATCCTGAATTCAAGATTCTGGCCGATTTCAAGATTTTAGCTTTCCAAAATCCTGATTTCAAGATTCTGGCCGATTTCAAGATTTTAGCTTTCCAAGATCCTGAATTCAAGATTTTGACCGATTTCAAGATCTTATCTTTCCAAACACCTGAATTGAAGATTTTGACCGATTTCAAGATTTTAGCTTTCCAAAATCCTAAATTGAAGATTTTGGCCGATTTCAAGATTTTAGCTTTCCAAAATCCTGAATTCAAGATCTTGGCCGATCTCAAGATTTGAGCTTTCCAAAATCGTGAGTTCAAGATTTTGGCCGAATTCAAGACTTTAGATTCAAAAATCCTGAATTCAAGATTTTGGCCGATTGCAAGATTTTAGCTTTCCAAAATCCTGAATTCAAGATTTTGGCCGATTTTAAGATTTTAGCTTTCCAAAATCCTGATTACAAGATTCTGGCCGATTTTAAGATTTTAGCTTTCCAAAATCCTGACTTCAAGATTTTGGCCGATTTCAAGATTTTAGCTTTCCCAAATCCTGAATTCAAGATCTTGGCCGATTTCAAGATTTTAGCTTTCCAAAATCCTGAATTCAAGATCTTGGCCGATTTCAAGATTTTAGCTTTCCCAAATCCTGAATTCAAGATTTTGGCCGATTTCTCGATTTTAGTTTTCCAAAATCCTCTTTTCAAGATTCTGGCCGATTTGAAGATTTTAGCTTTCCAAAATCCTGAATGGAAGATTTTGGCCGATTTCAAGATTTTAGCTTTCCAAAATCCTGAATTCAAGATCTTGGCCGATTTCAAGATTTTAGCTTTCCAAAATCCTGAATTCAAGATCTTGGCCGATTTCAAGATTTTAGCTTTCCCAAATCCTGAATTCAAGATTTTGGCCGATTTCTCGATTTTAGTTTTCCAAAATCCTCTTTTCAAGATTCTGGCCGATTTGAAGATTTTAGCTTTCCAAAATCCTGAATGGAAGATTTTGGCCGATTTCAAGTTTCTCGCTTTCCAAAATTCCGTTTTTAAGATTCTGACCGATTTCAAGATTTAAGCTTTCCAAAATCCTGAATTCAAGATTTTGGTCGATTTGAACATTTTAGCTTAAAAAGTCTTGAATTCAAGATCTTGGCCGATTTCAAGGTTTCTGCTTTCCACAATCCTGAATTCAAGATTTTGGTCGATTTCAACATTTTAGCTTAAAAAGTCTTGAATTCAAGATCTTGGCCGATTTCAAGGTTTTTGCTTTCCACAATCCTGAATTCAAGATTTTGGCCGATTTCAAGATTTTAGCTTTCCACAATCCTGAATTCAAGATTCTGGCCGATTTCAAGATTTTAGCTTTCCAAAATCCTGAATTGAAGATCGTGGCCGATGTCAAGATTTTAGCTTTCCAAAATCCTCAATTCAAGATCTTGGCCGAATTCAAGATTTTGGCCGATGTAAGGTTTTTCGCTTTCCAAAATTCTGTTTTTAAGATTCTGGCCGATTTCAAGATGTAAGCTTTCCAAAATCCTGAATTCAAGACTTTGGACCATTTCAAGATTTTAGCTTTCCACAATCCTGAATTCAAGATTTTTGGCCGATTTTAAGATTTTAGCTTTCCAAAATCCTGAATTCAAGATCTTGGCCGATTTCAAGGTTTTTGCTTTCCACAATCCTGAATTCAAGACTTTGGCCCATTTGAAGATTTTAGCTTTCCACAATCCTGAATTCAAGATTTTTGGCCGATTTTAAGATTTTAGCTTTCCAAAATCCTGAATTCAAGATCTTGGCCGATTTCAAGATTTTAGCTTTCCAAAATCCTGAATTCAAGATTTTGGCCGATTTTAAGATTTTAGCTTTCCAAAATCCTGATTACAAGATTCTGGCTGATTTCAAGATTTTAGCTTTCCAAAATCCTGAATTCAAGATTTTGGTCGATTTCAAGATTTTAGCTTTCCAAAATCCTAAATTGAAGATTTTGGGCGATTTCAAGATTTTAGTTTTCCAAAATCCTGATTTCAAGATTCTGGCCGATTTCAAGATTTTAGCTTTTTAAAATCCTGAATTCAAGATCTTGGCCGATGTCAGGATTTTAGCTTTCCAAAATCCTGACTTCAAGATTTTGGCCGATTTCAAGGTTTTAGCTTTCCAAAATCCTGAATTCAAGATTTTAGCTTTCCAAAATCCTGAATTCAAGATTTTGGCCGATTTCAAGAATTTAGCTTTCAGAAATCCTGAAGTCAAGATTTTGGCCGATGTCAAGTTTTTTGCTTTCCACAATCCTGAATTCAAGATTTTGCCCGATCTCAAGATTTTAGCTTTCCAAAATCCTGAATTCAGAAAATGCGGGTTTTTGGGCGACCTTGCCAAAATTGCCATAACTTGGTCATTCGTGAACTTTTAGAGCCGCGTTTTTGCCTCAAAATCTTTTCTAGTCTTTGCACTTTAAGTGGATACTAATTAGAGTATAATGCCATTTGCGCCAGTGTCCTTTTGGGCCTTTCAAAGGAGGGCTGCTTTTTGGTGATTTTTGAAAAATTTTTCTTGGTCCCCCCTTTGCACTTTTTCAGAAAATGCAGGCTTAGGGTGACCTTGCAAAAATTGCCATACCTCTGCCATTCGGGCACTTTTGGAGCCGCCTTCTGCGCTAAAATCGTCTCCAGTCTTTGCACTTTAAGTGCATACTAGTTCGGGCATAGTGCCATTTGCGCCAGAGTGCTTTTGGGCCTTTCAAACGAAGGCTACTTTTTGGGCGATTTTTGAAAAATTTCCCTTGGTCCCCCCTTTGCACTTTTTCAGAAAATGCGGGTTTGGGTGACCTGGCGAAAATTGCCATAACTTGGCCATTCGGGCACTTTTGAATCCGCCTTATGCGCCAAAATCGAGGTTAATGCCCCTTACAGCAGAGTGCTTTTGGGCCTTTTAAACGAAGGCTACTTTTAAGCGATTTTTGAAAAATTTCCCTTCGTCCGCCCTTAGCACTTTTTCAGAAAATGCGGGTTTTGAGTGACCTGGCGAGAATTGCCATAACTTGGCCATTCGGGCACTTTTAAAGCCGCTGTTAGCACCAAAATCTTCTCTAGTCTTTGCCCTTTAAGTGCATAATAATTACAGGATAATACTATTTGCGCAAGAGTGCTTTTCTGCCTTTCAAACGAGGTTTACTTTTTGGACGATTTTTGAAAAATTTCTTTTGGTCCCCCCTTTATACTTTTTCAGAAAATGCGGGTTTTGAATGACCTCGCAAAAATTGCCATTACTTGCCCATTCGGGCACGTTTGGAGTCACTGTTTGCGCCAAAATGTTCTCCAGTGTTTGCACTTTAAATGCGTCTAAATTATAGGATAATGCCATTTGCGCCAGTGTGCTTTTGCGCCTTTTACGCGAGGGCTACTTTTTGGGCGATTTTTAAAAATTTTCCTTGGTCCCCCATTTGCTCTTTTACAAAAAATGCGGGTTTTGGGTGACCTTGCAAAAATTGCCATAACTTGGCCATTGGGGCACTTTTAGAGCCGCCTTGTGCGCTAAAATCTTCTCCAGTCTTTGCAGTATAAGTGGATACAAATTAGAGGATAACGACATTTTCGCCAGAGTGCTCTTGGCCCTTTTAAGCGAAAGGTACTTTTTGGGCGATTTTTTAAAAGTTTCTGTTGGTGTCCTCTTTGCTTTTTTTCAGAAAATGCGGGTTTTGGGTGACTTTCCGAAAATTGCTATAACTTGGCCATTCGAGCACCTTTGGAGCCGCTGTTTGCGCCTAAAACAATTCCAGTCCTTACACTTTAAGTGCATACTAATTAGACGATAATGCCATTTGCGCAACAGTGCTTTTGGGCCTTTTCAGCGAGGGCATCCTTTTGGGCGCTTTTTAAAAAAATTTCCCTTGGTCCCCCCTTTGCACTTTTTCAGAAAATGCGGGTTTTGGGTGACCTTGCGAAAATTGCAATAACTTGGCCATTCGGGCACTTTTGGAGCCGATGTTTCAACCAAAATCTTCTCCAGTCTTTGCACTTTCAGCGCAACTATTTAGAGGATAATGCCATTTGCGCCAGAGTGCTTTTAAGAATTTTAAGCGAGGGCTACTTTTTAGGCGATTTTTAAAAAATTTTCTTTGGTCCTCCCTTTGTACTTTTTTAGAAAAAGCGGGTATTGGCTGACTTTGCGAAAATTGCCATAACTTGGTCATTCGGGCACTTTTGGAGCCGCTGTTCTCGCCAAAATCTTCTCTTGGCGCTATAAGTGCATACTAATTAGAGTATAATGCCATTTACCTCAGAGTTTCTTTAAGCTTCTTAAGCGAGGCTACTTTTTAGGCGGTTTTTGAAAAATTTCCCTTGGTCCCCCCTTAGCACTTTTTCAGAAAATGCGGGTTTAGGGTGACCTTGCATAAATTGCCTTAACTGGGCCATTCGGGCGCTTTTGGAGCCGTTTTCTGCGTCAAAATCTTCTGCAATATTTGCACTATAGGGGCATGCTATTTAGAGTAGAATGCAATTTGCGCCAGAGTGCTTTTGGGCCTTTCAAGCGAAGGCTAGTTTTTGGGCGATTTTTGAAAAATCTCGCTTGGTAACCCCTTTCCCTCTTTTTTTTGAAAATGCGGCTTTTGGGTGACCTTGCGAAAATTGCCATAACTTTGCCATTCGAGAACTTTTGGAGCCGCCTTTTGCGCCAAAATCGTCTCTAGTCTTTGCACTATAAGTGCATACTAATTGGAGGATAATGCCATTTGCGCCAGAGTGCGTTTAGGCCTTTTAGGCGAGGGCTATTTTTTGTCCCATTTTTAAAAAATTTTCCTTGGTCCCCCCTTTGCACGTTTTTTAGAAAACGCGGGTTTTGGGTGACCTTTCAAAAATTGCCATAACGTGGCCTTTCGGGCACTTTTGGAGCTTTTTCTTGCGCCACAATTTTCTCCAGTCTTTGCACTTTAACTGCACACTAATTAGAGGATAATGCCATTTCGGCCAGAGTGCTGTTGGCCCTTTTAAGTGAGGGCTGTTTTTGGGGAACTTCGAAAAATCTCTCTTCGTCCCCCCTTTGCACTTTTTCAGAAAATGCAACTTTTGGGTGACCTTGCCTAAATTGCCATAACTTGGTTATTCGGGCACTTTTGGAGCCGCTTTTTGCGCCAAAATCTTTTCCAGTCTTTGCACTATAAGTGCATGCTAATAAGAGGATAATGCCATTTGCGGCAGAGTGCTTTTGGCCTTTCAAACGTGGGCCACTTTTTGGGCGATTGTTGAAAAATTTTCCTTTGTCCCCCCTTTGCACTTTTTCAGAAAATGCGGGTTTTGGATGACCTTGCGAGAATTGCTATAACTTAGCCATTCGGGCCCTTTTGGATCAGCTTTTTGCGCCAAAATCTTCTCCCGTCCTTGCACTTTAAGCGCATACTAAATAGAGGATAATGCTATTCGCGCCAGAGGGCTCTTAGGCCATTCAAACGAGGGCCACTTTCTCGGCGATTTTTGAAAAATTTCCCTTGGTCCTCCCTTTGCACTTTTTCAGAAAATGCGGGTTTTGGGTAACCTTGCGCAAATCTCAATGACTTGGCCATTCGGGCACTGTTTGGAGCCGCCGTTTCCGTTAAAATCTTCTCCAGTCTTTACACTTTAAGTGGATACTAATTGGAGGATAATGCCATTTGCCCCAGAGGGCTCTTAGGCCATTCATACGAGGGCTACTTTTCGGGCGATTTTTGAAAAATTTCCCTTCGTCCCCCCTTTCCACTTTTTCAGAAAATGCGGGTTTTGGGTGACGTTGCGAAAATTGCCATACCTTGGCCATTCGGGCCCTTTTGGAGCTGGATAATGCCATTTTGGCCAGAGTGCTGTTGGCCCTTTTAAGTGAGGGCTACTTTTTGGACGATTTCTGAAAAATTTCTTTTGGTGCCCTCTTTGCACTTTTTCAAAAAATGCAGGTTTTGGGTGACCTTTTTTAAATTGCCATAACTTGGCCATTCGGGCCCTTTCGGAGCCGCTGTTTGTGCCTAAATCTTCTCCAGTCTTTGCACTTTAAGGGCATACTAATTAAAGGATAATGCCATTTGCGCCAGTGTGCTTTTGGGCCTTTTAAAAGAGGGCTACTTTTTGGGCGATTTTTGAAAAATTTCTTTTAGTCCCCCCTTCGCACTTTTCCAGGAAATGTGGGTTTTGGGTGACCTTGCAAAAATTGCCACAACTTAGTTATTCGGGCACTTTTGGAGCCGCCTTTGGCACGAAAATCTCTTCTAGTCTTTGCACTTTAAGAGCATACTAATTGGTGGATAATGCCATTTGCGCCAGAGTGCTTTTAGGCCTTTCAAACGATGGCTACTTTTTCGGCGATTTTTGAAAAGTTTCCCTTGGTCTCCCCTTTGCACTTTTTTAGAAAATGCTGGCTTTGGGTGACCTTGCAAAAAATTGCCATCACTTGGCCATTTGGGCACTTTTGGTGCCGTTGTTTGCGCCAAAATCATTTCCATTTTTTGCACGTTAAGTGCGTACTAATTAGAGGATAATGCCATTTGCGCGAGACTACTTATGGGTTTTTTAAGCGAGGGCTACCTTTTGGGCGATTTTTGAAAAATTTCCTTTGGTCCCCTCTTTGCACTTTTTCAGAAAATGCGGGTTTGGGTGACCTGGCCAAAATTGCCATAACCTGGCCATTCGGGCACTTTTGGAGCCGCTGTTTGCGCCAAAATGTTTTCCAGTCTTTGCAGTTTAAGTGCATACTAATGACAGGATAATGGCATTTGCGCCAGAGTGCTTTTGGGCCTTTCAAACGAGAACTCTTTTTTGGGCGATTTTTGAAAAGTTTCCCTTGGTCCCCCCTTTGCACTTTTTCAGAAAATGCGGGGTTTGGGTGACCTTGCAGAAATTGTTGTAACTTGGCCATTCGGGCACGTTTGGAGCCGCCGTTTGCGCCAAAATCCTTTCCAGTCTTTGCACTTTAAGTGCATGTTAAATAAAGGATAATGCCATTGGCGCGAGAGTGCTTATTGGCCTTTTAAGCGAAGGCTACCTTTTGGGAGATTTTTGAAAAATTTGTATTGGTCCCCCTTTTGCACTTTTTAAGAAAATGCAGGTTTTGGGTGACCTCCCGAAAATTGTTGTAACTTGGCCATTCCGGCACTTTTCGAGCCGCTGTTTGCGAAAGAACCTTCTCCAGTCTTTGCACTTTAAGTGTATGCTAAATAGAGGATAATGTTATTTCCGGCAGAGTACTTTTGAGCCTTTTAAGCGAAGGCTACCTTTTATGCGATTTTTGAAAAATTTCCCTTGGTCCCCCCTTTGCACTTTTTCAGAAAATGAGGGTTTTGGGTGACCTTGCGAAAATTGCCATAACCTGGTCATTCGGGCACTTTTGTAGCTGCTGTTTGCGCCTAAATCTTCTCCAGTCTTTGCACTTCAAGTGTATACTAATTAGAGGATAATGCCACTTACCGCAGAGTGCTTTTGGGCCTTTCAAACGAAGGCTACTTTTTGGGCGATTTTTGAAAAATTTCCCTTGCTCCCCCCTTTGCAATTTTTCAGAAAATGCGGGTTTTGAATGACCTGGCAAAAATTGCCATAACTTGGCCATTCTGGCACTTTTGGAGCCGCTTTTCTCGCCAAAATCTTCTCCAGTCTTGGCGCTATAAGTGCATACTAATTAGAGTAGAATGCAATTTGCGCCAGAGTGCTTTTGGGCCTTTCAAGCGAGGGCTAGTTTTTGGACGATTTTTCCCTTGGTCCCCCCTTCGCTCTTTTCGTAGAAAATGCTGGTTTTGGGTGACCTTGCCAAAATTGCCATAACTTAGCCATTCGAGAACTTTTGGAGCCGCCTAATGCGCCAAAATCTTTTGTATTCTTTGCACTATAAGTGCATACTAATTAGAGGATAATGACACTTGCGCCAGAGTGCTTTTAAGCCTTTTAAGCGAAAGCTACTTTTTGTCCCATTTCTTAAAAATTTTCCTTTTTTCCCCCTTTACACTTGTTTAGAAAATACGGGTTTTGGGTGACCTTGCCAAAATTGCCATAACTTGGCCATTCGGGCACTTTTGGAGCCGCTGTTTGCGCGTAAATCTTTTCCAGTGTTTGCACTGTTTGCAAAATCTTCTCCAGTCTTGGCGCTATAAGTGCATACTAATTAGAGTAGAATGCAATTTGCGCCAGAGTGCTTTTAAGCCTTTTTAGCGAGGGCATCTTCTTTGGCGATTTTTGAAAAAGTTCCTTCGGTCCCCCCTTTGCACTTCTTCAGAAAATGAGGGTTTTGAATGATCTTGCGAAAATTGCCATAACTTGGCCATTTGGGCACTTTTGGAGCCCCTGTTTACGCCAAAACGTTTTCCAGTGTTTGCACTTTTAATGCGTAGAAATTAGAGGATAATGCCATTTACGCCAGAGTGCTTTTGGGCCTTTCAAACGAGGGCTACTTTTTGGCCGATTTTTTAAAAATTTCCCTTGGTCCCTTGTTTCCGCTTTTACGGAAAATGCGGGTTTTGGGTGACCTTTCGAAATTTGCCATAACTTGGCCATTCGGGCACTCTTTGAAGCCGCTTTTTGCGCCCAAATCTTTTCCAGTCTTTGTTTTTTAAGTACATACTAAGTAGAGGATAATGCCATTTGCGCCAGAGTGCTGGTGGGCCTTTTCAGCGAGGGCATCTTTTTGGGCGCAAATGGCATGATTTTTGAAAAATTTTCCTTGGTCACCCCTTTGCACTTTTTAAGAAAATGCGGGTTTTGGGTGACCTTGCCAAAATTTGCCATAACTTGGTCATTCGGGAACTTTTGGAGCCGCTGTTCTGCCCCAAAATCTTCTCCAGTCTTTGCCCTTTAAGTGCATACTAATTAGAGGATAATGCCATTTACTATTTAGAGGATAATGCTATTTCCGCCAGAGTGCTTTTGAGAATTTTAAGCAAAGGCTGCTTTTTAGGCGATTTTTTAAAAATTTCCCTTGGTCCCCCCTTTGCTCTTTTCCAGAAAATGCGGCTTTTAAGTGAACTAGCGATAATTGCCATAACTTGGACATTCCAGTCCTTACACTTTAAGTGCATACTAATTAGACGATAATGCCATTTGCGCAACAGTGCTTTTGGGCCTTTTCAGCGAGGGCATCCTTTTGGGCGCTTTTTAAAAAAATTTCCCTTGGTCCCCCCTTTGCACTTTTTCAGAAAATGCGGGTTTTGGGTGACCTTGCGAAAATTGCAATAACTTGGCCATTCGGGCACTTTTGGAGCCGATGTTTCAACCAAAATCTTCTCCAGTCTTTGCACTTTCAGCGCAACTATTTAGAGGATAATGCCATTTGCGCCAGAGTGCTTTTAAGAATTTTAAGCGAGGGCTACTTTTCAGGCGATTTTTAAAAAATTTTCTTTGGTCCTCCCTTTGTACTTTTTTAGAAAAAGCGGGTATTGGCTGACTTTGCGAAAATTGCCATAACTTGGTCATTCGGGCACTTTTGGAGCCGCTGTTCTCGCCAAAATCTTCTCTTGGCGCTATAAGTGTATACTAATTAGAGTATAATGCCATTTACCTGCAGAGTTTCTTTAAGCTTCTTAAGCGAGGCTACTTTTTAGGCGGTTTTTGAAAAATTTCCCTTGGTCCCCCCTTAGCACTTTTTCAGAAAATGCGGGTTTAGGGTGACCTTGCATAAATTGCCTTAACTGGGCCATTCGGGCGCTTTTGGAGCCGTTTTCTGCGTCAAAATCTTCTGCAATATTTGCACTATAGGGGCATACTATTTAGAGTAGAATGCAATTTGCGCCAGAGTGCTTTTGGGCCTTTCAAGCGAAGGCTAGTTTTTGGGCGATTTTTGAAAAATCTCGCTTGGTAACCCCTTTCCCTCTTTTTTTTGAAAATGCGGCTTTTGGGTGACCTTGCGAAAATTGCCATAACTTTGCCATTCGAGAACTTTTGGAGCCGCCTTTTGCGCCAAAATCGTCTCTAGTCTTTGCACTATAAGTGCATACTAATTGGAGGATAATGCCATTTGCGCCAGAGTGCGTTTAGGCCTTTTAGGCGAGGGCTATTTTTTGTCCCATTTTTAAAAAATTTTCCTTGGTCCCCCCTTTGCACGTTTTTTAGAAAACGCGGGTTTTGGGTGACCTTTCAAAAATTGCCATAACGTGGCCTTTCGGGCACTTTTGGAGCTTTTTCTTGCGCCACAATTTTCTCCAGTCTTTGCACTTTAACTGCACACTAATTAGAGGATAATGCCATTTCGGCCAGAGTGCTGTTGGCCCTTTTAAGTGAGGGCTGTTTTTGGGGAACTTCGAAAAATCTCTCTTCGTCCCCCCTTTGCACTTTTTCAGAAAACGCAACTTTTGGGTGACCTTGCCTAAATTGCCATAACTTGGTTATTCGGGCACTTTTGGAGCCGCTTTTTGCGCCAAAATCTTTTCCAGTTTTTGCACTATAAGTGCATGCTAATAAGAGGATAATGTCATTTGCGGCAGAGTGCTTTTGGCCTTTCAAACGTGGGCCACTTTTTGGGCGATTGTTGAAAAATTTTCCTTTGTCCCCCCTTTGCACTTTTTCAGAAAATGCGGGTTTTGGATGACCTTGCGAGAATTGCTATAACTTAGCCATTCGGGCCCTTTTGGATCAGCTTTTTGCGCCAAAATCTTCTCCCGTCCTTGCACTTTAAGCGCATACTAAATAGAGGATAATGCTATTCGCGCCAGAGGGCTCTTAGGCCATTCAAACGAGGGCCACTTTCTCGGCGATTTTTGAAAAATTTCCCTTGGTCCTCCCTTTGCACTTTTTCAGAAAATGCGGGTTTTGGGTAACCTTGCGCAAATCTCAATGACTTGGCCATTCGGGCACTGTTTGGAGCCGCCGTTTCCGTTAAAATCTTCTCCAGTCTTTACACTTTAAGTGGATACTAATTGGAGGATAATGCCATTTGCCCCAGAGGGCTCTTAGGCCATTCATACGAGGGCTACTTTTCGGGCGATTTTTGAAAAATTTCCCTTCGTCCCCCCTTTCCACTTTTTCAGAAAATGCGGGTTTTGGGTGACGTTGCGAAAATTGCCATACCTTGGCCATTCGGGCCCTTTTGGAGCTGGATAATGCCATTTTGGCCAGAGTGCTGTTGGCCCTTTTAAGTGAGGGCTACTTTTTGGACGATTTCTGAAAAATTTCTTTTGGTGCCCTCTTTGCACTTTTTCAAAAAATGCAGGTTTTGGGTGACCTTTTTTAAATTGCCATAACTTGGCCATTCGGGCCCTTTCGGAGCCGCTGTTTGTGCCTAAATCTTCTCCAGTCTTTGCACTTTAAGGGCATACTAATTAAAGGATAATGCCATTTGCGCCAGTGTGCTTTTGGGCCTTTTAAAAGAGGGCTACTTTTTGGGCGATTTTTGAAAAATTTCTTTTAGTCCCCCCTTCGCACTTTTCCAGGAAATGTGGGTTTTGGGTGACCTTGCAAAAATTGCCACAACTTAGTTATTCGGGCACTTTTGGAGCCGCCTTTGGCACGAAAATCTCTTCTAGTCTTTGCACTTTAAGAGCATACTAATTGGTGGATAATGCCATTTGCGCCAGAGTGCTTTTAGGCCTTTCAAACGATGGCTACTTTTTCGGCGATTTTTGAAAAGTTTCCCTTGGTCTCCCCTTTGCACTTTTTTAGAAAATGCTGGCTTTGGGTGACCTTGCAAAAAATTGCCATCACTTGGCCATTTGGGCACTTTTGGTGCCGTTGTTTGCGCCAAAATCATTTCCATTTTTTGCACGTTAAGTGCGTACTAATTAGAGGATAATGCCATTTGCGCGAGACTACTTATGGGTTTTTTAAGCGAGGGCTACCTTTTGGGCGATTTTTGAAAAATTTCCTTTGGTCCCCTCTTTGCACTTTTTCAGAAAATGCGGGTTTGGGTGACCTGGCCAAAATTGCCATAACCTGGCCATTCGGGCACTTTTGGAGCCGCTGTTTGCGCCAAAATGTTTTCCAGTCTTTGCAGTTTAAGTGCATACTAATGACAGGATAATGGCATTTGCGCCAGAGTGCTTTTGGGCCTTTCAAACGAGAACTCTTTTTTGGGCGATTTTTGAAAAGTTTCCCTTGGTCCCCCCTTTGCACTTTTTCAGAAAATGCGGGGTTTGGGTGACCTTGCAGAAATTGTTGTAACTTGGCCATTCGGGCACGTTTGGAGCCGCCGTTTGCGCCAAAATCCTTTCCAGTCTTTGCACTTTAAGTGCATGTTAAATAAAGGATAATGCCATTGGCGCGAGAGTGCTTATTGGCCTTTTAAGCGAAGGCTACCTTTTGGGAGATTTTTGAAAAATTTGTATTGGTCCCCCTTTTGCACTTTTTAAGAAAATGCAGGTTTTGGGTGACCTCCCGAAAATTGTTGTAACTTGGCCATTCCGGCACTTTTCGAGCCGCTGTTTGCGAAAGAACCTTCTCCAGTCTTTGCACTTTAAGTGTATGCTAAATAGAGGATAATGTTATTTCCGGCAGAGTACTTTTGAGCCTTTTAAGCGAAGGCTACTTTTTATGCGATTTTTGAAAAATTTCCCTTGGTCTCCCCTTTGCACTTTTTCAGAAAATGAGGGTTTTGGGTGACCTTGCGAAAATTGCCATAACCTGGTCATTCGGGCACTTTTGTAGCTGCTGTTTGCGCCTAAATCTTCTCCAGTCTTTGCACTTCAAGTGTATACTAATTAGAGGATAATGCCACTTACCGCAGAGTGCTTTTGGGCCTTTCAAACGAAGGCTACTTTTTGGGCGATTTTTGAAAAATTTCCCTTGCTCCCCCCTTTGCAATTTTTCAGAAAATGCGGGTTTTGAATGACCTGGCAAAAATTGCCATAACTTGGCCATTCTGGCACTTTTGGAGCCGCTTTTCTCGCCAAAATCTTCTCCAGTCTTGGCGCTATAAGTGCATACTAATTAGAGTAGAATGCAATTTGCGCCAGAGTGCTTTTGGGCCTTTCAAGCGAGGGCTAGTTTTTGGACGATTTTTCCCTTGGTCCCCCCTTCGCTCTTTTCGTAGAAAATGCTGGTTTTGGGTGACCTTGCCAAAATTGCCATAACTTAGCCATTCGAGAACTTTTGGAGCCGCCTAATGCGCCAAAATCTTTTGTATTCTTTGCACTATAAGTGCATACTAATTAGAGGATAATGACACTTGCGCCAGAGTGCTTTTAAGCCTTTTAAGCGAAAGCTACTTTTTGTCCCATTTCTTAAAAATTTTCCTTTTTTCCCCCTTTACACTTGTTTAGAAAATACGGGTTTTGGGTGACCTTGCCAAAATTGCCATAACTTGGCCATTCGGGCACTTTTGGAGCCGCTGTTTGCGCGTAAATCTTTTCCAGTGTTTGCACTGTTTGCAAAATCTTCTCCAGTCTTGGCGCTATAAGTGCATACTAATTAGAGTAGAATGCAATTTGCGCCAGAGTGCTTTTAAGCCTTTTTAGCGAGGGCATCTTCTTTGGCGATTTTTGAAAAAGTTCCTTCGGTCCCCCCTTTGCACTTCTTCAGAAAATGAGGGTTTTGAATGATCTTGCGAAAATTGCCATAACTTGGCCATTTGGGCACTTTTGGAGCCCCTGTTTACGCCAAAACGTTTTCCAGTGTTTGCACTTTTAATGCGTAGAAATTAGAGGATAATGCCATTTACGCCAGAGTGCTTTTGGGCCTTTCAAACGAGGGCTACTTTTTGGCCGATTTTTTAAAAATTTCCCTTGGTCCCTTGTTTCCGCTTTTACGGAAAATGCGGGTTTTGGGTGACCTTGCAAAAATTGCCATAACTGGGCCATTCGAGAACTTTTGGAGCCGTCTGTTGCGCTAAAATCTTCTCTAGTCTTTGCACTATAAGTGCATACTAATTGGAGGATAATGCCATTTGCTCCAGAGTGTTTTTAGGCCTTTTAAGCGAGGGCTACTTTTTGTCCCATTTTTAAACAATTTTCCTTGGTCCCCCATTTGCACTTTTTCAGAAAATGCCGGTTTTGGGTGACCTTGCCTAAATTGCCATAACTTGGCCATTGCGGCACTTTTAAAGCCGCTTGTTTGCCTCAAAATCTTCTTTAGTCTTTGCAGTTTAAGTGCATACAAATTTGAGGATAATGCCACTTGCGCGAGACTTCTTATGGGTTTTTTAAGCGAGGGCTATTTTTTGGGCAATTTTTGAAAAATTTCCCTTGGTCCCCTCTTTGCACTTTTTCAGAAAATGCGGGTTTGGGTGACCTGGCGAAAATTGCCATAACTTGGCCATTCGGGGACTTTTATAGCCGCCTTATGCGCCAAAATCATCTCCAGTCCTTGCACTTTTAGTGCATACTGATTAGAGGATAATGCCATTTGCGCCACAGTGCTTTTGGGCCTTTCAAACAAGGGATACTTTTTGGGGGATGTTTGAAAATTTTCCCTTGATCCCCCCTTTGCACTTTTTCAGAAAATGCTGGTTTTGGGAGACCTTGCAAAAATTATTGTAACTTGGCCATTCGGGCACTTTTGGAGCCGCTGTTTAAGCCAAAATCTTTTCCAGTCTTTGCACTTTAAGTGCATTCTAATGAGAGGATAATGCCGTTATCGCGAGAGTGCTTATGGCCCTTTTAAGCGAAGGCTACCTTTAGGGCGATTTTTGGAAAAGTTCCTTTGGTCCCCCCTTTGCACTTTTTCAGAAAATGCGGGTTTTTGGTGACCTTGCAAGAAATTGCCATCACTTGGCCATTCGGGCACTTTTGGAGCCGTTGTCTGCGCCAAAATCATTTCCAGTCTTTGCACGTTAAGTGCGTACTAATTAGAGGATAATGCCACTTGCGCGAGACTACTTCTGGGTTTTTTAAGCGAGGGCTACTTTTTTTTCTAAAAATTTTCCCTGGTCCCCCCTTTGCACTTTTTTAGAAAATGCGGGTTTGGGTGACCTGGCGACAATTGCCATAACTTGGCCATTCGGGCACTTTTGGAGCCGCCTTATAAGCAAAAATCTTGTCCAGTCTTTGCACGTTAAGAGCATAGAAATTACTGGATAATGCGATTTCCGCCAGAGTGCTTTTGGGCCTTTCAAACGAGGGCTTTTTTTGGGCGATTTTTGCGAAATTTCTCTTGTTCCCCTTTTTGCACTTTTTCAGAAAATGCGGGTTTTGGGTGACCTGGCGAAAATTGCCATAACTTGGCAATTCGGGCACTCTTTGAGCCGCTGTTTGCAACAAAATCGTGCCCAGTCTTTGCACTTTAAGAGTATACTAATTACAGGATAATGCCATTTGCACCAGAGCGCTTTTAGCCGTTTCAAACGAGGCCTACTTTTTGGGCGATTTTTGAAAAATTTTCATTGGTCCCCCCTTTGCACTTTTTCAGAAAATGCGGGTTTAGGGTGACCTTGCAAAAATTGCCATAACTTGGCCATTCGGGTACTTTTGGAGCCGCTGTTTGCGCCTAAATTTTGTCAAGTCTTTGCACTTTAAGAGCATACTAATTAGAGGATAATGCCATTTGTGCTAGAGTGCCTTGGGGCTTTTTAAACGAGGGCTACTTTTTAGGCGATTTTTGAAAAATTTCTCTTGGTCCCCGCTTTGCACTTTTTTAGAAAATGCGGGTTTTGGGTGACCTTGCCAAAATTGCCATAACTTGGTTGTTCGGGCACGTTTGGAGCCGCTGTTTTCGCCAAAATCTTCTCCAGTCTTTGCAGTTTAAGTGAATACTAAATAAAGGATAATGCCATTTGCGCCGGAGTGTTTTTGGGCCTTTCAAACGAAGGCTCTTGTTTGGGCGATTTTTGAAAAATTTAGCTTGGTACCCCCTTTGCACTTTTTTTAGAAAATGCGGGTTTTGGGTGACCTTGCCAAAATTGCCATAACGTAGCCATTCGGGTACTTTTGGAGCCGTTGTTAGTGCCAATATCATCTGCAGTCTTTGCACGTTAAGTGCATACTAATTGGAGGATAATGCCATTTGCGCCAGAGCGCTTTTAGCCGTTTCAAACGAGGGCTTCTTTAGGGGCGATTTTTGAAAAATTTCCCTTGGTCCCCCCTTTGCACTTTTTCAGAAAGTGCGGGTTTAGGGTGACCTTGCAGAAATTGCCATAACTTGGCAATTCGGGTACTTTTGGAGCCGCTGTTTCCGCCCAAATTTTTCCAGTCTTTGCACTTTAAGAGCATACTAATTAGAGGATACTGCGATTTGGTCTAGAGTGCGTTTGGCCCTTTATTTCGAGGGCATCTTTTTGGGCGATTTTTGAAAAATTTCTATTGGTTCCTCTTTTGCATCTTTTAAGAAAATGCGGGTTTTAAGTGACCTTGCGAAAACTGATATAACTTGGCCATTCGAGCACTTTTGGATAGGGTGTTTGCGCCCAAGCCTTGTCCAGTCTTTGCACTTTAAGTGCATACTATTTAGAGGATAATGTTATTTCCGCCAGAGTCCTTTTGAGAATTTTAAGCGAAGGCTACTTTTTAGGCGATTTTTGAAAAATTTCCCTTGGTCTTCCCTTTGCACTTTTTAGAAAATGGGGGTTTTGGGTGACCTTGCAAAAATTCCCATATCTTGGCCATTCTTGCACTTTTGCAGCCGCTGTTTGCGCCTAAATCTTTTCCGGTCATTGCACTTTAAGTGTATACTAATTACAGGATAATGCCTTTTGCTTCAAAGTGCTTTGAACCTTTCAAACGACTGTACTCCTTGGGCGATTTTTGAAAAATTTCTCTTGGTCCCCGCTTTGCACTTTTTTAGAAAATAAGGTTTTTGGGTGACCTTGCGTAAATTTGCCATAACTTGGCCATTCGGGCACTTTTGGAGCCGCTGTTTGCGCGTAAATCTTTTCCATTCCTTGCACTTTAAGTGCATACTAATTAGAGGATAATGCCATTTGCGCCAGAGTGCCTTTAAGCCTCTTTAGCGAGGGCATCTGTTTGGGCGATTTTTGAAAAAGTTCCCTTGGTCCCCCCTTTGCACTTTTTCAGAAAATGCGAGTTTTGAATGATCACGCGAAAATTGCCATAACTTCGCTGTTTAAGCACTTTTGGAGCCGCTGTTAACGCCCAAAAGTTTTCCAGTGTTTGCACTTTAAGTGCATACTAATTAAAGCATAATGCCATTTGCGCCAGAGTGCTTTTAAGCCTCTTTAGCGAGGCCTTCTTTTTGGCCGATTTTTTAAAAATTTCCCTTGGTCCCCCGTTTCCGCTTTTACGGAAAATGCGCGTTTTGGGTGACCTTGCGAAAATTGCCATTCGGGCACTCTTTGAAGCCGCTTTTTGCGCCAATATCTTTTCCAGTCTTTGCATTTTAAGTGCATACTAATTAGAGGATAATGCCATTTACTATTTAGAGGATAATGTTATTTCCGCCAGAGTGCTTTTGAGAATTTTAAGCGAAGGCTACTTTTTAGGCGATTTTTGAAAAATTTCCCTTGGTCCCCCGTTTGCACTTTTCCAGAAAATGCGGGCTTTGGGTGACCTTGCGATAATTGCCATAACTTGCCCATTCGGACACGTTTGGAGTCGCTGTTTGCGCCAAAATATTCTCCAGTCTTTGTACCTTAAGTGCATTTTAATTAGAGTGTAATTCAAATTAATTGCGCCAGAGTGCTTTTGGGCCTTTCAAGCAAGGGTTTTTTTTGGCGATGTTTGAAAAATTTCCCTTGGTCCCCCGTTTCCTCTTTTTCAGAAAAATGCGGGTTTAGGGTGACCTTGCGAAATTTGCCATAACTCTGCCATGCGGGCACTTTTGGAGCTGCGTTCTGCGCCAAAATCTTCTCCAGTCTTGGCGCTATAAGGGCATACTTATAAGACGATAATGCCGTTTGTCTCAGAGTTTTTTTGGCTTCTTAAGCGAGGGCTACTTTTTGGGCGATTTCCCTTGGTCCCCCGTTTGCACTTTTCCAGAAAATGCGGGTTTTGGGTGACCTTGCGATAATTGCCATAACTTGCCCATTCGGACACTTTTGGAGCCGCTGTTTGCGCCAAAATCTTTTCCAGTCTTTGCACTTTAAGCGCATACAATTTAGACGATAAATCTATTTGCGCCAGAGTGCTTTTGGGCCTTTCAAACGAGGGCTACTTTTTGGGCGATTTTCGAAAAATTTCCCTTGGTCCCCCCTTTGCACTTTTTCAGAAAATGCGGTTTTGGGTGACCTTGCAAAAATTGCCATAACTTCGCCGTTGGGGCACTTTTGGAGCCGTTTTCTGCACCAAAATCTTCTTCAGTCTTTGCACCTTAAGAGCATACTAGTTTGGCTCTTTGGAGCCGCTTTTTGCGCCAAAATCATTTCCAGTCTTTGCACTTTAAGTGCATACAATTTAGACGATAATTCTATTTGCGCCAGAGTGCTTTTGGGCCTTTCAAACAAGGGCTACTTTTTGGGCGATTTTTGAAAAATTTCCCTTGGTCCCCCCTTTGTACTTTTTCAGAAAATGCGGGTTTTGGGTGACCTTGCAAAAATTGCCATAACTTCGCCGTTCTGGCACTTTTGGAGCCGTTTTCTGCGCCAAATTCTTGTCCAGTCTTTGCACCTTAAGAGCATATTAGTTAGAGGATAATGCCGTTTGCGCCAGAGTGCTCTTGGCCCTTTGAAGCGAGGGCTACTTTTTGGGCGATTTTTGAGAAATTTTCCTTGCTCCCCCCTTTGCACTTTTTCAGAAAATGCGGGTTTTGGGTGACCTTGCAAAAATTGCCATAAGTTCGCCGTTCGGGCACTTTTGGAGACGTTTTCTGCGCCAAAATCTTTTCCAGTCTTTGCACCTTAAGAGCATACTAGTTCGTGGATAATGCCACTTACGGCAGAGTGCTTTTGGGCCTTTTAAACGAAGGCTACTTTTTGGGCGATTTTTGGAAAATTTCCCTTGCTCCCCCCTTTGCACTTTTTCAGAAAATGCGGGTTTTGGGTGACCTTGCGAGAATTGCCATAACTTGGCCATTCGGGCACTTTTAAAGCCGCTGTTGGCGCCAAAATCGTCTGCAGTCTTTGCCCTTTAAGTGCATAATAATTACAGGATAATACTATTTGCGCAAGAGTGCTTTTCTGCCTTTCAAACAAGATTTACTTTTTGGACGATTTTTGAAAAATTTTCCTTGGTCCCCCCTTTGCTCTTTTACAGAAAATGCGGGTTTTGGGTGACCTTGCAAAAATTGCCATAACTTGGCCATTCTGGCACTTTTAGAGCCGCCTTGTGCGCTAAAATCTTCTCCAGTCTTTGCAGTATGAATTAAGGGTGCCCCACTTTAAGTTCAGGCTGTCCTTGTTAGCTCTACGTACAGAACTCACTGAGTTACACTACACTTATGGGTACGCCACCTTAAGCGCAGACCCTGTTGGTTACCTCTATGTTAAGAATTACTGGTTTACACCACACATATGGTTGTCCAACCTTAAGGGCAGCCTATGTTGGGTAGCTCTACCTACAGAATTACTAGGGTAAACTACACTTATGGGTATCTAACCTTATGTTTAGCCTATTGTTGTTAGCTCCATTTAACTGGGTTACACTACACTTACCGATGCTTCACCTTAAGTGCAGCCTATGTTGGTTACCTCTACCTAGAGAATCACTGGGTTACACTATAGTTATGGGTGGGCCACATTAAGTGCAGTTTTGGTTCGTCACCTCAAGTTTCACAATCACTTCCTTACACCACACTTATGGGTGTCTAACGTTAAGTTTAGCTTTTTGTTGTTAGCTCCACCTACAGAATAACTGGGTTACACTATAGTTATGGGTGCGCCACCTTAAGTGCAGCCTATGTTGGTTACCTCCATTTTCAGAATCACTTGCTGACACCAAACTTCTGGGTGTCTAATGTTAAGTTTAGCCTATTGTTGTTAGGTTAACCTACAGAATAACTGGGTTGCACTACACTTATTGATGCGCCACCTTAACTTCAGCCTATGTTGGTTACCTCTTCCTTCAGAATCACCGGGCTTTACTTCACTTATGGGTGTCCAGCCTTAAATGCAGCCTATGATGGTAAGCACTACATTCAGAATCACTGAAGTAAATTACAGGTATGGGTGTCCAACCTTACTTGAAGCCTCTGTTTATTAGCTGTACCTTCAGAATCACTGGGTTACACTACACTTATTGGTGTCCAGCACCAAGTGCAGCGTATGATTGTTAAGTCTACTTACAGAATCACTGGATTACAGTAGACTTATGGATGCCCCACCTAAAGTTCTCCGTATGTTTGTAGACTCTACGTACAGAATCAATAAGTTGCACTACACTTATGGGTTCGCCGCCCTAGATGCAGCCTATGTTGGTTACCTCTAGTTTAAGAATCACTTGCTTACACAACACATATAGGTGTCCACCCTTAAGTAAAGCATCTGTTTGTATATTCTACCTACAGAATCACTGGGGACACTATACTTATGGGTGTCTAGAATAAGTTTATCCTATTGTTTTCAGCTTCCCCTACAGAATAACTGGGTTACACTACACTTATTGATGCACCACCTCAAGATTTTGACCAATTTCAAGATTTTAGCTTTCCAATATCCTGAATTCAAGATTTTGGCCGATTTCAAGATTTTAGCTTTCCAAAATCCTGAATTCAAACTTTTGACCGATTCCAAGATTTTAGCTTTCCAAAATCCTGAATTCAAGATTCTGGCCGATTTCAAGATTTTAGCTTTCCAAAATCCTGAATTCAAGATTCTGGCCGATTTTAAGATTTTAGCTTTCCAAAATCCTGAAATCAAGATTTTGGCCGATTTACGGATTTTAGCTTTCCAAAATCCTGAATTCAAGATCTTGGCCGATTTCAAGATTTTAGCTTTCCACAATCCTGAATTCAGGATTTTGACGGATTTCAAGATTTTGGCTTTCCACAATCCTGAATTCAAGATTTTGGCCGATTTCAAGATTTTAGCTTTCCAAAATCCTGATTTCAAGATTCTGGCCGATCTCAAGATTTTAGCTTTCCAAAATCCTGAATTCAAGATCTTGGCCGATTTCAAGATTTTAGCGTTCCAAAATCCTGAATTCAAGATCTTGGCCGATATTAGGATTTTAGCTTTCAACAATCTTGAATTCATGATTTTGCCCGAATTCAAGATTTTAGCTTTCCAAAATCCTGATTTCAAGATTCTGGCCGATTTCAAGATTTTTGCTTTCCAAAATCCTGAATTCAAGACTTTCGCCGATTTCAAGATTTTAGCTTTCCAAAATCCTGATTTCAAGTTTTTGGCCGATTTCAAGATTTTAGCTTTCCAAAATCCTGATTTCAAGATCTTGGCCGATTTCAACATTTTAGCCTTCCAAAATCCTGAATTCAAGATTTTGGCCTATTTCAATATTTTAGCTTTCCACAATCCTGACTTCAAGATTTTGGCCGATTTCAAGATTTTAGCTTTCCAAAATCCTGAATTCAAGATTTTGGCCGATTTCAAGATTTTAGCTTTCCAAAATCCTGATTTCAAGATTCTGGCCGATTTCAAGATTTTAGCTTTCCAAAATCCTGAATTGAAGATCTTGGCCGATTTCAAGATTTTAGCGTTCCAAAATCCTGAATTCAAGAACTTGGCCGATTTCGAGATTTTAGCTTTCCAAAATCCTGAATTCAAGATTTTGGCCGACGTGAAATTTTTTTGCTTTCCCTAATCCTGATTTCAACATTCTTGACGATTTCAAGATTTTAGCTTTCCAAAATCCTAAATTCAAGATTTTCGCCGATTTCAAGATTTTAGCTTTTCAAAACCCTGAATTCAAGATCTTGGCCGATTTCAAGATCTTAGCTTTCCAAAATCCTGAATTCAAGATTTTGACCGATTTCAAGATTTTAGCTTTCCACAATCCTGAATTCAACATTTTGGCCGATTTCAAGATTTTAGCTTTCCAAAATCCTCATTTCAAGATCTTTGCCGATTTCAAGATTTTGGCTTTCCAAAATCCTGAATTCAAGATAATGGCCGATTTCAAGATTTTAGCTTTCCAAAATCCTGATTTCAAGATTTTGGCCGATTTCAAGATTTTAGCTTTCCAAAATCCTGAATTCAAGATTTTGGCCGATTTCAAGATTTTAGCTTTCCAAAATCATGAATTCAAGATTTTGGCCGATTTGAAGATTTTAGCTTTCCAAAATCCTGAATTCAAGATTTCGACCGATTTCAAGATTTTAGCCTTCCACAATCCTGAATTCAAGATTTTGGCCGATTTCAAGATTTTAGCTTTCTAAAATCCTCATTTCAAGATTCTGGCCGATTTCAAGATTTTAGCTTTCCAAAATCCTGAATTCAAGATATTGGCCGATTTCAAGATTTTAGCTTTCCAAAATCCTGATTTCAAGATTCTGGCCGATTTCAAGATTTTAGCTTTCCAAAATCCTGAATTCAAGATTTTGGCTGATTTCAAGATTTTAGCTTCCCACAATCATGAAATCAAGATTTTGGCCGATTTACGGATTTTAGCTTTCCAAAATCCTCAATTCAATATCTTGGCCGATTCCAAGATTTTAGCTTTCCAAGATCCTGAATTCAAGATTTTGGCAGATTTCAAGATTTTAGCTTCCCACAATCCTGAAATCAAGATTTTGGCCGATTTACGGATTTTAGCTTTCCAAAATCCTGAATTCAATATCTTGGCCGATTTCAAGATTTTAGCTTTCCACAATCCTGAATTCAAGATTTTGACCGATTCGAAGATTTTAGCTTTCCACATTCTGAATTTAAGATTCTGGCCGATTTCAAGATTTTAGCTTTCCAAAATCCTGATTTCAAGATTCTGGCCGATTTCAAGATTTTAGCTTTCGAAAATCCTGAATTCAAGATTTTGGCCGATTTCAAGATTTTAGCTTTCCAAAATCCTGAATTCAAGATCTTGGCCGATTTGAAGATTTTAGCTTTCCAAAATCCTGAATTCAAGATTTTGGCCCACTTCAAGATTTTAGCTTTCACAAATCCTGAATTCAAGATTCTGGCCGATTTACGGATTTTAGCTTTCCAAAATCCTTATTTCAAGATTCTCGCCGATTTCAAGATTTTAGCTTTCAGAAATCCTGAATTCAAGATTTTGCCCGATTTCAAGATTTCAGCTTTCCAAAATCCTGAATTCAAGATTTTGGCCGATTTCAAGATTTTAGCTTTCCAAAATCCTGATTTCAAGATCTTGGCCGATTTCAACATTTTATCTTTCCAAAATCCTGAATTCAAGATTTTGGTCTATTTCAATATTTTAGCTTTCCACAATCCTGACTTCAAGATTTTGGCCGATTTCAAGAGTTTAGCTTTCCAAAATCCTGAATTCAAGATTTACGCCGCTTTCAGGATTTTAGCTTTTCACAATCCTGTATTCAAGATTTTGGCTGATTTACGGATTTTAGCTTTCCAAAATCCTGATTTCAAGATTCTGTCCGCTTTCAACATTTTAGCTTTCCAAAATCCTGAATTCAAGATCTTGGCCGATTACAAGATTTTAGCCTTCCAAAATCCTGAATTCAAGATCTTGGCCGATTTCGAGATTTTAGCTTTCCCAAATCCTGATTTCAAGATTCTTGCCGATTTCAAGATTTTAGCTTTCCAAAATCCTGAATTCAAGATTTAGGCCGATTTCAAGTTTTTAGCTTTCCAAAATCCTGAATTCAAGATCTTGGCCGATTTCAAGATTTCAGCTTTCCACAATCCTGAATTCAAGATTCTGGCCGATTTCAAGATTTTAGCTTTCCAAAATCCTGAATTCAAGATTTTGGCCGATTTCAAGATTTTAGCTTACCAAAAACCTGAATTCAAGATCTTGGCCGATTTGAAGATTTTAGCTTTCGAAAATCCTGAATTCAAGATTTTGGCCCACTTCAAGATTTTAGCTTTCCAAAATCCTGAATTCAAGATTCTGGCCCATTTACGGATTTTAGCTTTCCAAAATCCTTATTTCAAGATTCTGGCAGATTTCAAGATTTTAGCTTTCAGAAATCCTGAATTCAAGATTTTGCCCGATTTCAAGATTTTAGCTTTCCAAAATCCTGAATTCAAGATTTTGGCCGATTTCAAGATTTTAGCTTTCAAAAATCCTGATTTCAAGATTCTGGCCGATTTGAAGATTTTAGCTTTCCAAAATCCTAAATTCAAGATTTTGGCCGAGTTCAAGATTTTAGCTTTCCAAAATCCTGAATTCAAGATTTACGCCGCTTTCAGGATTTTAGCTTTCCACAATCCTGTATTCAAGATTTTGGCCGATTTACGGATTTTAGCTTTCCAAAATCCTGATTTCAAGATTCTGGCCGATTTCAAGATTTTAGCTTTCCAAAATCCTGAATTCAAGATCTTGGCCGATTTCAAGATTTTAGCCTTCCAAAATCCTGAATTCAAGATCTTGGCCGATTTCGAGATTTTAGCTTTCCAAAATCATGAATTCAAGATTTTGGCCGTCGTGAAATTTTTTTGCTTTCCCAAATCCTGATTTCAAGATTCTTGCCGATTTCAAGATTTTAGCTTTCCAAAATCCTGAATTCAAGATTTAGGCCGATTTCAAGATTTTAGCTTTCGAAAATCCTGAATTCAAGATCTTGGCCGATTTCAAGATTTTAGCTTTCCACAATCCTGAATTCAAGATTTTGACCGATTTCAAGATTTTAGTTTTCCACAATCCTGAATTCAAGATCTTGGCCGATTTGAAGATTTTAGCTTTCCACATTCTGAATTCAAGATTCTGGCCGATTTCAATATTTTAGCTTTCCAAAATCCTGATTACAAGATTCTGGCCGATTTGAAGATTTTAGCTTTCAAAAATCCTGAATTCAAGATTTTGGCCGATTTCAAGATTTTAGCTTTCCAAAATTTTGAATTCAAGATTTACGCCGCTTTCAAGATTTTAGCTTTCCAAAATCCTGAATTCAAGATTTTGGAAGATTCACGGATTTTAGCTTTCCAAAATCCTGAATTCAAGATCTTGGCCGATCTCAAGATTTTAGCTTTCCACAATCCTGAATTCAAGATTTTGGCCGATTTCAAGATTTTAGCTTTCAGAAATCCTGAAGTCAAGATTTTGGCCGATGTCAAGTTTTTTGCTTTCCACAATCCTGAATTCAAGATTTTGCCCGATTTCAAGATTTTAGCTTTCCAAAATCCTGAATTCAAGATTTTGGCCAATTTCAAGATTTTAGCTTTCAAAAATCCTGATTTCAAGATTCTGGCCGATTTCAAGATTTTAGCTTTCCGAAATCCTGAATTCAAGATTTTGGCCGATTTCAAGATTTCAGCTTTCCACAATCCTGAATTCAAGATTCTGCCAGATTGCAAGATTTTAGCTTTCCAAAATTCTGAATTCAAGATTTTGGCGGATTTCAAGATTTTAGCTTTCCACAATCCTGAAATCAACATGTCCGCCGTTTTCAAGATTTTAGCTTTCCAAAATCCAGATTTCAAGAATCTGGTGGATTGCAAGATTTTAGCTTTCCAAAAGCCTGACTTCAAGATTTTTGCCGATGTCAAGTTTTTTGCTTTCCAAAATCCTGATTTCAAGATTCTGGCCGATTTCAAGATTTTAGCTTTTCAAAATCCTAAATTCAAGATTTTCGCCGATTTCAAGATTTTAGCTTTCCACAATCCTGAAATCAACATGTCGGCCGTTTTCAACATTTTAGCTTTCCAAAATCCTGATATCAAGAATCTGGCCGATTGCAAGAGTTTACCTTTCCACAATCCTGAATTGAAGATTTTGGCCGATTTCAAGATTGTACCTTTCCAAAATCCTGAATTCGAGGTCTCTGCCGATCTCAAGATTTTAGCTTTCCAAAATCCTGAGGTCAAGATTTTGGCCAATATCAAGTTCTTTGCTTTCCAAAATTCTGATTTCAAGATTCTGGCCGATTTCAAGATTTTAGCTTTCCAAAATCCTGAATTCAAGATTTTGGCCGATTTCAAGATTTTAGCTTTCCACAATCCTGAATTCAAGATTTTGGCCAATTGCAAGATTTTAGCTTTCCAAAATCCTGATTTCAAGATTCTGGGCGATTTCAAGATTTTAGCTTTCCAAAATCCTGAATTGAAGATTTTGGCCGATTTCAAGATTTTAGCTTTCCAAAATCCTGAATTCAAGATCTTGGCCGAATTGAAGATTTTGGCCGATTTCAAGTTTTTCGCTTTCCAAAATTCTGTTTTTAAGATTCTGGCCGATTTCAAGATTTAAGCTTTCCAAAATCCTGAATTCAAGACTTTGGCCCATTTCAAGATTTTAGCTTTCCACAATCCTGAATTCAAGATTTTGTCCGATTTCAAGATTTTAGCTTTCGAAAATCCTGAATTCAAGATCTTGGCCGCTTTCAAGGTTTTTGCTTTCCACAATCCTGAATTCAAGATTTTGGCCGATTTCAAGATATTAGCTTTCCACAATCCTGGATTCAAGATTTCGGCCGATCTCAAGATCTTCGCTTTCCACAATCCTGAATTCAAGATTTTGGCCGAATTCAAGATCTTAGCTTTCCACAATCCTGAATTCAAGATTTTGGCCGATTTCAAGATCTTAGCTTTCCACAATCCTGAATTGAAGATTTTGTGCCGATCTCAAGATTTTAGCTTTCCAAAATCCTTTTTCAAGATTCTGCCCGATTTGAAGATTTTAGCTTTCCAAAATCCTGAATTGAAGATTTTGGCCGATTTCAAGATTTTAGCCTTCCAAAATCCTGAATTCAAGATCTTGGCCGAATTCGAGATTTTCGCGGATTTCAAGTTTTTCGCTTTCCAAAATTCTGTTTTTAAGATTCTGGCCGATTTCAAGATTTAAGCTTTCCAAAATCCTGAATTCAAGACTTTGGCCCATTTCAAGATTTTAGGTTTCCACAATCCTGAATTCAAGATCTTGGCCGATTTGAAGGTTTTTGCTTTCCACAATCCTGAATTCAAGATTTTGGCCGATTTGAAGATTTTAGCTTTCCACAATCCTGAAATCAACATCTCGGCCGTTTTGAAGATTTTAGCTTTCCAAAATCCTGATTTCAAGATGCTGGCCGATTGCAAGATTTTAGCTTTCCAAAATCCTGAAATCAACATCTCGGCCGTTTTCAAGATTTTAGCTTTCCAAAATCCTGATTTCAAGATTTTGGCCGATTTCAAGATTTTAGCTTTCAAAAATCCTGAATTCAAGATCTCTCCCGATCTGAAGATTTTAGCTTTGCAAAATCTTGAGTTCAAGGTTTTGGCCGATTTCAAGATTTTAGCTTTCCAAAATCCTGAATTCAAGATTTTGGCCGATGTCATTTTTTTTGCTTTCCAAAATTCTGATTTCAAGATTCTGGCCGATTTGAAGATTTTACCTTTCTAAAATCCTGAATTCAAGATTTTGGCCGATATCAACATTTTAGCTTTCCAAAATCCTGAATTCAAGATCTTGGCCGATTTCAAGATTTTAGCTTTCCCAAATCCTAAATTCAAGATTTTGGCCGATTTCAAGATTTTAACTTTCCACAATCCTGAATTCATGATTTTGGCCGATTTCAAGATCTTAGCTTTCCACAATCCTGAATTCAAGATTTTGGCCGATCTCAAGATTTTAGCTTTCCACAATCCTGAATTCAAGATTTTGGCCGATTTCAAGATTTTAGCTTTCCACAATCCTGAATTCAAGATTTTGGCCGATTTCAAGATTTTAGCTTTCCAAAAGCCTGAATTCAAGATTCTGGCCGATTTCAAGATTTTAGCTTTCCAAAATCCTGATTTCAAGATTCTGGCCGATTTCAAGATTTTAGCTTTCCAAAATGCTGAATTCAAGATTTTGGCCGATTTGAAGATTTTAGCTTTCCAAAATCCTGAATTGAAGATTTTAGCCGATTTCAAGATTTTAGCTTTCCAAAATCCTACATTGAAGATTTTGGCCGATTTCAAGATTTTAGATTTCCAAAATCCTGAATTCAAGATCTTGGCCGATCTCAAGATTTTAGCTTTCCAAAATGCTGACTTCAAGATTTTGGCCGATTTCAAGATTTTAGCTTTCCAAAATCCTGAATTCAAGATTCTGGCCGATTTCAAGATTTTAGCTTTCCAAAATCCTGATTTCAAGATTCTGGCCGATTTCAAGATTGTAGCTTTCCAAAACGCTGAATTCAAGATTTTGGCCGATTTCAAGATTTTAGCTTTCCAAAATCCTGAATTCAAGATTTTGACCGATTTCAAGATTTTAGCTTTCCAAAATCCGGAATTGAAGATTTTGGCCGATCTCAAGATTTTAGATTTGCAAAATCCTGAATTCAAGATCTTGGCCGATCTCAAGATTTTAGCTTTCCAAAATGCTGAATTCAAGATTTTGGCCGATTTCAAGATTTTAGCTTTCCAAAATCCTGAATTCAAGATTCTGGCCGATTTCAAGATTTTAGCTTTCCAAAATCCTGATTTCAAGCTTCTAGCCGATTTCAAGATTTTCGCTTTCCAAAATGCTGAATTCAAGATTTTGGCCGATTTCAAGATTTTAGCTTTCCAAAATCCTGAATTCAAGATTTTGGCCGATTTCAAGATTTTAGCTTTCCAAAATCCTGAATTGAAGATTTTGGCCGATTTCAAGATTTTAGATTTCCAAAATCCTGAATTCAAGATCTTGGCCGATCTCAAGATTTTAGCTTTCCAAAATCGTGAGTTCAAGATTTTGGCCGATTTCAAGATTTTAGATTCAAAAATCCTGAAGTCAAGATTTTGGCCGAATTCAAGATTTTAGCTTTCCAAAATCCTGAATTCAAGATCTTGCCCGATTTCTAGATTTTAGCTTTCCACAATCCTGACTTCAAGATTTTGGCCGCTTTTAAGATTTTAGCTTTCCTAAATCCTGATTACAAGATTATGGCTGATTTCAAGATTTTAGCTTTCCAAAATCCTGAATTCAAGATCTCTGCCGATTTCAAGATTTTAGCTTTCCTAAATCCTGAATTCAAGATTCTGGCCGATTTGAAGATTTTAGTTTTCTGAAATCCTGAATTCAAGATTTTGGCCGATCTCAAGATTTTAGCTTTCCACAATCCTGAATTCAAGATTTTGGCCAATCTCAAGATTTTAGCTTTCCAAAATCCTTTTTCAAGATTCTGGCCGATTTGAAGATTTTAGCTTTCCAAAATCCTGAATTCAAGATCTTGGCCGAATTCGAGATTTTGGCGGATTTCAAGTTTTTCGCTTTCCAAAATTCTGTTTTTAAGATTCTGGCCGATTTCAAGATTTAAGCTTTCCAAAATCCTGAATTCAAGACTTTGGCCCATTTCAAGATTTTAGCTTTCCACAATCCTGAATTCAAGATCTTGGCCGATTTGAAGGTTTTTGCTCTCCACAATCCTGAATTCAAGATTTTGGCCGATTTGAAGATTTTAGCTTTCCACAATCCTGAAATCAACATCTCGGCCGTTTTCAAAGTTTTAGCTTTCCAAAATCCTGATTTCAAGATTCTGGCCGATTGCAAGATTTTAGCTTTCCAAAATCCTGAATTCAAGATTTTGGCCGATTTCAAGATTTTAGCTTTCAAAAATCCTGAATTCAAGATCTTTGCCGATTTCAAGATTTTAGCTTTCCACAATCCTGAATTCAAGATTTTGGCCGATTTCAAGATATTAGCTTTCCACAATCCTGAATTCAAGATTTCGGCCGATCTCAAGATCTTAGCTTTCCACAATCCTGAATTCAAGATTTTGGCCGAATTCAAGATCTTAGCTTTCCACAATCCTGAATTCAAGATTTTGGCCGATTTCAAGATCTTAGCTTTCCACAATCCTGAATTGAAAATTTTGTGCCGATCTCAAGATTTTAGCTTTCCAAAATCCTTTTTCAAGATTCTGGCCGATTTGAAGATTTTAGCTTTCCAAAATCCTGAATTGAAGATTTTGGCCGATTTCAAGATTTTAGCCTTCCAAAATCCTGAATTCAAGATCTTGGCCGAATTCGAGATTTTCGCGGATTTCAAGTTTTTCGCTTTCCAAAATTCCGTTTTTAAGATTCTGGCCGATTTCAAGATTTAAGCTTTCCAAAATCCTGAATTCAAGATCTTGGCCGATTTGAAGATTTTAGCTTTCCACAATCATGAATTCAAGATTTTGGTCGATTTCAACATTTTAGCTTAAAAAGTCTTGAATTCAAGATCTTGGCCGATTTCAAGGTTTTTGCTTTCCACAATCCTGAATTCTAGATTTTGGCCGATTTCAAGATTTTAGCTTTCCACAATCCTGAATTCAATATTCTGGCCGATGTCAAGATTTTAGCTTTCCAAAATCCTCAATTCAAGATCTTGGCCGAATTCAAGATTTTGGCCGATTTAAGGTTTTTCGCTTTCCAAAATTCTGTTTTTAAGATTCTGGCCGATTTCAAGATTTAAGCTTTCCAAAATCCTGAATTCAAGACTTTGGACCATTTCAAGATTTTAGCTTTCAACAATCCTGAATTCAAGATTTTTGGCAGATTTTTAGATTTTAGCTTTCCAAAATCCTGAATTCAAGATCTTGGCCGATTTCAAGGTTTTGCTTTCCACAATCCTGAATTCAAGACTTTGGCCCATTTGAAGATTTTAGCTTTCCACAATCCTGAATTCAAGATTTTTGGCCGATTTTAAGATTTTAGCTTTCCAAAATCCTGAATTCAAGATCTTGGCCGATTTCAAGATTTTAGCTTTCCAAAATCCTCAATTCAAGATTCTGGCCGATTTTAAGATTTTAGCTTTCCAAAATCCTGATTACAAGATTCTGGCTGATTTGAAGATTTTAGCTTTCCAAAATCCTGTATTGAAGATTTTGGCCGATTTTAAGATCTTAGCTTTCCACAATCCTTAATTCAAGATTTTGGCCGATCTCAAGATTTTAGCTTTCCACAATCCTGAATTCAAGATCTTGGTCGATTTCAAGATTTTAGCTTTCCACAATCCTGAATTCAAGATTTTGGCCGATTTCAAGATTTTAGCTTTCCAAAATCCTGAATTCAAGATCTTGGCCGATTTCAAGATTTTAGCTTTCCCAAATCCTGAATTCAAGAGTTTGGCCGATTTCAAGATTTTAGCTTTCCAAAATCCTGAATTCAAGATTCTGGCCGATTTCACGATTTTAGCTTTCCACAATCCTGAATTCAAGATTTTGGCCAATTTCAAGATCTTAGCTTTCCACAATCCTGAATTCAAGATTTTGGCCGATCTCAAGATTTAAATTTTCCAAAATCCTGAATTCAAGATTTTGGCCGATTTCAAGATCTTAGCTTTCCAAAATCCTGAATTGAAGATTTTGGCCGATTTCAAGATTTAAGCGTTCCAAAATCGTGAGTTCAAGATTTTGGCTGATTTCAAGAGTTTAGATTGAAAAATCCTGAATTCAAGATTTTGGTTGATTGCAAGATATTAGCTTTCCAAAATCCTGAATTTAAGATCTTGGCCGATTTCAAGATTTTAGCTTTCCACAATCCTGAATTCAAGATATTTGCCGATTTTAAGATTTTAGCTTTCCAAAATCCTGATAACAAGATTCTGGCTGATTTCAAGATTTTAGCTTTCCAAAATCCTGACTTCAAGATTTTGGCCAATTTCAAGATTTTAGCTTTCTCAAATCCTGAATACAAGATCTTGGCCGATTTCAAGATTTTAGCTTTCCAAAATCCTGAATTCAAGATCTTGGCGGATTTCAAGATTTTAGTTTTCCAAAATCCTGAATTCAAGATCTTGGCCGATTTCAAGATTTTAGCTTTCCCAAATCCTGAATTCAAGAGTTTGGGCGTTTGCAAGATTTTTGCTTTCCAAAATCCTGAATTCAAGATTTTGGCCGATTTTAAGATTTTAGCTTTACAAAAATCCTGATTACAAGATTCCGGATGATTTCAAGATTTTAGCTTTCCAAAATCCTGACCTCAAGATTTTGGCCGATTTCAAGATTTTAGCTTTCCCAAATCCTGAATTCAAGATCTTGTCCGATTTCAAGATTTTAGCTTTCCAAAATCCTGAATTCAAGATCTTGGCCGATTTCAAGGTTTTAGCTTTCCCAAATCCTGAATTGAAGATTTTGGCCGATTTCAAGATTTTAGTTTTCCAAAATCCTGAATTCAAGATTTTGGCCGATCTCAAGATTTTAGCTTTCCACAATCCTGAAATCAAGATTTTGGCCGATCTCAAGATTTTAGCTTTCCAAAATCCTGTTTTCAAGATTCTGGCCGATTTCAAGATTTTAGCTTTCCAAAATCCTGAATTCAAGATTTTGGCCGATATCAAGATTTTAGCTTTCCAAAATCCTCAATTCAAGATCTTGGCCGAATTCGAGATTTTGGCCGATTTCAAGTTTTTCGCTTTTCAAAATTCTCTTTTTAAGATTCTGGCCGATTTCAAAATTTAAGCTTTCCAAAATCCTCAATTCAAGACTTTGGCCCATTTCAAGATTTTAGCTTTCCACAATCCTGAATTTAAGATTTTTGGCCGATTTCAAGATTTTAGCTTTCGAAAATCCTAAATTCAAGATCTTGGCCGATTTCAAGGTTTTTGCTTTCCACAATCCTGAATTCAAGATTTTGGCCGATTTCAAGATTTTAGCTTTCCACAATCCTGAATTCAAGAGTCTGGCCGATTGCAAGATTTTAGCTTTCCAAAATCCTGAATTCAAGATTTTGGCCGATTTCAAGATTTTAGCTTTCCACAATCCTGAAATCAACTTGTCGGCCGTTTTCAAGATTTTAGCTTTCCAAAATCCTGATTTCAAGATTCTGGCCGATTGCAAGATTTTAGCTTTCCAAAATCCTGTATTAAAAATGTTGGCCGATTTCAAGATTTTAGCTTTAAAAAATCCTGAATTCAAGAACCCTGCCGATCTCAAGATTTTAGCGTTCCAAAATCCTGAGTTCATTATTTTGCCCCATTTCAAGATTTCCAAAATCCTGAATTCAAGATTTTCTGCCGATGTCAAGTTTTTTGCTTTCCAAAATTCTGATTTCAAGATTCTGGCCGATTTCAAGATTTTAGCTTTCCAAAATCCTGAATTCAAGATTTTGGCCGATTTCAAGATTTTAGCTTTCCACAATCCTGAATTCATGATTTTGGCCGATTTCAAGATTTTAGCTTTCCAAAATCCTGAATTCAAGATCTTGGCCGATTTCAAGATTTAACTTTCCAAAATCCCGAATTCAAGATTTTGGCCGATGTCAAGTTTTTTGCTTTCCAAAATTCTGATTTCAAGATTCTGGCCGATTTCAAGATTTTAGCTTTCCGAAATCCTGAATTGAAGATCTTGGCCGATTTCAAAATTTTATCTTTCCACAATCCTGAATTCCTGATTTTGACCGATTACAAGATTTTAGCTTTCCACAATCTTGAATTGAAGATTTTGGAAGATTGTAAAATTTTATCTTTCCAAAATCCTGACTTCAAGATTTCGGCCGATTTCAAGATTTTAGCTTTCCAAAATCCTGAATTCAAGATATTGGCCGATTTCAAGATTTTAGCTTTCCACAATCCTGAATTCAAGATTTTGGCCGATTTCAAGATCTTAGCTTTCCACAATCCTGAATTCAAGATTTTGGCCGAACGCAAGATTTTAGCTTTCCACAATCCTGAATTCAAGATTTTGGCCGATCTCAAGATTTAAATTTTCCAAAATCCTGAATTCAAGATTTTGGCCGATTTCAAGATCTTAGCTTTCCAAAATCCTGAATTGAAGATTTTGGCCGATTTCAAGATTTAAGCGTTCCAAAATCGTGAGTTCAAGATTTTGGCTGATTTCAAGATTTTAGATTCAAAAATCCTGAATTCAAGATTTTGGTTGATTGCAAGATTTTAGCTTTCCAAAATCCTGAATTAAAGATCTTGGCCGATTTCAAGATTTTAGCTTTCCACAATCCGGAATTCAAGATTTTTGCCGATTTTAAGATTTTAGCTTTCCAAAATCCTGATTACAAGATTCTGGCTGATTTCAAGATTTTAGCTTTCCAAAATCCTGACTTCAAGATTTTGGCCGATTTCAAGATTTTAGCTTTCTCAAATCCTGAATACAAGATCTTGGCCGATTTCAAGATTTTAGCTTTCCAAAATCCTGAATTCAAGATCTTGGCGGATTTCAAGATTTTAGTTTTCCAAAATCCTGAATTCAAGATCTTGGCCGATTTCAAGATTTTAGCTTTCCCAAATCCTGAATTCAAGAGTTTTGCCGTTTGCAAGATTTTTGCTTTCCAAAATCCTGAATTCAAGATTTTGGCCGATTTTAAGATTTTAGCTTTACAAAAATCCTGATTACAAGATTCCGGATGATTTCAAGATTTTAGCTTTCCAAAATCCTGACTTCAAGATTTTGGCCGATTTCAAGATTTTAGCTTTCCCAAATCCTGAATTCAAGATCTTGGCCGATTTCAAGATTTTAGCTTTCCAAAATCCTGAATTGAAGATTTTGGCCGATTTCAAGATTTTAGTTTTCCAAAATCCTGAATTCAAGATTTTGGCCGATCTCAAGATTTTAGCTTTCCACAATCCTGAAATCAAGATTTTGGCCGATCTCAAGATTTTAGCTTTCCAAAATCCTGTTTTCAAGATTCTGGCCGATTTCAAGATTTTAGCTTTCCAAAATCCTGAATTCAAGATTTTGGCCGATATCAAGATTTTAGCTTTCCAAAATCCTCAATTCAAGATCTTTGCCGAATTCGAGATTTTGGCCGATTTCAAGTTTTTCGCTTTTCAAAATTCTGTTTTTAAGATTCTGGCCGATTTCAAAATTTAAGCTTTCCAAAATCCAGAATTCAAGACTTTGGCCCATTTCAAGATTTTAGCTTTCCACAATCCTGAATTCAAGATTTTTGGCCGATTTCAAGATTTTAGCTTTCGAACATCCTAAATTCAAGATCTTGGCCGATTTCAAGGTTTTTGCTTTCCACAATCCTGAATTCAAGATTTTGGCCGATTTCAAGATTTTAGCTTTCCACAATCCTGAATTCAAGAGTCTGGCCGATTGCAAGATTTTAGCTTTCCAAAATCCGGAATTCAAGATTTTGGCCGATTTCAAGATTTTAGCTTTCCACAATCCTGAAATCAACTTGTCGGCCGTTTTCAAGATTTTAGCTTTCCAAAATCCTGATTTCAAGATTCTGGCCGATTGGAAGATTTTAGCTTTCCAAAATCCTGAATTAAAAATGTTGGCCGATTTCAAGATTTTAGCTTTCAAAAATCCTGAATTCAAGAACCCTGCCGATCTCAAGATTTTAGCGTTCCAAAATCCTGAGTTCATTATTTTGCCCCATTTCAAGATTTCCAAAATCCTGAATTCAAGATTTTGGCCGATGTCAAGTTTTTTGCTTTCCAAAATTCTGATTTCAAGATTCTGGCCGATTTCAAGATTTTAGCTTTCCAAAATCCTGAATTCAAGATTTTGGCCGATTTCAAGATTTTAGCTTTCCACATTCCTGAATTCATGATTTTGGCCGATTTCAAGATTTTAGCTTTCCAAAATCCTGAATTCAAGATCTTGGCCGATTTCAAGATTTAACTTTCCAAAATCCCGAATTCAAGATTTTGGCCGATGTCAAGTTTTTTGCTTTCCAAAATTCTGATTTCAAGATTCTTGCCGATCTCAAGATCTTAGCTTTCCGAAATCCTGAATTGAAGATCTTGGCCGATTTCAAAATTTTATCTTTCCACAATCCTGAATTCCTGATTTTGACCGATTACAAGATTTTAGCTTTCCACAATCTTGAATTCAAGTTTTTGGAAGATTGTAAAATTTTATCTTTCCAAAATCCTGACTTCAAGATTTTGGCCGATTTCAAGATTTTAGCTTTCCAAAATCCTGAATTCAAGATTTTGGCCGATTTCAAGATTTTAGCTTTCCAAAATCCTGAATTCAAGATTTTGGTCCATTTACGGATTTTAGCTTTCCAAAATCCTGAATTCAAGATCTTGGCCGATTTCAAGATTTTGGCTTTCCACAATCCTGAATTCAAGATTTTGGCCGATTTCAAGATTTTAGCTTTCCAAAATCCTGAATTCAAGATCTTGGCCGATTTTAAGATTTTAGCTTTCCACAATCCTGAATTCAACATTTTGACCGATTTCAAGATTTTAGCTTTCCCAAATCCTGATTTCAAGTTTCTGGCCGATTTTAAAGATTTTAGCTTTCCAAAATCCTGAATTCAAGATTTTGGCCGATTTCAAGATTTTAGCTTTCCAAAATCCTAAATTCAAGATTTTGGCCGATTTCAAGATTTTAGTTTTCCAAAATCCTGATTTCAAGATTCTGGCCGATTTCAAGATTTTAGCTTTCCAAAATCCTGAATTCAAGATCTTGGCCGATGTCAAGATTTTAGTTTTCGAAAATCCTGACTTCAAGATTTTGGCCGATTTCAAGGTTTTAGCTTTCCAAAATCCTGAATTCAAGATTTTAGCTTTCCAAAATCCTGAATTCAAGATTTTGGCCGATTTCAAGATCTTAGCTTTCCACAATCCTGAATTCAAGATTTTGGCCGATTTCAAGATTTTAGGTTTCAGAAATCCTGAAGTCAAGATTTTGGCCGATGTCAGGTTTTTTGCTTTCCACAATCCTGAATTCAAGATTTTGCCTGATATCAAGATTTTAGCTTTCCAAAATCCTGAATTCAGAAAATACGGGTTTTTGGGCGACCTTGCCAAAATTGCCATAACTTGGTCATTCGGGAACTTTTAGAGCCGCGTTTTTGCCTCAAAATCTTTTCTAGTCTTTGCACTTTAAGTGGATACTAATTAGAGTATAATGCCATTTGCGCCAGTGTCCTTTTGGGCCTTTCAAAGGAGGGCTGCTTTTTGGTGATTTTTGAAAACTTTTTCTTGGTCCCCCCTTTGCACTTTTTCAGAAAATGGAGGCTTAGGGTGACCTTGCAAAAATTGCCATACGTCTGCCATTCGGGCACTTTTGGAGCCGCCTTCTGCGCTAAAATCGTCTTTAGTCTTTGCACTTTAAGTGCATACTAGTTCGAACATAATGCCATTTGCGGCAGAGTGCTTTTGGGCCTTTCAAACGAAGGCTACTTTTTGGGCGATTTTTGAAAAATTTCCCTTGGTCCCCCCTTTGCACTTTTTCAGAAAATGCGGGTTTGGGTGACCTGGCGAAAATTGCCATAACTTGGCCATTCGGGAACTTTTGAATCCGCCTTATGCGCCAAAATCGAGGATAATGCCCCTTACGGCAGAGTGCTTTTGGGCCTTTTAAACGAAGGCTACTTTTAAGCGATTTTTGAAAAATTTCCCTTCGTCCGCCCTTAGCACTTTTTCAGAAAATGCGGGTTTTGAGTTACCTGGCGAGAATTGCCATAACTTGGCCATTCGGGCACTTTTAAGGCCGCTGTTGGCACCAAAATCTTCTCCAGTCTTTGCCCTTTAAGTGCATAATAATTACAGGATAATACTATTTGCGCAAGAGTGCTTTTCTGCCTTTCAAACGAGGTTTACTTTTTGGACGATTTTTGAAAAATTTCTTTTGGTCCCCCCTTTATACTTTTTCAGAAAATGCGGGTTTTGAATGACCTCGCAAAAATTGCCATTACTTGCCCATTCGGGCACGTTTGGAGCCACTGTTTGCGCCAAAATGTTCTCCAGTGTTTGCACTTTAAATGCGTCTAAATTATAGGATAATGCCATTTGCGCCAGTTTGCTTTTGCGCCTTTTACGCGAGGGCTACTTTTTGGGCGATTTTTAAAAATTTTCCTTGGTCCCCCATTTGCTCTTTTACAAAAAATGCGGGTTTTGGGTGACCTTGCAAAAATTGCCATAACTTGGCCATTGGGGCACTTTTAGAGCCGCCTTGTGCGCTAAAATCTTCTCCAGTCTTTGCAGTATAAGTGGATACAAATTAGAGGATAATGACATTTTCGCCAGAGTGCTCTTGGCCCTTTTAAGCGAAAGGTACTTTTTGGGCGATTTTTTAAAAGTTTCTGTTGGTGTCCTCTTTGCTATTTTTCAGAAAATGCGGGTTTTGGGTGACTTTCCGAAAATTGCTATAACTTGGCCATTCGAGCACCTTTGGAGCCGCTGTTTGCGCCTAAAACAATTCCAGTCCTTACAATTTAAGTGCATACTAATTAGATGATAATGCCATTTGCGCAACAGTGCTTTTGGGCCTTTTCAGCGAGGGCATCCTTTTGGGCGCTTTTTAAAAAAATTTCCCTTGGTCCCCCCTTTGCACTTTTTCAGAAAATGCGGGTTTTGGGTGACCTTGCCAAAATTGCAATAACTTAGCCATTCGGGCACTTTTGGAGCCGATGTTTCAACCAAAATCTTCTCCAGTCTTTGCACTTTCAGCGCAACTATTTAGAGGATAATGCCATTTGCGCCAGAGTGCTTTTAAGAATTTTAAGCGAGGGCTACTTTTTAGGCGATTTTTAAAAAATTTTTTTTGGTCCTCCCTTTGTACTTTTTTAGAAAAAGCGGGTATTGGCTGACTTTGCGAAAATTGCCATAACTTGGTCATTCGGGCACTTTTGGAGCCGCTGTTCTCGCCAAAATCTTCTCTTGGCGCTATAAGTGCATACTAATTAGAGTATAATGCCATTTACCTCAGAGTTTCTTTAAGCTTCCTAAGCGAGGCTACTTTTTAGGCGGTTTTTGAAAAATTTCCCTTGGTCCCCCCTTTGCACTTTTTCAGAAAATGCGGGTTTAGGGTGACCTTGCATAAATTGCCTTAACTGGACCATTCGGGCGCTTTTGGAGCCGTTTTCTGCGTCAAAATCTTCTCCAATATTTGCACTATAGGGGCATACTATTTAGAGTAGAATGCAATTTGCGCCAGAGTGCTTTTGGGCCTTTCAAGCGAAGGCTAGTTTTTGGGCGATTTTTAAAAAATCTCGCTTGGTAACCCCTTTCCCTCTTTTTTTTGAAAATGCGGCTTTTGGGTGACCTTGCGAAAATTGCCATAACTTTGCCATTCGAGAACTTTTGGAGCCGCCTTTTGCGCCAAAATCTTCTCTAGTCTTTGCACTATAAGTGCATTCTAATTGGAGGATAATGCCATTTGCGCCAGAGTGCTTTTAGGCCTTTTAGGCGAGGGCTATTTTTTGTCCCATTTTTAAAAAATTTTCCTTGGTCCCCCCTTTGCACGTTTTTTAGAAAACGCGGGTTTTGGGTGACCTTTCAAAAATTGCCATAACGTGGCCTTTCAGGCACTTTTGGAGCTTTTTCTTGCGCCACAATTTTCTCCAGTCTTTGCACTTTAACTGCACACTAATTAGAGGATAATGCCATTTCGGCCAGAGTGCTGTTGGCCCTTTTAAGTGAGAGCTGTTTTTGGGGAACTTCGAAAAATCTCTCTTCGTCCCCCCTTTGCACTTTTTCAGAAAATGCAACTTTTGGGTGACCTTGCCTAAATTGCCATAACTTGGCCATTCGGGCACTTTTGGAGCCGCTTTTTGCGCCAAAATCTTTTCCAGTCTTTGCACTATAAGTGCATGCTAATAAGAGGATAATGCCATTTGCGGCAGAGTGCTTTTGGCCTTTCAAACGTGGGCCACTTTTTTGGCGATTTTTGAAAAATTTTCCTTGGTCCCCCCTTTGCACTTTTTCAGAAAATGCGGGTTTTGGATGACCTTGCGAGAATTGCTATAACTTAGCCATTCGGGCCCTTTTGGATCAGCTTTTTGCGCCAAAATCTTCTCCCGTCGTTGCACTTTAAGCGCATACTAAATAGAGGATAATGCCATTCGCGCCAGAGGGCTCTTAGGCCATTCAAACGAGGGCTACTTTCTCGGCGATTTTTGAAAAATTTCCCTTGGTCCTCCCTTTGCACTTTTTCAGAAAATGCGGGTTTTGGGTAACCTTGCGCAAATCTCAATGACTTGGCCATTCGGGCACTGTTTGGAGCCGCCGTTTCCGTTAAAATCTTCTCCAGTCTTTACACTTTAAGTGGATACTAATTGGAGGATAATGCCATTTGCCCCAGAGGGCTCTTAGGCCATTCATACGAGGGCTACTTTTCGGGCGATTTTTGAAAAATTTCCCTTCGTCCCCCCTTTCCACTTTTTCAGAAAATGCGGGTTTTGGGTGACGTTGCGAAAATTGCCATACCTTGGCCATTCGGGCCCTTTTGGAGCTGGATAATGCCATTTTGGCCAGAGTGCTTTTGGCCCTTTTAAGTGAGGGCTACTTTTTGGACGATTTCTGAAAAATTTCTTTTGGTGCCCTCTTTGCACTTTTTCAAAAAATGCAGGTTTTGGGTGACCTTTTTTAAATTGCCATAACTTGGCCATTCGGGCCCTTTCGGAGCCGCTGTTTGTGCCTAAATCTTCTCCAGTCTTTGCACTTTAAGGGCATACTAATTAAAGGATAATGCCATTTGCGCCAGTGTGCTTTTGGGCCTTTTAAAAGAGGGCTACTTTTTAAGCGATTTTTGAAAAATTTCTTTTAGTCCCCACTTTGCACTTTTCCAGGAAATGTGGGTTTCGGGTGACCTTGCAAAAATTGCCACAACTTAGTTATTCGGGCACTTTTGGAGCCGCCTTTGGCACGAAAATCTCTTCTAGTCTTTGCACTTTAAGAGCATACTAATTGGTGGATAATGCCATTTGCGCCAGAGTGCTTTAAGGCCTTACAAACGATGGCTACTTTTTCGGCGATTTTTGAAAAGTTTCCCTTGGTCTCCCCTTTGCACTTTTTTAGAAAATGCTGGCTTTGGGTGACCTTGCAAAAAATTGCCATCACTTGGTCATTTGGGCACTTTTGGTGCCGTTGTTTGCGCCAAAATCATTTCCATTTTTTGCACGTTAAGTGCGTACTAATTAGAGGATAATGCCATTTGCGCGAGACTACTTATGGGTTTTTTAAGCAAGGGCTACCTTTTGGGCGATTTTTGAAAAATTTCCTTCGGTCCCCTCTTTGCACTTTTTCAGAAAATGCGGGTTTGGGTGACCTGGCCAAAATTGCCATAACCTGGCCATTCGGGCACTTTTGGAGCCGCTGTTTGCGCCAAAATGTTTTCCAGTCTTTGCAGTTTAAGTGCATACTAATGAAAGGATAATGGCATTTGCGCCAGAGTGCTTTTGGGCCTTTCAAACGAGGGCTCTTTTTTGGGCGATTTTTGAAAAGTTTCCCTTGGTCCCCCCTTTGCACTTTTTCAGAAAATGCGGGGTTTGGGTGACTTTGCAGAAATTGTTGTAACTTGGCCATTCGGGCACGTTTGGAGCCGCCGTTTGCGCCAAAATCCTTTCCAGTCTTTGCACTTTAAGTGCATGTTAAATAAAGGATAATGCCATTGGCGCGAGAGTGCTTATTGGCCTTTTAAGCGAAGGCTACCTTTTGGGAGATTTTTGAAAAATTTGTATTGGTCCCCCTTTTGCACTTTTTAAGAAAATGCAGGTTTTGGGTGACCTCCCGAAAATTGTTGTAACTTGGCCATTCCGGCACTTTTCGAGCCGCTGTTTGCGAAAAAACCTTCTCCAGTGTTCGCACCTTAAGTGTATGCTAAATAGAGGATAATGTTATTTCCGGCAGAGTACTTTTGAGCCTTTTAAGCGAAGGCTACTTTTTATGCGATTTTTGAAAAATTTCCCTTGGTCCCCCCTTTGCACTTTTTCAGAAAATGAGGGTTTTGGGTGACCTTGCGAAAATTGCCATAACCTGGTCATTCGGGCACTTTTGTAGCCGCTGTTTGCGCCTAAATCTTCTCCAGTCTTTGCACTTCAAGTGTATACTAATTAGAGGATAATGCCACTTACCGCAGAGTGCTTTTGGGCCTTTCAAACGAAGGCTACTTTTTGGGCGATTTTTGAAAAATTTCCCTTGCTCCCCCCTTTGCAATTTTTCAGAAAATGCGGGTTTTGAATGACCTGGCAAAAATTGCCATAACTTGGCCATTCTGGCACTTTTGGAGCCGCTTTTCTCGCCAAAATCCTCTCCAGTCTTGGCGCTATAAGTGCATACTAATTAGAGTAGAATGCAATTTGCGCCAGAGTGCTTTTGGGCCTTTCAAGCGAGGGCTAGTTTTTGGACGATTTTTCCCTTGGTCCCCCCTTCGCTCTTTTCGTAGAAAATGCTGGTTTTGGGTGACCTTGCCAAAATTGCCATAACTTAGCCATTCGAGAACTTTTGGAGCCGCCTAATGCGCCAAAATCTTTTGTATTCTTTGCACTATAAGTGCATACTAATTAGAGGATAATGACACTTGCGCCAGAGTGCTTTTAAGCCTTTTAAGCGAGGGCTACTTTTTGTCCCATTTCTTAAAAATTTTCCTTTTTTCCCCCTTTACACTTGTTTAGAAAATACGGGTTTTGGGTGACCTTGCCAAAATTGCCATAACTTGGCCATTCGGGCACTTTTGGAGCCGCTGTTTGCGCGTAAATCTTTTCCAGTGTTTGCACTTTAAGTGCATACTAATTAGAGGATAATGCTATTTGCGCCAGAGTGCTTTTAAGCCTTTTTAGCGAGGGCATCTTCTTTGGCGATTTTTGAAAAAGTTCCTTCGGTCCCCCCTTTGCACTTCTTCAGAAAATGCGGGTTTTGAATGATCTCGCGAAAATTGCCATAACTTGGCCATTTGGGCACTTTTGGAGCCCCTGTTTACGCCAAAACGTTTTCCAGTGTTTGCACTTTTAATGCGTAGAAATTAGAGGATAATGCCATTTACGCCAGAGTCCTTTTGGGCCTTTTAAGCGAGGGTACTTTTTAGGCGATTTTTGAAAAATTTCCTTTGGTCTCCACTTTGTACTTTTTTAGAAAATGCGGGTATTTGCTCACTTTGCGAAAATTGCCATAACTTGGTCATTCTCGCCAAAATCTTCTCCAGTCGTGACGCTATAAGTGCATACTAATTAGAGGATAATGCCATTTGCTTCAGAGTTTCTTTCGGCTCTTTAAGCGAGGCTACTTTTTAGGCGATTTTTGAAAAATTTCCCTTGGTCCCCCCTTTGCACTTTTTCAGAAAATGCGGGTTTAGGGTGACCATGCAAAAATTGCCATAACTGGGCCATTCGAGAACTTTTGGAGCCGCCTGTTGCGCTAAAATCTTCTCTAGTCTTTGCACTATAAGTGCATACTAATTATTCCGAAAATTGCCATAACTTCGCCATTCGGGCCCTTTTTGAGCGGCTGTTTGCGCCTAAATCTTTTCTAGTCTTTGCACTTTAAGTGGATACTAATTATAGGATAATTCCATTTGCGCCAGCGTGCTTTTGGGCCTTTTCAGCGAGGGCATCTTTTTGGGCGATTTTTGAAAAATTTCCTTTGGTCTCCCCTTTGCAGTTTTTCAGAAAATGCGGGTTTTGGGCGACCTTGTCAAAATTGCGATAACTTGGTCATTCGGGAACTTTTGGAGCCGCCTTTTTGCCTCAAACTCTTTTTCAGTCTTTGCCCTTTAAGTGCATACTAATTAGAGGATAATGCCATTTGCGCAAGTGTGCTCTTGGGCCTTTCAAACGAGGTCTACTTTTTTGAAGATTTTTGAAAAATTTTCCTTGGTCCCCCTGTTTTTTTTTTTTTTTTAGAAAATGCGGGTTTTGAATGACCTCGCCAAAAATGCCATACTTTGGCCATTCGGGAACTTTTGGAGCCGCTGTTTGCGCCAAAATGTTCTCCAGTGTTTGCACTTTAAACGCGTGCTACTTAGAGGATAATGCCATTTGCACCAGTGTCCTTTTGGGCTTTTCAAACGAGGGCTGCTTTTTGGGCGATTTTTGAAAAATTTCCCTTGGTCCTCCCTTTGCACTTTTTTAGAAAATGCGGGTTTTGGGTGACCTTGCAAAAATTGCCATAACTTCGCCGTTCGGGCACTTTTGGAGCCGTTTTCTGCGCCAAAATCTCCTCCAGTCCTTGCACCTTCAGAGCATACTAGTTCGGGTATAATGCCTCTTACGGCAGAGTGCTTCTGGGCCGTTTAAACGAAGGCTACTTTTTAAGCGATTTTTGAAAAATTTCCCTTCGTCCTCCCCTTGCACTTTTTCAGAAAATGCGGGTTTTGGGTGACCTTGCGAGTAATGCCATAACTTGGCCATTCGGGCACTTTTAAAGCCGCTGTTGGCACCAAAATCTTCTCCAGTCTTTGCCCTTTAAGTGCATAATAATTACAGGATAATACTTTTTGCGCAAGAGTGCTTTTTCTGCCTTTCAAACGAGGTTTACTTTTTGGACGATTTTTGAAAAATTTCTTTGGGTCCCCCCTTTGCACTTTTTCAGAAAATGCGGGTTTTTAATGATCTCGCGAAAATTGCCATAACTTAGCCATTCGGGCATGTTTGGAGCCGCTGTTTGCGCCAAAATGTTCTCCAGTGTTTGCACTTTAAATGCGTCTAAATTTATAGGATAATGCCATTTGCGCCAGTTTGCTTTTGGGCCTTTCAAACGAGGCTTACTTTTTGGGCGATTTTTAAAAATTTTCCTTGGTCCCCCCTTTGCTCTTTTACAAAAAATGCGGGTTTTGGGTGACCTTGCAAAAGTTGCCATAACTTGGCCATTGGGGCACTTTTAGAGCTGCCTTGTGCGTTAAAATCTTCTCCAGTCTTTGCAGTATAAGTGGATACAAATTAGAGGATAATGACATTTTCGCCAGAGTGTTCTTGGCCCTTTGAAGCGAGGGATACTTTTTGGGCGATTTTTTAAAAGTTTCTCTTGGTCTCCGCTTTGCTTTTCTTCAGAAAATGCGGGTTTTGGGTGACTTTCCGAAACTTGCAATAACTTGGCCATTCGAGCACCTTTGGAGCCGCTGTTTGCGCCTAAAACAATTCCAGTCCTTACACTTTAAGTGCATACTAATTAGACGATAATGCCATTTGCGCAACAGTGCTTTTGGGCCTTTTCAGCGAGGGCATCCTTTTGGGCGCTTTTTAAAAAAATTTCCCTTGGTCCCCCCTTTTTACTTTTTCAGAAAAAGCGGGTTTTGGGTGACCTTGCAAAAAGTGCAATAACTTAGCCATTCGGGCACTTTTGGAGCCGATGTTTAAACCAAAATCTTCTCCAGTCTTTGCACTTTCAGTGCATACTATTTAGAGGATAATGCCATTTGCGCCAGAGTCCTTTTGGGCCTTTTAAGCGAAGGCTATTTTTTAGCCGATTTTTGAAAAATTTCCTTTGGTGCCCCCTTTGTACTTTTTTAGAAAATGCGGGTATTGGCTGACTTTGCGAAAATAGCCATAACTTGGTTATTCGGGCACTTTTGGAGCCGCTGTTCTCGCCAAAATCTTCTCCAGTCCTGGCGCTATAAGCGCATACTAATTAGAGGATAATGCCATTTACCTCAGAGTTTCTTTGGGCTTTTTAAGCGAGGCTACTTTTTAGGCGGTTTTTGAAACATTTCCCTTGGTCTCCCCCTTTGCACTTTTTCAGAAAATGCGGGTTTAGGGTGACCTTGCATAAATTGCCTTAACTGGGCCATTCGGGCGCTTTTGGAGCCGTTTTCTGCGTCAAAATCTTCTGCAATATTTGCAGTAGAGGGGCATACTATTTAGAGTAGAATGCAATTTGCGCCAGAGTGCTTTTGGGCCTTTCAAGCGAGGGCTAGTTTTTGGGCGATTTTTGAAAAATTTCCCTTGGTCCCACCTTCGTTTTTTTTTGGAAAATGCGGGTTTTGGGTGACCTTGCCAAAATTGCCATAACTTTGCCATTCGAGAACTTTTGGAGCCGCCTTTTGCGCCAAAATCTTTTCTAGTCTTTGCACTATAAGTGCATACTAATTGAAGGATAATGCCATTTGCGCCAGAGTGCTTTTAGGCCTTTTAAGCGAGGGCTATTTTTTGTCCCATTTTTTAAAAATTTTCTTTAGTTTTCCCTTTGCACTTTATTAGAAAACGCGGGTTTTGGGTGACCTTTCAAAAATTGCCATAACGTGGCCTATCGGGCACTTTTGGAGCTTTTTCTTGCACCACAATTTTCTCCAGTCTTTGCACTTTAACTGCATACTAATTAGAGGATAATGTTATTTCGGCCAGAGTGCTGTTGGCCCTTTTAAGTGAGGGCTGTTTTTTGGGGGAACTTTGAAAAATTTCTCTTCGTCCCCCCTTTGCACTTTTTCAGAAAATGCGGCTTTTGGGTGACCTTGCCCAAATTGCCATAACTTGGCCATTCGGGCACTTTTGGAGCCGCTTGTTTGCCTCAAAATCTTCCCCAGTCTTTGCAGTTTAAGAGCATACAAATTAGAGAATAGTGCCATTTGCGCAAGAGTGCTTTTGGGCCTTTCAAACGAGGGCTACTTTTTTGGCGATTTTTGAAAAATATCCCTTGGTCGTCCCTTTTCACTTTTCCAGAAAATGCGGGTTTTGGGTGACCTTGCGATAATTGCCATAACGTGCCCATTCGGACATTTTTGGAGCAACTGTTTGCGCCAAAATATTCTCCAGTCTTTGCACTTTACGTTTATTTTAATTAGAGTATAATCCAGCTTGCGCCAGAGTGCTTTTGGGTTTTTCAAGCAAGGGCTACTTTTCGGGCGATTTTTGAAAAATTTCCCTTGGTCCCCCCTTTCCACTTTTTCAGAAAAATGCGGGTTTAGGGTGACCTTCCAAAATTTGCCATAACTCTGCTATTCTGGCACGTTTGGAGCTGCGTTCTGCGCCAAAATCGTCTCCAGTCCTGGCGCTTTAAGGGCATACTTATAAGAGGATAATGCCATTTGCACCAGAGTGCTTTTAGGCCTTTTAAGCGAGGGCTACTTTTTGGGCGATTTTTGAAAAATTTCTCTTGGTCCCCCCTTTTCACTTTTTCAGAAAATGCGGGTTTTGGATGACCTTGTGAGAATTCCTATAACTTAGCCATTCGGGCACTTTTGGATCAGCTTTTTGCGCCAAAATCTTCTCCCGTCTTTGCACTTCCAGCGCATACTAAATAGAGGATAATGCCATTCGCGCCAGAGGGCTCTCAGGGCATTCAAACGAGGGCTACTTTCTGGGCGATTTTTGAAAAATTTCCCTTGGTCCCCCCTTTGCACTTTTTCAGAAAATGCGGGTTTTGGGTGACCTTGCGCAAATCTCAATAACGTGGCCATTCGGGCACTGTTTGGAGCCGCTGTTTCCGTTAAAATCTTCTCCCGTCTTTACACTTTAAGGGCATACTGATTGGAGGATAATGCCATTTACCCCAGAGGGCTCTTAGGCCATTCAAACGAGGGCTATTTTTCGGGCGATTTTTGAAAAATTTCCCTTCGTCCCCCCTTTAAACTTTTTTTAGAAAATGCGGGTTTTGGGTGACCTTGCGAAAATTGCCATACCTTGGCCATTCTTGCACTTTTGGTGCTGCTTTTTGCGCCAACATTTTTTCAAGTCTTTGCACTTTAAGTGCATTTTAATTAAAAGATAATGCCATTGGCGCGAGAGTGCTTATGGGCCTTTAAAGCGAAGGCTACCTTTTGGGGGATTTTTTAAAAATTTCCCTTGGTCCTCCCTTTGCACTTTTTCAGAAAATGTGGGTTTTGGGTGACCTTGCGAAAGTTGCCATAACTTGGCCATTCGGGTACTATTGGAGCCGTTGTTAGTGCCAAAATCATCTGCAGTCTTTGCACTTTAAGTGCATGCTAATTGGAGGATAATGCCATTTGCGCCAGAGCGCTTTTTGCCGTTTCAAAAGAGGCCTACGTTTTGGGCGACTTTTGAAAAATTTCCATTGGTCCCCCCTTTTCACTTTTTGAGAAAATGCGGGTGTAGGGTGACCTTGCAAAAATTGCCATAACTTGGCAATTCGGGAACTTTTGGAGCCGCTGTTTGCGCCTAAATTTTGTCCAGTCCTTGCACTTTTAGAGCATACAAATTAGAGGATAACGCGATTTGGTCTAGAGTGCTTTTGAGCCTTTAAGGCGAGGGAATCTTTTTGGGCGATTTTTAAAAAATTTCTATTGGTCCCCCTTGTGCTTTTGAGAATTTTAAGTGAAGGCTAGTTTTTAGGCGATTTTTGAAAAATTTCCTTTGGTCCCCCCTTCGCACTTTTTCAGAAAATGAGGGTTTTGGGTGACCTTGCAAAAATTCCTATAACTTGGCCATTCTTGCACTTTTGTAGCCGCTGTTTGCGCCTTAATCTTTTCCGGTCATTCCACTTTAAGTGTATACTAATTAGAGGATAATGCCTTTTGCGGCACAGTGGTTTTGAACCTTTCAAGCGAGGGCTACTTTTTAGGCGAATTTTTAAAAATTTCTCTTGGTCCCCGCTTTGCACTTTTTTAGAAAATACGGGTTTTGGGTGACCTTGCCAAAATTGCCATATCTTGGCCATTCGGGGACTTTTGGAGCCGCTGTTTGCGCGTAAATCTTTTCCAGTGTTTGCACTTTAAGACCATACTAATTAGAGGATAATTCCATTTGCGCCAGAGTGCTTTTAAGCCTCTTTAGCGAGGGCATCTTCTTTGGCGATTTTTGAAAAAGTTCCTTCGGTCCCCCCTTTGCACTTCTTCAGAAAATGCGGGTTTTGAATGATCTCGCAAAAATTGCCATAACTTGGCCATTTGGGCACTTTTGGACCCCCTGTTTACGCCAAAAAGTTTCCCAGTGTTTGCACTTTTAATGCGTACAAATTAGAGGATAATGCCATTTGCGCCAGAGTGCTTTTGGGCCTTTCAAACGAGGGCTACTTTTTGGCCGATTTTTTAAAAATTTCCGTTGGTCCCCCGTTTGCGCTTTTACGGAAAATGCGGGTTTTGGGTGACCTTTCGAAATTTGCCATAACCTGGCTATTCGGGCACTCTTTGAAGCCGCTTTTTGCGCCAAAATCTTTTCCGGTCTTTCCATTTTAAGTACATATTAATTAGAGGATATTGCCATTTGCGCCAAAGTGCTTGTGGGCCTTTTCAGCGAGGGCATCTTTTTGGGCGCAAATGGCATGATTTTTTAAAAATTTTCCCTGGTTATCCCTTTGCACTTTTTAAGAAAATGCGGGTTTTGGGTGACCTTGCCAAAATTTACCATAACTTGGTCAATCGGGAACTTTTGGAGCCGCTTTTTTGCCGCAAAATCTTTTCCAGTCTTTGCCCTTTAAGTGCATACTAATTAGAGGATAATGCCATTTACTATTTAGAGGATAATGTTATTTCCGCCAGAGTGCTTTTGAGAATTTTAAGGAAAGGCTACTTTTTATGCGATTTTTGAAAAATTTCCCTTGGTCCCCGCTTTGCACTTTTCCAGAAAATGCGAGTTTTGGGTGAACTAGCGATAATTGCCATAACTTGCCTATTCGGACACTTTTGGAGCCGCTGTTTGCGCCAAAATATTCTCCAGTCTTTGCACTTTAAGTGCCTTTTAATTAGAGTATAATTCAACTTGCGCCAGAGTGCTTTTGGGCCTTTCAAGCAAGGGCTACTTTTTTGGCGATTTTTGAAAAATTTCCCTTGGTCCCCCCTTTCCTCTTTTTCAGAAAAATGCGGGTTTAGGGTGACCTTGCAAAATTTGCCATAACTCTGCTATTTGGGCACTTTTGGAGCCGCGTTCTGCGCCAAAATCTTCTCTAGTCTCTGCGCTATAAGGGCATACTTATAAGAGGATAATGCCGTTTGCCTCAGAGTTTTTTTTGTGCCTCTTAAGGCTACTTTTTGGGCGATTTTTGAAAAATTTACCTTGGTCCCCACTTTGCTCTTTTTTAGAAAATGCGGGTTTTGGACCTTGCCTAAATTGCCATAACTTGGCCATTCGGGCCGTTTTGGAGCTGCTTTTTGTGCCAAACTCTTCTTCAGTCTTTGCGTTATAAGTGGATACTAATTACAGGATAATTTCATTTGCGCCAGAGTGCTTTTGGGTTTTTGAAGGGAGGGCCACTTTTTGGACAATTTTTGAAAAATTTTCCTTGGTCGTCCCTTTGCACTTTTTCAGAAAATGCCTTTTTTGGGTGACCTTGCGAAAATTGCCATAACTTGGGAATTTGGGTACTTTTGGAGCCGCTGTTTGCGCCAAACCTTGTCCAGTCTTTGCACTTTAAGAGCATACAAATTAGAAGATAATGCGATTTGGTCTAGAGTGCTTTTGGGCCTTTAAGGCGAGGGCATCTTTTTGGGCGATTTTTGGAAAATTTCTATTGGTCCCCCTTTTGCCCTTTTTAAGAAAATGCGGGTTTTAAGTGACCTTGCGAAAATTGTTATAACTTGGCTATTAGGTCACTTTTGGAGCCGCTGTTTGGGCGAAAATCGTTTCCAGTCATTGCACTTTTCGTGCATTTTAATTAAAAGATAATGCCATTGGCGCGAGTGTCCTTATCGGCCACTAAAGCGAAGGCTACCTTTTGGGGGATTTTTTAAAAATTTCCCTTGGTCCTCCCTTTGCACTTTTTCAGAAAATGCGGGTTTTGGGTGACCTTGCAAAAATTGCCATAACTTCGCCGTTCGGGCACTTTTGGAGCCGTTTACTGCGCCAAAATCTCCTCCAGTCTTTGCACCTTAAGAGAATACTAGTTCAGGGATAATGCCACTTACGGCAGTGTGCTTTTGGACCTTTTAAACGAAGGCTACTTTTTAGGCGATTTTTCAAAAATTTCCCTTCGTCCGCCCTTTGCACGTTTTCAGAAAATGCGGGTTTTGGGTGACCTTGCGAGAATTGCCATAACTTGGCCATTCGGGCACTTTTGAAGGCGCTGTATGCACCAAAATCTTCTCCAGTCTTTGCCCTTTAAGGGCATAATACTACTTGCGCAAGAGTGCTTTTATGCCTTTCAAACGAGGTTTACTTTTTGGACGATTTTTGAAAAATTTCATTTGCTCCTCCCTTTGCACTTTTTCAGAAAATGCGGGTTTTGAATGACCTCGCGAAAATTGCCATAACTTAGCCATTCGGGCACGTTTGGAGCCGCTGTTTGCGCCAAAATGTTCTCCAGTGTTTGCACTTTTAATGCGTCTAAATTATAGGATAATGCCATTTGCGCCAGTTTGCTTTTGGGCCTTTCAAACGAGGGCTACGTTTTGGGCGATTTTTGAAAAATTTCCATTGGTCCCCCCTTTGCACTTTTTGAGAAAATGCGGGTTTAGGGTGAACTTGCAAAAATTGCTATAACGTGGCAATTCGGGTACTTTTGGAGCCGCTGTTCGCGCCTAAATTTTGTCCAGTCTTTACACTTTTAGAGCATACTATTTAGAGTATAATGCGATTTGTTCTAGAGTGCTTTTGGGCCCTTAAGGCGAGGGCATCTTTTTGGGCGATTTTAAAAAAATTTCCATTGGTCCCCTTTTTGCACCTTTAAAGAAAATGCAGCTTTAAGTGACGTTGCGAAAATTTTTAAAACTTGGCCATTCGGGAACTTTTGAAGCCGGTGTTTGCGTCCAAGCCTTGTCCAGTCTTTGCACTTTAAGTGCATACTATTTAGAGGATAATGTTATTTCCGCCAGAGTGCTTTTGAGAATTTGAAGCAAAGGCTAGTTTTTAGGCGATTTTTGAAAAATTTTCCTTTGTCCCCCTTTCGCACTTTTTTAGAAAATGAGGGTTTTGGGTGACCTTACGAAAATTCCTATAACTTGGCCATTCTTGCACTTTTGTAGCCGCTGTTTCCGCCTTAATCTTTTCCGGTCATTCCACTTTAAGTGTATACTAATTAGAGGATAATGCCTTTTGCGCCAGAGTGCTTTTGGGCCTTTCAAACGAGGGCTACTTTTTGGCCGATTTTTTAAAAATTTCCCTTGGTCCCCCGTTTGCGCTTTTACGGAAAATGCGGGTTTTGGGTGACCTTGCGAAATTTGCCATAACTTGGCCATTCCGGCACTTTTTGAGCCGCTTTTTTGACCAAAATCTTTCCCAGTCTTTGCTCTTTAAGTGCATACTAAATAGAGGATAATGCCATTTCCGCCAGAATCCTTTTCGGCCTTTCAAACTGGGGGTTTTTTTAAGCGATTTTTGAAAAATTTTCCTTGGTCCCCCCTTTCCACTTTTTTAGAAAATGCGGGTTTTTGGTGACCATGCAAAAATTGCCATAGCTTGGCCATTCGGGTACTGTTGGAGCCGTTGTTACTGCCAAAATTATCTCCAGTCTTTGCACCTTAAGTGCATACTAATTGGAGGATAATGCCATTTGCGCCAGAGTGCTTTTAGCCGTTTGAAACAAGGCCTACTTTTTGGGCGATTTTTGAAAAATTTCCCATGGTCCCCCCTTTGCACTTTTTCAGAAAATGCGGGTTTTGGGTGACCTTGCGAAAATTGCCATAACTTGGGAATTTGAGTACTTTGGAGCCGCTGTTTGCGTCTAAATTATGTCTAGTCTTTGCACTTTAAGAGGATACTAATTAGACGATAATGCGATTTGGTCTAGAGTGCTTTTGGGCCCTTAAGGCGAGGGCATCTTTTTAGGCGATTTTTGAAAAATTTCTATTGCTCCCCCTTTTGCATCTTTTAAGAAAATGCGGGTTTTAAGTGACCTTGCGAAAATTGTTATAACTTGGCTATTCGGGCCCTTTTGGAACCGCTTTTTGCGCCAAAATCTTTTCCGTCCTTTGCACTATAAGTGCATACTAATTAGAGGATAATGCCATTTGCGCCAGAGTGCTGTTGGGGTTTTGAAGGGAGGGCCACTTTTTGGGTGATTTTTTAAAAATTTTCCTTGGTTCTCCCTTTGCACTTTTTCACAAAATGGGGCTTTTGGGTGACCTTGCGAGAATTGCCATAATTGCCATTTCGCCCAGAGTGCTCTTGGCTCTTTTAAGTGAGGGCTGTTTTGGGGGAACTTCGAAAAATTTTTCTTCGTCCCCCCTTTGCACTTTTTCAGAAAATGCCGGTTTTGGGTGACCTTGCCTAAATTGCCATAACTTGGCCATTGGGGCACTTTTAGAGCCGCCTTGTGCGCTAAAATCTTCTCTAGTCTTTGCAGTATAAGTGGATGCAAATTAGAGGATAATGACATTTTCGCCAGAGTGCTCTTGGCCCTTTGAAGCGAGGGGTACTTTTTGGGCGAAGTTTCTCTTGGTGTCCTCTTTGCTTTTTTCAGAAAATGCGGGTTTTGGGTGACTTTCCGAAAATTGCTATAACTTGGCCGTTCGAGCTTCTTTGGAGCCGCTGTTTGCGCCTAAAACAATTCACTTTACGTGCATACTAATTAGACGATAATGCCATTTGCGCAACAGTGCTTTAAGGCCTTTTCAGCGAGGGCATCCTTTTGGGCGCTTTTTTAAAAAATTTCCCTTGGTCCCCCCTTTGCACTTTTTCAGAAAATGCGGGTTTTGGGTGACCTTGCGAAAATTGCAATAACTTGGCCATTCGGGCACGTTTGGAGCCGATGTTTCAACCAAAATCTTCTCCAGTCTTTGCACTTTCAGTGCATAGAATTTAGAGGATAATGCCATTTGCGCCAGAGTGCTTTTGGGCCTTTTCAGTGAGGGCATCTTTTTGGGCGATTTTTGAAAAATTTCCTTTGGTCCCCCCTTTGCAGTCTTTCAGAAAATGCGGGTTTTTGGGCGACCTTGCCAAAATTGCCATAACTTGGTCATTCGGGAACTTTTGGAGCCGCGTTTTTGCCTCAAAATCTTTTCTAGTCTTTGCACTTTAAGTGGATACTAATTAGAGGATAATGCCATTTGTGCCAGTGTCCTTTTGGGCCTTTCAAAGGAGGGCTACTTTTTGGTGATTTTTGAAAAATTTTTCTTGGTCCCCCCTTTGCACTTTTTCAGAAAATGCAGGTTTAGGGTGACCTTGCAAAAATTGCCATACCTGTGCCATTCGGACACTTTTGGAGCCGCCTTCTAAGCTAAAATCGTCTCCAGTCTTTGCACTTGTGCATACTAGTTCGGGTATAATGCCATTTGCGCCAGAGTGCTTTTGGGCGTTTCAAACGAAGGCTACTTTTTGGGTCATTTTTGAAAAATTTACCTTGGTCCCCCCTTTGCACTTTTTCAGAAAATGCGAGTTTGGGTGAACTGGCGAAAATTACCATAACGTGGCCATTCGGGCACTTTTGAATCCGCCTTATGCGCCAAAATCGGGGATAATGCCCCTTACAGCAGAGTGCTTTTGGGCCTTTTAAACGAAGGCTACTTTTAAGCGATTTTTGAAAAATTTCCCTTCGTCCGCCCTTTGCACTTTTCAGAAAATGCGGGTTTTGAGTGACCTGGCGAGAATTGCCATAACTTGGCCATTCAGGCACTTTTAAGGCCGCTGTTGGCACCAAAATCTTCTCCTGTCTTTGCCCTTTAAGTGCATAATAATTACAGGATAATACTATTTGCGCAAGAGTGCTTTTCTGCCTTTCAAACGAGGTTTACTTTTTGGACGATTTTTGAAAAATTTCTTTTGGTCCCCCCTTTGCACTTTTTCAGAAAATGCGGGTTTTGAATGACCTCGCGAAAATTGCCATTCCTTGGCCATTCGGGCACGTTTGGAGCCGCTGTTTGCGCCAAAATGTTTTGCAGTGTTTGCACTTTAAATGCGTCTAAATTATAGGATAATGCCATTTGCGCCAGTGTGCTTTTGGGGCTTTTAAGCGAGGGCTACTTTTTGGGCGATTTTTAAAAATTTTCCTTGGTCCCCCATTTGCTCTTTTACAAAAAATGCGGGTTTTGGGTGACCTTGCAAAAATTGCCATAACGTGGCCATTGGGGCACTTTTAGAGCCGCCTTGTGCGCTAAAATCTTCTCCAGTCTTTGCAGTATAAGTGGATACAAATTAGAGGATAATGACATTTTCGCCAGAGTGCTCTTGGCCCTTTGAAGCGAGGGGTACTTTTTGAACGATTTTTTAAAAGTTTCTCTTGGTGTCCTCTTTGCTTTTTTTCAGAAAATGCGGGTTTTGGGTGACTTTCCGAAAATTGCTATAACTTGGCCATTCGAGCACCTTTGGAGCCGCTGTTTGCGCCTAAAACAATTCCAGTCCTTACACTTTAAGTGCATACTAATTAGACGATAATGCCATTTGCGCAACAGTGCTTCTGGGCCTTTTCAGCGAGGGCATCCTTTTGGGCGCTTTTTAAAAAAATTTCCCTTGGTCCCCCCTTTGCACTTTTTAAGAAAATGCGGGTTTTGGGTGACCTTGCGAAAATTGCAATAACTTGGCCATTCGGGCACTTTTGGAGCCGCTGTTCTCGCCAAAATCTTCTCTTGGCGCTATAAGTGCATACTAATTAGAGTATAATGCCATTTACCTCAGAGTTTCCTTAAGCTTCTTAAGCGAGGCTACTTTTTAGGCGGTTTTTGAAACATTTCCCTTGGTCCCCCCTTTGCACTTTTCAGAAAATGCGGGTTTAGGGTGACCTTGCATAAATTGCCTTAACTGGGCCATTCGGGCGCTTTTGGAGCCGTTTTCTGCGTCAAAATCGTCTCCAATATTTGCACTATAGGGGCATACTATTTAGAGTAGAATGCAATTTGTGCCAGAGTGCTTTTGGGCCTTTCAAGCGAAGGCTAGTTTTTGGGCGCTTTTTGAAAAATTTCGCTTGGTCCCCCTTTTCCCTCTTTTTTTTGAAAATGCGGGTTTTGGGTGACCTTGCGAAAATTGCCATAACTTTGCCATTCGAGAACTTTTGGAGCCGCCTTTTGCGCCAAAATCTTCTCTAGTCTTTGCACTATAAGTGCATACTAATAAGAGGATAATGCCATTTGCGGCAGAGTGCTTTTGGCCTTTCAAACGAGGGCAACTTTTTGGGCGATTTTTGAAAAATTTTCCTTGGTCCCCCCTTTGCACTTTTTCAGAAAATGCGGGTTTTGGATGACCTTTCGAGAATTGCTATAACTTAGCCATTCGGGCGCTTTTGGATCAGCTTTTAGCGTCAAAATCTTCTCCCGTCTTTGCACTTTAAGCGCATACTAAATAGAGGATAATGCCATTCGCGCCAGAGGGTTCTTAGGCCATTCAAACGAGGGCTACTTTCTCGGCGATTTTTGAAAAATTTTCCTTGGTCCTCCCTTTGCACTTTTTCAGAAAATGCGGGTTTTGGGTGACCTTGCGCAAATCTCAATGACTTGGCCATTCGGGCACTGTTTGGAGCCGCTGTTTCCGTTAAAATCTTCTCCAGTCTTTACACTTTAAGTGGATACTAATTGGAGGATAATGCCATTTGCCCCAGAGGGCTCTTAGGCCATTCATACGAGGGCTACTTTTCGGGCGATTTTTGAAAAATTTCCCTTCGTCCCCCCTTTCCACTTTTTCAGAAAATGCGGGTTTTGGGTGACCTTGCGAAAACTGCCATACCTTGGCCATTCGGGCACTTTTGGAGCTGGATAATGCCATTTTGGCCAGAGTGCTGTTGGCCCTTTTAAGTGAGGGCTACTTTTTGGACGATTTCGGAAAAATTTCTTTTCGTGCCCTCTTTGCACTTTTTCAAAAAATGCGGATTTTGGGTGACCTTTTTTAAATTGCCATAACTTGGCCATTCGGGCCCTTTCGGAACCGCTTTTTGCGCCAAAATCTTTTCCATCCTTTGCACTATAAGTGCATACTAATTAGAGCATAATGCCATTTGCGCCAGAGTGCTGTTGGGTTTTTGAAGGGAGGGCCACTTTTTGGGTGATTTTTGAAACATTTTCCTTGGTCCTCGCTTTGCACTTTTTCACAAAATGGGGCTTTTGGGTGACCTTTCGAGAATTGCCATAACTTAGCCATTCGGGCATTTTTGGATCCGGTTTTTGCGCCAAAATCTTTTGCAGTCTTTGCACTTCAAGTGCATACTAAATACAAGATGATGTTATATGCGCCAGAGTACTTTTAGGCCTTTCAAACGAGGGCTACTTTTTGGGCGATTTTGGAAACATTTCCCTTGGTCCGCTATTTGCACTTTTTCAGAAAATGCGGGTCTTGGGTGACCTTGCGAAAATTGCCATAACTTGGTCATTCGTGACGTTTTGGAGCTTCTTTTTGCGCCAAACTCTTTTTCAGTCTTTCCTTTCTAAGTGTATACAATTTACAGCATGATGACATTTGCGCCAGAGTGCTGTTGGCCTTTTGAAGCGAGGGCTACTTTTTGGGTGATTCTTGAAAAACTTCTCTTGGTCTCCCCTTTGCACTTTTTCTGAAAATGCAGCTTCTGGGGGACCTTCCGAAAATTGCCATAACTTCTCCATTCGGGCCCTGTTAGAGCCGCTGTTTGTGCCTAAATCTTGTCCAGTCTTTGCACTTTAAGGGCATACTAATTAAAGGATAATGCCATTTGCGCCAGTGTGCTTTTGGGCCTTTTAAAAGAGGGCTACTTTTTGGGCGATTATTGAAAAATTTCTTTTAGTCCCCCATTTGCACTTTTCCAGAAAATGCGAGCTTTGGGTGACCTTGCAAAAATTGTTGTAACTTTGTCATTCGGGCACTTTCGGAGCCGCTGTTTGCGCCATAATCTTTTCAAGTCTTTGCACTTTAAGTGCATTTTAATTAAAGGATAATGCCATTGGCGCGAGAGTGCTTATGGGCCTTTAAAACGAAGGCTATCTTTTGGGGTTTTTTGAAAAATTTCCCTGGGTCCTCCCTTTGCACTTTTCCAGGAAATGTGGGTTTTGGGTGACCTTGCAAAAATTGCCACAACTTAGTTATTCGGGCACTTTTGGAGCCGCCTTTTGCACGAAAATCTCTTCTAGTCTTTGCACTTTAAGAGCATACTAATTGGAGGATAATGCCATTTGCGCCAGAGTGCTTTTAGGCCTTTCAAACGATGGCTACTTTTTTGGGCGATTTTTTAAAGGTTCCCTTGGTCTCCCCTTTGCACCTTTTCAGAAAATGCGGGGTTTGGGTGACCTTGCAGAAATTGTTGTAACTTGGCCATTCGGGCACGTTTGGAGCCGCCGTTTCCGCCAAAATCCTTTCCAGTCTTTGCACTTTAAGTGCATGTTAAATAAAGGATAATGCCATTGGCGCGAGAGTGCTTATGGGCCTTTTAAGCGAAGGCTACCTTTTGGGGGATTTTTGAAAAATTTCTATTGGTCCCTCTTTTGCACTTTTTTAAGAAAATGCGGGTTTTGGGTGACCTTCCGAAAATTGTTGTAACTTGGCCATTCCGGCACTTTTCGAGCCGCTGTTTGCGAAAAAACCTTCTCCAGTCTTTGCACTTTAAGTGTATGCTAAATAGAGGATAATGTTATTTCCGGCAGAGTACGTTTGAGCCTTTTAAGCGAAGGCTACTTTTTATGCGATTTTTGAAAAATTTCCCTTGGTCCCCCCTTGGCACTTTTTCAGAAAATGAGGGTTTTGGGTGACCTTGCGAAAATTGCCATAACCTGGTCATTCGGGCACTTTTGTAGCCGCTGTTTGCGCCTAAATCTTCTCCAGTTTTTGCACCTCAAGTGTATACTAATTAGAGGATAATGCCACTTACCGCAGAGTGCTTTTGAGCCTTTCAAACGAAGGCTACTTTTTGGGCGATTTTTGAAAAATTTCCCTTGGTCCCCCCTTTGCAATTTTTCAGAAAATGCGGGTTTTGAATGACCTGGCAAAAATTGCCATAACTTGGCCATTCTGGCACTTTTGGAGCCGCTTTTCTCGCCAAAATTTTCTCCAGTCTTGGCGCTATAAGTGCATACTAATTAGAGTAGAATGCAATTTGCGCCAGAGTGCTTTTGGGCCTTTCAAGCGAGGGCTAGTTTTTGGACGATTTTTCTCTTGGTCCCCCCTTCGTTCTTTTCGTAGAAAATGCTGGTTTTGGGTGACCTTCCCAAAATTGCCATAACTTAGCCATTCGAGAACTTTTGGAGCCGCCTAATGCGCCAAAATCTTTTGTATTCTTGGCACTTTAAGTGCATACTAATTAGAGGATAATGACACCTGCGCCAGAGTGCTTTTAAGCCTTTTAAGCGAGGGCTACTTTTTGTCCCATTTCTTAAAAATTTTCCTTTTTTCCCCCTTTGCACTTTTTTAGAAAACGTGGGTTTTGGGTGACCTTTCAAAAATTGCCATCACTTGGCCTTTCGTTCACTTTTGGAGCTTTTTCTTGCGCCAAAATTTTCTCCAGTCTTTGCACTTTAACTGCATGCTAATTAAGGGATAATGCCCTTTCGGCCAGCGTGCTGTTGGCTTTTTTATGTGAGGGCTGTTTTTTGGGCGATCTTTGAAAAATTTCTCTTCGTCCCCCATTTGCACTTTTTCAGAAAATGCCGGTTTTGGGTGACCTTGCCTAAATTGCCATAACTTGGCCATTGCGGCACTTTTGGAGCCGCTTGTTTGCCTCAAAATCTTCTTTAGTCTTTGCAGTTTAAGTGCATACAAATTTGAGGATAATGCCACTTGCGCGAGACTTTTTATGGGTTTTTTAAGCGAGGGCTATTTTTTGGGCAATTTTTGAAAAATTTCCCTTGGTCCCCTCTTTGCACTTTTTGAGAAAATGCGGGTTTGGGTGACCTGGCGAAAATTGCCATAACTTGGCCATTCGGGGAATTTTATAGCCGCCTTATGCGCCAAAATCATCTTTAGTCCTTGCACTTTTAGTGCATACTGATTAGAGGATAATGCCATTTGCGCCACAGTATTTTTGGGCCTTTCAAACAAGGGATACTTTTTTGGGGGATGTTTGAAAATTTTCCCTTGATCCCCCCTTTGCACTTTTTCAGAAAATGCTGGTTTTGGGAGACCTTGCAAAAATTATTGTAACTTGGCCATTCGGGCACTTTTGGAGCCGCTGTTTAAGCCAAAATCTTTTCCAGTCTTTGCACTTTAAGTGCATTCTAATGAAAGGATAATGCCGTTATCGCGAGAGTGCTTATGGCCCTTTTAAGCGAAGGCTACCTTTAGGGCGATTTTTGGAAAAGTTCCTTTGGTCCCCCCTTTGCACTTTTTCAGAAAATGCGGGTTTTTGGTGACCTTGCAAAAAATTGCCATCACTTGGCCATTCGGGCACTTTTGGAGCCGTTGTCTGCGCCAAAATCATTTCCAGTCTTTGCACGTTAAGTGCGTACTAATTAGAGGATAATGCCACTTGCGCAAGACTACTTCTGGGTTTTTTAAGCGAGGGCTACTTTTTTTTCTAAAAATTTTCCCTGGTCCCCCCTTTGCACTTTTTTAGAAAATGCGGTTTTGGGTGACCTGGCGACAATTGCCATAACTTGGCCATTCGGGCACTTTTGGAGCCGCCTTATAAGCAAAAATCTTGTCCAGTCTTTGCACGTTAAGAGCATAGAAATTACTGGATAATGCGATTTCCGCCAGAGTGCTTTTGGGCCTTTCAAACGAGGGCTTTTTTTTGGGCGATTTTTGCGAAATTTCTCTTGTTCTTCTTTTTGCACTTTTTCAGAAAATGCGGGTTTTGGGTGACCTGGCGAAAATTGCCATAACTTGGCAATTCGGGCACTCTTTGAGCCGCTGTTTGCAACAAAATCGTGCCCAGTCTTTGCACTTTAAGAGTATACTAATTACAGGATAATGCCATTTGCACCAGAGCGCTTTTAGCCGTTTCAAACGAGGCCTACTTTTTGGGCGATTTTTGAAAAATTTTCATTGGTCCCCCCTTTGCACTTTTTCAGAAAATGCGGGTTTAGGGTGACCTTGCAAAAATTGCCATAACTTGGCCATTCGGGTACTTTTGGAGCCGCTTTTCTCGCCAAAATCTTCTCCAGTCTTGGCGCTATAAGTGCATACTAATTAGAGTAGAATGCAATTTCCGCCAGAGTGCCTTTGGGCCTTTCAAGCGAGGGCTAGTTTTTGGACGATTTTTTCTTTTTTAGAAAATGCGGGTTTGGGTGACCTGGCGACAATTGCCATAACTTGGCCATTCGGGCACTTTTGGAGCCGCCTTATAAGCAGAAATCTTGTCCAATCTTTGCACGTTAAGAGCATAGAAATTACTGGATAATGCGATTTCCGCCAGAGTGCTTTTGGGCCTTTGAAACGAGGGCTTTTTTTTGGGCGATTTTTGCGAAATTTCTCTTGTTCTTCTTTTTGCACTTTTTCAGAAAATGCGGGTTTTGGGTGACCTGGCGAAAATTGCCATAACTTGGCAATTCGGGCACTCTTTGAGCCGCTGTTTGCAACAAAATCGTGCCCAGTCTTTGCACTTTAAGAGTATACTAATTACAGGATAATGCCATTTGCACCAGAGCGCTTTTAGCCGTTTCAAACGAGGCCCACTTTTTGGGCGATTGTTTAAAAATTTTCATTGGTCCCCCCTTTGCACTTTTTCAGAAAATGCGGGTTTAGGGTGACCTTGCAAAAATTGCCATAACTTGGCCATTCGGGTACTTTTGGAGCTGCTGTTTGCGCCTAAATTTTGTCAAGTCTTTGCACTTTAAGAGCATACTAATTAGAGGATAATGCCATTTGTGCTAGAGTGCCTTGGGGCCTTTTAAACGAGGGCTACTTTTTAGGCAATTTTTGAAAAATTTCTCTTGGTCCCCGCTTTGCACTTTTTTAGAAAATGCGGGTTTTGGGTGACCTTGCCAAAATTGCCATAACTTGGTTGTTCGGGCACGTTTGGAGCCGCTGTTTTCGCCAAAATCTTCTCCAGTCTTTGCAGTTTAAGTGAATACTAAATAAAGGATAATGCCATTTGCGCCGGAGTGTTTTTGGGAATTTCAAACGAAGGCTCTTGTTTGGGCGATTTTTGAAAAATTTAGCTTGGTCCCCCCTTTGCACTTTTTTTAGAAAATGCGGGTTTTGGGTGACCTTGCCAAAATTGCCATAACGTAGCCATTCAGGTACTTTTGGAGCCGTTGTTAGTGCCAATATCATCTGCAGTCTTTGCACGTTAAGTGCATACTAATTGGAGGATAATGCCATTTGCGCCAGAGCGCTTTTAGCCGTTTCAAACGAGGGCTTCTTTTGGGGCGATTTTTGAAAAATTTCCCTTGGTCCCCCCTTTGCACTTTTTCAGAAAATGCGGGTTTAGGGTGACCTTGCAGAAATTGCCATAACTTGGCAATTCGGGTACTTTTGGAGCCGCTGTTTGCGCCCAAATTTTTCCAGTCTTTGCACTTTAAGAGCATACTAATTAGAGGATACTGCGATTTGGTCTAGAGTGCGTTTGGCCCTTTATTTCGAGGGCATCTTTTTGGGCGATTTTTGAAAAATTTCTATTGGTCCCCCTTTTGCACCTTTTAAGAAAATGCGGGTTTTAAGTGACCTTGCGAAAACTGATATAACTTGGCCATTCGAGCACTTTTGGATAGGGTGTTTGCGCCCAAGCCTTGTCCAGTCTTTGCACTTTAAGTGCATACTATTTAGAGGATAATGTTATTTCCGCCAGAGTCCTTTTGAGAATTTTAAGCGAAGGCTACTTTTTAGGCGATTTTTGAAAAATTTCCCTTGGTCTTCCCTTTTAGAAAATGGGGCTTTTGGGTGACCTTGCAAAAATTCCCATATCTTGGCCATTCTTGCACTTTTGCAGCCGCTGTTTGCCCCTAAATCTTTTCCGGTCATTGCACTTTAAGTGTATACTAATTACAGGATAATGCCTTTTGCTTCAAAGTGCTTTGAACCTTTCAAACGAGGGTACTTCTTGGGCGATTTTTGAAAAATTTCTCTTGGTCCCCGCTTTGCACTTTTTTAGAAAATAAGGTTTTTGGGTGACCTTGCGTAAATTTGCCATAACTTGGCCATTCGGGCACTTTTGGAGCCGCTGTTTGCGCGTAAATCTTTTCCATTCCTTGCACTTTAAGTGCATACTAATTAGAGGATAATGCCATTTGCGCCAGAGTGCCTTTAAGCCTCTTTAGCGAGGGCATCTGTTTGGGCGATTTTTGAAAAAGTTCCCTTGGTCCCCCCTTTGCACTTTTTCAGAAAATGCGAGTTTTGAATGATCAGGCGAAAATTGCCATAACTTCGCTATTTAAGCACTTTTGGAGCCGCTGTTAACGCCCAAAAGTTTTCCAGTGTTTGCACTTTAAGTGCATACTAATTAAAGCATAATGCCATTTGCACCAGAGTGCTTTTAAGTCTCTTTACCGAGGCCTTCTTTTTGGCCGATCTTTTAAAAATTTCCCTTGGTCCCCCGTTTCCGCTTTTACGGAAAATGCGCGTTTTGGGTGACCTTGCGAAAATTGCCATTCGGGCACTCTTTGAAGCCGCTTTTTGCGCCAATATCTTTTCCAGTCTTTGCATTTTAAGTGCATACTAATTAGAGGATAATGCCATTTACTATTTAGAGGATAATGTTATTTCCGCCAGAGTGCTTTTGAGAATTTTAAGCGAAGACTACTTTTTAGGCGATTTTTGAAAAATTTCCCTTGGTCCCCCGTTTGCACTTTTCCAGAAAATGCGGGCTTTGGGTGACCTTGCGATAATTGCCATAACTTGCCCATTCGGACACGTTTGGAGCCGCTGTTTGCGCCAAAATATTCTCCAGTCTTTGTACCTTAAGTGCATTTTAATTAGAGTGTAATTCAAATTAATTGCGCCAGAGTGCTTTTGGGCCTTTCAAGCAAGGGCTTTTTTTTGGCGATGTTTGAAAAATTTTCTTTGGTCCCCCGTTTCCTCTTTTTCAGAAAAATGCGGGTTTAGGGTGACCTTGCGAAATTTGCCATAACTCTGCCATGCGGGCACTTTTGGAGCTGCGTTCTGCGCCAAAATCTTCTCCAGTCTTGGCGCTATAAGGGTATACTTATAAGACGATAATGCCATTTGCCTCAGAGTTTTTTTGGCTTCTTAAGCGAGGGCTACTTTTTGGGCGATTTCCCTTGGTCCCCCGGTTGCACTTTTCCAGAAAATGCGGGTTTTGGGTGACCTTGCGATAATTGCCATAACTTGCCCATTCGGACACTTTTGGAGCCGCTGTTTGCGCCAAAATCTTTTCCAGTCTTTGCACTTCAAGCGCATACAATTTAGACGATAAATCTATTTGCGCCAGAGTGCTTTTGGGCCTTTCAAACGAGGGCTACTTTTTGGGCGATTTTCGAAAAATTTCCCTTGGTCCCCCCTTTGCACTTTTTCAGAAAATGCGGTTTTGGGTGACCTTGCAAAAATTGCCATAACTTCGCCGTTCGGGCACTTTTGGAGCCGTTTTCTGCACCAAAATCTTCTTCAGTCTTTGCACCTTAAGAGCATACTAGTTTGGCTCCTTGGAGCCGCTTTTTGCGCCAAAATCATTTCCAATCTTTGCACTTTAAGTGCATACAATTTAGACGATAATTCTATTTGCGCCAGAGTGCTTTTGGGCCTTTCAAACAAGGGCTACTTTTTGGGCGATTTTCGAAAAATTTCCCTTGGTCCCCCCTTTGTACTTTTTCAGAAAATGCGGGTTTTGGGTGACCTTGCAAAAATTGCCATAAGTTCGCCGTTCTGGCACTTTTGGAGCCGTTTTCTGCGCCAAATTCTTGTCCAGTCTTTGCACCTTAAGAGCATATTAGTTAGAGGATAATGCCGTTTGCGCCAGAGTGCTCTTGGCCGTTTGAAGCGAGGGCTACTTTTTGGGCGAGTTTTGAGAAATTTTCCTTGCTCCCCCCTTTGCACTTTTTCAGAAAATGCGGGTTTTGGGTGACCTTGCAAAAATTGCCATAAGTTCGCCGTTCGGGCACTTTTGGAGACGTTTTCTGCGCCAAAATCTTCTCCAGTCTTTGCACCTTAAGAGCATACTAGTTCGTGGATAATGCCACTTACGGCAGAGTGCTTTTGGGCCTTTTAAACGAAGGCTACTTTTTGGGCGATTTTTGGAAAATTTCCCTTGCTCCCCCCTTTGCACTTTTTCAGAAAATGCGGGTTTTGGGTGACCTTGCGAGAATTGCCATAACTTGGCCATTCGGGCACTTTTAAAGCCGCTGTTGGCGCCAAAATCGTCTGCAGTCTTTGCCCTTTAAGTGCATAATAATTACAGGATAATACTATTTGCGCAAGAGTGCTTTTCTGCCTTTCAAACAAGATTTACTTTTTGGACGATTTTTGAAAAATTTTCCTTGGTCCCCCCTTTGCTCTTTTACAGAAAATGCGGGTTTTGGGTGACCTTGCAAAAATTGCCATAACTTGGCCATTCTGGCACTTTTAGAGCCGCCTTGTGCGCTAAAATCTTCTCCAGTCTTTGCAGTATGAATTAAGGGTGCCCCACTTTAAGTTCAGGCTGTCCTTGTTAGCTCTACGTACAGAACTCACTGAGTTACACTACACTTATGGGTACGCCACCTTAAGCGCAGACCCTGTTGGTTACCTCTATGTTAAGAATTACTGGTTTACACCACACATATGGTTGTCCAACCTTAAGGGCAGCCTATGTTGGGTAGCTCTACCTACAGAATTACTAGGGTAAACTACACTTATGGGTATCTAACCTTATGTTTAGCCTATTGTTGTTAGCTCTATTTAACTGGGTTACACTACACTTATCGATGCTTCACCTTAAGTGCAGCCTATGTTGGTTACCTCTACCTAGAGAATCACTGGGTTACACTATAGTTATGGGTGGGCCACATTAAGTGCAGTTTTGGTTCGTCACCTCAAGTTTCACAATCACTTCCTTACACCACACTTATGGGTGTCTAACGTTAAGTTTAGCTTTTTGTTGTTAGCTCCACCTACAGAATAACTGGGTTACACTATAGTTATGGGTGCGCCACCTTAAGTGCAGCCTATGTTGGTTACCTCCATTTTCAGAATCACTTGCTGACATCAAACTTCTGGGTGTCTAATGTTAAGTTCAGCCTATTGTTGATAGGTTAACCTACAGAATAACTGGGTTGCACTACACTTATTGATGCGCCACCTTAACTTCAGCCTATGTTGGTTACCTCTTCCTTCAGAATCACCGGGCTTTACTTCACTTATGGGTGTCCAGCCTTAAATGCAGCCTATGATGGTAAGCACTACATTCAGAATCACTGAAGTAAATTACAGGTATGGGTGTCCAACCTTACTTGAAGCCTCTGTTTATTAGCTGTACCTTCAGAATCACTGGGTTACACTACACTTATTGGTGTCCAGCACCAAGTGCAGCGTATGATTGTTAAGTCTACTTACAGAATCACTGGATTACAGTAGACTTATGGATGCCCCACCTAAAGTTCTCCGTATGTTTGTAGACTCTACGTACAGAATAAATAAGTTGCACTACACTTATGGGTTCGCCGCCCTAGATGCGGCCTATGTTGGTTACCTCTAGTTTAAGAATCACTTGCTTACACAACACATATAGGTGTCCACCCTTAAGTAAAGCATCTGTTTGTATATTCTAGCTACAGAATCACTGGGGACACTATACTTATGGGTGTCTAGCGTTAAGTTTATCCTATTGTTTTCAGCTTCCCCTACAGAATAACTGGGTTACACTACACTTATTGATGCGCCACCTCAAGATTTTGACCGATTTCAAGATTTTAGCTTTCCACAATCCTGAATTCAAGATTTTGGCCGATTTCAAGATTTTAGCTTTCCAAAATCCTGAATTCAAGCTTTTGGCCGATTTCAAGATTTTAGCTTTCCAAAATCCTGATCTCAAGATTCTGGCCGATTTCAAGATTTTAGCTTTCCAAAATCCTGAATTCAAGATTCTGGCCGATTTTAAGATTTTAGCTTTCCAAAATCCTGAATTCAAGATCTTGGCCGATTTCAAGATTTTAGCTTTCCACAATCCTGAATTCAAGATTTTGACCGATTTCAAGATTTTAGCGTTCCAAAATCCTGAATTCAAGATCTTGGCCGATTTCAGGATTTTAGCTTTCCAAAATCCTGATTTCAAGATTCTGGCCGATTTCAAGATTTTAGCTTTCCAAAATCCTGAATTCAAGATTTTGGCCGATTTCAAGATTTTAGCTTTCCAAAATCCTGATTTCAAGCTCTTGGGCGATTTCAAGATTTTAGCTTTCCAAAATCCTGAATTCAAGATTTTGGCCGATTTCAAGATTTTAGCTTTCCACAATCCTGACTTCAAGATTTTGGCCCATTTCAAGATTTTAGCTTTCCAAAATCCTGAATTCAAGATTTTGGCCGATATCAAGATTTTTTATCTTTCCAAAATCCTGAATTCAAGATCTTGGCCGATATCAAGATTTTAGCGTTCCAAAATCCTGAATTCAAGATCTTGGCCGATTTCGAGATTTTAGCTTTCCAAAATCCTGAATTCAAGATTTTGGCCGACGTGAAATTTTTTTGCTTTCCCAAATCCTGATTTCAAGATTCTTGCCGATTTCAAGATTTTAGCTTTCCAAAATCCTGAACTCAAGATTTTGGCCGATTTCAAGATTTTAGCTTTCCAAAATCCTGAATTCAAGATCTTGGCCGATTTCAAGATTTTAGCTTTCCACAATCCTGAATTTAAGATGTTGACCGATTTCAAGATTTTAGCTTTCCAAAATCCTCATTTCAAGATCTTGGCCGATTTCAAGATTTTAGCTTTCCAAAATCCTGAATTCAAGATTTTGGCCGATTTCAAGATTTTAGCTTACCAAAATCCTGAATTCAAGATTTTGGCCGATTTCAAGATTTTAGCTTTCCCAAATCCTGAATTGAAGGTTTTGGCCGATTTCAAGATTTTAGCTTTCCAAAATCCTGAGTTCAAGATTTCGACCAATTTCAAGATTTTAGCCTATTACAATCCTGAATTCAAGATCTTGGCCGATTTCAAGATTTTAGCTTTCCGAAATCCTGATTTCAAGATTCTGGCCGATTTCAAGATTTTAGCTTTCCAAAATCCTGAATTCAAGATATTGGCCGATTTCAAGATTTTAGCTTTCCAAAATCCTGATTTCAAGATTGTGGCCGATTTCAAGATTTTAGCTTTCCAGAATCCTGAATTCAAGATTTTGGCTGAATTCAAGATTTTAGCTTCCCACAATCCTGAAATCAAGATTTTCGCCGATTTACGGATTTTAGCTTTCCAAAATCCTCAATTCAATATCTTGGCCGATTCCAAGATTTTAGCTTTCCAAGATCCTGAATTCAAGATTTTGGCTGATTTCAAGATTTTAGCTTCCCACAATCCTGAAATCAAGATTTTGGCCGATTTACGGATTTTAGCTTTCCAAAATCCTGAATTCAATATCTTGGCCGATTTCAAGATTTTAGCTTTCCACAATCCTGAATTCAAGATTTTGACGATTCCAAGATTTTAGCTTTCCACATTCTGAATTCAAGATTCTGGCCGATTTCCAGATTTTTGCTTTCCAAAATCCTGATTTAAAGATTCTGGCCGATTTCAAGATTTTAGCTTTCGAAAATCCTGAATTCAAGATTTTGGCCGATTTCAAGATTTTAGCTTTCCAAAATCCTATATCCAAGATCTTGGCCGATTTCAAGATTTTAGCTTTCCAAAATCCTGAATTCAAGATTTTGGCCCACTTCAAGATTTTAGCTTTCCAAAATCCTGAATTCAAGATTCTGGCCGATTTACGGATTTTAGCTTTCCAAAATCCTGAATTCAAGATTTTGGCCGATTTCAAGATTTTAGCTTTCAGAAATCCTGAATTCAAGATTTTGCCCGATTTCAAGATTTTAGCTTTCCAAAATCCTGAATTCAAGATTTTGGCCGATTTCAAGATTTTAGCTTTCAAAAATCCTGATTTCAAGATTCTGGCCGATTTCAAGATTTTAGCTTTCCAAAATCCTGAATTCAAGATTTTGGCCGATTTCAAGATTTTAGCTTTCCAAAATCCTGAATTCAAGATTTACGCCGCTTTCAAGATTTTAGCTTTCCACAATCCTGAATTCAAGATTTTGGCCGATTTCAAGATGTTAGCTTTCCAAAATCCTGTATTCAAGATTTTTGCCGATTTACGGATTTTAGCTTTTCAAAATCCTGATTTCAAGATTCTGGCCGATTTCAAGATTTTAGCTTTCCAAAATCCTGAATTCAAGATTTTGTCCGATTTCAAGATTTTAGCCTTCCAAAATCCTGAATTCAAGATGTTGGCCGATTTCGAAATTTTAGCTTTCCAAAATCCTGATTTCAAGATTCTGGCCGATTTCAAGATTTTAGCTTTCCAAAATCTTGATTTAGAGATTCTGGCCGATTTCAAGATTTTAGCTTTCCATAATCCTGAATTCAAGATTTTGGCCGATTTACGGATTTTAGCCTTCCAAAATCCTGAATTCAAGATCTTGGCCGATTTCGAGATTTTAGCTTTCCAAAGTCCTGATTTCAAGATTCTTGCCGATTTCAAGATTTTAGCTTTCCAAAATCCTGACCTCAAGATTTTGGCCGATTTCAAGATTTTAGCTTTCCAAAATCCTGAATTCAAGATCTTGGCCGATTTCAAGATTTTAGCTTTCCACAATCCTGAATTCAAGATTTTCACCGATTTCAAGATTTTAGCTTTCCACAATCCTGACTTCAAGATTTTGGCCGATTTCAAGATTTTAGCTTTCCAAAATGCTGAATTCAAGATTTTGGCCGATTTACGGATTTTAGCTTTCCGAAATCCTGAATTCAAGATCTTCGCCGATTTCAAGATTTTAGCTTTCCACAATCCTGAATTCAAGATTTTGACCGATTTCAAGATTTTAGCTTTCCACAATCCTGAATTCAAGATTTTGCCCGATTTCAAGATTATAGCTTTCCAAAATCCTGATTTAAAGATTCTGGCCGATTACAAGATTTTAGCTTTCCAAAATCCTGAATTCAAGATTTTGGCAGATTTCAAGATTTTAGCTTTTTAAAATCCTGAATTCAAGATGTTGGCCGATGACAAGATTTTAGCTTTCCACAATCCTGAATTAAGGATCCTGCCTGATTTCAAGAATTTAGCTTTTCACAATCCTGAATTCAAGATTTTGACCGATATCAAAATTTTAGCTTTCCAAAATCCTGAATTCAAGATTTTGGAAGATTTCAAGATTTTACCTTTCCAAAATCCTCACTTCAAGATTTTGGCCAATTTGAATATTTTAGCTTTCCAAAAACCTGAATTCAAGATTTTGACCGATTTGAAGATTTTAGCTTTCCACATTCCTGAATTCACGATTTTGGCCGATTTCAAGATTTTAGCTTTCCAAAATCCTGATTTTAAGATTCTGGCCGATTTCAAGATTTTAGCTTTCCAAAATCCTGAATCCAAGATTTTGGCCGATTTCACTATTTTAGCTTTCCAAAATCCTGAATTCAAGATTTTGGCAGATTTACGGATTTTAGCTTTCCAAACTCCAGAATTCAAGATCTTGGCCGATTTCACGATTTTAGCTTTCCACAATCCTGAATTCAAGATTTTGACCGATTTCAAGATTTTAGCTTTCCAAAAACCTGAATTGAAGATTTTGACCGATTTGAAGATTTTAGCTTTCCACAATCTTGAATTCACGATTTTGGCCGATTTCAAGATTTTAGCTTTCCAAAATCCTGATTTTAAGATTCTGGCCGATTTCAAGATTTTAGCTTTCCAAAATCCTGAATTCAAGATCTTGGGTGATTTCAAGATTTTAGCTTTCCAAAATCCTGAATTCAAGATTTTGGCCGATTTCAAGATTTTAGCTTTCCAAAATCCTGAATTCAAGATTTTGGCCGATGTCAAGTTTTTTGCTTTCCAAAATCCTGACTTCAAGATTTTGGCCGATTTCAAGATTTTAGCTTTTCAAAATCCTAAATTCAAGATCTTGGCCGATTTCAAGATTTTAGCTTTCCAAAATCCTGAATTCAAGATTTTGGCCGATTTCAAGATTTTAGCTTTCCAAAATCCTGAATTCAAGATTTTGACCGATTTCAAGATTTTAGCTTTCCACAATCCTGATTTTAAGATTTTAGCTTTCCAAAATCCTGAATTCAAGATTTTGACCGATTCCAAGATTTTAGCTTTCCACATTCTGAATTCAAGATTCTGGCCGATTTCAAGATTTTAGCTTTCCAAAATCCTGAATTCAAGATTTTGGCCGATTTCAAGATTTTAGCTTTCCAAAATCCTGAATTCAAGATTTACACCGCTTTCAAGATTTTAGCTTTCGAAAATCCTGTATTCAAGATTTTTGCCGATTTACGGATTTTAGCTTTCCATAATCCTGATTTCAAGATTCTGGCCGATTTCAAGATTTTAGCTTTCCAAAATCCTGACTTCAAGATTTTGGCCGATTTCAAGATTTTAGCCTTCCAAAATCCTGAATTCAAGATCTTGGCCGATTTCGAACTTTTAGCTTTCCAAAATCCTGATTTCAAGATTCTGGCCGATTTCAAGATTTTAGCTTTCCAAAATCCTGATTTAGAGATTCTGGCCGATTTCAAGATTTTAGCTTTCCAAAATCCTGAATTCTAGATTTTGGCCGATTTCAAGATTTTAGCCTTCCAAAATCCTGAGTTCAAGATCTTGGCCGATTTCGAGATTTTAGCTTTCCAAAGTCCTGATTTCAAGATTCTTGCCGATTTCAAGATTTTAGCTTTCCAAAATCCTGATTTCAAGATTTTGGCCGATTTCAAGATTTTAGCTTTCCAAAATCCTGAATTCAAGATTTCGGCCGATTTCAAGATTTTAGCTTTCCAAAATCCTGAATTCAAGATTTTGGCCGATTTACGGATTTTAGCTTTCCGAAATCCTGAATTCAAGATCTTGGCCGATTTCAAGATTTTAGCTTTCCACAATCCTGAATTCAAGATTTTGACCGATTTCAAGATTTTAGCTTTCCACAATCCTGAATTCAAGATTTTGCCCGATTTCAAGATTTTAGCTTTCCAAAATCCTGATTTAAAGATTCTGGCCGATTTGAAGATTTTAGCTTTCCAAAATCCTGAATTCAAGATTTTGGCAGATTTCAAGATTTTAGCTTTTTAAAATCCTGAATTCAAGATGTTGGCCGATTACAAGATTTTAGCTTTCCACAATCCTGAATTAAGGATCCTGGCTGATTTCAAGATTTTAGCTTTTCACAATCCTGAATTCAAGATTTTGACCGATATCAAGATTTTAGCTTTGCAAAATCCTGAATTCAAGATTTTGGAAGATTTCAAGATTTTACCTTTCCAAAATCCTCACTTCAAGATTTTGGCCAATTTGAATATTTTAGCTTTCCAAAAACCTGAATTCAAGATTTTGACCGATTTGAAGATTTTAGCTTTCCACAATCCTGAATTCACGACTTTGGCCGATTTCAAGATTTTAGCTTTCCAAAATCCTGAATTCAAGATTTTGGCAGATTTACGGATTTTAGCTTTCCAAAGTCCAGAATTCAAGATCTTGGCCGATTTCACGATTTTAGCTTTCCAGAATCCTGAATTCAAGATTTTGACCGATTTCAAGATTTTAGCTTTCCAAAAACCTGAATTCAAGATTTTCACCGATTTGAAGATTTTAGCTTTCCACAATCTTGAATTCACGATTTTGGCCGATTTCAAGATTTTAGCTTTCCAAAATCCTGATTTTAAGATTCTGGCGGATTTCAAGATTTTAGCTTTCCAAAATCCTGAATTCAAGATCTTGGGTGATTTCAAGATTTTAGCTTTCCAAAATCCTGAATTCAAGATTTTGGCCGATTTCAAGATTTTAGCTTTCCAAAATCCTGAATTCAAGATTTTGGCCGATGTCAAGTTTTTTGCGTTCCAAAATCCTGACTTCAAGATTTTGGCCGATTTCAAGATTTTAGCTTTTCAAAATCCTGAATTCAAGATCTTGGCCGATTTCAAGATTTTAGCTTTCCAAAATCCTGAATTCAAGATTTTGGCCGATTTCAAGATTTTAGCTTTCCAAAATCCTGAATTCAAGATTTTGACCGATTTCAAGATTTTAGCTTTCCACAATCCTGATTTTAAGATTTTAGCTTTCCAAAATCCTGAATTCAAGATTTTGGCCGATTTCAAGTTTTTTGCTTTCCAAAATCCTGACTTCAAGATTTTGGCCGAATTGATTATTTTAGCTTTGCAAAATTCGTGAATTCAAGATCTTGGCTTATTTCAAAATTTTAGCTTTCCACAATCTTGAATTCAAGATTTTGACCGATTTCAAGATTTTAGCTTTCCACAATCCTGAATTCAAGATTTTGACCGATTTCAAGATTTTAGCATTCCAAAAAATCTTGAAATCGGCCAAAATTTTGAATTCAGGATTGTGGAAAGCTAAAATCTTGGAATCGGTCAAAATCTTGAATTCAAGATTGTGGAAAGCTAAAATCTTGAAATCGGCAGCGATCTTGAATTCAGGATTTTGGAAAGCTAAAATCCGTAAATCAGCCAAAATCTTGAATTTTTGGATAATGGAAAGCTAAAATCTTGAAATCGGCCAAAATCTTGAATTCAGGATTGTGGAAAGCTAAAATCTTGAAATCGGTCAAAATCCTGAATTCAGGATTGTGGAAAGCTAAAATCTTGAAATCGGTCGAGATCTTGAATTCAGGATTGTGGAAAGTTAAAATTGTGAAATTGGGCAGGATCTTGAATTCAGGAGTTTGGAAAGCTAAAATCCGCAAATCGGCCAAAATCTTGAATTCAGGATTTTGGAAAGCTAAAATCTTGAAATAAGTCACAATCTTGAATTCAGGATTGTGGAAAGCTAACATCTTGAAATCGGTCGAAATCTTGAATTCAGGATTGTGGAAAGCTAAAATCGTGAAATCGGCCAAGATCTTGAATTCTGGAGTTTGGAAAGCTAAAATCCGTAAATCTGCCAAAATCTTGAATTCAGGATTTTGGAAAGCTAAAATAGTGAAATCGGCCAAAATCTTGGATTCAGGATTTTGGAAAGCTAAAATCTTGAAATCGGCCAAGATCTTGAATTCAGGATTTTGGAAAGCTAAAATCTTAAAATCGGCCAGAATCTTGAAATCAGGATTTTGGAAAGCTAAAACCTTGGAATCGGCCAAAATCTTCAATTCAGGATTGTGGAAAGCTAAAATCTTGAAATCGGTCAAAATCTTGAATAGAGGATTGCGGAAAGCTAAAATCTGGAAATCCGCCAAAATCTTGACTTCAGGATTTTGGAAAGCTAAAATCTTAAAATCGGCCAAAATCTTGAATTCAGGATTTTGGAAAGCTAAAATCCGTAAATCGGACAAAATCTTGAAATCAGGATTGTAGAAAGCTAAAATCTTGAAATCGGTCAAAATCTTGAATTCAGGATTGTGGAAAGCTAAAATCTTGACATCGGTCGAAATCTTGAATTCAGGATTGTGGAAAGCTAAAATCTTAAAATCGGGCAAAATCTTGAATTCAGTATTTTGGAAAGCTAAAATCCGTAAATCGGCCAAAATCTTGAATTCAGGATTTTGGAAAGCTAAAATCTTGAAATCGGCAGGGATCTTGAATTCAGGATTTTGGAAAGCTAAAATCCGTAAATCGGCCAAAATCTTGAATTCAGGATTTTGTAAAGCTAAAATCTTAAAATCGGCCAAAAATCTTGAATTCAGGATTGTGGAAAGCTAAAATCTTGAAATCGGTCAAAATCTTGAATTCAGGATTGTGGAAAGCTAAAATCTTGAAATCGGTCGAAATCTTGAATTCAGGATTGTGGAAAGCTAAAATCGTGAAATCGGCCAGAGTCTTGAATTCAGGATTTTGGAAAGCTAAAATCCGTAAATCGGGCAAAATCGTGAATTCAGGATTTTGGAAAGCTAAAATCTTGAAATCGGTCAAAATCTTGAATTCAGGATTGTGGAAAGCTAAAATCGTGAAATCGGTCAAAATCTTGAATTCAGGATTGTGGAAAGCTAAAATCTTGAAATCGGTCAAAATCTTGAATTCAGGATTGTGGAAAGCTAAAATCGTGAAATCGGCCAAGATCTTGAATTCAGGATTTTGGAAAGCTAAAATCCGTAAATCGGCCAAAATCTTGAATTCAGGATTTTGGAAAGCTAAAATCTTGCAATCGGCCCAAAATCTTGGATTCAGGATTTTGGCAAGCTAAAATCTTGAAATCGGCCAAGATCTTGAATTCAGGATTTTGGAAAGCTAAAATCTTAAAATAAGCCAAAATCTTGAATTCAGGATTTTGGAAAGCTAAAATCTTGAAATCGGCCAGAATGTTGAAATCAGGATTTTGGAAAGCTAAAATCTTGGAATCGGCCAAAATCTTGAATTCAGGATTGTGGAAAGCTAAAATCTTGAAATCGGTCAAAATCTTGAATTGAGGATTGTCGAAAGCTAAAATCTCGAAATCGGCCAAAATCTTGGATTCAGGATTTTGGAACGCTAAAATCTTGAAATCGGCCAAGATCTTGAATTCAGGATATTTGGAAAGCTAAAATCTTGAAATAAGCCAAAATCTTGAATTCAGGATTTTGGAAAGCTAAAATCTTGAAATCGGCCAGAATCTTGAAATCTGGATTTTGGAAAACTAAACTCTTGAAATCGGCCAAAATCTTGAATTCAGGATTTTGGAAAGCTAAAATCTTGAAATCGGCCAAGATCTTGAATTCAGGATTTTGGAAAGCTAAAATCTTGAAATCGGCCAAAATCTTGAATTCAGGATTTTAGAAAGCTAAAATCTTGAACTCGGTCAAAATCTTGAATTCAGGATTGTGGAAAGCTAAAATCTTGAAATCGGCCAAAATCTTGAATTCAGGAGTTTGGAAAGCTAAAATCCGTAAATCGGCCAAAATCTTGAATTCAGGATTTTGGAAAGCAAAAAACTTGACATCGGCGAAAATCTTGAAATCAGGATTTTGGAAAGCTAAAATCTTGAAATCGGCCAAAATCTTGCATTCAGGATTGTGGAAAGCTAAAATCTTGAAATCGGCCAACATCTTGAATTCAGGATTTTGGAAAGCTAAAATCTTAAAATCGGCCAGAATCTTGCTATCAGGATTTTGGAAATCTGAAATCTTGAAATCGGCCAAGATCTTGAATTCAGGATTGTGGAAAACTTAAATCTTGAAATCGGCCAAGATCTTGAACTCAGGATTTTGGAAAGCTAAAATCTTCAAATCGGTCAAAATCTTGAATGCAGGATTTTGGAAAGCTAAAATCTTGAAAACGGCGAATATCTAGAACTCAGGATTTTGGAAAGCTAAACTCTTGAGATCGGCCAAGATCTCGAATTCAGGATTTTCGAAAGCTAAAATCTTGAAATCGGCCAAGAGCTTGAATTCAGGATTTTGGAAAGCTAAAATCTTGAAATCGGCCAAAATCTTGAATTCAGGATTTTTGAAAGCTAAAATCTTAAAATCGGCCAAAATTCTTGAACTGAGGATTTTGGAAAGCTAAAATCTTGAGATCGGCCAAGATCTTGAATTCAGGATTTTCTAAAGCTAAAATCTTGAAATGGGCCAAAATCTTGAATTCAGGATTTTGGAAAGCTAAAATCTTGAAATCGGCCTAATGTTGAATTCAGGATTTTGGAAAGCTAAAATCTTGAAATCGGCCAAAATCTTCGATTCAGGATTGTGGAAAGCTAAAATCTTGAAATCGGCCAAGATCTTGAATTCAGGATTTTGGAAAGCTAAAATCCTGAAATAAGCCAAAACCTAGAATTTAGTATTTTGGAAAGCTAAAATCTTGTAATTGGCCAAGATCTTGAATTCAGGATTTTGGAAAGCTAAAATCTTGAAATCGGCCATGATCTTGAATTCAGGATTTTGGAAAGCTAAGATCTTGAAATCGCCGAAAACCTAGAATTCAGGATTTTGGAAAGCTAAAATCTTGAAACCGGCCAAGATCTTGAATTCAGGATTTTGGAAGGCTAAAATCTTAAAATCGGCCAAGATCTTGAAATCAAGATGTTGGAAAGCTAAAATCTTGAAATCGGCCAAAATCTTGAATTCAGGATTTTGGAAAGCTAAAATCTTGAAATCGGCCAAAATCTTGAATTCAGGATTTTCTAAAGGTAAAATCTTGAATTCGGCCAAAATCTTGAATTCAGGATTTTGGAAAGCTAAAATCTTCAAATCGGCCCAAATCTTGAAATCAGGATTTTGCAAAGCTAAAATCTTGAAATCGGCAAAAATCTTCGTTTCAGGATTGTGGAATACTAAAATCTTGAAATCGGTCAAAATCTTGAATTCAGGATTGTGGAAAGCTAAAATCTTGCAATCGGCCAAGATCTTGAATTCAGGATTTTGGAAAGCTAAAATCCTGAAATCAGCCAAAAACCTAGAATTTAGTATTTTGGAAAGCTAAAATCTTGCAATCGGCGAAGATCTTGAATTCAGGATTTTGGAAAGCTAAAATCTTGAAATCGGCCATAATAAAGAATACAGGATTTTGGAAAGCTAAGATCTTGAAATCGCCGAAAACCTAGAATTCAGGATTTTGGAATGCTAAAATCTTCAAACCGGCCAAGATCTTGAATTCAGGATTTTGGAAGGCTAAAATCTTAAAATCGGCCAAGATCTTGAAATCAAGATGTTGGAAAGCTAAAATCTTGAAATCGGCCAAAATCTTGAATTCAGGATTTTGGAAAGCTAAAATCTTAAAATCGGCCAGAATCTTGAAATCAGGATTTTGGAAAGCTAAAATCTTGAAATCGGCCAAAATCTTCAATTCAGGATTGTGGAAAGCTAAAATCTTGAAATCGGTCAAAATCTTGAATAGAGGATTGTGGAAAGCTAAAATCTTGAAATCGGAAAAAAACTGGACTTCAGGATTTTGGAAAGCTAAAATCTTAAAATCGGCCAAAATCTTGAATTCAGGATTTTGGAAAGCTAAAATCCGTAATTCGGACAAAATCTTGAAATCAGGATTGTGGAAATCTAAAATCTTGAAATCGGTCAAAATCTTGAATTCAGGATTGTGGAAAGCTAAAATCTTGAAATCGGTCGAAATCTTGAATTCAGGATTGTGGAAAGCTAAAATCGTAAAATCGGGCAAAATCTTGAATTCAGGATTTTGGAAAGCTAAAATCCGTAAATCGGCCAAAATCTTGAATTCAGGATTTTGGAAAGCTAAAATCTTGAAATCGGCAGGGATCTTGAATTCAGGATTTTGGAAAGCTAAAATCCGTAAATCGGCAAAAATCTTGAATTCAGGATTTTGTAAAGCTAAAATCTTGAAATCGGCCAAAAATCTTGAATTCAGGATTGTGGAAAGTTAAAATCTTGAAATCGGTCAAAATCTTGAATTCAGGATTGTGGAAAGCTAAAATCTTGAAATCGGTCGAAATCTTGAATTCAGGATTGTGGAAAGCTAAAATCGTGAAATCGGCCAGGATCTTGAATTCAGGATTTTGGAGAGCTAAAATCTGTAAATCGGGCAAAATCTTGAATTCAGGATTTTAGAAAGCTAAAATCTTGAACTCGGTCTAAATCTTGAATTCAGGATTGTGGAAAGCTAAAATCTTGAAATCGGCAAAAATCTTGAATTCAGGAGTTTGGAAAGCTAAAATCTTGAAATCGGCCATGATCTTGAATTCAGGATTTTGGAAAGCTAAGATCTTGAAATCGCCGAAAACCTAGAATTCAGGATTTTGGAAAGCTAAAATCTTCAAATCGGCCCAAATCTTGAAATCAGGATTTTGGAAAGCTAAAATCTTGAAATCGGCCAAAATCTTGAACTCAGGATTTTGGAAAGCTAAACTCTTGAGATCGGCCAAGATCTCGAATTTAGGATTTTCGAAAGCTAAAATCTTGAAATCGGCCAAGATCTTGAATTCAGGATTTTGGAAAGCTAAAATCTTGAAATCGGCCAAAATCTTGAAATCAGGATTTTTGAAAGCTAAAATCTTAAAATCGGCCAAAATCTTGAACTGAGGATTTTGGAAAGCTAAAATCTTGAGATCGGCCAAGATCTTGAATTCAGGATTTTCTAAAGCTAAAATCTTGAAATGGGCCAAAATCTTGAATTCAGGATTTTGGAAAGCTAAAATCTTGAAATCGGCCAAATGTTGAATTCAGGATTTTGGAAAGCTAAAATCTTGAAATCGGCCAAAATCTTCGATTCAGGATTGTGGAAAGCTAAAATCTTGAAATCGGCCAAGATCTTGAATTCAGGATTTTGGAAAGCTAAAATCCTGAAATAAGCCAAAACCTAGAATTTAGTATTTTGGAAAGCTAAAATCTTGTAATTGGCCAAGATCTTGAATTCAGGATTTTGGAAAGCTAAAATCTTGAAATCGGCCATGATCTTGAATTCAGGATTTTGGAAAGCTAAGATCTTGAAATCGCCGAAAACCTAGATTTCAGGATTTTGGAAAGCTAAAATCTTGAAACCGGCCAAGATCTTGAATTCAGGATTTTGGAAGGCTAAAATCTTAAAATCGGCCAAGATCTTAAAATCAAGATGTTGGAAAGCTAAAATCTTGAAATCGGCCAAAATCTTGAATTCAGGATTTTGGAAAGCTAAAATCTTGAAATCGGCCAAAATCTTGAATTCAGGATTTTCTAAAGGTAAAATCTCTAATTCGGCCAAAATCTTGAATTCAGGATTTTGGAAAGCTAAAATCTTGAAATCGGCCAAAATCTTCGATTCAGGATTGTGGAAAGCTAAAATCTTGAAATCGACCAAGATCTTGAATTCAGGATTTTGGAAAGCTAAAATCCTGAAATAAGCCAAAACCTAGAATTTAGTATTTTGGAAAGCTAAAATATTGTAATTGGCCAAGATCTTGAATTCAGGATTTTGGAAAGCTAAAATCTTGAAATCGGCCATGATCTTGAATTCAGGATTTTGGAAAGCTAAAATCTTGAAATCGGCCATGATCTTGAATTCAGGATTTTGGAAAGCTAAGATCTTGAAATCGCCGAAAACCTAGAATTCAGGATTTTGGAAAGCTAAAATCTTCAAATCGGCCCAAATCTTGAAATCAGGATTTTGGAAAGCTAAAATCTTAAAATCGGCGAAAATCTTCGTTTCAGGATTGTGGAAAGCTAAAATCTTGAAATCGGTCAAAATCTTGAATTCAGGATTGTGGAAAGCTAAAATCTTGCAATCGGCCAAGATCTTGAATTCAGGATTTTGGAAAGCTAAAATCCTGAAATCAGCCAAAACCTAGAATTTAGTATTTTGGAAAGCTAAAGTCTTGCAAACGGCGAAGATCTTGAATTCAGGATTTAGGAAAGCTAAAATCTTGAAATCGGCCATAATAAAGAATTCAGGATTTTGGAAAGCTAAGATCTTGAAATCGCCGAAAACCTAGAATTCAGGATTTTGGAAAGCTAAAATCTTCAAACCGGCCAAGATCTTGAATTCAGGATTTTGGAAGGCTAAAATCTTGAAATCGGCCAAGATCTTGAAATCAAGATGTTGGAAAGCTAAAATCTTGAAATCGGCCAAAATCTTGAATTCAGGATTTTGGAAAGCTAAAATCTTAAAATCGGCCAGAATCTTGAAATCAGGATTTTGGAAAGCTAAAATCTTGAAATCGGCCAAAATCTTCAATTCAGGATTGTGGAAAGCTAAAATCTTGAAATCGGTCAAAATCTTGAATAGAGGATTGTGGAAAGCTAAAATCTTGAAATCGGAAAAAAACTGGACTTCAGGATTTTGGAAAGCTAAAATCTTAAAATCGGCCAAAATCTTGAATTCAGGAGTTTGGAAAGCTAAAATCCGTACATTGGTCAAAATCTTGAATTCAGGATTGTGGAAAGCTAAAATCGTGAAATCGGCCAAGATCTTGAATTCAGGATTTTGGAAAGCTAAAATCCGTAAATCGACCAAAATCTTGAATTCAGGATTTTGGAAAGCTAAAATCTTAAAATCGGCCAGAATCTTGAAATCAGGATTTTGGAAAGCTAAAATCTTGGAATGGGCCAAAATCTTCAATTCAGGATTGTGGAAAGCTAAAATCTTGAAATCGGTCGAAATCTTGAATTCAGGATTGTGGAAAGCTAAAATCGTGAAATCGGCCAGGATCTTGAATTCAGGATTTTGGAAAGGTAAAATCCGTAAATCGGGCAAAATCGTGAATTCAGGATTTTGGAAAGCTAAAATCTTGAAATCGGTCAAAATCTTGAATTCAGGATTGTGGAAAGCTAAAATCGTGAAATCGGTCAAAATCTTGAATTCAGGATTGTGGAAAGCTAAAATCTTGAAATCGGTCAAAATCTTGAATTCAGGATTGTAGAAAGCTAAAATCGTGAAATCGGCCAAGATCTTGAATTCAGGATTTTCGAAAGCTAAAATCCGTAAATCGGCCAAAATCTTGAATTCAGGATTTTGGAAAGCTAAAATCTTAAAATCGGCCCAAAATCTTGGATTCAGGATTTTGAAAAGCTAAAATCTTGAAATCGGCCAAGATCTTGAATTCAGGATTTTGGAAAGCTAAAATCTTAAAATAAGCCAAAATCTTGAATTCAGGATTTTGGAAAGCTAAAATCTTGAAATCGGCCACAATGTTGAAATCAGGATTTTGGAAAGCTAAAATCTTGGAATCGGCCAAAATCTTGAATTCAGGATTGTGGAAAGCTAAAATCTTGAAATCGGTCAAAATCTTGAATTGAGGATTGTCGAAAGCTAAAATCTTGAAATCGGCCAAAATCTTGGATTCAGGATTTTGGAACGCTAAAATCTTGAAATCGGCCAAGATCTTGAATTCAGGATTTTGGAAAGCTAAAATCTTGAAATAAGCCAAAATCTTGAATTCAGGATTTTGGAAAGCTAAAATCTTGAAATCGGCCAGAATCTTGAAATCTGGATTTTGGAAAACTAAACTCTTGAAATCGGCCAAAATCTTGAATTCAGGATTTTGGAAAGCTAAAATCTTGTAATCGGCCAAGATCTTGAATTCAGGATTTTGGAAAGCTAAAATCTTGAAATCGGCCAAAATCTTGAATTCAGGATTTTAGAAAGCTAAAATCTTGACATCGGTGAAAATCTTGAAATCAGGATTTTGGAAAGCTAAAATCTTGAAATCGGCCAAAATCTTGCATTCAGGATTGTGGAAAGCTAAAATCTTGAAATCGGCCAACATCTTGAATTCAGGATTTTGGAAAGCTAAAATCTTAAAATCGGCCAGAATCTTGCTATCAGGATTTTGGAAATCTGAAATCTTGAAATCGGCCAAGATCTTGAATTCAGGATTGTGGAAAGCTAAAATCTTGAAATCGGCCAAAATCTTGAATTCAGGATTTTGGGAAGCTAAAATCTTGAAATCGGCCAAAATCTTGAACTCAGGATTTTGGAAAGCTAAACTCTTGAAATCGGCCAAGATCTTGAATTCAGGATTTTCGAAAGCTAAAATCTTGAAATCGGCCAAGATCTTGAATTCAGGATTTTGGAAAGCTAAAATCTTGAAATCGGCCAAAATCTTGAAATCAGGATTTTTGAAAGCTAAAATCTTAAAATCGGCCAAAATCTTGAACTCAGGATTTTGGAAAGGTAAAATGTTGAGATCGGCCAAGATCTTGAATTCAGGATTGTGGAAAGCAAAAATCTTGAAATCGGCCAACATCTTGAATTCAGGATTTTCTAAAGCTAAAATCTTGAAATCGGCCAAAATCTTGAATTCAGGAGTTTGGAAAGCTAAAATCTTGTAATTGGCCAAGATCTTGAATTCAGGATTTTGGAAAGCTAAAATCTTGAAATCGGCCATGATTGTAACGTTAAGTGAAGACGACTACAGACGAGATTATGGAGACGAACTGCCGGTTTAATACATGTCAGCCATTACAAGATCAGGGAGCACATGCGAATACATCCGGGATAAAAGTATAACTTAACATACTGCGCAAGTCCAAACTTGACTTGTCACACGTGATATGCGTGACAATGATACGCGTGACAATATCGTTACAATGATCTTGAATTCAGGATTTTGGAAAGCTAAGATCTTGAAGTCGCCGAAAACCTAGAATTCAGGATTTTGGAAAGCTAAAATCTTGAAACCGGCCAAGATCTTGAATTCAGGATTTTGGAAGGCTAAAATCTTGAAATCGGCCAAGATCTTGAAATCAAGATGTTGGAAAGCTAAAATCTTGAAATCGGCCAAAATCTTGAAATCAGGATTTTGGAAAGCTAAAATCTTAAAATCGGCCAGAATCTTGAAATCAGGATTTTGGAAAGCTAAAATCTTGGAATCGGCCAAAATCTTCAATTCAGGATTGTGGAAAGCTAAAATCTTGAAATCGGTGAAAATCTTGAATAGAGGATTGTGGAAAGCTAAAATCTTGAAATCGGAAAAAAACTGGACTTCAGGATTTTGGAAAGCTAAAATCTTAAAATCGGCCAAAATCTTGAATTCAGGATTTTGGAAAGCTAAAATCCGTAAATCGGACAAAATCTTGAAATCAGGATTGTGGAAAGCTAAAATCTTGAAATCGGTCAAAATCTTGAATTCAGGATTGTGGAAAGCTAAAATCTTGAACTCGGTCGAAATCTTGAATTCAGGATTGTGGAAAGCTAAAATCGTAAAATCGGGCAAAATCTTGAATTCAGGATTTTGGAAAGCTAAAATCCGTAAATCGGGCAAAATCGTGAATACAGGATTTTGGAAAGCTAAAATCTTGAAATCAGGAGTTTGGAAAGCTAAAATCCGTAGATTGGTCAAAATCTTAAATTCAGGATTGTGGAACGCTAAAATCTTGAAATCGGTCAAAATCTTGAATTCAGGATTGTCGAAAGCTAAAATCGTGAAATCGGCCAAGATCTTGAATTCAGGATTTTGGAAAGCTAAGATCCGTAAATCGACCAAAATCTTGAATTCAGGATTTTGGAAAGCTAACATCTTAAAATCGGCCAAAATCTTGGATTCAGGATTTTGGAAAGCTAAAATCTTGAAATCGGCCAAGATGTTGAATTCAGGATTTTGGAAAGCTAAAATCTTGAAATAAGCCAAAATCTTGAATTCAGGATTTTGGAAAGCTAAGATCTTGAAATCGGCCAGAATGTTGAAATCAGGATTTTGGAAAGCTAAAATCTTGGAATCGGCCAAAATCTTGAATTCAGGATTGTGGAAAGCTAAAATCTTGAAATCGGTCAAAATCTTGAATTGAGGATTGTCGAAAGCTAAAATCTCGAAATCGGCCAAAATCTTGGATTCAGGATTTTGAAACGCTAAAATCTTGAAATCGGCCAAGATCTTGAATTCAGGATTTTGGAAAGCTAAAATCTTGAAATAAGCCAAAATCTTGAATTCAGGATTTTGGAAAGCTAAAATCTTGAAATCGTCCAGAATCTTGAAATCTGGATTTTGGAAAACTAAAATCTTGAAATCGGCCAAAATCTTGAATTCAGGATTTTAGAAAGCTAAAATCTTGAAATCGGCCAAGATCTTGAATTCAGGATTTTGGAAAGCTAAAATCTTGAAATCGGCCAAAATCTTGAATTCAGGATTGTGGAAAGCTAAGATCTTGAAATCGGCCAAAATCTTGAATACAGGATTTTGGAAAGCTAAACTCTTGAGATCGGCCAAGATCTTGAATTCAGGATTTTCGAAAGCTAAAATCTTGAAATCGACCAAGATCTTGAATTCAGGATTTTTGAAAGCTAAAATCTTAAAATCGGCCAAAATCTTGAACTCAGGATTTTGGAAAGCTAAAATCTTGAGATCGGCCAAGATCTTGAATTCAGGATTGGGGAAAGCTAAAATCTTGAAATCGGTCAAGATCTTGAATTCAGGATTTTCTAAAGCTAAAATCTTGAAATCGGCCAAAATCTTGAATTCAGGATTTTGGAAAGCTAAAATCTTGAAATCGGCCAAATCTTGAATTCAGGATTTTGGAAAGCTAAAATTTTGATATCGGTCAAAATCTTCGATTCAGGATTGTGGAAAGCTAAAATCTTGAAATCGGTCAAAATCTTGAATTCAGGATTGTGGAAAGCTAAAATCTTGAAATCGGCCAAGATCTTGAATTCAGGATTTTGGAAAGCTAAAATCCTGAAATAAGACAAAACCTAGAATTTAGTATTTTGGAAAGCTAAAATCTTGTAATTGGCCAAGATCTTGAATTAAGGATTTTGGAAAGCTAAAATCTTGAAATCGGCCATGATCTTGAATTCAGGATTTTGGAAAGCTAAGATCTTGAAATCGCCGAAAACCTAGAATTCAGGATTTTGGAAAGCTAAAATCTTGAAATCGGCCAAGATCTTGAAATCAAGATATTGGAAAGCTAAAATCTTGAAATCGGCCAAAATCTTGAATTCAGGATTTTGGAAAGCTAAAATCTTGAAATCGGCCAAAATCTTGAATTCAGGATTTTCTAAAGATAAAATCTTGAAATCGGCCAAAATCTTGAATTCAGGATTTTGGAAAGCTAAAATCTTGAAATCGGCCAATATCTTGAAATCAGGATTTTGGAAAGCTAAAATCTTGAAATCGGCGAAAATCTTCGATTCAGGATTGTGGAAAGCTAAAATCTTGAAATCGGCCAAGATCTTGAATTCAGGATTTTGGAAAGCTAAAATCCGTAAGTCGGCCAAAATCTTGAATTCAGGATTTTGGAAAGCTAAAATCTTGAAATCGGCCAATATCTTGAATTCAGGATTTTTTAAAGCTAAAATCTTGAAAAGGGCGAAAATCTTGAATTCAGGATTTTGGAAAGCTAAAATTTTGAAATCAGCCAAAATCTTGAATTCAGGATTTTTTAAAGCAAAAATCTTGAAAAGGGCGAAAATCTTGAATTCAGGATTTTGGAAAGCTAAAATGTTGAAATCGGCCAGAATCTTAAAATCAGGATTTTGGAAAGCTAAAATCTTGAAATCGTTGAAAATCTTGAATTCAGGATTGTGGAAAGCTAAAATCTCGAAATCGGCCAAAATCCGAAGTTCAGGATTGTGGAAAGCTAAAATCTTGAAATCGGTCAAAATCTTGAATTCAGGATTGTGTAATGGTAAAATCTTAAAATCGGCCAAGATCTTGAATTTAGGATTTTGGAAAGCTAAAATCCATAAATCGGCCAAAATCTTGAATTCAGGATTTTGGAAAGCTAAAATCTTGAAAAGGGCGAAAATCTTGAATTCAGGATTTTGGAAACCTAAAGTCTTGAAATCGGCCAAAATCTTGAATTCAGGATTTTGGAAAGCTAAAATCTTGAAATCGGCCAAAATCTTGAATTCAGGATTGTGGAAAGCTAAAATCTTGAAATCGGCCAAAACCTTGAATTCAGGATTTTGGAAAGCTAAAATCTTGAAATCGGCCAGAATCTTGAATTCAGGATTTTGGAAAGCTAAAATCTTGAAATCGGCAAAAATCTTGAATTCAGGATTTTGGAAAGCCAAAACTTTGAAATCGGCCAAGATCTTGAATTCAGGATTTTGGAAAGCTAAAACCTTAAAATCGGCCAAAATCTCGAATTCAGGATTTTGGAAAGCTAAAATCTTGACATCGGTCAAAATCTTGAATTCAGGATTTTGGAAAGCTAAAATCTTGAAATCGGCCAAGGTCTTGAAGTCAGGATTTTATAAAGCTAAAATCTTGAAATCGGCCAAGATCTTGAATTAAGGATTTTGGAAAGCTAAAATCTTGAAATCGGCCAAGATCTTGAATTCAGGATTGTGGAAAGCTAAAATCTTGAAATCGGCCAAGATCTTGAATTCAGGATTTTGGAAAGCTAAAATCCGTAAGTCGGCCAAAATCTTGAATTCAGGATTTTGGAAAGCAAAAATCTTGAAATCGGCCAAGATCTTGAATTCAGGATTTTGGAAAGCTAAAATCTTGAAATCGGCCAAGATCTTGAATTCAGGATTTTGGAAAGCTAAAATCTTGAAATCGGTCAGAATCTTGAAATCAGGATTTTGGAAAGCTAAAATCTTAAAATCGGCCAAAATCTTCAATTCAGGATTGTGGAACGCTAAAATCTTGAACTCAGGATTGTG